>VWZF01002766.1:362632-962632 GCA_013396755.1 Sclerurus mexicanus | reverse complement strand
TACATGTACATATGTGCTCACACACCCCTTCCTATCCCTAGATACTGTATCTGATTAGTAAATCAAGCTGCTGACATATCATTATTATAAAAAAACCAGTGTTTCCATATAATTAGGCAGCAGCAAGTCAATCATAAAACATGACTTTTATTTCCATCTTCTGTGAAGTTTGCAACGCAATAGCAAAGATCAGATAAATCTGTAGAAACTGGTGATATATACCCCAATAATTTAGCTGCAAAATGTTTCAGGTAAACTGAAGACATCAAAGGAAGAAAAATATTCAGAATATACTGCAACAAATATGTGTGTTAAATGAAGGCAAATTCCTGGAATTTAGTTTTGTTAAAAATGAGCGAAATAAGTTTCTTCTCTTCTCTGCAGAATTTTTCTCCCTGTCATTTGTGATCTGTGTCATTCTGTTGGAGTGGTTCTTTGGGCTGCAGCAAATGAGCCTGCCTGCCAAATCTGAGCTGAACCAGCAGCAGTCATGCCTGCCCCGCTCCTGGCCCATCTCATCTTTGCAGAGGTCACTGCCTGCTTATCACAGAGGCAGAATGGGGCACGGATTTCTCCTCCTGGCGCTGTGGTTCACCGGTTCACCGTGCAGTGGAGCTTAGGGTGTGCACTCTGAATTACACACCTGAGTGCCGGAATAGGCAGCTGCGTAAGGCGTGGTCCCCCCGTCAGGGGGATGCAGGAGCTCTCTCCGCTGGCCCGGGAGTGCTCAGCAGAGCTGACTCACATGAGCCTGTATTCTTCCATTAGTGACCTGCTGCGTGCCGTGGGTGAGCTTCTACCACTGGGTCATACAGTGGAAGGATGAGCTGAGATCAGGGCTGGCTTCTATTGTCAGGTAGCAGTGACAAGATGTGCTTTTCTTTCTGTGCTCATGATTTGCCTCATGTTTGTAGTAAATCTATTTGTGCAAGGCATAAAGGGAGGGCTGAGAGCATCACTTTGTCCGACTACAAGCTGGAAAGAAAACGTAAAAGAGATTCACATGCTACTAGAGCAGAGAGACAAGTCAGGTCTTCAGCTAACTGTGGTGATCAGCAAAGGGGCACATATCGAATTTCCTGTATCAAACAGCCTTGACAACTGAGATCACACCCTAATTAGTGGGGTTAAGGGAAGAATCAAAGTAAAGAGGAGATGGATGGTGTGTGTAGAGGATTCTTTATCTGAATACAAACAAAATCGTGCCTCTCTCTGCCTTGCTTATAAGCCTGCACTGTGCTGTGATGTTCCCGTACCGCACAAGCCCGGCTGTGGGGGAATCAGTCACTGGGTGGGTGTCTCTCTGGGCACTGCAGGGATGCCACGACCACCCCACACACCCCCTCGGTGTTGACTTGCTGGAACTGAGAGCTGGGAATGTTTCAAAATCTGCAGATTCTTCATCTTTCCATTTCTCCTCTTGCTGTTTGAATCAGAGATCCCAGAACCAGCATTGCACACAAGTGTCACTAGGAGCAACTTGTCAGCAGCTATTCCAGAGGGCCAGGTCATGACTGAATGGTTTAAGTATTAAAGTCTCCATGCAGCACCTGCTGTCTCATAATTTGATACCAAAATGTGTGTGAAATACAGAATCCAAACAAAGGAAGGGATGAGATGGGAAGGAATGATGTGACTTTATTGTTAGCGATGGGAATTATCAATACCAAGACCAGGCTGGTGAGTTTATCCTCACTGTGATGTGCATGTGAGGGTACACAGGAAACACTATATGGGAGGCAAAGTGTCGGTGGATGAAAAAAGGAAGGAACGTGGATGACAGGAAACTTTAGGAAGAAAATTGAAATAAGGGAGTAAAGTGGAAGATATAAAACAAATAGTAATGTAAAAGATGCTTAGCTGTACAGTGGGGGCATCACAACCATTACTGTGGTGTCTTCACAATTTTTTGTGATGCAGAGGAAATATTTTCTCATCCTGTAGAACTGGATCTGATACATAAACAGATTGAATGACTTGATGGATGTCAGTGACAGAGCTGGCATTCATGACTAATAAGATGCTAAAACTCCAAATTCTCTAAATTCAAATGTGTGAGCTGGTAAATACTGAAAGGGATAGCACATAAAATTATTGTTTACTGTCTGCTCTGATTTGGTTTTTGGCTATTTGAGACTCTGCATGTCTTCTGCTAAATGCCCACAAAATGGAGATCAATACAATTCTTTATGACTCTTGTAGAACTTCACACTTGACAGTTGAGACCACATTTTCAAAACTGCTCAGAACCCAAGATCTTTTGAATATCTTCTTAGGCATTTAATTTAATTAGGCTATATGAGAACTGTGTTAATTTGCATTCCACACTTTTGGGAATTTTGTCTCTCAGTTCTTTTGAAAACTTGGAGTGAATATCAAAAAGTCCTATAGACTCAGACATAAATAACACCAAGCATGACTCATCAGCTGGCACAGACAGCTGAGCTGACTGCAGGATAATGCTGGAACCCAGATCGTGGGTCACCACAGCACACACCACTGAAAGCTACTCTTCACTGCTGAACCTCCCAGGTCATGTTTGTTATGTTACAGTGCCTCAAACCAGAGCTCCACTGAGTACTGTGAATATGCCTTTAGGCTCCTGTAGCTAAAATCCCTTGAAAATGGGATCAAGAGACAGATTTTCTAATATTGAATAGAAATAACTAGTGGGATGTTCAGCAGGAGGTATCATACATCACAAATTACAATGACTCTACAGGCCCAGAAACATCTTTAACCTGTGAATATTTGATAATCTTACTCTAAGTAACTTCAACATGGACTTCTGTGCCTAAGATAAAGACATTTATAGAGGATTCACACGTGGGCTTATTTGTTAGGAAAGGAACAGAAACCTTTCTTTAGAAGACTTTATAAAGTCTTTAAAACCAAGGGAAGTCACTGATAACACTGTCCTTTTTCAGAGCTGCAAATACACATCTTCAGTAATAGGGCAAGTCACAATTCACTCTCAGCATTAAAAAGGTTTCCTATTGTGATGACAAAATAAAGGTAATCTCCCAGACTTCTTTCTGGAGAGTTTAAACAAAGTAGGATGTATGAAAAATACTGAATAGTCAGTAGCGGATGTTAAAATGAGAAACAAACTAAGTCCTTCTCAAAAAAAGAATTTCCTCTAAGCATAAACATGAAATAACTTTTAATAAAAATATGGCATATGATAGTCTCCCTTGTGCAAGGAGCAGCCGGCTTGAAAGTCTCCATTTCCCTTATCTGATAAGCAGTCTAGATGACTTTTCAGTGAACAGGGAGGTTTCATACAGGAATGACATTTAAAATAAATCAAGCTAAATTATTAGAGGTCCCTAATATATGGCAAAAGTTGGATTTTACTGATAAAGTGCTTAATATTATACCCTGGAGAATGATACAGAATAATTTGCCAGTTTGAATACATAACAAAATGCAATGTCTTACACCTCAAATGCGCTTACAGGTTTTTGAGCTCTGAGGCTGAACTAGACCATAGGAAAGGTAGTGATGTAAATCGTGTTTTGGTTTGCTTAGGAAAGTCGTGTGCAAAAATGTGGGGGGCTTGGGGTCATTAATACTGGTGATATAGTTAGACCTGCAGGTATTCTTGTAGAATACTTTTATGGGGTTTTCCTTTGCTTGATATGCTAAATTTAGAGAACATCAAAAGGGGTCATGGTTCACCTAAAACTTTGTTTCCATTTACCAGATGAATTGCTTTAATTAAAAACAAACAACCAACAACAACCCCCAAATCTTTCCCCAGCGTGAATTCTAATCTCATGGGACGGGGCATTGTCAGAGGACACCACCTATGAGTGTGTACTGCAGTAGCTCCAGGATGAGTTTCTGCTGTTCCTGCAGCCCCTGCCTTGTATGCAATGGCATAGATTATCCCAAGCAGCAGTTCCCTGTAAATATTGTTCATTTAAATGGCCCCAGCGTTACCAACCTTTAGCTCTGCAGTTAGAAGCGTTTTTGTTTGGTGAGCACACACGAAGCGTCTGTCGGCAGCGCTTGGAAAGTCACCGGTCTCAACTAGTCTTTTTGAAGAAACGCTGCTCTTAAGGAAAGCCATGGAGGAAAATTTTAAATTCTTTCCTCTTTCGATATGAAAAGCAAGTGCCATAAAAAGTCTGGATTACAACTTCCCAACTGCACACAAACAGAATTAGTTTCTGTCTTCATGCTAGGCTTGCCATGAGAACAAAAGAGCCCTTTATCATGAAGCTGTGGAAAGGTGATTGTTTTGCTTTTAGTTGTCAGAGATTATTACTGAATGGCTATAGTGCTAATTCCATTCCTAGGATGAAATCAACTGTATTGAAGATTTAAAGGGAAGAAAATAACAAGGCAACAGTTGAATGAATAATTTCACAAATAATTTAATTCTCGTTCACTCTGTTTTTTGTTTCTACTTAAAACTGTAAATGGTTGCCAAATCCTCAAACATAATTGTTTTATTTTTTTTTTGCATATTTCTCCAGCAAATAATTGCTTTGTTTGTTATTTATTGAAAATATTGCAATTGGTAATATGGTTAATTACATTTCATATTGCTTTTGTTTCCCATCTGAGTGCCATACACAAGTAGCCAAAGCAGCGTAAGTTACATACGGAGCAAACAAACAGCAGTAACACTTGTATATTGTTTTACTGCAACTAATTAAGCTTAAGTTTCATTTTCTCCATGTTCCAACTGCAAAGCAAGACAAAAAGAGCAGAACTCCATATCCCATAACAGGCATAGCACATGTCTGTGCTCCCTGGTTCATGCAGATTTCTTTCTGGCAAGATCACCTGGGTGAGATTCACAAGTGCTGCGAATTCCACGTGTCTCGTTCCTACTCTAAACTTAACATCAAACATATTTATTTTGTAAATTTAAGCCTGATATTTTCTTTGGTAAATTGCAGTGTTGGAGTGTATCAGTCACACTGAACAGAATGAGTATCACAGACATATTTCACATATTTCCATAAACAAGGAGAAGGAAGCTCGTGACTGCAGAAAAGCAGAGTTAAATAAAATGAGTCTCAACAAAGGAGAAACATCATCGTGGAAATGGAGAAACTGAACTGACGGGCAAGAGCTGAAGCAGGGAGAGAATGGTGGGAGTGAAACAGGTTCCTGCCCAGGTTCTCTTCCTGGTGCAGATACTGCAACCCATCTCATAATCAGAAAAACAAACGATGTCCTTTTCACTGGCAGAGGGACAGTTATTTGTATTGCTTTAGTTTTTTAATTGTTTGCTTTAGGAAAAAAGACTAATGGGATGTGTGTAGCTGAAAATTTTCCACCTCAGTTTGTTGAGGCAACATGGCTGTAGCAATACTGCGCGGTGTAGAGCTGACGAGGTTTGGCACTGCATTCCTGAACTGGGGCTGGCTATGAAAATAGTCATCCTTTTCTCAGCCTCTGCTTTCCTTAACCCTGAGCACTGCGGTTAGAGCTCCAGTACAGTTCTCAGGTAGAATTGCTAAAACACTTCCCCTCCATTGCTCCTTTTCATTCGTTTGTGCTTATTTTTCTTCTCTCACAAAGACTGGAAACAAAATCGTTTTTAATCTTTTGAGTGCATGAAAAATAGGATAACTGTACTTTTCACTGCAGTTTAAAGTGAGGCAAAGCACAACTTGCTTCATCTGGAACTCCAACAGCTGGGTCCGGGCTGCAGAAATACACCACGATGGCACTCGGAGCTGAGCGAAGATCTTGAGAGTTCTGTTAAATACCGCTCAGATTACTGGGTGTTCTGAGCCTGGCAAACATATGTGTGTGCACAGTTGGAGGCACTGTGACATTTCAGAGTATTATTTTTTCCTTAATCAACCTTTGGGGAAAACTGGAGTGTGAAGAAGAGCCCTGGGTCTGTTGAAGGAGAAGTTCTACCAGGTGCATTTAAAGTTGTGGGAAGACTATGGTGGATTGTGAGAGTTGGCAATTTGAGGAATCTGCCTAAGGATCACAACTATGCCCTTATGTTTTGCCACTACCTTATTTTCTACTGCCTTATACTAAGCAACAGGATAGTGATGCTTTCAAAATAAATTTGGTGCGGCAGTTGAGCACAGGGGAATATTTCTCCCATGTACCTATTGTTTCTATTCCATATTGAATTCTACTTTTCTGTCAGATCTCCTTAAACCAACCCACAAATCTGGATTTAAAAAATCCTATACTATTATTTTTTTTTAAGCTGGGTTTAGTCATTTTCATTTCATGGACTTGGAGGAGAGGAGAGAGTGCACAAAGGAAATTCAGCAAGGGCTCTCTCGGTATAGGAAAGGTGCTGATAAAGTAGAGCGAGTTCAGCAGAGGGCTGCCAGGGTGGGCAGGAGCACTGGCCCTGCACTGAGGGGCTGAGGGAGCTGGGAGCATGGAGAGGACACAGCTCTGGAGGTGATCAGTTAGTGATGAGATTGCAGCCTGGGGTTACCGTGGGGACATCCAGAATATGTCGTCTCCACGGGGGGGTGTGGCTGGAACATCACCAGTGGGCATACACTGAGACAGGAGAGGTTCAGACTGGAAATAAAGAAAACCCTTTGACAGCCTGAGGCTGGCCAGGCACTGGAACAGTTTGCCCAGAGAGCTCAAGCAGACTGTGTTCTTGGAGGCTTTTGAGGTGACACTGGACAAACCCTGAGCAAACTGGGCTGACCCCAGGGCTGTTCCTGCTCTGAGCAAGAGCTTGGACTGCAGATCTCCTGAGGTCCCTTCCAGCCTGAAATGTCCTGTGATCCTCAGATTTTGACCAAACCAAGCAACTGGTCGTATCTGAGAAAAAAAAATAAAAATCCATATATGATAGGGGTGAAAGCTCATGAGCTTCACTGACCCAAAACCCAGAGCATCATATTTGAGTGCAAGTAAAGTTATTAAGGATTTCATCTTAACAGTGGTGGTTGGGCTCACAGAACAGCATTGTGATATAAAAATCTCTTCACTTTTGAAAGGTCTACTTACAAGGCTCTCTGGTGTTGAACAATTGTAAAAATGTTACATACTTTAGATAGAATATCCTGTTCTTTTATGCTTAATATGGTCTTAATTAAATTCAGTTATTGAATTCTGGAATTATAAGTAAGGGTTGATGGAATAGAATGAGATCCATTCATTAAAAATGAATTCAGCACATCTTTGATAATGGCAGAACTGTTGTTTTTCTAACAAGACAGAACCTAAATAGTTTAACAATCTGTGACAGAAGTATTTTAAAAATGTTACTTAATATGACAGGGAAAAAAAAAAAAAGATTAGATGGCGGTGGTGTGTTGGTGTCTACTCCCGTATTAGCAGGGAGCATTTAACTCAGCCTTTAGGTGTGTCTTACACGGTCTATCAAAAATTGCCAACTGATTTATACTCCCTATGCTCCCATAATGCAACAAATAATTTCTGGTTGCTTGCATACAAAGTTGAAGGCAAGACTAATATAAGCAACATCACTACTTACTAGAGGTAGCAAAAGTTTTTGAATTATTTCATTTCCTCCTCTTTGGACCACGTGTCAAAATCTTGCCCAATTACAGTGAGAACAATTATTCACCCGTGTTTTCCCTTGTTATGAGAATTTCTTGAGGCTACAGAGTAAAAGGTAAAATAGTCATAAAACTACTTAGTGAACCCGGTAACTCACACACATCATGCTGTTATTAAATAAAGCAAGGCATCGCAAAAGCAGGGAGAGACTCTCCTGAAAAAACTCCCTTGGTTGCCTTATCTTGTGCCAGTACAAATATGACTTCAGCACATTTAACAGTGCTAACAAATCTTTTCTAAAAAGCAAATGCCAACCTTGAATTTACAGTTTCATCCTTTAACCTCCAATTGTATCAAGGATAGCAACATATTTTACAATTTCTTCTCTGGTCCCAGATAAGTAATAATTGCCACGAGAATCATTAAACAAGTTAAAGCACTTAACTTCATTATAGTAATTCTCGTTAGTCAGGCACGTCGTGCCATTATCAGACCTTTTACATCAGTAGAAACAATTGATAAATCTGTAATAATTCTGTGTCTCAAAGATTGGATAATGATCCCTTGTAATTCTCTGACATGACACACACAAAGTACTGCTTTTCAGTGTGTAATTTCTCATTTCAGAGAACGTTAACCAGACTGAAAAAAACCCTCCACTTTCATACAATCTGTTCAGTGGAATGTAAATGAATGTGGGGAACAGTTTCTTAATAAATGAGACACCATTGTGATTATTTTCAGTAACATTTGCTGTACTTAATGGTACCATCCATCTAAGGATTTCTACATTTATCCTGTTTATAGGATGTTTAAAACCTTTATGGAGGAATCATTAATTTCCTTGCAAATGTCACTGACTTTGAATGCTTTGATCAGTCCAAGATTAGCCCAGCCCCTGTCATCAGCAGTCTCTGATGAGTTCAGGCTGATTTGCTTTGTACATCAAAGGCATGAAAGGACCACTCCAAGTCTCAGTCTTTCTGGTTGCACTTTTGAAGTCTCCTGAATACACATGAGCCATTTTGTTCCAGGAGAATGAAACGTTGAGGACCATCGCACATATGGTGGACAATGTGCACCTGGGTTTACGCGGCCTTTCATCAGAGACACTGACACCTGTGGCATGTCCCCGTGGGGGGAGGTAATGGGTCAGAACCATCATTGTCTCATCAATATTGAAAAAGGAACAGGCTCCTCAGACATCCCAGTGCAGGATAGTCAGAACTGTACCCTGTGTGTCACAAGGTGACAAAATATATATATGGAACTGCAAAGTTGATATTTTTCACTTGTGGAAGTCTGTGAAAAATTACATGTCACACAGAGCTGAAAAGAGTCAACTTCTTCATCCCAGAGATTTGTATCAATTTTTTCATCTTGTTTTGCCTTTCAGATTTAACTGTATTTGTATTTTGAAAGCGTGTATAGAGCAAAAAATAACAAATAACCCCCTGAGTGTTTCATTGCATTTAAAGTAATAGCTATCTTTATGTGAAATGTGCATTGCAAACCTCTTTGAATTACCTATTTTATCCTTCAAGCCAGCCTATAAATTAGGTACAGTTTTGCTCTAGGTTTTTTTTTCACACAGTATTTATTAAGAAGTGTTTTTTTTTAAAGCTTCCTTTTTCAGCATTACTATGTGTATTGTTCTGTAATTGTAATCTCGCGTGTTTATAAAACAAGGGCCTGGGTCAAGATTTTCAGAAGCGATGCTTAAAATTAGCATCCCGAAGGTCTATTAGAGGTCCTAATAGGCAGTTTGATTTTCTAGAATTGCCGAGCAGTTTCCTTTAAAGAGGCTTCATTCCATAATGAAGTAATTAAACAAGAGCTTAAAAGGTTTTAAGACACATTAAAAAAAAAAAGTATTTTGCGTGGTTGATATAAGGCAACAAAGTAAGACCATGCTAATCATCACAGAACAGAACTGATGCTAATAGTGATCCGCGAAGGGAAAACGTGAAGTGAGGTGCATTGTGGAGTGAGGTGGAATGTGTGGGAGGCTGAGAGGTCCTGGGGTCAGGGGACCAGCATTTTGTACGGCGCTGGCTCTAATGTTCGTGTGGATACACGGGGAGGCACCGAGCGACGGGCGGGTGAAGCTTCTCCTCTTCCACCCTACAGGTCACTTTTGGGATGCTCTGCAAATGGCTGCTCCAAAATTAACAGCAGTTTGACTCCAGTCCTGTGCACGGGCTGTTTAACAGTCTTTAGAGAACCAAAAACCAAAACAAGGTAGAGGATTACTGAAAATGCTTAAAAGAGTGTTAATTAGAGTCAATGAGATGAAAGTGAGAAAACAATGCTCACAGTGAATGTAGAATTCAGATGAGGATTACAGTAGGGAATAAGCTGCCACACTGTTTGAGACCTCCAGAATCAGGTTTCGGCAGGCCTGGGCAATGTGATTATTGTACTTGTTACTATTATTGTTGTCCCTGCAGAGACTGTGTGACAGTCAGCCTGGATTGTCAGACGCGATACCAACATACCCAGTCGTGGGGATCCGTAACCAGGCGGATTTGATGCTTCGTGTAAAATGAGCCAACGTTTGGAGAGAAAGGAGGAAGGACAGAAGGAAAGGGTGTGATGGGGCTGTAGTGAGGAGGGTGTGGCAGGGGCAGGCAGCCTCTCCTTCACTGCTGCCCCAGGTGTGCGGCCGCAGCTCCTCCTGCACGCACCAGAAGGTGCGGCAAGTCACCTGTTCGCCCACTGCCAGCTCTCCTTTTTCGATTATTTTCACCTCCTCGTTTTTAGAGTATTTTCATTTGCAAATGAAAACAGGAGCTGTGAAGAGAGCAATAAATGGGCTCTCTTTTTGCACGGTAACTAAAGGCTCTCCAGCCAGAGCACAGATGGCCTTGTAGCAGCCTCCTCACAGTGCTCTGCGCTCCCATGGGCCAACACGTGCTGCTGGAGAAAAGGCAGCGCATGCATCAGAGTGTCTCTCTGCAGTGCCACTGCCTCTGTTGGATGCTTCGTAACAGAGAATGTTTAGGACAGTTCCCCTTTTTTTGGTTTTTGTCAAGAATTAAAGCGAACTTTCTGCTGCAGTTGCTGTTCAGTGAGATGCTGCCCTAAATACTACAGATGGTTTGGTGATTTTAAGTGCAGTACCTGCCTCTACCTTTCTGAACCTCTTAATATCCATTATTCCCTCACACTGTGACAACATTTACATTTGAGGGAAGTATATCTTTTTTTTTTTTAATATTTTCATTTTTCTTCTTTTTTATTATTTTTTGGCAGAAAGACACGGCAACTTTGTTTTGTCACTCTTCCATCCACATCCACTCACTGCTGGCTCAAAGGAGATGCACACGCACGAACACACACACAGAACTTTCATGCCTGATTTGTGTGAATAAAAAAAAATCAATGAGGATCCTATCCTACAATTATGGTGGGCTAATTTTATAGCAGCAGATAATATCATACTATCATATCGTAATATCATATGCACCCACAAAACTGCTACTAAAAAGTAAATGGATTCAAAGCAAATTTATTACCATTTTTCACCCCCAAACGGGTTTATTCTTATGTGTCATAGAGACTTTAGAAAATCCCTTTGGAATAATGATTTGGGAACCTACTTTTGGGCTCTTCAGTTTTTTGTTTTTAAACATCTGAAGAAGACAAGTGCAGGGAGATTGTGAGGGAAATGCATTTTATTCCTCTGAGCGCTGTACTTGGGCAGGCAGCTTTTGTGGTGCCCTGCTGTCACAGCTGACACTACAATGCTGAGAGAGTTCTGCCTGGTCAGAGCAAAGTGGCTGTTTTCATTCCCAGGAAATGATTTCCACCGTTATTTTTGTGTCTCTGTGCATGTGTGTGTGTGTGATCTCTACAGGATGGCAAATGTTGTAAAGCTGTGGGAATTTTCTGGCACAGATGCATTTGGAGAGTGAGTTGCTCTGCATTGTTTAAAGCAAGACATTTTTTGATTGTTTCCATGATGACTGGATGCATCGTTAACCCCTTTATTGTTGGTGTCCTACAGAGACCTGATATGTAGTCTTAATTATTTTAAAAGACATTTCTTTGTTATTTAGCTGGTGATTAAAAGTAAATTAAAAGATGGCAATGGCAGACTATTGTTGTTCATTAGGAGATCTAAAACCCTAATCATCTAGTAAGGGACTAATTTTCACATAATTTTAAAAACAATAAGTACACTGGTGTAGAAATTATTTGTGCTGCTCCTACCAGTTAATTAACCAAATCACCAGAGAGGGAGAGAGTGAGAATGATTATTTTCTATTAATCGAACTGAGAAATCTAAAGCAGGAATCCCAGTCAAAGCTTTTAATAATGCTCCTTATAACAATACGATGAGTCTGAACTTCAAGTGCTGAATGATATTGAAGATTCTCACCGGGGAGTTTGGGAAGGGCAAAGGCAAGAGCAAGGTGACCAAAACGCTCATTCATTATTTTGCAGAGACAAAAGATGAATTATGATGCAGGAGGCAGTGATGGAGTATATACAAGAGCCCAGCCATAATTTGCAGAGCCCCTGAAAAGAAACAATTTCTAAAGAAATACTAATTTAAGTTGGTTGGAAATTTTTCTTTCAGACTAACTTTTCAGGAAAATTTCTTGAGTTTAGGAAGAACAAGATCTCAAATCTGTTGATTGAAATAATGCCTCAGTTCTCAGCATTAATTGTTGTTAGTGCTGAAGGGCTCCTTTTCCAGCATTTTTAGGATTTTAACTGGCAAATGGTGGTTCATTTGGAGACAGAACAGTGATTGTTGAGGTGGAAGTCCTGCACCTCTCTCAGATGTTTTCAGAGTGCTTGGCAGGTAGGACAGATCATCATAAAGGTATCCGAGAACTCTCGCTTCCAAGGAGGAAATACCCTCTCTTTCAAGGGGCTGCTGTTACTGCAGAAGTGATGGAATAAGGGCATGACAAGGACAAGTTTTTAATACGCTTTTAAAGCTCTGATTAAAATGTTTCAGCTTTGACACATGACGTGAACGTTTTAAGAGAAGCAAAGGCACACTGAATTTTTTAACAGGAAAGCGCAGCCATAAAAGAGGTTGTTTAGGTGCAGTGACACCTGTGACTGTGCGTCACCAAAATTCTAACACTTCCAGCCACAGCCCCCTGATTAAATTCATTGAGTCCTTTCTCAGCCCTCAGGGAAACTCTTGTGTGACTCGGCAGTTCACTCAGCTCTCTGTGTCAGACACAGCTGTGTTAGAACTGATGCAGAAAGGCCCTTCTGTGCTCCGAGGGCTGAACACAGGGCAGTGTAGGGGGTTCTGTCATTGGTAGGCGCTCTTATGAAGAAACCAAGGGCTCTTTTTGAGCTCTGTGTCTTCTCTTTTCCTGCTTGGGCCTGTTCCTTTACTAGAAATGTTTCTGTTTCTTCCATGATCCTGGTTCACTAGTCCTTCCTGCCAGCAGAGAGCCAGAAAGTTGCTAAAAAAATGAACCAAAAGGGGCAGAAATGCAGTGTGAGCAAATAGATTCCTCCAGTCAAGTGAATAATACCTGATAGTGTTGGCCCAGTTCTGCTGCTGTGGATGCAGTGGGAAAAAAAGAGGTAGAAAAGACAAAATAAGCTGAGAATTTTACCTGGAGCAGTAAAAAGGATTCTCTAGTGTGGTCCTCCCTTGTGTGCAATTCCCTAGATGATGCTGTTGACAGTAGATTTAAGTCATAAATATTGTATTATCTGCTCTATGTTGCTATCTCAAATAACTGGATCTGTTTAGTTTCATGCCATTTGTTCTATATAATTTCTTGGTCAATGATTTGTTCACCTTTGTGTAGGTTAAAGTTTGCATATGTAGATTTATCTATTTTTTCATATGTGTTATTGCTGAATATAATTTTTTCTTCATTTGTTACGAGCATCAAAAATTAATGTGAAGATTTATTAAAGAAACAAATACTGACTATATTAACCTTGGCTTCATTCTAACACTACTGTAGGGTCTTTAAATGCCTACTGATTTCCTTTTCTTTGTAATCACAGTTTATTTATTTTTATTTATTGAAGCTATTTAAAAGAATTATTTCTTGGCTTTAAATGGCTTTTATATAAAAGTAACAGGCTGAGTCAGTAAAGAAAAAAATGACCAGATGGTAACCTCAGTATGGGATAGAGATGAATGTGAATCTAAAATGAGGAATGTCCCAAATAATGAGGGTCATTTGAGAGTAAGATGGTGTGTGCACTTTATGGCCATGAATAATGCATCGATGTACCTCCTTCAGTAATCATGATGCATGAGCTCTCTGTAGAAACCATCACGAGATCAGTTTTACACGGGAATCAAGTGCTTTAGGTACTTTAATTATTTAGATTATGTATCTGAGAGAAGAAAAATATTTGAATTTCATATTCCTGCGTTTAGTCTTGGTGTCAGAGAAGGAGAAGGGTGAACTGGGGACAAAATCCTGTGTGACCTTCCCAGGCACAGCACTGTCATGGCAGAGATTATTCTCTTGATTCCTCTTTTCCTTTCTACCGACCTAGATGGCAAACTCTTCCACTCTGCAAATGAGCGAACTCAAATTCAAGTTCATGAGAACATCCTATCCCACCTCCAAGACACTGTGAAAGTCAGGCTGTCCCACATTGTGTGAAACCTTACACATGGAACTGACACTGGTGAGTGTCTCTCTAAAAGGGCAAATCACAGCATTTCCCCTTCTGTGGTTCTTTGGCCCAGAAAGAAAAAAAGCCAAGGAAAGAGATATTCCTCTACTTAGTTTTAATTTCTAGCCCTGCTAACAGGGAGAGGTGCTGAAACAAGGCAGCTGAATGAATGAGAAGGGAAACGCTGGTGCTCTCAGAGCGACTTGCCGTGGGAGATTTGCTGCAATATAAATGCTGCTTAGAGCTCAGCTTGTGAGGTTGTTGATTCTGCAGAAATTTCAGGTACAAGCCTCGTTGTTCCTCTTAGGCTTGCTTAAGACAGACAGCCAAAATTCAGGCCGTCCTGGTAACAGAAATGAAGCACTTGCCAACTTTGCTCCTTGAACCAGTAAGTGTCTCGGAGGCACCTTTGCCCCCACGCTCCCCTGTGATCTCTGCATTCCCATTTCCTCTCTGCAGGCAGCTGCGGAAGCAGTTGTGTTCTGTTTTATTAGGATGTGCCCAGCAGAAGTGCAGGAACTGGCTGAAGCGATTTGTGGAATCCTTTGGAAATTGAGGAAGTTATTTGTTTATTATCAGAAATGAATGCTCTCATCTTGCTGGGAAGACTCATTCCCAAAGATCTTCACTGGACAAGCACAGTCTCCCACCTAGCACATTAGTAGCATGCTCAGTCTAGGACTGCTTTAGTCCAAATTATCCAATAAATGTTGCAGTGGTAGTTATTTCTAACCCATCAAATATCTTCCCCCAAGGTTTCTCTGGTTCCATTACACCCAGTATTTCAATCTGTTGCATTATGGATTTCAGCTGGGGTTATTTCCACTCCCCTGAAATCACAAGTCTTTATTTTTGGGTAGTGATCTTAACAGGGAAGAGCTCTATCTGGCAATTTTTTTTTTCCTGGGATTTGAGACCACACAGTGTGGGAACAGCTCCAGTGGCTTCAGAAACCACAGCTGATTAAGCCTGTATTGTCCCAGAAGGTTTATTTTGCAGGGCTGCAGTTGGAGCAGGCAAGGTACCATTGCCTCCACTTGAGAGTGAGGTCTGAGACTGAAACCAGTGAGCAGATCAGAGCCCATCTGTTAAGGCAGAGCATTTATTTAGGGGGATAAATGTGTGATCTGGATAACCAAAAGCAGAGCCATCAAGGTAACACCCCCAAAGACTCTCTGTCTGCCTGGTGAGGTGGCCGGAACCCCTTTGGGCAGTCAGGGTTCACATGTTCTTCAGCTGCATTTTCCTGCTACTTTCTTAGTGAAACAAAGCCTTGAGTTCACATCTCTGTGTTGGGAGCCCTGGCAGCTTAGCTGGGCACATGTGGGCAGCCCTTTCTCTACGTAAAGGTGGGTCTGTTGACCTTCTCTGCTGAATTTGGTGAAGGTATATTTGGAAATAAATAAGAACTGTCTAATCAAGGAAACCAAAGCACAAGGATAAACTTGTCAGTTTTATCTCAGTTACCTGAAAACCAGATCTAACATAGCAATAACTTTTACTTGGTTTTTTGGCTTGTTTCTCTGCCATTCCTGACACTCGCTTGAGCTGCAGGCGTTGAATTCTAACAAGTTCAAGATTTTTCTGTTTCTCTACAGAATCCTGCATACAATCTCCTCTGGAACTGAAATCTTTGCCCAAACATACAGTTTTCTTTTCTTCCACGTGCACAATGCCACTCTCTCTGTACTTTAAGGTCATTTTAACAGATGTCCAAGTCTTGACTTAGTAAGAACAGGGTTTTTTAAAGTTTATTTTACATTGCTGTTTTTTGCCACTGGTTCTTTGGAATGTCTTTGTTTATAGTAGTACATGTCTGCTTTGGAACTTCAGCATGCAGAGGAAAACAGAAGACAGACAAATGCCAGCTTCAAAATGAAATTCACTCTCTGCTATGGGATCATGGATCCTTACCAGCTCCTCTTCTTCCTCAAAATTATCAGCAATTTCAGAGCACCAAATATGTCACTAAGAAATCCTAAATATCTGTTGTTAGTTCTCATTTTTCGGATAAATACACATTAGAAAAGCTTTTCTTAGTGTGTTCACTCTAAGGAATGTGTTCACTCCTGTCCAGATGAACCTTATCACCTGTCAGGGCACTGAGGAGTTCTGCCCTTGGTGCTGGACAGGGAACAAATCTGCCCCTGCTGAGGATCTTTGGACTCTTCTTGGTGTTGCAGTGAGTTCAGGCTTATCAGTGGACAAGCTCTAACAATACAAATGCAGTTACTTACAATACAAATTTCCATCATGGAATACAGTTCCAAAAGTTAAAGAACAAATGGCAGCGTTAAGATTATAGTGAGCCCTCCCAGCCCTCCTTGTTGCTATAAAAGCCCAGCTAAACTGCAAGCTTGGCTAACTGCCCTGTGCAGCCTCCCCTTTGGCTGGCTCTGCTCTGGGAGCTCCAGCGTCCCTGATCTCACCATTACCACGGCTGTTAAACCCTCGGAGGGTTAAATATGAGACCAGCTCGGAGAATCTGCTATAGGCAGCTCTTTTTTTTATTGGCACAGTAGGGCTTGAGGTTCTCCCCCTTGTCTTACGCCCTTCAGTCCCTCAGACTGAGTGTGTGATGTAGAATGTTGAAGTGGGAACTACAGAATTTCCTCTTTTCTTCTGTCCCATCGTTTTATTACCATTTCTATTATGTGTGATAATTAACACTTTCTTTGCTTCAGGCTTTAAACCTGCATTATTCTGTTGCAGCTTTTGAAGACACGTTTTGGTCAAGCTTTATGTCTCATATCGTAAGAAATATTAAACATATGCTCTGCTTAATAGATTCTTTCTCTTTAAGCATTATGTAGAAACAAAACAGATGGCAAAACTGGGAACGGGGTGTTTCTCTTCAAATTCACTGTTAATATTAGGGTCCCTAGTGATGATCCTGCCTTATTTAGAGTACAAGGACAAGTTATCCTTAGAAATAATAGCAGGAAAATCACAAAGAGTCTAAGAGGGAAAATTTCTCTGTATGTTTTATTTAAAGCCTGCTGGATTTGTGCCAGGGGGAATAAGTTGCTACTGAAATTTTAAAAAGCCTGGATCATTTCAGGATACTTGCAGTTCTTACTAAAATAACAGTAATAAAATTTCATGGTTCAGAGCCTTCACCAACTACAAAAGGAGTCAGGAAAGCATTTTTCTCTTATCTGCACAATAGCATAATTGGCTCAGGGCACTGGTGGAGATGTATCATCCCCACACAAGACAACAGGTAGCAAAGTCTTTACTGAGATGGGACTGAAGGGACCAGTGGGCCAGCCTGACACAGTAGTGTCTGCAGACTTTGTGCTGATGCAGGAACGTATTTCTGAAACCCGCATTCCCTATGCTGATATTTTACTGTTGTCTCTTCCCAGTATCAGGAGAGCAGCTGAATCAAAATTCCCTGGCTTTTGGTTTGTTTGTGAGACTCTTGGAAAAATTCATCCCCATCGCTGACTGCTTCCTCAGCACTATAATCTAAACTCATTTGGGCTGCTAGGAGTTCTAAGATTTGTCCTGCTCTGCTGCTCTGGAAAACTCCAGACTTCATTGGTCTGTCAGAAAGCAGGGAGCAGGAGCAGGGCAGTGCCACTGCCTGTGACACACTCCTGGTGTGCACACACCCCTGCAGGCCTGAGAATCACCTCAGATAAGCAGCATTTTGCAAGAAACTCTGCAGAGAGAAAGCTCCCACGTCAAACTTAGCTGGCATCTGCACTGAAATGATTCTGAGCACTCTCTGTGCTGTCCATGGCTTCTGTACGGTGAAGTAGGACATTAGAACCTCAGGCTTTCAGGAACATCAGTTACTGGGAAACTCCCAGCTGACTGCTTAGGCAATACTCTTAGGTGTTCCAGGGGAAAGATTTTTTAAAAAAATATGGCTGGGGGTGTAAATAAGCCAGTAAATCTGCTACATCACCTAATTAAATTCTCTGGACACCATGCAGTTCAATCAAGGAAGCTTTATAATGTATGCAGTAACGCTTTTATGCAGAAAATACCCCAGACATTTTCCTCGCATAGCTCAGGCTTATTTCCACCTTATATTATATATTCTTCTTCCTGCTTGTCCCAGTTGTTTTGCTTTTAGAAAACGTAGTTCACCCAGGCAGCGATGCCAAATTGCTGTTAAGTACAAATGGCTGTGCTGCTTAGCCCTGAAGGTACCACCTGGCACGGGGCACCTTCCAGCTGCCCAGGGTAAGGCAGAGCCTCTTGCATCTCCTTTGACTGCCCTCATTCCTCATGCTGGGTGACTCCAAGAGTCACCCTGCCAGCTGTCCCACTGCTGCCTGCCTTCAGGAGCCTGACAAGCAGCTCAACTGGGGCACATTTTATGAATGAGCACAACTTGCACTTGATGGCACTTGCAAAAGAATTCAGAGGACGGGGAAGACTTTGTTCAAGTGCTGATGTGCCTTTGAAAGGGCAGAAAAGCAATTTTCCCTCCCTGTAATGCCATCAACCAAAAAACAATCAAACTAGAACTATAAAACAAAACCACATCTGAAATAAATGTTCCATGGCTTACATACCAATATTTATTTGCTTTTAATTCCAAAGCGTGTTTTCAATTAAGTAGGTTGATTTTTTAAAAAAAATATATTTTCAAGACATATTTTTTGATAGCACAGCATTATCATACAGTAATTTAGAAAACTCCAAAAGGGAGGATATATTAGTGGTTTTCAGGTTAATGACATCTTTAGTCTATTGGGCTGTGTCACACTGCTGTTAGGACTTTGTCCTGCAGCAATTGAACACATCCTTCATGCCAAGGACCAAACTGCTGCTTCTGTTGGTAGCGACAGGTAAAAGGCTTTGCTCAAGATCATGCCAGGCTAGTGTGGGAGACATAAGGAGATGAAAGTTTGAATCGAGGTATATATCACCCAAAATAACATAGCGAGCAAAGAAAAGTTTCAAAACTCCTCTACTGACCTTGGTTTATAGAGCACATTTTAGACACAGGGTTTCTATTTCACAGGGATGACGAGTAATACAGTGTGATTAATTTTTCATCAGCGTGCATTTTTGAAAGTGCAGACTGATGGTTTAATCTATATAAACTGCCATATCTTCATTTTCTCTTTATCTTCATTCTTCATCTTCTGAACACAATAAGAAATACCAGGAGTTTCTAATTTAAAATTAAAAAGGGGTGTCACCCGTCAGAGGTTAAGAACTTAGTAAGTTTGCTTGACTAAGACATGTCTGTGTGAGCCTGTATTAGGTGCTGATGGCACACATCACTAGAAACATTTAGATATCTGAAATAGATTAATCCCTTTGATACACCTATTTGTATATCTCTAAAGTGTTGAGCATGGATCTCATTAGAATAAGTGACACCGTCCAAATAGTGGTTAATTGTCTGCTATTCTTAGTGCATTCTTAGGGTAGGGTTGTTCAGACAATTAGGCTTTAATATAAGCTTTTCACCAGGCTCCATAACAGACCTGTCAATTTGTAATGTCATTCAGTTCTTTCTCCTCTCCTGTCAATTTTTGGCTATAAAGGAAAACTTCAATGTACTGTCAGCCTTTCTGTCTGCAGCCGAATTCTTTGAACATCCCTGAGTCTCTGATACCAGTAACATTTCCCATCACAGTTTTAATTTAAAGCACGTGTCAGTAGCAATTCAGTGATTCCTGATGGATTGTTCTCGAGATAAATCTAGAGAGACTATGAAATCTCCATTGTTTTGGCAATTCTTGGGTTTTGAGGATGTCATCATAGCTGATAGTATAATTAAAAGAGCTGGTTTGTTATCCTGTGAGCCTCCTGAGATCAGTTACACTTGTCACACACAGGAGTCAGTCCTCCTATGGTGGAACTGAGCTTTGGACTGTGACTCTGGCAGCTGTATAACATGATGCTTTTTCAAATCATCAGCCTTGGGTATAGGTTCCAAAATAATAAAGGAGCTTCTTATAGTTGTTATTTATTAAAAAAAACCCCACCTGTAATCTTTCAGTCTTAAGCTCATGTCCAAAAACCTCACTGCCTTTTTATCAGCAATTTCCTCTGATTTAAATGATCAGAAGAACTGAATAAAACATTTGCACTAATTTCTCCAAAACAGATGTGTTACATAATAAGCTATTCATTTCCTCTGAAGGGGTGTATAGTTATTCTGGTGGTGAGGAGAGAGGATAAATAAGCCAATGAAAGGAATAAGGAAACATATTTCCCCTTAGAGGCTAATGTTGGTCAGGTTCAAATTTGCAAGCAAATGTGCAAGGTTCTGTTCACCAAACCCCTCTCGGGCAGGACTGCGGCTTTCTATTTCGTCATGCCAGAATAGATGTTGGGAAGACTTGCCTGAATACAATGCACGTGTCCTTTCAGGCATTCCATCTCTCTGTCATTTCAGCTGCAGTTCGGATGGCTGACTTTTGATTACTGTACAGGTCTGATGTGTGCTTGTAAGAGCTACACAAATAGCCCTTATCCCCCCACGCAGCGATCGCCAGCCCCCTGTCTCGTACATGCTGGTGGGATTCCTGAAGTCATGAGACAGCAAAGAGCTCCTTAGGAGTTTTGTGAACTGCCACAACCATGACTAATAATGTGACCTGATTATTATTCTGACATAGCTCTCTGCTGCTGGAGACTGTCTGGTTTCCCAGGCCCCGGGCAATGGGCGATGACATGTGATATGATGCAGCGAGCCCAGACTGCAGAGCCCCTCAGCAAACGTAGAGGGTGATCTATGGACAGGGACACCCGTGGCAGCCACACTGGAAGCTGCTCATCCATCTTTCCATGTGCTGAGAGCGAGCCCAGGCAGCAGCGAAATCTGTGCAGAGTCACCGAGGACATTTCAGAAGAGAGTAATGAGGCCCTGGGCCTTTGTTTGGACGTCTCAGGGCTCCTTGTGCTGCGGGGAAAAGAACACTTGTCAGGTTTGCAGCACAAAAATACAGTGTGCTACAGGTTAAAATACACTAAACATATCAGCTTTCTTACAATAGCTGAGACCACCTCCAGAATTTCCAAGATGCAGATGGATCCCAAACCAAAGTGGAGTTAGGTGTTTAGATGTCCAAGGAGTTGCATATTATGCCTAGAATTTGCATGGTGTTGGAGATAATAGGGAGTCTTTTATTATTATCTAGGATCAGACAGCAATGCTCTCTGGCCTCTCAGGTAGACTGGAAGCCAGCGTTTGTTCCTGTTCTCCCTCTCCCCACTCAGTCCCTTTTCCAGTGGAAAACATTTTGGCATTCTGGCCTCCTCTAGGCACCCAAAATGCATGTTGGCATCCTCTAGGGTGCTACCATTCCCCAAGACTGTTGGGTTTCCCTCTGTTCATATCCCCAAACTATTTGACCTCTTGACTTATTAAAAATGTCTCAATAGTCCTCCTGCATTTAGTACTATGAGAGGTACTTAGATGGAAGCACAACAGAGCAAAATATCGGTCAGATTTCTGAATGCTAAGGAGCACATTTGATACCTACACTGTTAATTCGCAGGCGCTCAGTAATGTTAAATATGTTGGTGAAGAGGAGGGCAGGTGATTGCCAGAGAAAATAACCAAAGGGAAGAGGATGAAAAGGTAAAAGACAGTGAGATGGCGAGAGGTGCACGACCCCCAAAACAGCATTGTTGGGAAGGTATTGCCGCTCGCTCGGCTGGGCCCTCACAGCTGGACAGCTGTTCCTCCTGCTCTTCTGCCGCGACACAGCAGGGGCTGGTAATTGCAGAGCAGCCTTCCCTTCCCCCTGCCTTTGCTTCTGGCACATTTGGGCTGCTCTGGGCTGCGGTGGGACTGCCCTCCTTCACAGCACCTGAGCTGGGCTGCATTTGGTGCTTGGGCTGCAGACGGTGCCGATGGCACAGGGGGGCTTCCGACACGGCAAAGCTGTGTGATGGGGGAAAATACCTGCTATGGATTCTTTTGGATGTGGGAAGGAATTTTGCCAACTACTTTCTTTTCCTACGGGAAGAAGGGTAAAATCAAAGCTGTTTCAAAACATTCCACTGTTTCTATTCCACTGAAATAGCAGGTGGTTTAAGCTTTGTTTTCAATAACAGATCAAAACTGTGGAAGTTATTATTCTAATTGATTCAAAAATTCCAAGATCGCTTCATTGAAAGCATTATAAATTTTGTAGTTAATACCACAGGACTTGTAAAAGACACTAATCTTTGCAGTTAGCTGGAGATAGAATAATTTAATGCCCTCATTTTTTCTGTGGACTCAGTGAGGGCACTTATCCCATGATGAATTAAGCTGTGGTTTCCTCTGTTGCCAACTGCAATAAAGTTGAAGAGGCCATCATGTACTCTGAAGTAATCAGGACTGGAGTTTTTGTGGCCTTTTTTCCCCAAAAGGAAAAAAAAGAACCAAAACTTCACCTCAGCTTTCAAAGGCAGGCATTTGAATAATTTTAATATAGAAAAAAATGCCTTTTAAATGAATATCCAGTTTTATTTTGGGTTATTTTATTAGCTATGGCTAATGAGTTATTGGTGGTCAGTTCCTAGTGCAGCTTTCTCATACTGAAATGAAAGTACCTTAATTAAAAAAACTGTAGAGAAAGAACATCAACACACTGTACTAGTCAGAAAAAACCAGAACTATTCCTGTTTTGTATTCATATTCCACGCATTTCTGGAAGTTAGAGTTTTAATGTTGTGTTGTTTTTACTTTATACAGAATGTTTTCCCATATCTGGAAACAACTGTGACTGAAAAGAACAGTAAAAGAGAAATTTGCCCAGCACATCTAATTACATTAAATTTAGCGCTATGAAACACATTAAAAGGAATTTTAGTATAATAATACCTTAATAAATGTGTGGTACATGTGTGTGAAGCACTCGGCTGTGTCACTGGGGATGCTGCAGTCTTTCTTTGCCACACGGCAGAGTTTCAGGAACAGATTCAGGAAACAGCTGTCAGAAAGCATTTTGGTAGAGCTCATCCTGCTCTGGGGAGGGACATGGATTTTATCACCACCTAAGGTTTGCCCCGTACTAGAAGACTTAACGAATTTCACTTTTTTTTGGCTTTCATAGAAAAACAACCTTTCCTTAAATGGACATTACTATCAAATTTACTTTTTTTTCACGGAATACGTCACAATAGGGATGTATACTGAATTATTGCTAAGTCATTGCTAAATTATTATCCAAGCTCTTAACTATTTACCTCTCTCTGCTCTCCATTTTAAAACCCCTATCCTACTACTTCTTTTCAGTTTTGCCTCTGAGAAATGGGAAACAAGGACGAAAATGGTAAACATTAACCCTTTGTTTCTCTGTCAACTGCAATTGCTATATAAAATAGTGTCTTGATTGCTTTGTACAGATCAGAGTCAAGAAATAAATTAGATCTTTAATTCCAATTCAAGTAAAACATTTCAGTTAGACACAGTTCTACCATTTAGCAAATGTGTCACATCCCAATCTTATTTTTCAATCAATAGCCAATATCCAGCCAGTGATGAGAACCAGCTCAGTTCTGTTCCCATCTGTACTTTTATTCCTGATGTTTCTTCTTTGTAGGTGAATTCTGGATGTTTTCTTCTTCAGTGCAGGGCAGAGACTTTATGAGTAATTCTAACAGCTCAACATTCCAGATATACCTTCCACTCATTTTTGAAAGAGACACTGAGGACTAAACCTCTCTTAACTAAG
Organism: Sclerurus mexicanus; assembly: GCA_013396755.1. Lineage (NCBI taxonomy): Eukaryota > Metazoa > Chordata > Aves > Passeriformes > Furnariidae > Sclerurus > Sclerurus mexicanus. Next base: position 938,879 of record VWZF01002766.1, on the reverse strand, counting down.
TCTTGGTATATGGCCTAATTATGTCTTTTATCTAGTAATAATATAGAGATACGTTGTGTGTACCTACCTATCAAGAGTGGCATTAATAACCATTCCATCTTAATGAAAGGAAAAAGATGCTGTTTGCTCAGTACTGTTCTGCATCATATGATGTTTTGGAGAATAAGATCTAATTATCCTGATATATTCCATATGGAATGTAGGGTTCTGTTTGCACATTTTGATTTGGAGATCCAGAAACCCGTTCTTGAAAGGGCAGCAGGGGGCTTCTTCCATGATTACTTTATGAAATATTGCTCAAAGCCTGACTCTCAAGATATGTGTGCACACATAAACAAAGCAGGCAAAATTTTGCCTTAAAAAGCACTCTGGCCTTACATACCAAATTCATTCTTTTTACATTTGAGTCCATCTCTTCCTTCTTTTCACAGCTTGAATGAAAAGGGAAACTAATGCAGAATGTTTGCAGTGCTGATTATAGAGCAGTGAGCAGCGCCAGCCCTGAGCACGTGCGCATGTGAATCAGCTCAGATGGATCTTTGATTGCCCACGTGCCTTTAGACAGGTTGTGATTTGTGATATCAGGGAGGGCTAGAAATAATTTTCAATACATTACATTACAGTGCACTTCAAATCCGCTGGGAACAAACAAGTGTTCTGCTAGCCTGTTGCTATCCCTGTTATTATGGAAAGCTTCAGGAGGTTTCCTTTTATCCGTACCAGTTGTGTGGTTTAATTTAAAAGCAATACCAAGCATCTAACTTTCTCCCTTCATGTTAAAAGGGTACTTTTTAAAAACGGAGACAATTCAGTCACCGGCTGGAGACACAAACATAGTATAAATAAGCCTTGTCATTGCATGTCTGATGATTTCTGATTTAAATAGGTTTTCATTAAATATGAAATGTCCGAATTACCAAATCATTGTTAGCTGCACTATAAACCATTTCACAGCACTTCTCCAGCATCTTATCTCCTAGCTGCAGGATGTTTGTGGATAATGCTGCCTTCGTGTTAGACAAGCAGACAATAATTTGATTGTTCTGTTTGCTATTTTGTGCGGAGCGGTACTTTCAAACTCAAATTCTTTCATGTTTTGTGCTGTGACAAAGTCCACTGCTGGTATTTGTTGGTACATTGGAAAGCTTCAATGTTATTGCTGAAGATCTTTTCTCCTTTAAAGTTTTTCCTTGCAATCAGTTTGATGTATGAACACTGTGTAGGCCTTGTAGTCACACACCTGCTGGATGCAGAGTGGGGAGTCTTGCGTTGCCTGAACCTGCTCCTGGAGCGTTCACCAGGGTGGCACCAGATGCAGAGCGAATACTGTAGATGGGTTCCAGTAGGAGAAAGGAGGCAGAAGTCAATCAAAGGTTGTTAGTCCTGTTGTCATTGTAGGTTCTGATGGGCATGATTTTTCCAAGACAAGATATTTATATTGTTAAGGCCTTTTGAGGTGACAAAGTATGAAGTATTTTTATATATATTGTTTCAGTGTCAGCATAAAGGTATTGGAATAAACATTGAGTGTTGCGGCTCTGGTCTCAGCTGATGTGAAAAATAGCCCCCCAAAACACATTTTCAGTCAGTAGCTCAAAAGATAACGAGTTTGGTTCCAATTTAAGTGGAACCAATGTTTTTTTAATTACTAAATATGGCACAGCATCATAATAAAATAAACATGTTTATAATCTCAGTTCAGAGGATATTTGAAACTATGAAACTATTTTCTGATGCTTATGATCCTCAGTGCTTACGTTCATAGTTGGGCTCCAGCTTTGTCAGGGTATGTCAGACCCTCTCTGCGTTTTTGCTGGTTCTGTTGGAGAGCCTGGTTCGATTCCATCAAAGCCCAGCGTAGTTTCCAGCTGATTTTCGTGAGTGAATTCCCTGCAGGTGTGTGTTCATCAAAGAAAACAGGATACTGCTGGAAGACAGACGAGTGGAGTATATTTTAATTTGCTATTTCAGTGCCTTTTATGTTGCTGGTGCAAAACGCATTTTAGGGGGTTATTGATACCCAAATTGTGACAGTCTTACTGTGCCTCTGGATGTGTGGCTGTGCCCGAGTCCCTCCCAGCCCCAGCCCAGAGGCAATGCAGCATCTACCTTGGAACCCCTCCCAGAAGGGGACCTGCTGGGCGGGAGGACCAAGGGGCCGCTCTGGGGAGCGTGGCAGGTCGAGGTGGTGGTGCTTGGCTGCTCCCTGTCTGGGGCAGGGCAGGGACCCCGGTGCCACCCCGTTTCCTCGGCTGCGTATGCTCTGCTGGCCACGTACAAGGAGCTGCCCCATCTGGAGTCCTGCTTATTTGGTTTAGAGAATTCAACTGGCATTAATTTACAGAAATGAGGAAGGGTTGCCATCTACAATTATTAATTAGCATGCACATCTGCCGAGAAGGTGTTTCCATAAGCCTGTCTGAAGTACTTTATTGTTGTTGTTTTTTGCATTTGAGGGGGATCGATGCTAATTTTCAGTGTTTACCAGCAATCATAGATGACTTGCAGTTAAAAAGCCATCAGCTCTGTCACATTTTTCAGTGAACAGAATCCCTTTCCAGATGGCCCTTCATTTGGATAATGGACAGCCTGAGGGGATAAAAATGTCACCTGTTGTAGCGAGTCAACAATATTAATAAAACCAGAAGAACAGACCATTCATAAAATGGGAAACAGCCCCAAAATTCCTTGTGAATTACATAGTGAATGGGTTTTGGTAGGAATCTTGCTTTAAGAATTCGCAGACATCCTCAAATCTGGTTATAATTGCCTTTGCACTAACTGTTACCTTGCTGTTTAATCATGAACTAATCTAATTTTTCTTAGTGGGTTTTCTGAAAAAAGAGAAAATATGTGAGTGATTATGATTGTAGAAAAATCATGATTACAGGCAGGTAAATAAAAGATTTCTTGGCCTGTCTCTTCCACCAAACAATTTTGAAAGGGTTTAACAGAACATTGAGAATGATTCAAAATACTGGAATTTATTGGTTTATTTTCTTTCAATAATTCTTTTCTTAAAAATCAAACTATCAAGTGATATAGCAAATATTTACATTAAAATTGACACTTAGATTGGAAAGAAAAAATCAAGAACAACCAAAATTTTAAAGTCTGTTATGTATAAAGTATTTTTAAACAAAATTTAGTGGTTCACCCTCCCAATCCAGCAAAATTTCTGAAGCATCATATGCCTTTTTGCCAAACAATTATTTTATCTGAACATTTTTGTCCAGCAATTTTGGTAATCACAGCTGTCTTGTATTAATAATTATAGCTGGGAATACTCAAAACATAAATTTCAGAGTTTTCTGATAATTAGAGCTAGGTAAAATAGCTAAAAGCCCAGGGCAGGAACCAGATCTCCATGTAAGCAGCCCAGAAAGAGGTTTCTCCTGCAGCCTGCTCTAGAATCTCTGAGTTTCTGCCTCACGTGACGCACTGGGGGATTTCTGAGTTCTCTGTCCACTTTCAGCACATTTTGCATTAAATACCCATTATTTTTCTCACACACTCTCTTAATTATGCTTCCCATGAAAGCGGGAGTTGGTTTATTCATCATCCATCTCGTTTTTAGCACCTGAAGGCACTCACTGCCGAGCAGGTGATGTACACACAGGAAAATAATTAACTGACTGCCTTGGCAACTCTCACCTTGAAGGAATGCACCAGAGCAAATGGAAGGAACTGTGTCCTCTTCATATTTTTATGTGTTTATAGTCTCATAGATATTTGGATGATGATTCCCTGTGTCCCCACTCACAGACCTCAGACTCTGCTGCACGAGGCTTGTTTTTTCCCATCTTTGCAGCCATTCATTCGGATCAGACATAACATTGTGGGCTAAGGTACATGACCAGATTGCCCAGCAGGGGGAAACTCCCTGTTCCTCTGTAATAGTAACACTGATTTCCACTGCACATCCTTCTGGAGGGAAAAACCAGATGTCAGGCACATGATCTTCACACAACTCCCAGCCAAGAAACAGATACCATAGAATTTCCAAGTACAAGCACAGAAATGTTAGTATTTTTTAAAATAAGAATTCTTTCTCGTGCTGTGCAAAGGGTTTTTACTAATTGCCAGTGGCTTTCAAGGGATTCATGCTGGGTATTCAGCCCCATCCCTCTAAAGGAGGCAAAACTGATACTGTAAGTATATATTTACTTTTGTAAAATCATACCAGAGTTTTCCAAAAATGCATAGAAGGCAAAGTGATGAAACCCATGGAGTTACGCTGAGTTTTCCTAAAGTGAATGAATTAATGTGGTGCATGAATCAGTAACAGTGCCTACAGCTGCCAACAGCTGCACCTCTAATAAGTTATGCGTATTTTTTAAGCCAGAACATGTTAATTGAAAGTCTTCACAGGTGAACAAATGCTGAACATGTTGCATAGAGACAACCCTTCAACCATCTGGAGAAGAAAGTGTTTTCCCTTGGTATTTAATGACCCCTGGTTAATGCAAAGACACTGTTTATGGGCCTAACCGAGAGCAGTAATTAGCTTTTTGTAGGTAGGAGGTAGATTGAGTTAATGTCGACTCTGATGGCAATGGAAAAAACAGAGTGAAATCCTCAGAGTGGAAATCATCTGAAGGAATGTTCTCAGGAAAGAAGAAAGGAAAACCTGTGAGTTCCTGATTAAGTTAGGGCATATTTTGGAGTCATGCTCAAGAATAATTGTGTTACAGCTTTTTTTTTTAATGGCTGCATATTGATTGGAACCTATCGGGAGCCCACATTTTATTTTTCTGACTCTTTTTCCATTTATTGTTTAAATTTAGTGTAGATCGGGCAGTCTATTTTCATGGTGAGTTTGAAATTCCCAGTTTCTGTCAGCTTTACAATGTGAGTAGAAGATCTTACTGAACCTAAACGTTGTCCTCACAAGCTGATAACGCCCGTCCCTCCTTCCCTCCCTCGGCGGTGGTCGTGTCCCAAGGGCTCTGCGGCTGGAGACCCTCGCCGCTTCCTCGGGCTCCTTCTTGCCCTTGCTTTTCATTTCATTCTTCCTAGGAAGTTCTGCCCTCCAGTCCTGGCTATTTGATCACGAGAGGGTCAAAAGGAAATCGTGTTTGTCATCTTTCTTAATCTCGAGCCTCACAGTGGGCAGAGCACTCTGTGTGTGATAACAAAAGAAAGCTTCCGTTTCCTAAAATAATTAATCACTTCTTGTGTGAACGGGATACAAACCTGTCTGTGTGGTAGTGGAAAGGTGGTGAGAAACAGGTGCCTTTTGTTCATGAAATGAGAACGGAAGAAATTTATATATATTTAAAAACGAGAGAACGGAATTCTAGTTACTGTCTATAGAAGAAATAAATAGACTCTTCAGCTTTAAACTTATAAGCAATTTAGCAGGAATATAGATATAGAAAATTGCAAGAAAATGACACAGAATGAGACGTCCAGGGAATCTCCTGATACTAATTAAGTAAATTATACTTAATTGGGCAATGTTTCAGTCAGACCCGTTTTTACTTTTTATTTACGTAAGAGAGTGTGTTTGTCAAAGAGAAAATGCTTTGATATTTTGCTTAAATATTAAGTTCTGTGAAGGACACTCCATCAGCTTCTACATTCAGTGCTTTGGCTTTTCCTGTTATTCTGAGTATCTTCCTCATCTGTGTATGATATTAAAAAAAACCCTTGCAGAGTATTACAAGGCTATTTCTCCACTTTGAAGTGTATTTTCACTCCAAGATCAGAGCACCATGAAAATAAATAAATTCAATACACCATCTATATAAGAACATGACAGATTAATTTTGGATCTCCTTATGTGAGAGCCAAAGTCCTACTTGTCCCCTCCAAGGCAGGGTTTCAGGTCATCCGTGTTCACAAAGCCAATCTTATTTACGATGAGGCTCTTTTACTGTTACTGCCCAATAATTAGCAATATTTTAACGTTGGGCCAGCAGTGAGATCACATGAAATACCTAAATAGGAACACTGAGCTGGAAATGGCTGTGCACTCCTGCAGCCTTGCCCTGCAGCTCGGGTGTGCATTTGCTGCAAATTGTCCAAATTTGTGCCCAGTATCTTTGCCAGCAGTTTCACGACTGACAGATGATGGGGATGGCAGTGCTCTCACCAGTCCTCTCATAAATTCCTTCTCCAGTGCAGGCAACTCTCAGCTCTCCCTGTATCAGCTCCACAGTACCTTTGGATTCTTAGGCTGATCCAAAAGCAAAACTCTTGGCATGTGGTACCTTAAAGAGCTACAAAGCAACCACGTGAGGTCCAGGCAATTGGGGGTCAGAACTGCTACCTCTGTCTAAAGCTGAGCCATTCCACCCTCGAGTTAAAGGAAGAAGGTGAATTTGCTCTTGAAAGATCAGCAAGTACATGGAATCCTCAAAATGACACAGCCAGAGTGGCAGTGAGCTCCTCCACCCTTCATGTTCCCCTAGACCATCTCCTGCCCATCACAAAGCAAGCAGTTTGGATGAGGACGTGGCGAAATCCACTGTGCACGGGGGAGTGGTGCTCCACGCAGGCAGGGGGAAAATAAAATGGCAATTTGTGCATGAGCTCAGAATCATGTACAGTGCTTATTTTTATCCCAAGCTATCAAAGATGTTTTTCATATCGGAACTCTTTTTCCCTTTTATTCAAATTGGCTTTAGCAGAACAAAATGATTATGAGGCCCATTAATCTTAATTTTTCACACTGAGATTCATTTTGCAGAACTGGAAGCTACAGCAATGGAACCATCCTCCTCTTTCTCTGTCACTGGGATATCTAAATGTAATGCAGATTGAAAATTAAATGCAAGAGACAAGACAGCAGTTCTAATAACCTGGTAATTTCTAAATAAATGGACTTAGATTGATGGAAGGGAAAAAAATCTGTTTTCCCGATAACACATGATAGGAGTACTTGTATAAAAAGTCTTATGTTGATTGGGATTTTCTAAAGCTTTAAATTTATTCCTCCAGTGTATTTAAATGTATGTGAAGTAGAATGGATACTCTACTATCTTATACCTTCTTCAGCCACTCACAGGAATTTGTGGCAGATTTGGATGGCAGTATTTCAAACCTTCTGTGTGTAGTTTTATCCAAAGGGGAAAATAATTGAGAACTTGACTTCGTATATTAAATAAATAATCACTTTTCTTAATGTAATATGTAACCTCCATGAAGGGCACACTCCCATCCAGCAATGTAACATTGGATATTTTAAGACTTTTTGAATTATGTTTTATTTAGTCGATATCAATTATTATCTAAGAAAATAACAAAAAATGTTATTTCCACTAACATTTTTATCAGAGGAGAAAAGGAGTGATTTTCCAGTACTGAAAGGTTTATGTTTGGCAGTGGGTGTGCAATAATAGGATAGAATTCAGAAAATTATTGGTTCAGAGTTAACCTGAAACTGAATGAGTATTATTTTGTATCTTTTAACTTGCTTTTATAATGTGATGTTTCAGTATCCCTAAAAAAAAAAAATACAAAAAGCTCTCACTTTTCTTGCTTTCATTTAAATTCTGATTAAGTGATCCAAACCCATCCATTTCACCTGACATTGGTGGAAAACTGGTCCAAGGCACATTAAAATTTGGCATTTTCACAGTTCAGTTCAGCAACCTTGTTACAAAAATTTCAGGATATTAAGGTAATTTTTGGAAGTGTTATTTTTAGGTAAGCTTTAGGGGACGGACTCTGAACTTCTCCCACACATTTATAACCTGTTAGTAATTACCAGGAATATTCGATAGGAACTTTGTAGCTTTTGCTTTGATTAGGAAAGCATTAACATAGTTAACTCACATGAGTGGCTGTGAGACCTCTGGATGTGTCAGAGCTTTTCAAATTGGCTCTGCCCCTGGATGATGGCAAAGGTGGATTGGAATCATGTTTGAGTGCTTCTGGTCCTTACTTTCAGAGAGATCCCAGAGGAAGGTGCTGCCTAATTGCTCATTCACTCTGAGAGCTCTCCCTTCATTATAAAATAAATAAATGAATAAAAATGAAAGAGGAAATCGCACGATTTGTGAAGTAGACCAGACATTACTTCACAATTGTTCAGCAGAGAAGAGGGGGAACCAAACCCTGTGCTCTAAACCATGCAAGGACAAGAGAAGAAATTAAGCAAACCTCTGCATCTGTGCTGCAGACAAGTGTCTGTGCTTCATCTGCCTCCTAGGGAAGGGACTCCTGCTTGTGGAGCCATTCCATGGATCAACATTAGACTGGAATAAAGGAAAAAAGCTGGGACAGAATGGGCCGCTCGATTTTTCTTTTATTTTTTTTTTTTTGCAGTTCTCTCTTTGCCAGTTAGTGTGGACATGAGAGGTTTTGGTATGAGTCAGTTCTGTTATGACAGAGACTCGAGGAATACATAAAAGCCAGCTGAGATGCACACATAGCTGAGTGTGGGGGTGATTTTATCCTCCCGTTTCTGGGGCTCGGTTTCCCCAGCACCCCCAGCAGAGCAGGATGGCACGGCAGCCCCCCCGTGCCACGGGATGTGGCCGTGCAGCAGATGAGGCAGGCTGGCACGGGGCTCTCCTCTCCAGCCGGGCACGACAAGTTTTGGAAGAGAGAGGATAACTTACAATTTCTGTTGTGCTATTGCTAGTCATATTTACTCATGCATATTTGAAAATACAGCATCTTGCATATAATTCTAGTAGTCTGTGAGGAGTATATTCTTTAAAAAATGAGATGTTTTGACTCACCAGAAAGATCTTAAAAATACAACAATAACAAAGTATTGCACAAACACGAAAAATAGTGGTGGTATTTTTATGTGTCCATATAGTGAACTTTTTGGAATATTAATATATTCCAAAAAATATATTAATATATGTCAGTCCTCATTTATTTCATCTTGAAATACCCCAAACGTTTTTACCTGCATTACATCCAGTCTTGGAACAATCCTAAAACATTATTATTGCCCAATGATGTGAAGTCAAGTGCTTATAAATAAAGCCTCTTAAGCATAGTGCAAAGAAAGCCACGTCCTATGAGTTATTTCTGATGGAGTACAGGCCATTAAAATGCTGCTAGATGATATCCCAGCTTGGGTTTAAAGAATTAATGAAGAACAAATGTTCTTAGTGACATGTAAGCATGAAATTCTCTCGGTGGGTTGACCTTCATTCTTCTGCAGTTAGTTAATGAGGATTCTCTTTGTTATCTTTCTTGCTGAAGAACCTCAGGGCCTTGTATCATTATTGAATGAACACAATGTCACCTCAGCTGGCAGAAATGTTTTGTCTTTTGTCAGGAAAAGAAGTTTCCTCATGTCAGCTGGTGAAAGCACAACACGGCAACAAGCAATTGAGACCAGACATTTCAATTCAGCCAACTTAGCCCAGTGGAGATGTTTAACCTGCTGTAGTTGTTTTGATCAAAATATTCCAGGCTTCATTATTCTGTGACTCTTGCATCTACTTCTCAAGTTTGTGATGCATTGTTATAAATTAATGATAAACAAAAGCATTTTATCTGGAGAACTGCTCTCAATATTCCCCTTTTAGCAGTTAATTACCATTTGTTGCAGAACAGTACCAATGTTTTGAAACGAAAGCTTAAGGAACAGCTGCTTTTTATCCGACTCAAAATGACAAGTGTGTTGTTAACTATCAGTGGATCTTGTGAGGTGGGGATCACATCTGCTCAGAAAACTGGAGCTGGAGCTCAAGCTCTGCTGTGAGCTGTAGCAGATTATGTGGAGCTATAGAAGGGGTAGAATGATAATAACAAGCTTCATCCAACATGAGTGTGTTATTTTGACACCCGTGGTCATTATACACAGCAGCACAGCCGCTCCTGGCCACCCCCACCCTCCAAAAATAAGGGAAAAAAAAGAAAAAGAATTGTTCTTCGTCTGTGCTTGAAAGTGGCACCGGGGGAAGGTGCACATGGGAGGGGAGAGAAGGCACTCATTGAAAAGCGTGTAAGGAAAAGTTGTTAATAATTCACCCAAGTGTATTATATACAAGAGACGGAGCTTATCATGGGCCCAGAGAAGATCTCTGTTGAAGGAAGGACAAGGTGTGCAGGTAGCAACTGGTAACAAAGTTTTACAGATAAAAAGGCAAATAACTTTTTTCCATTCTTTTTGGCCAGGAAGAAAAAGACCTGACACTGAGGAGTGCTTCCCTGGGTTTCCTCAGCACTTCTATCTTTGTTTAATCTCCTCTACCAAAACCCCCACCAAGCCAAACACCAAAAAGCCACAACAGAACCCTCAGAGCCCCATCCAACCTGGCCTCGAACACTTCCAGGGGTGGGGCATCCACGACTTTTCTGCTCAAGTTCAAGTGCCGCAGCACCCTCCCATGACAGAATTTCTCCCCAGTATCTAATGACACCCGCCCTCTCTGCGGGAAGCCACTGCCCCTTGTCCAAAGCGCCTCCCGTGCTCTCCTGGAGCCCCTTTAGGCACTGGAAGGGGCTCCGAGCTCTCTCTCCTCAGAGCCTTCTCTTCTCCAGCCTGAACAACTTCCCCTGTCTCAGCCTGTCTTCATAGGAGAGGTTTCCAACCCTCGGAGGATCTTCATGGCCCTCCTAGGATGCCATCAGGCCTCTTTGCCATTTCACAAAGACATGTTCAGCGTTAATAAATCACACCATGGTCAGACTGCTCTCCGTCAAAGCTGTCTATGAGAGCCAACCTAGAAAAGAAAAAGATCAGTATTCAGGCTTTCTTTTTCCTTTGGAAAGTGAGAGACACAGGCAGAAATTTTTATTCCAGTTAATATTTGTCAATTTTTCTACTCAAAGATGTCTTCTCTCACTCTTGCATTTTGACCAGAATTTTATTTTGCCACTTTTTCTTTTAGAAGTGTGGGGGAGATAGGATATTATAAAATAAATTGCTTGTGATAAAACAGATAGGAAAAAAATGTGGTTGGAAATTTCAAATCACTCCAGTCAGCTGAACCTTTGTGTGAGATAACAGTGATTATTTTATTTAAATAGGTTTGCCTACTTTAGTCCTGTGAAGAGCAATACTCTGTTATAGTCTGTGTCATAAGGTAGCGAGCAACAGCAAATGAGACCTGAAATGATATGATCTATTCGGAGGTTTTGTTATGTTGCACTTTGCCTTTTAGTCACTTTCCCTTTTTTTAAAAAAGGGTATTAATACATATTATCATCAATCCCATTTGTTATTAATATATAATGGGAAAGGATGGCATTTGTGAGGTTTGTTATCCCAGTATGCAGCTCATCTTCAATCTCATAAACTGCATTTTTGAGCCGACAGGCACATATGTTTTGTTAAAGTCATTAAAATAATGCTGTATTAAATACTTATCTAAAGTAAGACAAGTACAACTGTGTTACCTTCTGGTTATTAGGATACATATGTCTAATATACATTAATTTTGGAGTCCCTTAGGGGAGAGCCTTGTTATTAATACAGCAAAGAACAGCTGAGTGAGCATATGGTTTATTAAGACATGTTTATATTAATTATATGTGGGTACTGTTCAAAAGGGTCACTGGTCTATAACAGGGAGACCCTCTCTGATCACTGCTTTGAACCTCACAGCTCAGTAGGATTACTCTTGATCCAATCTATTTGTCTCTGGCTGGAAAAATCATTATGTTTGTGTCTGGGTTGGAAACTAATGAAACACTTCAGAACTTAAGACCATGAAAACTCAAGCAATTGATGAGCATGCAAAACTGAAGGAAATTTTGCAGGCATGATGAAATTGCATGTGGGACGATCTAGAGCTCACATATTTCTGTAGTACCTTATGCAGCAATCTGATCCATAATGCAGCCTTACACAATGTACATCATAAAGCAGAATAATCTGGTAGTTGCAGGTCAGAATTAAAAATCAGTTACAATCCTGTGTGTGTGGTTTCCATCCCGACCTGCTTTTTGAATATTGCCATTCCTGCTCTGTTACCTAAAACCAGTGCAAATTGCTGATGATCTGTGATTCTCAAGGCTGTTTTTCATTCCAGGAGATGACACATTCCACACTGTCCCCTGCAGTGCTCCGTTGCATCTTTTACTGGAGTGCCAGGCAGAAGATTGTATAAGCCTGAAAGTAAGGGTAACGTGGATTTAATCTTGGAGAAGATGACCCAGCGTGGAACAAGCTGAGGACCATTCACTTTTTTGGTTCTTCCTCTGGCTTTAAAGCTCCTCTGATCCCAGAAAAGGTGCAGCTCATGCCCAACACCTGGAATCACACGTGCTGTGTCTGCTTGGCTTGACCTATGTGGAGCTGTGGACTCGCCGTGGCACAGCTGGAGCATAGCAGGCTGTGCTTGGCCTTTTCTGTCCCTTGGCTCCCGAGCAGGTGCCTGCTTTGCTGCACAGAACACAACTGCAGGGAAAAAATGCACTGCAAGGAAAGGCTGGTTCATTAGTTTCTCCTTGTTCTGTGGATACAAAAGGAATGCCATGTTGGATACCTTCCTGCCTTAGCAGAAGCTGAAAACTCAAACATAATGAGGCGGGCCCCTGAACTGTGAAAATACACCAACACAGTAAGAACAACCTTTTTTTAATATTTTCTACACTATGCATTTTCTTTATGTTTTTTGGAAACTCGGTTTCAGTATTACTTCGAGAACGTTAGGGCAGGATCTATTCATAAGGTACATCTGTCCTGCAATCAGTCTTGGGGTGTCGGGGCATTGATACACACTCAGCTGAGAGATGTGGGAGAGCAAAAGTTGCTCTGAGTGTAGAGAAGTAAAACCAATGTAAATACCTCTGTACTTCTGAGTCACTAGCTATCGTAAAGTTGTCCTGGGCTGTTCAGCAGCCTGTGTGGGAGGTGGCCAGGAGGGCAGTGTGTCCCCAGCACTCCCTGCTGAGGACGAGGGGGCTGGTCCTGACTGGGGCTGCCATTCCTGCCACTTGCCTGAGCCCTGGTTTCCCCAGCTGTGAACAGTGACAGCACCCCTAGAGCATTGTAGAGACAATATAAGAGCTGTAGGTCTTGATTTGGAGCATTTCAGGTACCCCAAGAAACCCGGGGGACTTTACAACTCTAGGATCACTTCTTAGGAAAATACTCTAGAAATCTAAACCCTAAAGCAGCCCGGCAATGCAACACAGTTCTGATTTATGAATATATGCTTGCTCTCAAAAGCCCTGATTTCAACTCTGAAGTTACACACGGATAAGAAATTTGCAGCGAGGTTTTTCTGTGGCACCTCAGAGACCCAAGGACAGAGGGAAGCAGCTCTGCCTTGGCGTGGGAACCAAACAAGGTGCAGGTGTCTGAGGGGAGGTGCCAGCCGAGCAGTTCCCTCAACAGGTGTGCTGAGTTCAGCTGAGGGGCTCTTGCCACACCCAGCTGGGTAGAGATCAATAATTGTGTTATTGGCTCCAGGTGAGGAGGATTAGCCGGGGCTCAGGTTGCCAGCGCCCCTCAGAGGGTGAGGGCACAAGAGGCATGGCTGTGTGGGGTCTCCCCTGCTCCATCAACCCCTTCTCTCTGGGGTCTGGCGCCTGCAGAAGAGGCTTCTCGATCCTCCAGCTTGGCTTTGCCAGAACCTTCTGCCACTGGTGAGTTGGGAGGCGTTTGGGGAGGAACAGCCTGGAACAATGTGGGGGTGCTGGAGCAGCTTCTGCGAAAAGGCTTTCTGAGCTTGCACTGGCACAAAAACATACAGAAATGGCACCTGTGTGGTCTTAGTTGAGTTGTTTGTATTTGGCTTGGCTTAAAAAGTACTCTCAGTACGTGAGTTGGCATTTCCTTATGCAGTTTTGGTTTTTAATGAACTCGTGTGTGGAGGAGCTGGGTGTAGGTTGAGACCTGTGGGAAGGTGGTCTGTACCTGCCGGGCTGGGGGACATGGTAAGGAGCAGCCTTTGGCTGCAGGCCTGGCTAACCAGGTGAGTTTTGAGAAGGCTTTTGGTAGTGCCTGGTTTATGTGGGGAGTCGCTTAAGGAGAAATTGCCCAAATGGACCCTTGAGGTTGGAAAGTATGGGAGGGGCAGACCCCAAAGGAAGCCACGAGGGGAGAGCTTTCCTTGCCTGGGTGCCGATACCTCGGTAGGGGTGAGAGCGTGTTGACCCTGTGGTGTGGATGGGTTCTCCTGATAGACTTGGAACTGCTGTACCTGTCTCTGGGTTTGTCTTGCTCTTTAAATGGCTTGCCCACATACAGCTTTTCTTCCCCCCCTTTTTATTGCCTTTTAAAAACAGGGGAAGCGTTTTACAGTGATATTCTGAGAGCAGGCTTTGATAGGTAGCCCTTGAGGGCAGTCTCTGCCCTATGAAGAAAGTGCCTTAATAGTTAGTTCTGAAGGTGGATTATGTGTAATTTCTTATTTCAGCATTTAGTTTTTAAACTTTTTTAGTTACTAAACTGTAGCTGGCCTGGAAAAAAAATCCCAAGGGTTTTTGTGGGTATTTTTTCAGTCACAATATATGCAAAGGAAAGGAGTAAGTGCAAGTATAAAAATAGTAGGGCATAAAACATTTTACTGATCTCCCAAAATGTTCTTCATAGTCTTCAAGAGCAAATACAAACACGTGTTTATTCAGTGCAGGGAAGCATCTGTTAGCTTCTTTGGAAGATGCAGACACATATTTATGGAATGCTAGGTGTCTGAAATGGAATATGTATCTCTTAAACTTCAGATTTCAAGTTCTTTTATTTCTGTTATATGAGTCTTTTCTTAACCTGGTTAGCAGACACTGCTGGGTGTCTGACACATAGCTAAGTGTCCAGGAAGTTGGAAAACAAAGCTCCTAAATAATGCTGTGGTTGGTAAAGGACTGAAATATTCTCATAGTTTCAAACTGAAAATACTTGGACTGTAAGGAGCTGAGCACTTGAAAATTGACACAATTCCATAAAGTTTTAATAGCAGAAGAGCCAAGTGCTGTACTTTAATCACATTAGAAGAAACAGCTGATGTACAGTGTAACAGCAATAATTCCAAGCTAGAAGTCTGCATATAATCTAGCTACAAATTATATTGTCAAGAGAATCCAAATACTTTGTAATATATTCTAATACATATTAATTTGAGAGCCCTATAGGGGACAGTCTTGTTATTAATACACAGAGGAACAGATGCCATAGCATATGGTTTACCAACTTGTATTTATGTTAATTCTATGTAAATAGGATTTTAATAAGGTATCATTAGTCTATAGCTTCATTTTCCTAATATATTTATCTTCTTTTAAGATGATAATGGAATCTTCTAAATTGGGGTCTAGGATCACAGAAATGGTTAGTGGGAAGGGTCTATTTTATGTAAGACAAAAAGTGGGTAAAAATGTGTCCCTTTCTGAGAATTTTGTCATCATTTAAACATTCAGTGAAGAAATTTGAATTCTTTTATTCACCAATACTCCAATTTCCAAAACCACTTCTTGATACATGCTTTGATATATTTTTGTCTCGAGCCCTACCTGCTTGATACATTTTAAAATTCTTACCTATTTTGTGCTGATTTTTGGTAGTTTGAACTTCCATTCAGCAGTCTTGGAGAAGCTTGCAAAATTTTGTAGAATCCCAGAAAATGTCCAGCATCACCTTAAATCTGATGTCTGTTGAACTTGCTATGCAGCTCCTCTCTTGCTGTCAGCTGGAAAAGCTGTGGATGCATTTCTGAGTGAGCTCAGGCTTCTCCACAGTTTTCTCTGGGGCACAGTTTTTTTTAATTATGCTCCCAGGCACTGCTTGGGGCCATTTCGGGTTGTGATGAGAACAGAGTAAGCAATCTGTGTTGCTGTAAGCAGGTGAGGAAATAAAGTCCTAATCAGCACTGGTGCTTCAGAGGGCTTTGGAAAACTTTCTGCCTGCTATTAGGAATTTCTGTTTCCAGCCAGACTATACCGGTGCAGCTCAATAGAACTTTGAGGGAGCACAAAAGTTCTGTTTCTCTGGCCTAAAAAGCCTTAAGTTGCGTGACCTGTAACTTCCTGTTCGTGACTGAAAAATTGTAAATAGAGGTGAAAATTTAGTTCTGTACCCAATAGTTAGAGATGTGGTTGCCTTGTTGTTTCAAGAAAGGAAAAAGCCTGGTCTGAAACCAGGTTTGCATTTTTAATGCTCTGGCTTTGGGGGTTATTAGCAGGATGAGAAGTGGAAATGCAAAACTTGAGAGGTGATCTGAAGCTCAGTGACCGGGGTGGTGCCGTGGGGTCTGATGGCTGGTGGAGGTGCCTCAGCTCATGTTGCATTCCTCACTTCATACTGTTGCTCCCTAGCTGGGGAAATGCTTCCCTGGGAAATTCTGCCCTTCCTCCTGGAGGACTTGTGTCACACTCAACTTCGCCCTGACTGCTCTGGGGCTTTGGAACGATCTGCACAGCAGTTGTGGTACCTTCCCTTCCACTGGTCACAGGGATGGCAGGCTTGCCAACATCTCAGCTGGTTTGTCTGATTGTCCTGCTTAGTGAGAAACAGATTGCCATCCTGTGACTGTAGAAGGATGACACAAAGCCAAATCCTGGCCCATGCAATGCTCCGTTGTCTGTGTGCTATGTAATAGGGCACAAGTTGTAACAGGTGATTCCTTCTTGCAGAAATCTGCTTCAAGGGCCTTGTAAAGAGTAGCAATGATGCACAGTAATCAGAGAGTGTGTGAGGCTGGAAGGAACCACACTGGGTCATCTGGTCCAACCTCCCTGTTCAAGCTCTTTTAGAACATTTGGAAACAGTAAATATACATCTGGGCAACATTATGGAAACAGAACTTGAAAGGAGATAATGAAAATATTTTTGTTTTGATTCTCTAGACAGATAAGCAAATACCCTGAAACAAAGTGCAAACTAAACAAAACAATTGAAAAAAACTTAAAGCTCTGTATTCCTTTGTCTATATTTATAATGAACCATACTTAAAGTGGTCAGCAAGCAGTATTTCCTCTCTCATGGTGAGATGCATCTTTGCTCCTAGTAAGAAACACTGGGGATTCATAATATACTCAAAGTGAAAGGACAGTTTGTGTCATCAGCAACAGAGGGATATCAGCTCATACGTCTTTACCTGACAAGAGGTGGCAATTTAATGTGACAAGTTTCCTGCCAATGAGGACAGCTTTTGGCGTTCAGCTGCCTCAGAGAGATTTGACGTGTCACTGAGGGATGTTGTGCACAAGCTTGACAATAAACTGGAACTCGCTAATGCAGTTTAGGGTTGCTGTGCAAATTTATTAGAAACCAGAGTCTGTAAAATTACTGTACTCCAGAAATGTTTTCCTTTGCCTGCTGAATGTATGTGATAGTTAATGCATAGCACATGTTGAAAAACTTGTTTTCTGGTCATGTAAAACAAATCTGTTGTAATGCACATGACATGGCAAGGAATTCTAATAGAGGCATGTGAGAATAAACAGAATGGGAGAGCTGCCTTCTGGAGGGAGAGGAGAAGCCTGTCCAGACTGAAGAGTTGATTGCTGAATGGATCTGTCCTGCTTTGAAATTTTATCCTTCCCTGGAGACAGGCCTAAGTGGCCTGTGGATTTCAGATGCATGAGAAGTCCCAGGTGATGTCATGCAGTTGAGTTCTAGGCTCGTGTGGGTGCTGGAACAAATCTTGCAGGCAGCTTTTCAGCCAAGACTCCTTTCTCAAATGCCCTCTTAAGTCTGGCTACTATCTGAACATGAAGCAAAACTAATTTTGCATTTATCTCAAGGAAATATTGATTTCCATATGAAGTGAAAGAAAATTACTTAATATGCAGCTAATGTTTTAAGTTTGATCTGGGGGTTTCTGAGGTGTTTGGGATAGAGCATTCAGAATCCCAAATGGTGAAGCGGATCTCATGGCAGTTCATCACTCTGGGATGTGTTGACAAATGCCACCTGGAAGGGTATTAGTTCTGAACTCACAAAATTTGTGAATAAACTACAGAATGAGAGAAGCATGTGTAGAGAGAAAAAAGACTGCGAAAGCATTGAGGGATCTGCCAGAGTGCATTTTCAATCATAGAGCCTTTTTGAATCGTTTTCTTGTTAGCTCTTGATAGCCCTTGGAGAAAGGCATGTTTAATACTCCTGCCTTTCCTAATGTGGATGCCTTTGTAATTTCTAACTAGGCAGTCGTTTTGAGATTCCATGTTAACAGAAAACAGCATTGTTGCTTGAAGATTTCCTTGATTGCTGATGAAAGAAGAATCATCATACTCTTGCTGCACGCTTTGTGCCTTCAGCTGAGGTGGATGTCTGGGACCAACCATCCCTAATAGTGTTTGGGTAGGCTATTATAGTTGTCAGTATTAAGGTGGGTTATGACACCAAACTCCCGACTGTTCCTTCTAATGGCTGCCTTTAGTCAAAAGGGGAGTAAATTCAATGACAATTTCTTCCAGTATAGATGTAACTTGGTACATATCAAGGCTGGGAAAGTCCAGGAAGGTTGAAAAGCTGGTTTAGTTTGTCTTGATTTGTTTCTTTTATATTCTGTTAGTACAGAGAGAATGTATTGATCTCACAAGCTAATGAAAAGCTTAAACCCTGAAAAAGAATCTCCAGCGAGTCTTTCCAATGACTTTCAAACATGTTCCAACTAATTAGGAGACTGAGGTCAGTATGGGTGTAACTGGTGGCCAGAGCCAGTCTGAGGGTGTAAGAGGGAGCTGTACTCAGGGTGGACTCACGCTTTCCACCTGGCTTTGCCTTTCCTGAAGGCTCTCTGTGGCTGCAGTTGCTCACTAATTACACACTTTGGCTCTCCTTTTGGCATATTTCTGGCATGTGGTGACATCAGCATTCTAATCATATTTTAATTAAGAGTGGTTTATGGACTTCAGGAGCATGCCTTGGCAGCTGGGATCTTGCTGGGGAAAGAGGCTTGGAAGAAGGGAATCCAGGTGTGTAGATTAGTGTTTGCAAGGGGCAACCCTTTTAATAAAATGCCTTGGACACCAACTACTGTTGTGTAAGTGATAATAACAGATCCAAGGTTACTTTGGGAACCTGGGATGTGCTTAATTTTATAACTTTAGGCCTAATGGCGTGGTTTTTATTTGCTTCTAACTCTTGAGATAGCTGCTATAATGCTGTAACAACTTGGCTACTGAACTGCAGAGTGATCCTTGTTCAAAGCCAAGTCATGCTGGGGGGATGTGTTAAGTTTTGGTAATGAACAAGAATATCCTGCTTTGCTTGTAGTGCAACTGTTAGAACATAATCATAAGAGATCAGAAATTAAACTAGTAAAACCTAGGTAACTTCTTTTTAAAAAAAACCTGTAATAAAACATTTACTGCAAAGAGTGTTGTCACAGCCTCCAGGGTTTTGCTGAGAAGCGAGAACTGTAATTCTTTAGTAAATTATTTTGTGGGAAGCAGGTAGGCTGTGTTTGTTCTTCCAGAAGGTCAGGACTTCTTGGATGACTCTTGCTGTCTCGTTGGTTGTTTCTGTCCATTCTGTGTGTCTGTCAGAAGCGCCCAGCTGCAGCAGCCCCTCACCCTGGGCAGGGCTCTGCCAGAGGGGCTGCTGAGCTGCACTGAGAGCTGCAGGAGCAGGTTAGCCACAGTCTGGGAAGTGCATTGCTCAAGCTGTCTTAGCCACCTCTGTGCTCTGTATTTGTTTCTCTCCCCCGCTGCTGCAGGGGGATCAGCTGCGTGTTGCCAATTAGGCTCATCAGCATTGTCAATAACAGATGTGGAGCTCCTGGTAATCCCCCGCCCTTGTTAGTGGACTGCAAGAGCTTCTGGCTGTTTGGGATGAGATTTAACCCGTCTCCCCCGACAGGGAGCCAAGGCCCTCTGTCAAAGACCAGGAGTCATTTTTTCCTGTTCTATATTTTCAGGGTTCTTTTACCATTGTCTTAGTCCCGGTTGGTTTGATTAGGCTCTGGTTTTAGCTGTGGGTTCCAGCTTGCAGGAAAACATAATTAATTTCATTGCAAATCAATGTGGAAATGATATTTGAAGAACTCTGCTTCCAGCTAAAGGTAATTGCTCAAAGGTTCGTTATCTGTCAAGCAGATTATTTGGACATGTCTTGAAATGCAAGCTGCAAGCAAAGCTTTTCAGTTACCAGCCAGCATCCCATTACAGGGAAAACCTGGAAACGTGTTCATTAGACAGGATGCTCAAAGACTTGAGCTTTTGCACACTTACTGGCACTTTTGCTGAGGGCAACCCCCCGGTGCATGTGCTTTTCTTATTTATTCGGAGATCAGGCAACTTCAGTGCTTGTGCTACAGTGACTTTGCTCCTCCCAGGGGAGTGATTCAGTTTAGGGAGAATGTAACACTCGGTGACTTTTGCAAACAAGTAGAAATCAAAGCAGTCTAGACTGCAAATTTTTTCCTGTGAAAATCTGTCTTGCAGGGTATACTTTTCTTGAGAGGGAAAGTTATAACTAACCTTGACACTCTGCTATCTTACAGACTTGGCGTTGGTCTGTAGGTGAATAAGGAACCTGCAGGTTTGTTCTCTGGCCATTAAATTAGAGTGGGAGAGGGTCTCAACAGTGCTTGCATTTTCGCTTTGAGCTCAAGAATAAAGTTGGAGGCCTGCCACAATATTGAGTCTAAATTACTGTTTAATTACTAGTAGTGTTAGGTTAAATATTTAGTATCTGAAGTTACTCTCTCATAAGCAACTTGTACAGAATGAGACATTTACGTACGTGATGCTATGGACCCTTGCAAGTACAAAACAAACATGTTAAGCTGAATGCCAGCTGAGTGTGTGCGAGCCATTTGCTGGTCTGAGCAGCAGCCAGTGACAGGATAATGCTGCTGAGCCCCTACCTTTGGGTGCCAGTGGTAATAAGCCAAAAACATGGAAAAGCGTAGCACAAAACTGCAATTTAATTTCACAAGGTATCCAAATCTTTATTTTTCATTTGGCAAAGAGTGCTGGAGAACCTCGGGCACAGCTTCCATCAGGAGCATCAACTGTACAGGGGTTGAAGAATATGCCCCGGTCTGAAATGAGCTAGGGGTATTTGACTCATCTGAGCTGCAGCGTTGAACAGTGATGCTCCCCAGTAACATCTCGATGCATTTACCTCTTGAAATTTCATCTGGCTTCTGGGCCACCTTAAAATCTGAACTCTCGCTAAACCAAAGCACTTTGGAGCTTTTTTTTGTTGATCAATGCAGTAATTTTTTCAAAGCTGAACAAAACATCCCAAGCTTTTGTTCCACTCAGAAATTTTAGTAGAAATTTCAATACCAATATCAGATTTGCTTCACAACACCACGGCTGATGGATTATTGATTCATAACAAAGTTTTAATCCTCTGGATATTGAGTAAATTATGAAGCTATTTCATTGCTATCATTGCATTTCATCTCATTTGTCATTAGCAAGTTACAAATTATTTAACTTTGCTGCTTTGTCAGCAAAACTTTGTTGAAATTAGCTTTGCAGAAATTAACGTGTATAACAAAACTTTGAAGCGAGTTATGAATCACTTAAATTGCGTTATCAATTGGTGGGTGCTTAGGAGTTCATACTGGAATTCTGAGAGGAAACTCTAGGTTTTTAGGAGGTGGTAACATATCAGATCTTAAAATGTAATATTCTCTACAAGGGTGAGTTAATTCTCAGTGATTATTTTCCTGTGTATTTTGCTGAGCCCGTTTGGCCCTGTACAGGAAAAGTATTTCACAGAAAAATGTGCACTGGGGTGAATGTGCCTGGTCTTTGTCACCCTGCAGATGGGCAGAACAGAGGAGCTCCTGAAGATAGGAAGGTAAAACAAAAGACATGTAGATTGGGCAGATAGAGCTACCATGGTCAAAAATTACATACCCTTACTTAAATTAGGATCAAATCGCAATTGATGCATAGCCCTGTGTACTTTCTTTGTATGTCTGAAAAGTGGATTTTCATTTACTCCTGCTACCAGCTCCTGAGTTGATATCTTTGTGTTTCCCATGGCAACAGATTCCTCTGTGACTGAGCAAGTATCATTTTCTTGCTTTGGGTCTTAGCAGTGTTAGCTAAGGTATGAATACAGAACCTCAAACAAAGGGCTGATAAAATACAGTTCTCAAGGATTTCTTTCTTTGAACCTTAACTGTTGGGTTTCATTTTAAAAAAAGGATTAAATTGGTGTATGATTTGTTATCCATGTAGTGCATGTAAATACTGCAAGGTTTGATACAAGAGTTTTTGTCAGCAAAATGGCTTTAATCCTTGGGATCAGAACTCTTGTGGAAAGTTGACTGAATAGCTTATAACTTTTATGCTTGAGTTGTGATCACTTTAACACTTGGGAGAGATGGTGTGATGCTAATTACACAACATGCAATGCCAGTCTTCTCTCTTCATTGAAATATCTAATTGTATTTTGAGTTCTGGAGGTGGTTTCTGTGGAAAGGCCACTCTATGCCTGGTAAGTTCAGTTATTGTTGGTTTAGCCATGTCCACTAGTTCTGTCCTGATATAAGCATTTTTTTATGCCCAGGGATTATGTTCCCAAAATGTGGGATATATCCTAAAGCACAAAGGGCTGTGTTCAATGAGACATGTTGACAGAAGGGCGTTGTAGTGAGGAGTTCATCTTTGCTTTTCCTAATTTGTTTCATTATGTATAATAACTCCCCCAGGCAACAGGACTTAAAGTTGCATCACTGCACCCAAAGTACCAGGTGTGAGGCTGAAACAACTGTCGCACGAGCTAGTCAGAAACCACAAAGCACAAATGCAGCACTTCCCTGCTGTGGATTTCTGCCTTGATGAAAACCTGGCTACTTCCAATAGGAGTTTCTTGGTACTGTGACCGTTTGAGTTCCCAGGATTGAGATTATTATGGATGATTTGACTGTGCTGGAAACAGCTGCTTGAGTGATGTTGTAGTTCACTTGCTGTAAGGAGCATGATCTGCCAAGCTGGTCTTTCTCCAACAAGCCATAGGTGCAAGTTCTTCTGTCAATGTGTTCAATGAAAAGGAAATAGTTAAAAACACTAACCAAAAAAATGGAAACAAAAAGCCCCAACCAGTCCAAACCTCTTGATGTCATTTTTAAAAAAATCTTTGTAAAAAAGGAGCAGTAGCTCTAGCAAAGAGCCAGCAGCAGACAGTGATGCAGTCACAGGAAGTGCATTATATGACAATATGGTGCAGTGAGAGAGCAGCCGGTTTTGGGCAGCTTTGCAGCCCTGAGTATTGCAAGGGCTTTACACCTTCACCGTCCACTCACTTGATCTCTGGCTTGTGGTGCCTCCTGCCAATCTTAGCCCAGCAGAGTTGTAGCAGAGCCTCATTGTGAAAATGGGAGCTTGGTCTTGTTTGTGTGTCCCACTCTGCCTTTATTCTGTCACTTGTAATGCCGAGATTGGAAATCAGTGAGCTGGACTATACTGGTTGAAGTGCCAGGATATTTTCCCACTTCTCAAGTGAATGTGCTGGAGCTCTGTGATAAGTAACATCAAAGCACATTTTGTTAATTTATTACTTTCCACAAGGTTTAATGTTTGCTGCTCTGCAGCTGTATTTCTTAAGCTGTCTTACCTCTAACTTTTGATACATGATAAGTAGGAAAATATAATTTCAGTGCATTGGTTAGTCGTTAAGCAAGATGAATGTTGTTTGAATAACTTTGCCAATACTGTTTTATCATTAAAAATGAAGGAATTGTAGAAAACCTGGTAGAAGCGTAGTAATGAACTGCAAGAGTAAAAAATGAAACTCAGGCATAAAATATTTATCCAAAGCCATGCCTGGTGGTTCATATGGACAGTACTCACCAGGTGTTGGGTTTTGCATGCACAGTGTGCGTGGTTGTGCAGCACGGATAGGATGCATCTTTGAAGTGACCTGAAATATTATGCTTTTGTCCAAGAGTTAGTTCATTTACTGGATTTTGTTCATGATTAAATGATGATTCACAAAAAGATCCATGCGGTCCCCAAACAAACCCACTGGGAAGCACAACATCTGTCAGGCAGTAACCACTGCTGATGTTTGAATGATGGCATTATTGCAAATGGAACCAGTAATGGCCGAATTAGCACTGAGCAACTCTTACAGTCGCAGGGCATTTATTCTTCATCGGGATGCAAAAAATGGAAGGGCATCTCTTCAGAGAGTAATTTTTTATAGTAGATATTATTAGCTATTTATTAAGTCTAAAACTTGGATACAGCACAAAAGCTCTCATCTATTTTTAGATAATATTGTATGATTGATAAAGCATGATATCGATAATTCATCACAATGAGAAAAAAGATTAAAATCTTTGTTTAATAGCGTTGTTTTTCATCATGTATTGAATTATGAGAACTCAATATAATAAATCTTTGTTAGAGGGGGAGGATATTTCCTTTGCAGGTCTGCTGATCAGATTTCTGCAAAACTGTTGACATGTTAGAAAATGGTTAAAAGAATAAAAGTACAAAATACTTGCTCTCGGAATTGTGGAATTGGAGTCAGCTTGCTTTGTTTTCCAACAAACTCCTGCAAAACTAGAATTGGTTTAATGGTTTTAAAAACGTGTAGTCGCAAGGAGAGGACCAATGGAAAATTGGCCATTCCCAAGGACTTCATTGGCCACTACCTTGAGGATGGCTGATTAATGTTTTCAAGACCAGTTAAGGAGTAGTTGCCATTTGACTACTAAAGATGTTCAGTTTTGCTTATGCCAAAGGGTTTGGGCAAACTGGAATACTCTCCTTTGAGGTTTGAAGAGGGAGCCCAACATTACAGGCTTCACACTCACAACAGGTGCTGCACTTGAGTTGGGAGCGTATGAGTAAGGGTAGGAAAGGCCTTGGAGGGTTTTTGGTTTTATTAGCTTGTAACAGATTTAAGAAATGCACATCTAAGTATGTCCAACTATTTACAGAAGCCATTTCCATTATTTTATACAGGTTTGCACACGCCTTTTTTGCCTGTTAAATATGGAGCACTTGTTTCTCAAGCAGCAGCAAGCTTTATAGTGTTTTGCACCAGTCATTTTAGTGTTACCATAAAACCGGCTTTCCCCTTGCACCGATAAAACTCATAATTTGCTGCAAGCTCAGTGGAGCCCTTTGTAATATTATTTTAGGCTTAGTCTTTATCATGAGCCCAACGGGCAGATTTACTCTAGAAAATGAGACTATAGGTTGAATGGGAATTTTTGGAGAGTTTGCTGCAGGGGCAATATTTCTACTTGATAGTACGTTTCCAAAGTAATCAGGTTTTCAAAATAATTAAGTTTATTAGTCAATCATCGGAGTACCATTTTGAAGAAAGGAACTACTTTAATTAACATGCAGTTTAATCCTCCGTGACTTTGTTTATATGATTTATAAAGAAGTATGCCTGAGGAATGCTCTTTGAGGGGACTGAGAAATGCAGATCTGCAAAATTCTCAGGCCTGGATGATCTATCTTGACGTTCATTTTGCAGTATGGAACTTTGATAGAGCGATTAGAAATAAACTGATTGGTTCTGTTCTACCTGGCAAGCTGATATTAATTTAGTGCATTAGTTCATTATACTTAAGCTTCACATTTAAATATCAAAACTGTAGTCATTGTATTTGCAGATTAGCTCTGTGTTTTTCTGCTTTCTCTGATATGTGGGCATCTGTCATTGCTAATCTTAGGGACAGGTAATCAGAGAGAGTTTTATTTCTTTTATTTACAGCATTTGCAGCTTTTTTCCTATGGTGACAAAAGCCTTATGAAGCTTTTTGTCTCTGGATCTCAAAACTATATAGCTGAAGACTTACCCTTGAACTATGCAGTGTTTTTTCCATGGGTTTTAGGGCGACTGAGGCCCAGCTGGGTCATGTTGTTGCTAAAACAAGCTTTACTTTAGCTGCTGTGTGGGTCCTTAAGCTGGTTATGTGCTCTGACAGCTTCTGGGAGACCCTTGGTTTCCCCTCATGACTTACCTGTGTAATCTTAAGAGGCCTCTTATTCATGCCTGTTACTGTAGTGTCCCATCCCTAAATGAGCTGCTGCCCTCTGGGGCCTCGCCTGAAGTCTTGAAAACACTTGGGCTGGAAACTTTTTTCTGCTCTTGAATGAGTTCCTGCAAACAACTCGAGCAGCTGTTGTGCTACTTAGCAAGTGGTGCTGGCTTCATATTATCCTGCTTTTTGTCACTTGTAATACTATAATTTTAATGACAATCTCTTCAATGCTACTGCTAAAAACATCTAGATGAAACAAAAATTAATGTTTTGCCTGAGGTACTTGCCTTAGTGAGGATATCTGGTTTGGACAGCAAAGTAAGGAACTTCCTACTGTTCAACTTCCTGAATACTCAAATGAGCCTGAGGAAGGCTGCTCCTTTCATTCAGTGGTGTGATTACTTATGTGTTTTCTGTCCTTCAGTAGATCCTAGTATGGGTTTTTGCACATCTAGTTAAATCATGCACTTTCTTAAAGAGTGGGTGTTTCAGTGTCTGTTCTTCACTTGTTTTAATCTATCTTTAAATGCACATCTGCTGAGCCTCCTCCACACCTCCCCACTGGTCTGAGGAGCAGTACATCTGCCCTGACAACAGTCCCCTTCACCAGCCAATTCTCTTGAGCCCCCAAAAGAGCTCTGAGCCAGGGTTCCTGGGCTATGTCCTTTTAAAAACATGTTCTTGGACCCTGTCTTTTATTTGGCTTTCTGCTTGAGCCCGTCTGCTTTTCAGCTTTGCTGTGTGCACATCACCCTTTACTCTGCTTCCATGTTTCTGGATTTCATATTTGTTATCAGTAGGGATTTTCCCTCTGCTGTAGTCTGGTTTAATTCTGGGCTCCGTGAAATCAATAACTGATCAACTGATTGTGGAAATTGAGACAAGGAATTGACTTGTTGCTTATTTTCTGCCATCATAGCAGATAATGCTTGCCTTTGTTGCTGTAGGACACAGGACCAGCCTGTCCTGCACTGGAGGATGCACATGGCAGCAGGCTGAGCTGTGCTGGTGCCCGGGCAGGTTGGGACACGGGCTGTGCCCATGCCAGGATGCCAGCACAGCTGCCCTGCTGCAGCCTGCAGGCTCAGAGCTGTGGCAAGGGCAGGTGCCCGGCTCTGTGAGCAGCCATTCCTGTGTCTGGGTGCTGTTTGTCACTATAATGACTTGGCTTCTCACCATCTCAGCTCTGAATTCCTTTAATGTGCTTGTCACCACCGGTGCCCATATTGTGGCCACAGGTTTGATTTATGGGTTCCTGTCTTGCTGACCACTCTGCTGGAGCTTCTTGTGTGCTGCTGAAGCATATGGAATGGTTGATGTGGCTTTAAAGCACCTGGACAGTCTCACCATTGTGGTGGCCAAATTGGGTCTTTGCCTCAGTGAGGCAGTGAGATGCTCTGCCCCCAACACCTCCCTGTCTGTTCCTGCGTTGGGTCGCTTAGCCAAAAAACAATACTGAGAGTCATAAAAGGACTTTACAGTTTTGGAAAGCTATTGGAAAAGACCAGTAGCTGTGTATGAAGTTTGCTTCATTGGTTAACAAAGTAGTGAAAATAAGCAAGACGCTAAGGCTTTAAGTATTTACTCAAACCTGCAGCATAAGGATCTGCCACAGTATTTGGATGCTTTTCTCATGGCCTTCTTCCACAGGGCACCCCCTTAGAGGGGATTTCTCTCTGATTGCTTGAGGATGCAGGATAGTTACACACACATTACAAAACCTGACCTCAGACACTTGTGAAAGTTTGTTTTATTAATCACTCCTTGAATAACACTTTTCATTCCGGCTGGTGTAGATCTAAGCTGCTTCTAAATGCAGCTTATACTTTTTTGAAGCCAAAGAAAATGACCATACAAATATGAATGTTAGGGAATTTAAATTTTTAACAAGCCTTTCACTTGCCAGTTTTCTTACCTGGATTTTCCTTAGTGACGTTCCCAGGGGAAAAGCTGTTACACGGAAGGCACTGCTTTGCTTAAAAAGGACTGAATGCTGAGGCTGGCTGTTGTGAGTTCCTCCAAACACTGTTCCCAAAATGCTGCAGGCGATATGTTGGCAGGGCTGGGGGTGTTGAGGCCAGGTGAGGACAGAGCTCTGGGTGCTGGGCAGGTGAGAGCAGTCGGTGTCGGCTCAGGCTGATGCTGTGCTGGCAGAGAGAAAGGACTGGGACTACTTTGTTTGGACAGACTCTTTTTCCTCATCACTTTTTTTTTTTCTTCAGAGAGATTTTTGCTTCCCACGGGGATCATGGTTATTGGAAAAAACTTCCCCCAAATGTGATTTTCATCACAACCAAAACCACATGAAGTATCGAAGCACACAAGTTCAAATCTTTTCCCATGAGAGGTGGGATATGCTGCAGCGTGGCTTTTCAGTGTCTACTTTTTTGTATTTCTTTCTTGTTTCTGGAATTTCAGCAAAATTCAAGTCCAGTTTTCAAGGAAAAAACACTTAATCTGTCTGATTCAGATCTGAATCTGAATTTAGTCTGTCCCTTCCTCTGTAGTCATTGCTGCACTTTTTTGTATAGGTTACTTATTGTTAAGTACAGTACAAGCAGAAACAATCTAATTTCCTTCTGAAATGGTTTAGACTTGCATTTTTTTCTGTGGGAGAAGTGCTAGAGCTGACATAGCAGTCTTAAAGAACCAAAATGGAATAGTGCTTTCGTGGATCAATGAGCTAAGTGGAGAAGATCACGAGGCAGCTAATTTATGGAATGGAGGAAGTATATCATGACTGCACGCTGGGTCTGTGCCCTTGATTATCCTGAAAATATCAGCCTGTGCAATGCAGTGGGTGCACAAATGTGGAATGACTTAGTTTGCCTCACGAAGAGCTCTGTGTGGAGAAGAAAATCCTCCAAACGTTTTTGAAGGACGAGTCTGTCCAATGACAAAATCTCCCTTTGATAGTACTAATAGAGGTGAGGGACAGAGTTCATTGTTGACAAAAGGCACAGTAGCTTAGACTTGCTTCAGTAAATTAGTTTATCATTTGTGGGAATGCCATTCGGGGGCACCTGAAGAATGTGGGGACCTTGGCGAGAAGCTTTTCCTCGGTGAAGCTGCAGGTGTTTACAGGAGAGAGGAAGCTTTGCTGTGAGCAGCTGTAATACTGCCACGGGGCATAAACAATGTTTGAAATGCATTCAAACACACTAGTCATGAATTATAAATGTCATTGTGACCCTTCCTCAGCAAACTGGCCACTGGGGTTAGCTGTCAGCTAGTCAGGGTTTATGACCCAGTGGAAATGTGCATGTTGGCTTCCTTTGTGGCTCTGCAGCCCCAGAGGAGCTACCAACAGCACAAGGAAATAATTAAGACACAGAGATTTGCAGAGTAGAAAGAAGCAGCACATCAGCTTTCTAACTTTGTTTATTGCATTAGTCCATTAATGGGGGGAAAAAATCACTCCTGTAAATAATATTTAAAAAAACCACTTAAAGCTGTGAACAAAGAAATTGTCATCTTGGCTTTTTTCTCCCCTTGATTCATATGATGTTAATGTCTTCAATGCTTTGTAAATTAATTATGGCAAAGCAAACTGTAAAGCTCGTGCCCTTTTCTAAAAAAAAAAGTAAATGTGTTTCTAATGTTATAACTTTATTTTTGTAAGGCAAGGCTACAGCTTGATTTTATGCACAGCCAAGAGGCTTCTTCATGAGTTGATAGAGAAACCGTAATGTAAACAACATAATGTAGCACAGAAAAGAAGAAAGATGTGTATATCTGTCTGATCACATGTGATAACTTGTGCCTCCCAAAGGATTGGGGGTAGCACATAGCGAGCCGCAGGTGAGTTGCTCTCTGTGTGTGCTCCCTAAAGCAACAGGTCTGTATGCCTTTAGGTGGGCTCAGACGTATCTGGAGGTTGCTTTTTTTTAAAGTCATCAGTTTTGATAACATTTGCAGCATCTAAAGCCTGAATGCGTTTGGGCTGTGCAAATGAGTTGAAAATAGAAATGTTTCTGAGAGGGAATGGGCTTTGAGAAGTGCCTGGTAAAGCCCTCGGGGCTGGCGTTGCTGTGGGTATAACACCCCTCTGATGGCGCTTGCTGTGCGGATCTGAAGGTGGGGTGAGCTCCGCTGTCCCCGAGCAGCGAGCTGGAATGTTCCACGTGTTACACCTGCTCACTGAAAAGGGGGTTTCCTTTTGATCCTGCAATGTTCGTTCTCAGACCAACCTACCTGTCCTGGCCAAAGGATTTCAGTGTTCTGGAGAATGTGCTCAGAAGCCAAAGCACTTGTAAAGAATCCCCTGTATGCTGGTTTTTAGATTTGCCCTGCCTTTGGAGAGATGTCCTTGTTGGAAAGTTACCTTGAAGTTCCCCTTTACTCAAGCCAGATTAAGGTAAAATGCAAATAAAGGATTTATCTTCATAATACCCAGAATAGACAGCACAGTTGTGAGTGTTTATATAGAAGATGTAGATGAAGGAATGAAAGGGGCAGGGAGGAGGTAAATCTCAAAGTTCTGTCTTTGTGTATCTGTTTGATTTGCTTCAGCTGCTCTCCCAAGCAGGAGATCAGGGATCCTTTTTTGTGTGTATTTCCCATCTCAGGGAGCATTTATCGCAAAGTGACCTCTCAAATGCTCTGGATTACTTGTCATGGTTTCCACTCCTGTACGGTGATTTTTTAGGATGCATATGTGACAAATGGTAAAGGTGACTTGGAAGTAGCCGGTTGGTAACAAATTACAACTTCCCCCTACTTGTGCTGAATTGAATGCAAAACCACTTAATGTTTTCTGGTGTATCTGTAGCAATCAGGTGAATCTGTGTGGAAATCTTGCATTTACAATTTTAAATTGCACATTTTGGAGGAGGAGAATCATGAAACTTGCTCAGTAGTTTGCTGTTCCTGGTAGATCAGCCCCTGCCCTTCCCATCCCCACCAAAGACAGAGGAGTTTCCGAATTATTCAATAAATCTGTGTTTAGCTGGCAGCTGAAGAATTCTGTGGGGTTTTGTTTGATACTAATTCAAATACCGAAATTCACTGTTTTCTCTCTGGAATAAGTGAACCTCAGCCATACAGTGACTGTGCACCCCAGATCGTGTGGTGTGAGCTGAGCCTTGAGCATCCCCTGAGCCTCAGCAGTGCTTTGTCACCAAGGTCAGGGACTGGGGACTGGGGCTCCTGTCCCTGGGAGTGCCCTCAGAGGCACGTTCTGCCCCATGCAGGGCATGTGCAGGTTAAATTTGAGAAACAAAATAATCAAGCTGGTATTGGGTGCACTAAGCGCTGTTCTCTTTGGAGTGCAGCGCTGATGGCAGATGGGACGTGGATGAGTTATTGTCGGATGATTTTTTCCAGTTAATGATTGTGCAGTGTTTTGAAGAGGTAAAGTGCTATATCACTGTTATTATTATTATTATTCAGTTCCCAAAAGATTACAGAGCGGATAAGGTTTTTATGGTATTTTATGGTATTATTTCTTTTTCCTGGTGTGGTTGAAAGCAGAATGTGAATGGGGCTCTTTGGCTGTAGTGCTTTAAATGTGTGTGATTCAGAAAAAGATTAGATGTGATGTTTCTAACTATCTCATTCAAACTCATTCCAGAACACTTCATCTTCTGAGTGAAACAGTTCTACTGCCTGAAAATTAATCCAAAACAAGATTCTGTGCTAGCTGTGAAGCGCTGGATTGAGCTAATTCATTTGTTGGGTCCAATCCATCCATCCCAATGTGTGTAATACAGATCCCGCTTCTTGTGCCATTGCCTTCTTGAGACTGCAAACCCTGCGCTGTTTTATCATATTTAATAAAAATTGAGCCAGGGCTAAGAAATCTGCCCTGATTTCTGAAGCCACAAGGAAGACAGGGAGAACAATGAAACTGAAGGGTCTAGGTTATTTATAAATTTCAACACCTCTGTCTTTTCCCCCCAAAACAATAACAAGGATGAACTTGTCCTCTTTTGTAAGTCTGCCTGTAGCAGGCGTCACATTATACTGCATCTCTCATCAATATGTGTTAACTTCAACCTTGCGTTATGACCTCCTTGCCAAGTCCCATGGCTTTTAGAGAGAGAGCCAAACACAGATAGATTTGGATTGCCTGTCCCCTCTCTGGAATGCTTTACAGATAGCAATGCATGTTCATATATTTTGCCTCTCAAGTTTGAAGCAACATAGCTAAAATAAATTTTCAGTGAGAATTGTTGCAGAATTTAGCCAAGAGAAACAGTTGCTTTGAGTCTGAGGGAGACTTTGATTCATTATTTTGAGTCAGAGCATGCAGTATGCCAAGGATCATGTATTTGGGCATTGAGTACAGGCTAAGCTCATCTTGAATGTGCTGCTTTTTCTGCTAAAAAATGGTGATGTCCAGCTTCTTATGTAGTTTGCTGCTCCTTGGAGGGTGCTTGAAAAAATCCTGCTTTTCAATACACATAGTTGAAGTTGAAGTTCTGATGAAGTTTAAGAACTTGACAAAATCCTGTCAATTTTAGTGACATTTTATTTTGGGGCAAGGGAAATGTTTCAGTGAGAAGAAACAGTAAACCAACCTTCTTATTTTTTTTGGCCTTGTGTTAAATCACAGAGTTT
Organism: Sclerurus mexicanus; assembly: GCA_013396755.1. Lineage (NCBI taxonomy): Eukaryota > Metazoa > Chordata > Aves > Passeriformes > Furnariidae > Sclerurus > Sclerurus mexicanus. Next base: position 906,534 of record VWZF01002766.1, on the reverse strand, counting down.
ATCATATTGAAATTTTAAATGTTGAAAATTCACTTACAGTGAGGGGAAAATTCCTTTGACATTTTCTTTCACAGAAAATAATGAAATCTTCACAATCCAGATCTATCTTCTGCACAGCTGTTCTTTTAAAATGAAAACTTGCTACTATCCTACCAAAAAATGGGAGATTTCATTTTGGGAAATAAGAAATCTGTTATCCTCAGTGACAGGATTTCTGCCTGAAATTCATTACAGGTCTCTATGTAGGGAAGACTCCTCTTGAGTATCCTGTTTCAAGGCAAGATGCAATGGGCACATATTTAAATATAAAAAATTCTCCTTAAGCCTAGGCAAGATCTCTTGAGCTGTCAGGGTGCTGGACCATGGACAGAGACAGCTGGGAGGGTTCCTGGGGATGTTGATAACCAACAGGACCCCACTGTGGGTGTCCTGTCACAGCTGCCCCTGCTTGAGACTGGGGGGAACTCCAGGTGCCCTGTCCACCCCAGGTATTTTCTGATTCCATTATATGTTTATGAATATGTAGTCAATTCTTCTGAGGGTTTGGGGTTTTTTTGGTAGTTAAAATATGACATTCGATAATGTGAAAAGGAGCTGAGAGAGGAAGGCTGTTGCACTTAGAGTTTTTTGGGTTCGGGCTTAGCTTGTTGTGGATCTTGCTCCATTTCTCACTTTCACACTGTTAAAAAAGTATCATTGTTAGCTGTGCTGTTGAACTTAAAGTAAGTATTACAAAAACAATCTTTTTAGTGCCTAGGCTAAAGGGTCTGGGTGAATGAAAAGATGATTAAAGAGCCCTGGGTCCTTTAGACAATGCAGCGGTCAGGTCTGAGAGGTGGGAAATGAGCAGAGTTTGAGGCAAAACTTTGTTGGAAGATGTTGAACTATTTCTTTTCAAAAATGTAGTAGCACAAGCAAATGTGCAATTTAAATGAGTTGAACTGCAGATCAAGCAGCAAGGTTCTAAACAGCTCGAATTTGCGAGTGTGTTTCAATGTATTTTATGCATTGTGAATCTCAAACTACCGAGTAGCCTAATATGCTAATACTGCACTGCTTTTAATTTTCCCCCTTCTTTGCCTTATTCCACAGTCAGTACATTTGCCAGCTAACTTCTGGCATGTGAAGAAAAAAGTGAATTTGTCATTAAAGACCGAAACTTGTGCCTAAATTCTAACAGTAATATAAATGTAGGCAGGTTGGACTGGATATTGTACAATGCATCCTCTGCTGATTAATTTGTCTAATTCTGTCTGATCTGGTACCTGGCTTATTCAACACTGCAGGCCTGAGTTAATAATGTCTTCAGGGAATTGGACACTGTGCTGATTTTAAACCCTCTTATTTGGAGAGGTAAAAGGGGACAAGGTATGTCTTTATACTTTGGGACCTTGGTAATAAGTTGCAGTAGTCAATGTTCCTACTGTTAGCCTTAATGTAGTTAGTTTTGGTATTATCAAAAGAGCAATTAACACCTGCAGATATGATCAGAGATGGTATCAGAGAATAGGAACTCAATTTCACACTGTAGTTCAGCTTAGACTTTTGTATCTGAAACATCAGTACAAAACTGGGTACACAGCATAGTTGTGATCTGCTATTTCTATTTCTAGATGTGACTTGTTAAGCCATGATAAAACCTGCAATTACTATAAATAATGCTTACATTACAGCTCAGTGGGAGTAAACATGGACTCAGTGTAAGGAGAGGATCCTCCTCCCTGGGAAGGGCTGAGCCAGGCAGATTTGCTCTCAAATACAACAAGAATTAGCAGAAATGACACCGCAGAAAACAGTTGTAAACTTGGGAAAACGAGGCCACTAATGAGTCGTGGCCGTGCAGACTTGTAGGAAATAGCGCCGCTCACAAGCGAACACTTTGTGTTCATGGGGATGGTCCTTAGGTGTCCATTCTGGATGGATTCCAGCAACAAAATGGGAACACATGTAGTGTAATGATGGGTAAGGAGAAGACCCACCTGTAGTGGTTGGTTGGATACAGATCCATTACATGCAAACTCTCAGTGTTGGTGGCATTTGTTGGCAACTAGTACTGATTGCTTTTAGACAGCTGAGGAACTGATAACATGCGTATCGTATCACTCATCAGCACCTGGTAGAAAGAGGTGTGTTGGAAAGCTGAGAACACTGTTGGATTGAAACTGTGGGTGCTTGCCTTTGACTTCTGGCACTCCTTCTGTGTGGAGTCTCGTGTTTCACTGGGCATCCCTGGCAGGCTGCTCCTTATCAGGCCGGTACTTTGATGCGCAAGGGCTGGGGACATTGGGTGCACGTGGGATTTGTCACCTTTCCTGTCTCCTCAGGAGTTCTGCATTGCCCTTCTGGTTGGAGCTGAAATACTCAGCTCCTGTTTGAAGGAGTCAAGACAAACAAAATGATGGAGGCTTGAGGATAAACTGTCATGGGTCAAATTGAAAAACAAAATTATTTCCCCTTCAAATAAATGGGACTCTGCACTATTTCAGGTCAACTTCTCCTGTATTATTTCTCAAAGTAATGTTAAGTCACTCCTTGCTATTCTACAGTGTCATAGAGAAGAAAAATTTGTCACTGTTCATGGGCTGAGAAACTTGAATTTAGCCACAGCAGTGGATTTCTGGAGCCGTGGCATTTGCCATCCTGAACTAACTTGATGTAGAGTTTGTTCCTCAAAGCCCCCTCTCATGACCTCCTGGAAAGAAAAGCCTTTGAATACTCTGCCACTTGTGTGCTGTGTGAAATTTTGGGGGTTTTCTGTGCCAGCCCAAACAAACCCTCCTCTAGCAATTGGGGATTGCATCAGTTGTTTGTACGAGTGTCGTGTGCATGGACCAGCAGTGTGGTGTAGTGGGTTTGGAGAAGTGGAAATGCAGGATTTTGTGCTGAGTAGTGCGTTTCAGAGGTCAGGGTGCTCCGTCTCCTCTCACAGCACACCTCCCCCTTACTGAAGATGATAGCTGGACCGTGCTGAAAGAATCAAACTAACACGTGTAGCTCTGGGACAACATTCTCAGCACCCGAGCATGGAGGTACATGAACTATGTTGAGATAATTTAATTGATGCCTTACGCTGCCCTTAAAAGTGTATATTTTTGTCAGGAATAGTGAGTTAGGATAGGTTTAATGTTGTTTGTAAAACAGAGTAAATTGGGTGCAGTAAAGGTAAACCTTTCCTAAATATTTATTTAAATAAATTAAAATTTGAAATTTATTATGTAAATGGTGGAAGGACACCTTGAGAACCAGGCTCTCTTCCCCTGTCTGTTGGGATGGGTGTGCAGAACCCTCTTGCCTGGCAGGTCCAAGCCCCGTAGCTGTGCCTGCACCTGCACTCCTGTGCCCGTGACGGTCTCCTGGGCTGCAGGCAGCAACAGCCTTTTCTTTTCCGAGTTCAAGCTGCTTTTTGTTCCAGTTTTGGGTTTGTTTAGAAGGCACTGAAGTCTGCTTGCAATAACTTTTCCAAATGGTTTGAAGAGAAATAGCACCCTTAGTTCCTAACCAAAGTACATCCTTTCACTTTAATTTCTGGCCCCAGATGAGGCAGAAAACTGTGTGAAAACAGGGAGGAAACCTCCAAGATGGAAAACTGCTTCCTCTTGCGGAGTGCCAAATAACTCCAGTGTGCTGATTGCCTGGTTAAACCCCCGAGGCTCCAGCCCCTGTGCCCTTGATGAGGACATCCCCCAGACTCTCTAATGGCCATGGTGTGTGTGAAGGGCGTTTGCTTCCCTGACCTGCTTAACCAAAGCCAAACTTACAGCCCAGCCCCTCAAAACACCCAAACCTATTTTCACTGTGGAATGGACATTGATTATTATTGTATTTTTTCTCTAATTTTATTTTAGAGCTACTTTATTTCATTTTCCCGTCAGTGTAGGTTTCCTATCTCCCTGAAATACCTTCTCAATATTTCATTCTGTTCATCGTGGTTACAGGAGTGTTGCCTGAACTCAATACTTCATACTCTTGAAAATCTCGGAATGTTCTTCTAAGGTAGGCATTCAGGTTAGCTTCAAAAAAAAACCAAACCACTAAGTGAAATCAAGGATTTAGTAGAACATTTTCAAGATTTGAAGTGTTTTAAAAGAGCTACTGGAGGAAAACAAAAAAAAATTACAAGTAATGAAACTGGAACAATAGGGTTTCTTAATATATTCATTTGCTGCTTATGTAATATTGCTGTGGAGATTTAGTATTTGACAGAATTCCACGGAGACAAAAAAGCCCCACAACTCTCCAGCAGAGAGAAGAGCTCACCAAAAAAAATCAAATATTGCTCCTGTTGACCACTAGGTGATAGCCTTGCTCAATTTATTCATTTTCTCAAGGTCATTTATATAAAGATTAAAAATGTTGCACAGTGAAGCTCTTAAAGAATCAGATTCACCAAAAATCTTTTCTTTCATGAACATCAAACCAAACTTTACTGTTTTTCTAGTTTCTAAATATTTGAGTCATAACACAACCTTTTCCAATGCCATCTTGGGTTTATTTTACTCTGATTAGTCCCCAGCAAACAGCAGTGCGCAGTAAATGCACAGACACCTTCCTTGTTAGTCTGCCTCAGTGACACCACTGCAATTAGAACTGTTGGGGTTTGGTGTAGTCTGAAGCACTGACATTTTGATTTTTATCATTATTAGTCTTCACAGCAAAAGGAAGGCTGAAATATTTTTCCTGATGTTACTAGCTTCATCTCTTGTGTAAAGGACTAATTTTTAACAAACATCATCTTTTTATATATTGAAACATTGGCACACAGAAATGTTTTGATTTTGTGAGAGGACTCTTTTGTCAAATCAGGGTCATAAACCCACAAAATATGTTTAACACTTGAAGCACTGAGTCCTCATGATATTGAAATTCTTTCTGGAGAATTTAGTAAGGCTTGTCAAGACTTGAACAGCAGTAGGCTATGTGGCTTTATTACTAAGCTAAGAAATACCCAACATTTATAGTAGAGAGGCGAACTCAGTAACTTTTGAAGTATGTTCCTTAGAGCCAGTAATACATGACATTTAATTTTTGTAGTGCTATTTCATTAATTCTTAAGATTGCCCTATCTCTTTAACATAATATTTCTGAGGAGTAATAACTTCTTGATTATCTTTTCTAGAGCAAGGAAAGGGGTAAATACTTGTGAGTACTTTGAATTGCTTTCACTACAGCTTTAATCTGTGTCTTTGCCTGGATGTGCTGGCAGTCTGACATTGAAAAGTATCTCTCTACATGCCTACCTTGACTTTCATGCCAGAAATCTCATTTGAAGGCAAGTGTGGGAATAAACTAATTCTATGGAAATATTATGCATACCATTGTAGTGTTAGAAGTGAAAGCAGGACTCCAGAGAACATGCTGAAATCCATATTCTATGAAAATGTGTCCTTTGAAAATAGGCGTTGTTCGGGTTTCATTTATTTGTAAATCACCTGCTGAATGCTCACACGAGGATCTTCTCAGCTTTGCCAGAATTCAACTGCCCATTTCTAAAGCCACTTTCACGTTCTTTCCTGTGGAGCTCTGGGCACCTCTTGCCCAGGAACTGGGTGTTTTCTGAAGGAATTGTGCTCCAGAGTCAGTGCTCCATCAGTGACACCTGCATTCCTGTTCCAGTCCTTGCAGCAGTTGCTCTTCCTTCTCCTACCAGCCTTCAGAGTGCGCTTTGTGCAGGGTGACCAAATCCACTCCTAAGGTTGCTCTCATTACTGCCTTGTGCTTGCGCTCACTCCTGGTGTATTTTCAAATTGATGTTGGATTCAGAAAGTTGTCTTACCTGGCCTTCATGAAAATACAACCCGAAAAAATTATATTGCCTTGCTTTGGAGGAGCGACATCACTGAGACCATGATTGAAAAGCCACCCATCCCTGTCTGCCTGTGCTCATAGAAAGCTTTCCTTGTGCTCCAGAGGACAGTGTGTGATGGGTTTTACAGGAGGAGTCTGAATGAACTGAAAGAGGCTCAGAAAGTGACCAGAGAAAACAAAGAGCTTGAGGAATGTCAGTCCAATGCCAAAGCCACCTAACCCATCAATGTATGCAAGATTCAGCTGAGAGAGGATAGGAAGGCAAAAGCAGCAAAAAGTAGGGAAGAGGCCAAATATTGCTGTGACGCTTTGTGAGGAGTCAGGACAAAGGAACAGCCCCGGGTGGTTTGGCACCCTGTGATGAGCAGCAGGGAAGAAAGCTGAGGTGCATCTGCAGTTAGAGATACGTTCCCATCAACTGCACCTCTCCATCCAGGAGAGGACTTGGAGCTCATTCAGATACAGACTGATGACTGATCTCAAACTCGCCCTTTTCTTTCTTACTCTTTTTTTTAAATTTTTCTTTCCAGTTCCTGCTGCTCACCCCAAACCCAGCAGGCACTGGAGAACAGTGACTAATGCTGTGTCAGTAAAACCGCTGGACCTTGGGCTACTACTGTGATTTCTCACATTTAGCTGGCTGAAATTCCATTTTCTAATATCGGTGGATGGTTAACTTTACTAGGTTTTGTATTTAGGTCTGGAATAGGCTTTTTTTTTTTAAGTGAGAGGAAAAAAGCGCCAGTACTTTCAGAGGAAATTTGAACTCAGACTGGGAGATACAAGATGCTTTGCTGTCATCCTCCATAATTCCATTTCATATTACAGCCCTTTGATTATCTAAAGTGAGAATGAAGGAGCTTCTACTGTTGCCTGCAGAAGTCATATTTCCACATGTTTTTCCTGGTGTTGTGCTTCTGTGAGCTGTTCTTTTCTTATTTTGTTGGGAAGATAAGACTAGTAAATGATATCCTGATAAAGAAATATGGCTCAAATCCAAGCCTGATTTAGAACTCATCTTGACTTTGTAGCCATGCAATGACTATTTGTATAATAACTGAATGAAAAATAGTCCTAGAAGCTAGTGACCTCATGTGTCAGTGGCAGCAGTGAGTAGGGAAAGGCCCCAGGCAGTAGGGATGGCATGGTGGTCTGCTGAACTTGGTATTATCCATGATCTCAGACTTGCTGGAGGGCTGGAGCACAATAAATGGGGAGAAACTGGAAGAGCTGGGTCTCTTCTTCTAAGAGAAGACTTCGGGGAGGATCCTATTGCTGTTTTCAATTACTCAAAGGGATTTTTGTAGAGAAGATGAAGACTTCTGGAGGGGTACAACAAAAGGGCAGAGGAAAGCAGGTTCAAGCTACAAGAAGAGAAATTCCACCTGAATGTGAGGGGAGGTGGGGGATCTCAAAGTGATGTTAGTCAGCAATTGGAGCAGGTTGCTAAGAAAAGTTTGGGTGATTTCCATCCACAGACATGTTCAGAACTCTACTGGATATACAGCATCCTAAACTGGCTCTGGGTTAAATTTGAGATGATGATCAAATCTCAGTCTGATTCTACTGTCCTAGAGAGTGTGGTTCTCTTGGCTCTGGTGTTACCACCTGGAGCTGCCAGTGTGAGAGCTCAGAGCCATCCCCAAGGACTGGCACTATTGCGGTGTAAAACTGCTCCCTGTTGTCAGGCTGGGGACAGGTGCGTGGGCTGAAGGGCTCAGCAGTGGGATGGCACACATGCTTTTAGGGACAGCATCCTCAGGGAGTGTGACAGTGCCTGGAGAAGATCTCTTGCAAGGTATCTAAAGGGACTGCATGGCTTCTGTGAAATCCAGTGCCCCAAGAGCTTTCTGCTCTACACGGGTACAGCAAGGAGCAGGGTGGGCTCTGCTCGAGCCGAGCTGTGGAGAGTGTTCCCGCTGCCTGTCCTGACGTGTTTCTCTGGTGTGCTCCCAAGGAAAACTGGAAAGCCTCCGTCTGTCTGCAGGGCTTGTCTGGGAAGCAGCCACTTTATGGATTCTGTAGAAGTGTCTGTGTTTTGAAACTCCTTATGAAAGCCAACTAGACCTGCAGAAGAGGTGCTGTGGCTTCTGGCACTCATTTGTTAGAAGACTTATTAATGACTGTACAGCACCTCATAGGGCAATTTTCCTTTTCGGTGCATGTGATGCTGTGTTTGCATGTGTGTTTCACTCCTGGCTGGCACTCTAATTACAGTATACATGCAGCCATAGAGATCTGAAGCTACCAAGTGTTGGAGTTCTTCATTCTTTCAGTGCATTCCACTCCACTGAAGCTGCACAGAAGCAGGCTCTCCTGTCATTTCGAACTCTAACACAAACAATAGTATTTTCTCTGCTTCAACAGATTAAAAAAATAGATTATTTTATTCAAGTACAGTATAATTATTTCTTCGAAGTAGTGTGTCAAAAGAAATACCGATCTTTTGTGTTATCCACATCTACCCAAATGTCTGAGGTCTGTCCAAAAGAGCCTTAAAGAACAAAAACTTTATTTTTAGAGGCTGTATTTCTTTTCTAAAGGTAGAGTATTCATTTAGGGACAGAAATACCACACTCAACCTAATGTTATGAGCTACCATCCTTATCCTGATAAGGTTGAACTCCTAATGGTAATTTAGGAATGCTAATGATTGAAGCGTACATGTATTAGTTTCTGGAGGTTTTGATATCTTCTCCTTGAATAATTCAAATTATCTACCTTCATAGTTGGACTGTGAAAAAGATTCTGTATTTCTTAGTAAATTAGTGAAATACAGACTTCCTCATCTCATTTTTCTGGAGATGTTTTATCTTAAGCCTGAGATGTGAATGATACCTCAGGGAAGAGTTTGTAAGTATTGTACTCTCAGTGTACTGAGGTATTTTCATAACTGATTTAACTAGGCCTGTATATTTCTTAATTTGCAAAGTCAAGATTTGTCCAGACTACAAAAGCTTTTTGTAAAAAGTATTTGTGAATAAATACAGTATCAGTGTTCATGGTTTTGCCCTTTTCTCAGAACCAGGTGAAAACCCACTCCCTCAGGTAGCAGATGATAAAATGGGACAGGTTCTGAATATTACAGAATGCTGCATCAGACATGTAGAGCTGGAGGTTCTTCAGTGTTTCATTTTTCATTTAGGAGTATGAATTACTTGAGAAGTATCTCCTTTGAGATGTCTTTCAGAAGCATTATTTCCATGTCAGGAACCTTTCTCACTTTGAATTTCAGTGAAGGGTTTGTGCTGTATTCCTGTCCTCCAGTGCCTTGTTTTCTGCAGTGATAATAAAAGCCAGCTGCTGTCACATAAACTTAAAGGATCCTTTGTTTGCTACAATACATATACCTTGCCTACTATGTTGTCATGCAATGTAATGTATAGCACAGCTGGTTGCCTAATGCTATTGTATATGAAAATAGAGTGATTGTGAAGTGGTGAATGTGGCACTGTTTCTGTTCAGTGCAATGTCGGGTAGCACTGGGACAGGGAAGGGCTCCACAAGAGGAACAATGTCAACAATTATAATAACCTCATCTGTCTTGATCTTACATTTCATCTTTACGTATACAGGAGAAAGACATTATGAGAGACCAGTGACTGTGTTTCTGGTGTAATGATGGCTTAAGTCAGGAAAGGCAATTGGTAGAAACGCAATGTGAAACCTTAACAGGTGGTTGGGGTGAGAGTCTGTTAGTTCTGGACCACGTCCAAGTGACTTGCATAAAGGTGTGAAAGGTGTTTTAGGGAGGGGAAGTCAGACTAGTCTTAGAGGATGGACTGTAGGAATCCCCAGTTACTGACTGAAAAATGTAACTGATACCTGTTACTCCTTTCTCTCTCTGAGAAAAAAGATAATTGCTCTGTTTTTAGTCTGTGGAAGAAAGTTAGTACCTGATATTAAGCGGAGACTTTCACGTGTGGCTTGTCCCAAACTGTGACAGGAGACACGTGTCCTACTGGAGTTAGTGCAGTCATTCACAGGGGAAAGGGCTCTGGCATGAGAAGACCTGGCTGCTGCTGCAGAAGGGAAGTCTGGCCACAAAGGGCTCGTTTCTGCCTTACCTAAGGGAGCACTAGAGCAGCCTCAGCGCTGCTGGGGGCACCGTTTGAACCCGACCGGAATGCTTCATTAATCCGTGTGACTGCTTCATTAAACACGCTGGCATGGCAGAGTAAATGTGCCGTCGCGGGGTGGAAGCTGCTGCCCAGTGATGGACACGGGGGGCCGAAGGGCAGTTTCTGATGGCTGTGGAACAGCCTCGGGCCTGACCCTCCTTTTAGAGCAACTACTGGGCGAAATAGGTGATGGTTCTGCTAGATTAGTCATGAGCGGGCTCAAACCCACCAACACATCTTGCCCGTCACTTGAGCATAGCATGAGATTGTCTAATTGCAGGTTGACAGAAAAAACTGCCAAGTGAGAGGGTTTTGGGTTTGTTTTTTATGGCACAGCTGCTCAGCATGCTAAAACCAGGGTCACAGAAATTCTTCCCTGCATTAACATGGAATTAAGTGTTTCAAACGAGCCGTTCGTGTTTGGAATAGGAATATAAATTCTTGTCAGATTAATTAAGGCCCAGCGATTTCCACTTCCCACCTACCTTAGTTCTCCTCCCTTAAGTCTCTAACATAAAGGATAAATATTTCATTTTTTCCCAAACCTTTTATACCTGCTTCTGTCTGTATGTAGTATCACAAAGTATCTCTGCCTGCAGCTGGAATCCTGGGCACTCTGTAGCAGAAATAGTAAATAAGCAGGCATAATAGCTGCTCTGCACTTGTAAAAATGTCTGTCTTAACATGAACTTGGTGAGAAAAACCTCTGTTCCAGAATAAGACTGTTATTAAAAAGAATATTATATTATATTGTTATAACTAAGAATACTTATTCCTGAATGAATCCATTCTTATGCTGCATAAACAATCTAAATCATTTCTGTTTTGACAGGGAATTTTCGAGCTGCCTTTTCCTGACATAATTTTCATTTTATGTTCTTTCAGGAGAAAACATAGCCGGCTCTCATCAGAGCGCATCAAATACAGCACTCCTTCTGGTAAGAATATCTGATTATTTAAGTTGTATTACAAAGCGTAGTTCTCCGGAATCTGACACATTCAGCCCTTTTTTATTTTCAGTAACTGCATTTAACAGTTCCATCTTCTATTCAGCAGCACTTTAATTCTTTTTATTCCTTTGTTCCTGTCTCCTCTGCTTTCTGAATTTATTCTGCAACTTCATGAACAATGCTGTAAATCTTTCTGCAGTGAGTATTTCAGCCAGTCAGAAGCAGCATGTGGTATGTGAAATCCAGGCATTCCAAGACCTACTTTTATTTATCCTCTTGTGTTTCTATTCCATTTGTGTAGTTTTGGTCGTCATTAGTGGTGTCAAAATTGAGCATGTTGCCCTAGCAAGACAAACAGAATAATGACTTTTCAGTGGAAAAGGAAAATGTTCAGGACACACCTAACTGACTCCACTGCTTTTTGCCATTTTAAAGAACATACTGCAGGGATTTTTTTATCTATGGCCTGTCCTTTCTCTTTTGAGGTTCATGCTATGTTTCTAGTTCACTGACCTTTGCATCAACTTTTTATACTGAACTCAAATTATGCTATTTATATTTAGGATGGGTTTGGAAGCACTGTCTATAGAGTTGTGTCTTATTTTTCCTTCTGCGTTTTGGACAATAAGCTCCATGTCCTGGTGTAGAATACAGTTATTGCACTTAGTCCAGGTACCACAGCAAATATTACTTCTGGATTATGTGACTGTTAAAATAGTGCTGGTACATCAGGATATATCATTTTGCTGCTTTTCTTGCTCTGTAGATCCAGAAGCTGACTGAGAAATGAATTTTGTGTCTAATTTTGCCAAAAAATTAGCAATGGATTATCATACAGCTGACTGAGCTCTATTTGTCTCTGCTTTCAGGGCCAAGGGTTGTGCTTGTTGTCATTCTGACACTCATGTTCCCTTTTCTTATTTATTCCCTTTCTCTTATTTCCCATTCTAACAAGGCACTTATGAAAAAATAAAATGAATATATTCTTTAATACGTATACTAGAGGTCCAACTAGTTGAATTATTCCATGTAAGAGAATGATATATTTGAGTAGGAGAAATAACTCCTCTACACCCAAGACACATCCCCAAAGCTGCCTTTGAGCATGTAGCCTTCATTCTTATTTGAAAATAAATAAATGATGGCTTCTTACCCAGCAGAGAACCACCCAGCAGATGTGCTTTGGCTACTCTGACCTCTTGTGAGGATTTCTCATGCTCCACTCTCTCTGAGTTTGGACAAAGATTCTTATGTCTTCTGACTCAGGATTGCTTGGATGGGATGTATTGGATCTGCAGTTAGAACAATCCCTTTTGTTTTCCTCCTGATAAACCGTGGAGGGGAGGAACCCGGTACAGGTTGTTAAAGACAGCATAAAGGGATACATTTGAGATCAGACTTTGGCACAGGACACGTCTCCTTTAGGCTGCTGTGTTTGTAAGTGGAGAACTGAACTTGAGCGTGAGGTGGCCATGGGGGATCCCAGAGGCCCAGACATAATAACTATGAAGTATTTGTGCAATTCTGCGGGAGGGGCGCAGTTAGGGTTCAGTGTAAAACGTGTAAGTGCACGGCGTGTAAACTCATCTCAGGTTTAAAAAGCAAACAAATAACCCAAAATAATACAGCCTTCTGAAAAGGATGTACCAGCCCTTGAAACTGACTCTGAATTACAGAAAATTCAGAAGCTGACAGTGGCTCTGTCACAATGCAAATATTTGTAAGGAATAGCACATTACTACTGAATTGGAAGTGCTGCAAGCAACATATATGGAGAGAATTAATAGACACAATGCTTGATGTCAAAATGCATTTTTTTAGTTTTCTGGATCTATAGAAACTCTTTTCCTCTGTTCAGAAATAGAAAAATTGAATGCCGACCCTAAGCAGACCCAGTCACTTTGGCTGTGTAAGCGGGGGGGTCCAGCTTTTTCATCTTTTGTTTGCTGGTGATAACAAAAGTTCTCTTTCTTTTTAATTTGCTGGTCTGGGAGAAAGGATTTTTTTTTCCCCCAGTCAATATGTGAGATGACTTGAGTTGCTGAACTCTATTTTTATGCCCACTTCCTATTACAATCCGACAATTTATTCAAAAAAAGCCCAAACCAATTCTAGTGCCATAACTGGTACTGCAGTGTGTGGTGAGAGCTGCATTCTGTGGGGATGACCCCCTGAAGTCCTTCCAATCTGAATCATTCCATGAGTCTCTGATTCATATCAAAGTGCAGGTCTGTGAGCCTCGTTTGTAATGAATGGTTTGCCATCAATCACAGCAGTCTGAACTCTGCTGTCTGTCCAGAAAGGGTTCAACTCAATCCAGTGAGAGGATGCCCTGCAAAGGGAAATCATGGCATGTTCCCCCTGCTTCCCCCCAAAGTTTAGTAACTCTGGCATTAAAACCTCCTGCTTAAAGTTATGCTCTGTGCCTGACTTAAAGTTTTGGGGAATTATGTTTATGAATGTGGAAAACCTTAAGATTTATGCTCTGATTTTACAAAGCGTAGTAGAGAACACCACTGGGTTTATGGTTGGGTATCGACCATGACTGCCTGTGGTCAGTCTGTCCCCAGGCCTGCCTGTAGGGCCTGATAGACCTCAGTCCTGGGGATGACAAACAGAGGAGTCAGATGAATGTGTAGTCAACTCACTAGCCCGCCTTCCTTGCTTCAGGTTCTGATTTGTTTTGCTTGGCCCCTTTTTTTAGGATCTCTAATACCTTTGCTCACAGCAGAGGGAGGAGAGGGGAAAGCATTTATGCTTTTCTTATTTGAAATAGTCTGTAGAGGAACTCCTCCTTCATCCAGAATTACTGAATATGGGTGAACATTCAGATTGATTGAACTCGAACTTGAACTCTTTGCTGTTCTTGTGGTTTAGTTCAACAAAACAGTCTTTGTTACCTTTCCTCTCATACAAAGTAATTAGTCCAGGAAAGCACGTGCCCTCTGCTGCCTCGAGTGAGTTTGGGACAGGGTTTGTATTTGCGTGTATCCATCTAATCCAGCAATAGGCATTACTGATGCTTGGGTTTAGTACCCCTACACCATCATTCATCCAGTGATGAACATTGCAAACGATTAATTGACTAAGCTGCAAGACATAACACTTGTGTTAAATATGTAAGAAATACACAGTGGGCACTTCACACTGCACTGATGTGCAGTCACTTCATCTGTGTGCCCTCAGATGATCAGCATGGCCAGGTGAAGCTTCCCTGAGAATTTAGGGAGCTGAGAATGTCATTTTCATTGCTGGCATTTGCCCAGCATGCTTGGGCCAAATAACACTCTCCCAGCAAAACGAAGTGGGGAAATTCCCAAGAGTTGGGATCCTATTTTCTGCATTGAAAAAAAAAAATAAAAAATTCACAAACCAATGAACTCAACCACCGCAAAGCAATCAAACAAAAAATAATCCAACTCAACCTGTAAAACTTGAGACTAGACTGTGTGTGAAATGAGAAAGTATCACCTGCTAAATGATGGACACAGCGCTGCAGTGCTCAGGTATCGATTGCAGGGCTCTCCAGCACTGACTCAAATGAGCTCGCAGCGTCTGACAGAACTTGAGCTCACAACACATGAGAAACTCCAATGGCTGGGGTATTTCAAACAGGTAACTTGATAGCAGCAGGTGACACTTCATACCACTATGGTTTAAATCCCTCACAAATCGTTTGGCAGCAGCAGGACAGAGAAGTAAGTGGAATTATTAATAGGATATTGAATGAGGAAGCACCTGTTAGTCCAGATGTTTGTTTAAATAGATATGTTTACCCCTTGACTACATAAAACAATTAATGATTGCGTTTACAGTCTTAAACTCAGTATTTTTCAAACTTGAAATATATCAATTTTAAATTATGAAGATTCAAAGGATAGAATTAAGGAAAAAGAGAATAATTTAAATATTAGCAAATCTTTGGGGTTTTTTTAAATATTATTTTAAAACATCAAGATTGCTGTGACTCCAATCAACTGAAATCTGTTAATGAAATAACATTTCCAGGAAAGTCCATTTCCCAAAAAGCCCTTGCTTTTGATGCTATTAATTTTAATAACAGGAAGAAGGGAAGAACCCCGTTACAAGGGAGTTTGCAGGTGTTTACAAGCAAGAGAATTGCAAGTATGATTTATGTGAAGGTGTAGGTGAATCTTTCTTAAACCACAGCATGTGAAGCTCAAGTGTTTAGTACTTTCTCAGTTTCTTTAATCACATGGAAAAAAAATTGATTCCTTCCTTTGAGAAAACCTGGCAGCAGCCCAGAAGTAAAACACAGCTGCAATGCTTGTCTGCGACTCTGTAAGCCAAACATTCCCCAACTATGCTCAGCTTGGGGTTCTGTGCTTTTACCAGGGAGAACAAGAGATGCAGGTCATACTTATGAAAATAATTTTGGGTTTGTTCTATTCAGATTTCCATTTTGACCCTTTTAAAGAGGAACCTTTATGTGTCGAGCAGATGGGTAGGTTTATAGACCATTTAGAGTGGAGTAGTGGAGTAGGACTTGTATTTCTAGAATTAAATCTCTTAAAAATCCCACTTAAAAAGACTGACACAATGTCATGAATCTTGATGTAAAATTTCTATTATTTCCAATGATTGGCTTCCATAGAAATGCTTTCTAATAAAATACTAATAATTTTAAAGGAATAATTAAAAGTGTGCAAAGCAAAGCAATTGAATGAGGACCATTTGCTTTAATCCTTGAGAAATAATAAGGAAATGAAGAGCTACCACCACTTAGCATCGCAGTCCTGTCGGAGCTCAACAAGCTTGGGGTTTTTGTCCCTTTGCTTTCCTTCCCAGCCACTCTTCTAATCCGTTTTCTCTCTAGTTTTTTTTTTTAACGTGAGATAAATTCATAATCCTCCCTTTGCAGCATCACAGAATAATAGAAGCGTGCACACACACAGAGCAACCCCTGTCTTACTGAGCTTTTTATTTCTCCAGAAACATTACTAATGCTCGTGGTCTTTCCCTAGGGGAGAGCAGTGTGAACCAAAGGGAAACAGTGGTGCAGTTTGGGTGGGGGGCAGATATTTACAAAGAATTTTGAAAAAGGTAATTAACCAGTTTGCATCAAAGCCAGTGGTCGCTCAGCTGTTGCCCAAAGCCCTTGCTCTCAGAATCCAAAGCTGTGGCACTGAACAGTTCCAGGGTTGGCTCTGTGCTCCCAGGTGTCCAAAACCTGCAGTGTAGGGGAGACTTTGGACCCATCTCAAACAAGAAAATGCTTCCTGTGTCCTGCGAGGCAAAGGGACTCAAATGGTCTAAGAATGTTGATATTAATCCTGGCTTGCTCATGGCACACGGTGATGATCTCCCATTGCCGGGGATTCCTCCATTAGGAGATTCCTTTTTGGAATCTTGAAACTGTCTTCAACTTTTGTATCACTTCCGTTCCCATGTCCTCATATGCACTGGATTATCTTTGCTACATAAGCAATTAGTTGAGAAAAGGAAAAACATTGCTGTAAAATGAAAGAAAAAGAACAGGAAAGATAAGCAGTTAAAAGGAATGCAGTTACAGATGTAGCTTTGCTATAAAGCTCTGATTTATTTGCTGTTTTGCTGCTGAGCATAAGAAAAAAAGGCATACAAGTAAGAAATGTTTCATGTGACAGTTCATAATTTCATGTGAGAGATAAATATTAATAGGATTATTAGTTTGATAGCAAAAGAAATAAAATTTGTCTTCTCAACGTGCAGAAGAAATTCTAAAGTTTCTCCCTCCCCTTGAATTAAAGGTGGAGCAGTGGGAGGAGGAGACTCGCTTTGGGAGCATTTTAGTGAATTGCAGCGCAGGTGAAAAAGAATAGGCTGGGCTGTTTGGGCATTGAACTTTGAAGCAAGCAATGGCAATAATGTTCTTGTCTCTCTGATCCATAAATTTACATTACAGGAAAAATAACTGATGCTTGGACAAAGCAGTATTTTCTGATATAAATTTAGAAACAAAAGTCTAGGACAGCATTTTTCAGTTGAGGTATGAAACAAAAGGTTCTGAAGTTCTGGAGAGGAATAATTTAATGAGAAGTGATTTTTTTATTTCAGTTTGGCATTTAAATGCAAACAGTTCTTTTTCAATGAATTTAAAGTTAAAATGTCACTTCGTTTTGGTTTGGTGGTTAAAAAAAACCCAAAAATGACATTTCAAAATGAAATAAAAATATCATTTTGAATCAATGTTAATATGAAAGGTCACTTGGTTTTCGTAGCCAAAAAATCCTTCTGGAACAGATTATTTCATAGTTAAGCAAGAACTATTTTTTCAAAATGTCTTATAGGAAAATGTAAATGATTTTATATGTCTGGATATCAACTTTGTTTCGCAGTATTTACATGTGAAATACATTTTCTGGCTGTATCGAACCTATACCTTGTTTGAATTCCGTGTCTCTGCTGTCTTAGAAATACTTCTCGGCTCTCTGCAGCCGGAGCTTTGCTGGGAACGTGGACATGGGAGCCCTGTGTGACACGGCCACAGGTGCCACAGCTTTCCACGCCTCCCCTCTCAGGTGGCCGCGCTCCTGGGAATGCCCTTCCCTGTGTTCGCCCTGTCCGCTTGGGCTTGGGGTCTCCATCCTACAGTGAACTCCCAGCTGTCGGGCTTCTGTGTGCAGTGCCTCACCCCTCAGCCAGGGACGTACTCAGGGAGAAAAGATCGGACTGAATTGGGGAAGATTTCAGAAATACCGGGCTGCTTTCTTATTTTTCTCTTTCCTTTCCCGACTGAAGCAGACTCATACCTCGCTTTGCAATGTACTCCTGCTTGTACTACAGAGATGTTTACCATTTTGCTCAGCTTTTGCAAGCAATTAGTGAAGATGCAATTTTGTGCTTAATGAGCAGCTGAGCGCTGAACCTTTAAAAAAAAAAAGCTTCCACTCTCCAAATATTAATTAATCTTTCAAGTTAAAATAATGTAACCAAAGCATTCCATTTTAAACACCGTGACTCTAATACTTTTCATTTTCAAATGGTCAGACTTTTCTTTGAGGACTCACATGCAGCACAGCATAAAGAAGCAAATAAGCCCAAGAAGACTTACAAGGTTTGATTTGTTTGTTTTATTATGTTTCCCTTGCTAGCCACAGTGCCCTGTGACTTGTCATATTAAGGTGTCATTAGTCCATCTGTAGCTGGAGGCTGCCCAGCTCTTCCCCTTCCACTGCCATAGAGGGTCTTTGGGGTTTTCCTGCTGGTTTCACCTCAGGCCAGGGCTGGCCCTTGGTCCCTCAACTTTTAATATCTCCAAGAACAGGGATACCTTCTGCATCTCTGGGATGAAGCAGGTATTAACAGGCAGTAGAGCAGGAAGGAAATTACAACCTCCAGTGTCTATTTATAGTGAATTCTAAGGGATATTTGGTGGAAACTTGTCCAGTTTTGTTTTCTGTCAAAGTAGTTAATAAAAGAAGATAAACTACTGTACTTGTCCACAGTTTGCACTTCAAAAGAGAGAAAATAAATACTCCAGCTAAGTTAGTATGTTTTTCATTCGAGGTCGCTTGGTTTCTCTAGAAGCTTTTGAGTGCTCTTTATCCTTTCTTGGTTGTCATTTAACTCAAGCAGTAGGTGTACAAAGCCAATGCTTTAAGCATCAGAAGGAAAAATAGGTGTAGATAAATGAAATTGGATATCTTGCATTCATACGGTGAATTTTGCAGAGAAAACAGACACATGGGTGATCACTGGAAGGTTTGCCAGTAAACCACGGGGTGAGGTGAGTGCACCACGTAGGAGAATTGAATCTAGTTAAGGAGAGACCATGGCGTTAGAGTCAATCTCCCAAGGAAAAACACAACCCCTATACAGCAAATGTGTGTTTCAACAGGGAAACAAAGACACCAAAGGAATCCTGCCGAGTGCCCACCCACGCTGTTGAGAGGGGCAGCAGCTTGTGCTGCTGCCTGTGCCAGCTGGGATGGATCTGTCCAGCAGAGAGGAGAGAGGGGATCCCTGTTCTGAACGGCTTAGCAGGGAGAGGCAGGAGTTAGGGGAGCCTGCGGGGCAGGCACAGGAATGTGTGCCCCTTTTCATGGGTACAGGAAACGGAGCTGCTTTGGGTACCGTGGCTTTTGGCAAGTGGACCCTTTAAGATATAACTCCTCTCTCGTGATCCAGTGATGTCTCCAAAGAATGAAAAATGGGTTTTCAATTGTAGTAAGTTGAAGGCAGTGCCATTAGTGATGTCAGCAAGTGGAAGAGTACTGAGAAGGATGTGATTATGGCGTGTAGTAATTCTTCACTGACACTGATGTCCCTGTTTTGCAAAGCTGCAAACACACAGTGGGCCAACAGAGTTGCACAGTATCTTGTTTCCTGCTTGGGTTTTTTTCAGCTTTAGATGCAAAAGTACAGCTCAGTGGGGTTTTTTTTTCTTACTTTGCTGGAAACACTGAGAGTAATTTGGGGTGCCATGCCCTTATGGAGGGATGTTTCAGGTTACTTCCAACAAGTTTATCCTGGCAGTCAGTCACTTAGAAGCAAGAGAATTGAAAAACATACTAATAGTATTTCATTGCATAGTGACAGCACTGAACATTTCCAAATATGTACAGTGAGGTAAATGTCATTTTCCCCCATGATTTTCCTATTAATAATGAAAATGCACCATCAGATGCAACTAGGCAGGGAGAGATATTAGTAAGAACTTTGAGTTGTTTTGATTAACCACTGAGCACGTCAAGCCACAAATAAATAAATAAACAAAAAAGTATATTCAGCTTGTCAGCCTCTGGGCACAACTGTCTTCTGTTGTTGCAGCCCTGTAGGTAGTATAGCTAAAAGGTGTTAGTAGAAATACAAAAGTGGAAATATTTTACCATTTGTTTTTCATTTCTTGCCCTTCTATTCACACCTAAATTTTGCATTCCTTGCATGGCTCTGTTTGAACAAGCCAGAGAGGCTTGGGATATTGATGAAATGTTCATATGCTGTGTATATATATATATGTGAGGACATGAGACATACATTGGTGGTACATATACTTTTTCTAGGGAACCTGTAAATACTAAAAAGCGCTCAAGCAGGGAAAACCATTCTTCCTGTTCCCTTTTTTGTTTCTTGATGCCTTCTTGAAACAGGATATATGTATAAAAATGCATCTTAGAGATAAATTTATAAGCAAAATCATGTGGTATTTTTCTGTATTTTATTGGCTATTACATTATGCTGTAATAGATTCTCTCAGTGCTGTCTAATCTTAGAACTGTACCATGCAGTGATACCTCTATGAATTATTAATTCCTAAAAGGGTCATATCAGAGAACACTTTCAATGGGATGGTATGGAATGAAAGTGCAACGCTGGGCAAAAAAGTGACTGCTTAAATGGGAGAAAAACTCTTAGCTGGCATAAAGATTGTATTGTGTTTTATTTGCCTTTTCCAGGAGTTGCATGTGCGCGTGTTCTGCCCTCAAAGGCTTGGAGTTTTCTACTTTTTCCTCTTTCCTTTTTTGTTCTTTTAATTTCTCTGTGTTGCAGGATCTGACTGTGCTTTCTATTTCAGTCCGTATTGTCAGCTGAATTCTAATCAAAAAGTAATAGCAAAGTCAAAACTAGGAAGATAGATAATACTTTCTTGGTAGTTCTTGAGGCTAATAATATCCTGAATACCAACATTTTTATTATGAGAACAACGAAAATATTGTTATGAAACCACCAATAATTGCATACAGTCTCATTTTATTCGCTGGAATGCAGCCCTTTGGGAAGCAGGGATGCTGCTGCCTTCTAAAAAGGAGCAAGAGCATTTTTCCCCGTGACCACTGGGCTTGCTTTGCTGCTGCTGTGAGCTGGAGAACGAGGTGCTGGCACTGGCAGTCTGGGGCTGGCCACGCTCTGGGCCAGGCACTGATAGATAGATCAGTGGCTTTCCCCAGAGTCAGGGCACCTCAGTAAGTGCCTGGACTGGGTGGGAAGGGCCTTGGGAAGGAGCTGGGCTGACACTCAGCTGCAGAGAGTAGTTGGCACCTTTGTCTGGCAGTGCTGCTGCTGAGGTGAACGCCTGGCCATAGTTTTATCTGTGTGGCCCTGTTCTGTGTGTTCAATGCACTCGCTGCAGGCAGGTGAAGAATTCACCTGTGGCTTCCTCCTGGCTGCCTACACAGCCTATGAGGTTCTTCTAGAACTCCGCCACTTTGGACGTGTTGTGTCTTTATTAGCTACAATCGTCTCAAGATTTTCACTTTATTGTTAAGGAGAGATTATATAATAAGTATTATTTTGTTTGATCTCTTGGTGTGATCTATGCATTTAGGCCTGTGGTGCAAGTCCTGTAAAGCAAATTCAAAAATGTCCATATGTTTCAGTGGTTTTGCTTGAATCTTGGTAGACAGAAATAGAGGTCTTTTATGTGATGCATGTCTGTGTATTTGGAATGTATGGCCATATGTTTGTAGGGGATGCCATGCATGTCTCTCAACGCAAAATAGTGCTGTAGGTTACAATTACGTTTGTCGAGCATTTTTTTCTTATTGCCTGCTACTCCTTGAGCACCTAAGAGGTTCTGAATATTTATCAGACTGGTGGTGCTTCACAGCAAGGCAGAAACTCTAAACTCAGCTTCTCCTTATATGAAGGGAAGGGCATTTCTCTCATTTTGCCCACCTTTCAGTCCTGGAGGATCGGAAGAGAGGCGAATATACCAAATAACAACCTAATCGTTTTTGCAGCTGCTCTGCTGGTCCTTTGGATACACCGTTTGCAGAGCTGCTCAGTGTTGTTGCTAAAGGCTGTGTTGGAGCCCGTGAGCCCTTTGCCCAGGTGAGCTGTGGGGAGCACACCCTGCTCCCACCTCAGCCAGGCTGAATTCTTCCCCTTCTGGTGTGCAAAAACCTGGCAGGTTATAAATCTAACACATCAGAGGGACTATTGAACACTTCTATATCTGGCACAGAGACTAATGTTAAATTAAAGGTCTGAGTTAGATGCTAACACACATGGATTGCTGTGTTCCTGTAAGTTTTTGTTAATGAATATCTGTTATTGGTGGGGGAAAACCCATTTGTCTGAGCTCTGTTCACCCACCTTAAGACTTCTAAGTAAATTTATGCCCGCTCTGAAAACTTAGGTCTTGCAAAGGAAAACCTCTGAATGTGACATGAGAGAGCGGCTGCAAAGCCACGGGAAATGTCTGTTCTACAGGCAGATCGGCTGCACTCGCTTTAGATTAGTAGGGTATTTTAGTCCTAAGCAGATGGGACATGAGTGACACTCGTGGCCACCTCTGCAGACTCGTGTTTGACACTGCAGACAAGAGGAGGTTACAGCTTGGTTGATGTAAAAGCAGCTTCTCACCCTGACCTGCAGCAGGAACAAGCAGGTGTTTCTGGCTCTAGTGTTTGCTTGTGAAGATTATTACCACAGGTTTAGGCAATACATTTGTGCTGGCAGAAATAATAAACATGATTAAAAGACCCCCTTCAGCGAGTCTTAGCCCTGCCCAGTGAGCTCGTGTTTAAACTTCATTGACAGCTTGACCTTGAAAATAGAACATAATAGTACTTTCTGACACTTCATTTACCTATCACTTTATTAGCTGAGGGAATCTGGCACAGAAACATTAACTAGACATAATTAATTTGTATTGATGACATCAATCAACCGCTATTAAACTAATATAATCAAGAGCTGTAATTTGTTTCCAAAAATGATAAAAGATGGAGTACTCCATGTCCAAAGACAAAAGGAAGAAAACAACTCCAGTGAATGTTATAGTGGAAACTTTGCCTACATTACATGGTGGTCCAAAATAGAGAGTCTGAACAAAGTAGCCACTATTTTGTATTTGTTTGCCTCCTTTTACCCCAAATGACAGGCAGAACACAGAATGTTTAAAATCAGCAGTCTGTTTCCCTTGGGGGAGGTTAGAGATTGTCACTGGGGAGGTGGAAAGTGCTGCCTGAAACTTGTCACGTTTGAAATAAGTTGGGTTTTGTTTCTCTGTTTTCTTTGGGAGAGGGGGCTGTTGTGGAGAGAAGGGCAGACTTTTAGCAGTGCAATGCTTGCAAAAATGCTGTTCTTATGGCATGTCCTTTCCATCCGCTACTCTAAATTCTCCACTGTTACCATGTGGATTATGTGCCGTCTGTAACCACTCTGCAAGTAGAAGCAAGTTGTGCCATCGACCACATGATGAATGAAAGCATGGAGGGAGCGGGAGGGCAACCAAATGTGACTCAATTAATACAGTATTTAAACCATACAGGCTAAGTGAGGTCTGTGATAACACTGTGATTAACATACACCAAGCTCTGTTTGGGAGGAGCTTTTTCTTGTTGTAGGGTCAGAAGGAGGAGTCAGTCAAATCCACAGTGATAATGTGAATATCTTATTGTTGTAGTTGTGCTATTTGCTCCTAAAAGGGTCCAAACACTGTAAATAGAAGGCACTCTGAAATGCACCTGTAGTTGTCTAAATGTCTTGCGTAGTGATGACAGACAGCAGGTATCTTTTGAAATGATCTTTTGATAGAGATTATCATGTTAAAAGGTCACTCACAAAACTGCTTTTGCTGTGTAGCTTTCTCTGCCTGAAAAGATCTTGAGTAGAAACTCAAGGCAGAGGGTGGAGTTTTTCAAAAGATTGGGTTTCTTCTGTAGAGAAATTATAAATAATATTGAGATTAAAAAGTATTTCCTTAAAAATTACTCCATGCTCATGGTTGAAGTAAGTTTTGGGTTTTTTTTCCATGAACAATATGTGCCTGTAACTGAAAGTAAATATAGAAAGTCATTAATTCTCCCTGGTCCAGAGATAAAAATGAGACAAAGCAAGTCAGCACAAAACAACAACCAAAGAGACGCAGGAAAAGCCAGAACACAAGTTCTTTGTCAACCAATACCAAACAGAGAAACAGCACCAACTTTTACATTCCCTTTATGGTATTTTTCTTGGAAATATACAACTGTATTTCAGTAACAGATAATAAGCAAGGATTTTGATAGAAGCAGAAGAAATTACATAATAGGTAAAATAGTTTAGATTCAGCTCTTGATGTTTTTTCTAATTCTCTAGCTCGTTTTAAAATTTCTTTTGGAAACACACCGTCAAAGTCTAAAATATTTTTTTCTAGAAAGAAAGAATAAAGCAATATGAACCTTGAGTGACTGGAGGGAATGGAGCCCAGTGGCTCCTGCCCTCACTGGTGTGTGTTCCGTAACTCCCCAGGGACCGAGACAAGTGATGGTAGAGCTCTCCTGTTCTTCAGTACAACTGCATTATCCCTGATCAGATTTAGTTCTCCAGCTTGCTTGGCTTTGAGCTGCCCTCTGTCATTCTGTTCTGATCCAGCTCTTCTTTGTTACTTTCCGTGTTATAGCAATGTCCTTATTTGTAATATTTTGCAGCGGCTCCGTGCCATTGTTCCCCCTCCTGTGGGTGTGTGTGCTGCCCAGTGCCTGACTTACAGAGCAGGCTGCTTGGATAGGCAGGGGAACTGCACATTTCGCAGTTACTGAGAGTTCTGTCTCTGAAACACTGGGTTTGAGGCCAGGGGCTGGTGAAGTTAATAGAAGTCTGGATCTTACAACTTTTTTCTGACAATTGATTTGATTTAGAGGGAGGTCATTTGTTTATATAATCGATCTCCCTCTGTTTTTCTGGATATACTTAGTGTAGTTTCCCAACTTCTTTAGCACCGAACTTTCATCCACATGCCTGTGATCTGAGTAGTACGTGTGTGGTGATTCTGTCACCGTTTGGGGAAAGGAATAAAACAAGGAGTTGAAGTGTCCCTGTGACTAAGCTGTGGAGTTCTGCAGAGCAGGTCACACTCTTTGTGTTCCAATATGCATAACCCTCAGCTTGGTAAATTTGAAGTTATACCATCACTTATCCAGTACAGTAGCAAGGAAACTGTTTACTAATTTGCTGCAAAGAAACAAAAGGAGGAAGCATAACCTCTAGCTGATATAATAAATGAATCACTTATACAGGGCACTATAAACACTTAGCTGTTTCCATTGCTGCTTCTTTTACTGAATTATTTTCCCTCATTTTCCATCTCTTTCTGAATGCTGTTCATATTAAAGGGAAAAAGGTCTCTATCTCCCAACTTTATTTGCTCATTGTTATTCATTGGTCCAAAGAAGCCGAGATGGGCATCTCAGTTTATTTAATCAGCAGCTCTCTGCAAGGGAGCTTTAGGAATCATCTCTGTGCATCAGAACTGATATGTAGCAATGCCCGTCAGAAGAGATTAGTAGGTCCATGTCGAGGTGGAAGCAGCAGGGTAGAATGAAATCTGAAACCAGGTTAAGTAATTGGGTTCTTGTTCAATAAAAGTGCTTGTTTGTGTGTTGTAATGAAAGATCTTTGGTGCAATGGATGTCTGAATCCAAATATCCTTCGGATTTTCTGATGGATAAAGCGATAAGGGTGAAAGGGATTTAATTTAGGACTGTTGAAAAACTTTAAAGAGATTAGAGAAATTCGTAAATGTACTCTCTCTCTTATCATGGTGGCTTTTGTGACTTGCCCGAAGCAGACTGGCTGAGGAGAGGGGCCCAAGGTCAGCGTTCTGGTTTGGGGTAGGGCTGCTCCGGGGATGTGGCTTCTTTTAGTTTTCCATTTAAGGTGCAAGTGTAGAAAAGATAATGAAGAAATTTTGGCTTTGTTTGGATTCTCTTACCTGGACTTAGAAGAATTACTCTACAATATTTTTTTTTTCAAATTCGTAGTCTGTAGCACTAGTAATTTTTATTGAAACACTTATTTTTTCATTTCTTCTTTGCTTCCTTTGAAGATCCGTAGCTCTGTAATAACTCCACTGACCGTGTCTCTTAAAGCTAATATCCGTTCTTTTTGTGATAACCTGGGTAGGTGTGGTAGCTTTCTCTGACTGCAAAATTACATTCCTGTGAAACTTTAGACTCAGAAACTTTAGATTTAGAAACAGATTCATTAGATATGTTTATGTAGAACAAAAATAAGCGTGTACTAATGGAATGCTGAAGAAACAGCGAATGAAATCTTGCCTGCCTTTGAGACATTGCTTGTAACATTCTCAGAGTCTTTTCTCTCTGTCTGAACAGAACTACAAGATCTAGCTTGGAGCATGATTGTCTATAAGGGTCAATTTTCCCATTACTAATTCAGCCTTGGAAGAGATATCTAACTCCTTGAAAACAGGCTGATGATTTTCTTTTTTCTTCCAAAATTGATTTAATGTAGTTATGTAGCCATAGATTCAGAAGAGTTAAAGGGTAGACAAAGACCAAAGGTTTCCAGAACTAAAATGTTTGGTTTTTTGAAGCATCAGTCCTTGGAAAACTCTCCAATTTGACACAAGTGTGAACACATACGAGGAGAAAAAGCCACACGCTTCAAGGAATCTAAAAGTGTGAAGCACTTCCCTTGACTTGTTTCTGTTTAATGCCTATTTTATAATGCTGTTAACCTCAGGCATTCTGACATTGCTCACACCTCTTGGCCAAGGCATCCTCTTCCCTTTGTTCCTTCAGATTACAGGATGCATTAGGGACGCTTTGTTTTCATGGGTTTTGCTACAATTCCAAAGGGTGGAATCCAGAAAAAAACAGAAACCTTTCATGCTTATTTGTTCTAAGGATTCCTATAGCAAACACTTGGACTTGGAATGAATGTGAGTATGCTCTTTATGTATCTTCAGTGAGAATAAGATTTTACTGCTAGTTAAAAAAGAAGCCACCATGAAAAATGAAATTATTCCCTTTAATCTGGTACTGGAGAATACTCTGCAAAAGATGGAAAGATGCCGTGCCCTGCCCACGCTGTGATTACCACAGGGCATTGTAGCGGGGTAGTCAAGGGTTTAATCAAATTTGAAGGTAGATAAGTTCTGAAATGTGTACACCTTCTGCAAGCATCTTTAAATCTGACATCTTGCTTTTTCTGAATCCAACTTTGTCCAGGTTTCTTTGTATTTCAGTTTCCATGTGAGTGTAATAGGGTAGCCAGGAGAAACAGTCTCAAAGTCAAACTTTTCTTTGGCTCGCGAGGTCAAGGCTGGCTGCAGAGCTCATTAATTTCCACGGGGGCTGAAGCTAAGTACTTCACTTTAGTAAGTGTACAGCTGTTGCCTTTGCCTGCATGTGGAAAAGGAGATTTTCCATATTTGTTTCCCCTCTACCACCATCAAACCCTTTTTCTCAGCTGGCAGGTTTAAATCAGGTGATCAGATTGTCTCTGCTTTTCTCCATCTCAGAGCTGCAGGAGCCGATGGCACTGATGTCCCTGTCACAGGAGAGGGGCAGTCCCCGGCTCCTGCCAGGGCCCTTCTCCCCCAGCCTGGCACTCAGGGGTGGAGATGAGCTGAGGAGAAGTGATGCCATAGCAAAAGCCTTGTCCCTACAGCTCTGCACGGCCTGCCGTGAGACCTGCTGGGCTGCTGTTTCTTTTGGCACTTGGGGATGGGCAGAAACACAAGTTGTCACTCACAGTCTCAAAGAAGTGTCACCAGCACCAGTCTGGTTACTGGCCCAAAGGATTCCTGACCCTAAAGGAGGAGGAGAGTGTTTTACTCCTCTCCCTTGACATTACTTTAATTGGTACTCTGTATCTGGGTGTTTAAACCTTAATCATGTTTTTAGCTTATACCCTGCAGAGTCCATTCCCGGTTCCGCTGGCAGAGGACACCAGACACCCACCCACCTTTCCCAGGGGGAATGCTTTCCTTGCAGCCCTCTGCAGTGTCCCCTTGCCTTGTTTTGCCCCCTGGCAGCCTGCAGCATGACTTGTGCGCTTGAGAAATGGTGGCCCTTACAACAACATTGGCATTAAGGTTTTACTGACTGTACAGGGAGCTGGGTGAACCAGATAGTACTTAGGAATCACCCTGATCTCTGCTCTCCCCAGCTAATCCATACAATTAGAATTAAACATTTGGATAAAGCAGAGCTGAGTCTAAGCTTGTATTTTTCAAAGGCAGTGGTTAATAGCTGATCAAAATGTTTGCAGGTATAAAAGTGTACTTATTGCCTCTTTTGTGCATTTTCATACAATTAGGATAAAATTGTTTCATGAAGAGAATCATCCTTCTCTTTCATTAGCTGCATATTTTCTAGGCTTTTGTTGGCTGGAACATTACAAAATTACTTGATAAATAACTGCAATTTTTTGTCGGGTCAGCAAGTGCAGAAAAAGAAATGCATTTCTCAGTAGTCTGCTTCCGGAGATAAAAAAGTTTGTTATTGCAAAAATTGTTTGTTTATTTTGCCTGTAAAAATAAATATTTTAGCTGCCTCAATTTCATGAAAAATCAGCTCTGAGAAGGAAGAGTACTTTATGGTGAAAATAGGTTGATTTGCCCTGCATCAATTGCTGTGTTTGTATGTCTGTGACACTTCTGCAGTGATGAAAACCCACCCAAACCAGCTATCAATATGCCACCTCAATAATATTTTTTTGAAGGCTTTAACCTTCATTTGAGTTTGCTGTCAAAATATGACCCACGGTAAATTCAATATAGTTTCATTTTCTGAGCTAAAGATCTCCCAGGTAAGCAGTGCCAGTGTGAAATCCCCACGCAGTCCCGTGACTGCAATCCCACTCACAGGGAGAGAAGCACAGCACTCCTGTTTGTGTCACTGTGTCCTCTTCCCATCCCATGGGAGTGGCACTTTGCATTTCAAGTGCTGTCACTCACTGTGGAAAAGTCAATAGTTGTGACCAGAGATGTAGGCCAGCTTTGTTCCATGGAATGAAATTGTTAATGCAGCAAACTCTGTTATAAAGTTTTTTAATTTTTTTTTCCTTATCAGTATATATGGCCTTTCTATTTAAAGCAGGCAAAGTGTTTCTGAGCTGGCCAGCCCTGTACATTATTATTTCTAATGCTACAGTGCCAGTAGGGTAAAGCAGCTTTCCACACCTAATGAGAAGGGGTTTGTCACTGAAAAGTGACATTATTGAGCAGCTTCACAAGGCTGGTGCTGATTTCAACCAGCTTATGTTCTCAATCACAATATTCAGCCTGTGGTGGTTAATCGCAGACTATGAATGAACTGTCTTTGTAATGAAAGAGACAATAAGAAAGATTTTTGAGTACCAGGAAGAAAGGCAAACTTTCAAGTAATTGATGGAAAACTCAATATTTATCCTGTGCAAGATTCAGTGCCAACTGAAAAATATGAATAGGGAAATAGCATGGAAAAGAGTGCCCTTTTGAACCTGTTCTGCACAACTGTGTAAAGCTTGCTTTGCTCCTCTTCAGTGGAAATTCCTACAGTATTTTACTCCTTCTCAGCACTGTTTCATCAGTAGGATAAGTTATTTTCAGCTTTCTCAACTTCAATCTCAAATGCTGTTAGTATTATCAGCTAAGCAATGACTCTAAATTCTGTCCTTTACTGGGGGAAATATGGATGCTTCAGAGAGCTGTAAATAATGGCCCTTTCTGGGAAGGAAATATTCCCTACAAAGTGAACAAGTAAATGAGAAATCGCTCCTGTTCCCTTCCTCTGCACTTGTTGAAAAAAAGGAAATCTTGTTTTAATAACTAAGTATCACACAGAGCAGAGTCACCTGCAGCAGCTGTCCAGGTACCATAAATCATTTGTCAGAAAGGTAGCTAACAGACATTTGATTATGCACAATTGCAAAAGGGCTCTTAACAAAATGGTGGGGGAAAAGGAAACCTCTAGTAGTATTGGACAGCTGGAAATAGAGCTGCCATTTTCTTACTGGGAAATAGCACTGTAAAGAATATTTTTCATGGTGTATTTATCAACATTTTATTTAGGAAGAAATAATTGGCACAATTAATACTTTTGTTAAGTTAAATGGATAGTTCCTCTACCAGATCATACAGCCTTTATGGAAATAATGATAGAACGTTTTAGTGTTATGAGAAGGTCTTGTTGAAGAAATAGAGGAGCTGATGACTGAGCATGATGTTACCTCTGTGACCCCCCAGTGCTTAGGAGTCTGTGTGAGTACTGCAATTTAGGCTGTGCCCCCGCTGGACAGCAGCTTGTTCCACTGACCAGGAGGAGATGGCCCTGTGGACACGACTGCTGGAGTAAACTGCTGTTCTTTAGGGGGGGGAAATAAGCCTTGAACCTTTCTCTTATGTTCATTCTTGGCAGTGAGCATCCAGCTTGGTGCACGCACTGAAGAACAAGCTGTGCCAGTGAAGCTCATTTAGCCTCTTCTGCCGCTGAACACCTTTCTGGCAGAACTGCTCTTTCAGGGGTACCACAGCAGGCTCTGACAATGAGCCTTGTTGAGAAATCCCTGCAAACAGAGAGCTTCGCAGATGAGACAGAGAGAGGAATAAGAACATACAGGGAAGCATTACTGTCTGTCACTATGTGGCTGGGTCTTTTTATTGCTACTGTTTTTCAAAGCAGCATAAAACCCAGTTTAGAGTAATTTCAGAGAAAGAGAGCGCAGAAATCCCCTTGTGTGCTAATCCCAGCAGCTGGGAGTGAGGCTTTGGGCTGGGATCTAGTGCCAGTTCCAGTGCCACCTGTGTGCCAGGGGCTGGTGCCAGGTGTCTGTCGGGAGCAGGACCGGGATCGCTTGTCACCACATCTCAGTCCACATCTCTGCAGTGCTGACGCTCAGGGTGCAGTTGTTCGTGCCTTTACAGAGCCAGGAGAGGGTGGGCTGGGAGCTCCTCGTGGACAACTGGCTCCTGTGCCAGCGCCTCTTGTGATTGTGCTGGGCCCCAGTACCATCAGAGCAGGGTTGGTGTGGAGGAGAGCGCAGGAGCATGGATTCTATGCTGATGTCTCTAATGGTGATTAAGACTTTGGAATGTAAAAAGCAGTGATCATAAAATAAGTGTCTTCGGGAAACGTTGCAAATTTCTGCTTATGTACCACCACCAGAGCTGACGGCAGATCAGTTCACGCCCTTAAAATTCTGCTAATCCAAACCTCGTCTGCTCTTTTCTCTCCCCTTTTTCTTCATTATACTGCTCAATCATCCAACCCATAGTCTTTCTTGCTCTGGAAATTTCAAATAAAATGAAAAGAGAAATAAAAATGTAATCAGGACAAGTTTGAAGGGAAAAAAAAAGTTCCAGCTAGGGAAGAGAGAACAGGGTATCATACAAGCACTCAAATCAAAGAAACAGTGAATCAAGAGATGCCTGTCTGAATTCATGACACAGGAATTTTTGTGATGTGTAATTTACACAAAGGCACAATTTATATAATGTAATAGCTGAGAGCATGCAGTTGTGTGCTATCAGATGAATAATTGGGATTCCACAAATCATGTGTCAGGAGCCCTGGATGGCAGCTAGAAAGAAAACAGAAGATAGATGAATAGTCTGGTAAAGGGAGAATTTTATTTATAAGCAGCATATGAAACAGTTTTGACTGCATTTTTTCAATACAAATTGATGTCTACAAACTTTCTTTTAAGCTCTTTCTTTATAGGAGGAAACCTCTTCTATGTAGGAGGAAACTGCAGTGGAAGTGAGTTAAAAATACTTCTCATTTAATCTGGGTAAAAATCAGAACACGAGGAAATGTTTGTCCATGTCTTAAATTCTTCTAGTGCTTTGATAAATGACAAGTCCAAGCTTCTTTAAACTAATGATTAAGTAATAGGTGTGATTATCAGTGCGCTGGTGGAAGCTGGTTTATGTTGTCTGTTTAGTTGGTTCAGGAAGGTAACCGTCCTGGATTGTGTAAAAACTTAGGCAAATAAAACTATGTGAAGCTGAAAAAACCCCCACCTTCCATGTAGGCACTGCTTGGGAGAGCTGTGCTACTACACGATACATTAAAAACCCCCAATACTGAATAAAACCCGTAGTACAATGGCTCTGGCCCAGCTGAGAGCTCACTAGGGCTGTGTCACGAGGCACAAGGTCTCTGCCTTTGCAAGTTTTAAAGCTGTGCAGAGCCTCTCCCTGGTGGCTCTGGCTGTCGCACAGGGCTCCAAGGCACTTTGTGCAGCTGGGTCTGCTTCGGGCAAAGCACGGGCAGACTCCCCTCCATTCCTTTGGAATACAAATATCAGCAGAATCTGCGCGTAGTGGAATTTACAGAGAGGAAATTCCGCTCTGGACTTTGGTCTCAGGGTTAGATTTATTGCGGGGTGTTGTTGTTGTTGTTGGGAGGAATGAGGGAAGGGGAGAGAAGAAAGTCGTTTTGAGGGGTTTTGGGTAGAGCATGGTCCTAATAACCCCAAGGTTGTGGGTTTGATCCCTGTAGGGGCCATTCCCTTAAGAGTTGGACTCAGTGATCCTTGCGGGATCCCTTTCAGCTTAGAATATTCTGTAATTTTGTGAGCTGTTTGCTCTCTTTTTCTGGAGCTGTAAAGGTAGAGAATACTATGGCAATGAAGTTTTTTTCAACTTGTTTGACTCATAATTTTCTACAGTATTTGACTAGTTATCCTGATAGCTTTTAGATGACTTTGTTTGGCTTCACTAAATCATGTGAATGAAGCACCAATGGTGACTTTCATGGTCAGAGTCCTGTGTGAAGGTTAGTGAAAACCTGCAGTACAGAAGAAGAAAACTGAGTTACACTTGGTTCTGGTTTGTTAGCTTTCCTCGTTTTTAGAGAGAAAAGGGGAGGAGAAGATGCGACTGCAGGAGCAATAGGTATGATATAAGGTCCCAGAAAGCACAGTGATTTGAAAAGTCTGAGTGACATTGACCCAAATACAATCTTGCTAGTAGCCTTCTGGATGGGAAAGAAAAAAATTGATTTTTTTTTTTCTCTAAGCTGCTGCCATATGATTTCTTAACTCCTGAGGTTTGGCTTTTGCTGTATTGATCTCTACTGATGCTTATCTCCCAGAGTCTGCAGGAAGTGTGTGCCAAACAGTTATCCCCAACCCTGGAGCCCATGCCAGGGCAGCTCAGTTAACCCTCCTGCTTTGTCCAACCCCCAGTGCTGGTGGGAGAGCTCAGCGCTCCCCCTGCGACTGGGGTCGTGCCTGGGGGTTGGGGACAAGACTTTGCTGTCCAGGGCAACCTTAGCTTGGGAAGGAACTGTTGTAGCCCAGGCACTTTGGATACAGGTTGGTGTTCCTTTGGGAGCATAAGGGCTTAGCCCCAGCTTTAGTCAGGGCTGGCTCTCTTTTGCCTTTTCTTCGTGTTTTCAGAAGGCTGCAGAGGTGCAGATTCTGCTCTCATGGGGTTGTAAATCAGCAATAGCTCGTGTGGCAATAATGCACCAATAGCAGTACAAAACCAGTATAAAAGTGATCAGAATCTATTCCTCAAAGTGCTAATTTTATAAGGTGAAATCCATATCTTGTGCCAGTTTTAAGACAAAAATATATTAACTGATTTATTTAGCAACTCTTTAAGGTCAGAATGTTTTTCTTAGCATTTTTACTTGGAATGAGGGCTATAGGTCTCAATTAATAAAAGCGGAAAGTAATTGGAGCGGACTATTTATATATATATTTTTAAATATTTATGGTATTCCATGCATTAAACTGAAGGTTAATAGGTTGAGCTGTAGTTCTCTGAATGTAAAATTTGGGGGCAGGGGAAGGAAAAGAGACCAAAGTATTATTCCTTTTATTATGGTGTATCTGAAATAAGTAGTATCTGACTCTACAGCTTGTTAATGTCATCTGACATTCTGTAGTAGATATGAAAAATCAATGACAGAAGCAGTAGTGTGTAAATACATATAAGACAGTATAAACAACCAGCAAAAACATATTTCACAGAGAGGTTGTACTGCAGTGTTTTGTAAAAGGCATGGCTGGGCTGTGAGATCCAAGAAGGTGCAATTGCACAGTGATAAAATTCTCAGGACTTGCCCCCCCAAGGTGTAAGTATTGTCTGTTACCCAAAGTCTGCTCCCTGCCTCCACAGGAGGACAGAAAGAAACTGCTACCTTTGCATTAAATAAAGTAAATGACCTTAACTCCTTGTTTATACTCTTTGCTGAGATAAATCAGAATACAGAGAGAAAAAGAAAAGTATTTTAAGGATGGATTTTGAAAATGCAGTAATGAGTTGGAGAGGTGTTTTCAAAAGTCTGAACTTTATCAGAATTGTTGCCTTTGCTACAACTTCCTGTTTCCCTGTTATTCATGTAACAAAGGAGTGCTCTGAAACACTTTGTGTGCCCTTATTCAAGCCCCAGTCCTATGAGAATTCCTAGGAATTAATGTAGATCCTCTCTCCAGTCTTTCTCAAGAGGGTGCGTTTGTGCCGGGATGCTCACATTGTGTGAAACGAGTGCAGGATTTGGCTTAATATTTGGGAACTCAGAAAGACACTTGTTTTTCAGTCCGAGAGCTCTGTGCACAGTGACTGCAGAGAGAGAAGGGAATGGAGGCTGAGAGGAGTGTGCTGAGCTGGGGGGAGGAAGGGGTGTTGTCACTTCCTGGCCTTTTATGGCATAAGAAGAGACACATTAATCAGTGCATCAGTCACTGCTGTACGCACAGGGGACAATATATTATTCATAACTATGGCTCGGAGATAACAAAACTGATCTCAGTTTCCATAGAGGTGAGCCTTCATAATGTCCTCTCATCATATACCGCTGACACTTGATTAGCACTCACAGATAGGATCATCTTTATGTAAACTTTTTGCTGCAGTAGGAAACTGCTCAGTCGCCCTGCTTTGAGATAAGGCTAAAAATACATTTCCTTTAAGGGACTGGACTTCTAACGTGGAAAAGAGTAGGTTTAGATTTTTCACACTAAGTGCAAATGCTGTTTGATGCTTTCAGACAGACTTCATGGTGCCCTCTCTGCCAAAGATAACGGTACTGAGCGTGCCTCTATAGCGTTAAAATGATTTGGAACAAATTCTCTTCTGCTGTGGCCGTCAGCTGACTCCTGGACCAGTCGAACTGGGCTTGTTTTGTTGATTCTAAGGCTTCTTCTGCCTCCAAACAACCCCCATGCTCGGAATGCAGCAAGTCACCAGCACGGCTGCTGGTATTTTGTATTGTGTGACATGCATGACTTATTTTAATTTCTTTAAGAAGTTGTAAACGATTTCTTTATATGCAAGAGATGTAAGTAGACAGAGGATTAACAAATAAGCATTGCTGTGTACAAAACCTAAGTGGGAACTTCTAGAGAACTGATTTCCTTAGGCATTTGTAATGCTTAGGGTGTTGAGGTCCATGCATGCCATAGTCAGGCTGGCTGAAGGTTGTGTAACACCACTGCTAAGTGCCTGATGAAGCATTATCAGTTCCCTTAGCATTCAGAGAATTAGCCTGAACCATTCTGGATTATTCCAATTTAAAAAAATGTGTCACCGGGAGTCATAAAATTCCACTGTAACTCAGTCTGAATGAACTTGTGTTTGGAAGTGTTAATAGCTACTGCCTTATTGAAACAGTGCTAGAAAAAGCAGCATTTCAAATATAAATTAAAATGACAGTGTCAAACTGCATCAAGGCTTCTTTATTGTTTGCTTTCAAATTTTTAATTTAGAAATGACCTTTCAACAAATAAGCACGTGGCAGTGAAAAATGATGTCACAGGAGTATATTCCCTTTTACAGTGCTGGTTGAACTACATAGAGAGAGTACAAGCAAAGTGTAAAATCAATAAAGGAAGTTGATTGTTCTGTAATATCCCTCCATTTCCCCAGCAAGGCATAATGACTTGTTCTGCCTTTTGCAGTACCGAGTGCATTCCTGCTGCTCAAAGGAAGAAAAGGTGTTTGCACAATACTTTTCAAATGTGCCACTGGAAAAAACTGACCACTTGAAGGTCATTAGATTTTCTGTTTGTTTTACTGGTGTTTACAATTCAGGAATAAATATAAACTTCTTAATCTGCTTACGTAACAGGGATATTTAAAAAAAAGAAATCTGTAGGAAAAATTTTACCTGAAGTATTTGACAAATCTTACCCCCTCACATAAATAGAACAAAAGGATCAACCCTAAAATAGTTGTGTGGGAACAGCTCTCTTTCTTGATGTACCAAGCTGAATTTGAGGGTATAAGTATTATCTGGTGAAAAGTTCATGGCAAACTTGCACATCTGAGTAACACTGAGCTGAGTGTGGGTGCAGCTACACCATGAGTAACCCTGGAGTGGGAACCTGAGCTCTCATGTACTGCCTTTGATTGAAATGCTGAAGTCTAAGCCCTGGTGTCTGCATGGAGGAGCCTCCGGGCTGGGGTCGTCAGGGTCAGCCTGCAGGAGAGCTGGGAGGGAGACTGAGCCTGCTGTGTGAGAGGTGAACCTCGCTGGCATCTTCTGACACAGAGCTGTGTGTGAGCACACGAGGAAAGAAACTGCTCAACAGCAATGTGGAGTTAGAGAAAGGGAAATCACCTTAAACTTGTCTACCTTTTTCCTGAGATGGAGGGAAACCTTTAGTGAGTGACAGTCCCTATTGAGGAATATCGATATTGTGAGTGTGTCCTAACCGTGCTTCTGCTTTCACAAGTGAAATAGGAAATATGAATGCTACATGTGCAGCTGACAGCAAACAGGGAGGAATTATCGCTTAAGGGTAGCGTTAGATTTCAGGGAGCTCTTGATGAGCTTGAGAACAGTTTTATGTTGTTGTTTGGGGGAAAAACAGGAAAAAAGTGTTCAGTGAGGATGTTGATTATATTAGTTATGAGGGTAAAACCATGTGTCATTAGGAAAAATCAACTCTGGAAAGAAACTGAGTGCACAAGAATGATCCAATATTCAGTGGGTACAGAAAAAGACAAAGACATGTAAGCAAGGTCATAGTGGCAATTCGTGAGTGGAAACAGAAAGTTAAATCATAAAACATAAACCTTTTTGTAAAGAACACTTTATTCAGTTTTGGGCATCATACTTAGGAAAATAAGGCTAGTATTACTTGCAGAAGGCCTGGGAGAGAATTAAGAATAATCTTGGGTAACAAACTCAGTCTTTCCCAAGAGGGGAGGAGCTGGCATTTTGGGGTTAGACTAGAATAGTGGAAACTGTGTAGACTCATGAAAAATTCTTAAATATGTGGTCAGCCACTGCAAAGAGGAATAAAGATCTATTCGGATGTTTATTTGGAAAAAGTGAAGAATATATCTTGAAGAAAAATTTGGATTAGTCATATAAAATCCTTTTCAAACAGTAAGAGAAATGAAGCATTGAAATATTTCTTAGGGAAACTGAGGAAGCATCATTATATAGAAAGTCTTTTAGAGCAGGTTATGCAAATTGCTTTCTGAGTCATAAACTACAATGAATGGATTAAATGGTCTGACACCCTTTGCACCTTACTCTTTTTTCATATTCTGTGATTATTGTATCTTTATGCATAAGGATATGGTATGGGTAATAAGTCTTTTTGGAACCAGTCTCTATCTCGCTGAAATCACCCGAAAGAAGCTCTAATCCACAAATGACTGGAATACATTTCTGTCAGTCATGATTTTGAGCTGCTTGCGTTATCCTTCAGCAAAGTTAAGTGAATAATTTGTCCTGGTAAAAGTGTTAATGGAAAATGATTGCTCACTCTGCAACTCTGAGTAGGCACAGTCCTAGGGAACGTACCTGGCCAAATAACTGGGGAGTGCAGTACAGTCTGGGTAGAAAAGTACATTAGACTTGGAAATTACTCTGTCATTAGCGTGCGTGGGATTTATTTATTTATACTCTTGTTACATTTTTCCTGAGTTGACTCATGCTTTTTGTTTTATTTGGTTTAAAGGATGCCAAGTTCAACATTTTTAATATGCTTTGAACCACAAACTGTGGGAATAAATTCTTTTTTTTAATTTGCCTTACTCCTCACTATACTTTCTCTGCTCAAAACTGTGGTATGAACCAGTGCAGGTCAAAAGTTTTGTTTATTGAGAGTTTAGCATTTTCACCATTGAATACCAGAAGAAGAAAATGAGTTTTGCTTACTTATAGGACTGTTCCGCATCAGGCACTCCAAATGTATTTTGATTCTGTTCAGGCTGGAATGAAACTAGAGAAATTAAAGGTCTCGTATTTGGTGTAATGTTTTAGGGCCTAGCTGTGCCCTGTATCAACCCTGCAATATCTGTTATTTCTGTTCTTCTCTTAAACCTTTTTCTCTTAAACAACTTTTAAGCTTCATGCTGAAAGCAGATTTCGCAATGAATAAAAAGCTTAGTAGAAGCTGAAGTCTGAAATTCCCCAGAAAGCAACCTTATGCAGATTTTAAAAATCACAGGCATATGATAATGCAATACTCTTTCAAATTACTTTGCTCTCCATGCTGGAAATGCAGGATCCGCTAAATAATGAGCAAAGTGTGGTGTGAAAAATTAGGTGTTTTGGAAACGTTAAGCGAAAGAGATTTGCAGAGTGAATGAAGTATCCTGCCAGGATGCAAAATTATTTCAGGCCAAGAAAACGGAGTCCAAGCTGTTAGACATACTGTGGGTCTCCTGTTTGGGCAAAGGAATGCAGTGTGAGATTGGAACAGTCTCCAAAGCGCTCGAACCCAGCTGGTATTATATTTCACTTTGTGGTTGCTAGCACAGTCACACTGACAGAAGTTTTCAGCTACACTTGGCAACTTCCAGAATGCTATTCTCCTGAGGGGGGTGAAATTTGCTCCCAAAATCGAGTCAGGAAAGGTCACGGAGCCAAATATGTCAATAGAGTCTGCCTGGAAAATGTGATCTGATCACTGCACTTCATGTAGCTGAATGGCTTAGTGAGCTGCTAATGGCAGGTCAGAGGAGAAATGTGGGGGTGCTTTTATTTCCTTGGCCAGATTCTGCCTGATCTCACCCCAGAAACTATAGAGGAAACAGGACCATAATGTGGATGACCAGCTACTCCTGGCCAAACTCAGCAGAGCAAGATATATTGCGTGAAAAACTGGTACAAGCAATATGAAATCTATGTAGGTCTGTGAAACTCCTCTTCAAGTGCCAATAATACTGTATGTGTAAGAAATACTGCATGTCTAGCATTTTAAATAACAGGGGTCATGTTTTAATTATTGTGTTAGATTGAAGCAATCTCTGGTGTCATGCAGCTTTGTGGTCATAAATTCTGACAAAGATATTGTGCTGAGTGGACTTGTTACTGCGTTTTAAAATGCTGCAGGCAGGAGAAAAAGTGGAAGCCAAAATTTATAGGCTCAAAAATCTTCATTTGTCAGAAAACAGTAAGTTTAAAGATCATTTGTCAGTGCTTAAAACCTGGGAGACAAAGTTTGTTCTGGATGCAGAAATTTTATTTCAGTAGAGGTAGAATAAAGTTTTCAATTAAACTGAGCTAGTGAGAAAAATTACTTAACACCAATTGCTTTTAGAAACAGAACAAGATGTCAGGAATAGTTATCACAATGTGCACTCATAAAACCATTATAAATGCGGTCGACCACAGCAAACTTAAGTATAAATAGCATTTTAGACTTATGCTTGTAGGGTTGTGTTTCATCAAAACCTAGTTTTTAAGGACGAGCAATATCAAATCATCACTCCTTAGCAATTCTGTAGGCAACCTAATAACTGCTACATCTCCAGCTAAGGGCACGTAGCATGTGCTGACCCTGAGAGTGCAGGCCCTTTGCAGAGGGTGTGCAGGACTGCACAGCGATCAGCGTGTCGTGGCCGATGCCAAAGCCTCAGAGAGCACGCTGTATGCGCTGCAACTTCTGTGCAGCGTGCCTTTGTTCTTAGCCATGGACGTATTGATTCAGGCTTGGAGTAGGCAAAGAGCGTGCCTGGAGAACGCCTGCCTTGCAGAGCGGAAGGGGAGCGCCTCAGCTCTGAGCGCTGCTGGAGCTGCCCAGACCGTCCCTCTCGGGCACGCAGAGGGCACAGGGAGTGCAGCTTGACATCCGTGGCTCCCAACGCTGGTTGAGAGCATAAGACAAGTTCCCTCGTTCTGCCTGCCCTCCCTATCGCTCTGCCTGCTGTTGTGGTTCTTGGTTGAAACCTGAGAGACCTCAAAGAGCTTGCCAAGGTGTGTGGCCAGGCAGGGGAGGTGCAAAGGAGCGCTGGGGCAGTGGGGTCTCCACGCTGCACACAGCAACAGGTAAAGCACAGCCCTGAGTTACAGCTGCACCCTGTGGGATTCTGCAGCTTTATTAGCACTGGGGAAATTTGATACCTGGTGGCACAAAACACACTGTTTTGTTAAAACAGCTCTCACCTGTCTGAACTGCAGAAGTCATGTCCGAACCCAAAGGATTCCTGAACTGAAACTTCTGTGGAGGTTTTGGTATATGAGGGCTGGAAAGCCTTTATGGACACAGTGTCACAGGTTTCCTCCAAGGAGGGGTAATCAGAATGTGCAGAGTCAGAAGGGACCCACAAGGATCATTGAGTCCAAGCTCAGCCCTGCACAGGACCATCCCCAAGAGTCTCACCAAGTGCCCGAGAGGATCATCCAGATGCTTCTTGAGCTCTGCCACCCTTGGTGCTGTGCCCTCTGCCCTGGGAGCCTGGTCAGTGCCCACCCTCTGGGGGAAGAGCCTTTTTCTAATATCCAACCTGCCCCTGCCCTGACACAGCTCCAGCCCTTCCCTGGGTGCTGTCCCTGTCCCCACAGAGCAGAGCTCAGTGCCTGCCCCTCCTCTGCCCCTCCCCAGGAAGGTGTCCCTGCAATGAGGTCTCCCCTCAGCCTGCTGTCCTTTGGAAAGCATTGATGTGTACAAGACTGGTCTAATTCCTGAGGAGAGGGTTTTTCCAAGAGTTTTTTCATCTAAAGAGATTTGGATACTTCAGATCAGGATCTTGATGTTCAGGGTTCTGGAGTGCTGCATCCAGCTTGAGGGACTGACACAAGGACATGGACCTGTTGGAGTGAGTCCAGAGTGGGCCATGAAGATGGCTGGGGGCTGAAGCCCCTCTACTCTGGAGACAGGCTGGAAGGGTTGGAACGTTCAGCCTGGAGAAGAAAAGGTTCCCAGGAGACCTTAGAGCCCCTTCCAGCATCTAAAGGGGCTCCAAGAGAGTTGGAGAGGGAGTTTTG
The DNA here is from genome assembly GCA_013396755.1 of Sclerurus mexicanus. Classification (NCBI taxonomy): domain Eukaryota; kingdom Metazoa; phylum Chordata; class Aves; order Passeriformes; family Furnariidae; genus Sclerurus; species Sclerurus mexicanus. The sequence goes on along the minus strand of VWZF01002766.1, from coordinate 865,818 downwards.
ACAAGGATAAGCAGTGACAGAGCAAGGGAGAATGGCTTTAAACTGCAGCCTAGAGCCCCAGGGAGCCCACGTGGTGGGAGCAGGATGGGACGTGCACTCAGCGTGCCCTGGGGAGCAGCTCACGGTGTGTTTGAACCTTCAAAATGGCAGGAGCACCCAGCTAAAATACAGAGCGGGAGAGTGCGTGTGCAGTCTGGAGCAATGCAGAGCTGTGGCAAACAAAGCCAGCCCTTCAGCAAAGCATAACTTAGATATTTTTCTTAAGGTGGTCTGTATTTGTCCCATTTTCTCTTAGTCAGAAGCCCAAGGGGCTGAGAGCGCAGATCCGTGGTAGGATTCGGGCATCGAAAATAAAAGTTCTGTGATAATTTGCTTTCTCCCTGGCTCGCCCTGACAGGAGAGGTGAACTGCTGGCTCTTCTCACCCAGGCTCCCAGCTGAGGTGGCTTAAGCAGTTGACAGGGCAAGTGACCGAGGCCACAGTGTCAGCCAAATGACGGAGGAGGGTCACCCTGGCTCACTGCATGGGCAGCAACGTGGTGCTTCCCTGGCTGGGGCGGCGGATGGGACCTGAGCCTGTCACTGGTGTCACTGGGTCGACCTTGCTAGACCCGCAGTTTCCTTAAGATGGAGTTGTGCTGAATATGATTATATTTTTCCCTGCTTGCTGTCCTACAGTGTCCATTTAGCTGCTGTACAGCATGCACAATCTTTACTCACTATTGTCTAGCACAGTGTGACCGATCCTCTTTTCTCCTAAATTACTTTTTATCTGAAAAAGGGGCTTGTCCTCTGACACATCTGCTACTGCGAGTAAAAATTGCTTTGATCATCAACACGTATTAAACGTTAATTCCTCTTCAGGTTCCCCCCCGGGCACCTGCTGTAGTCCAGGTCACCTTTTACTGTGCTTGGGTACAAAGTTCTGCAAGTTAAATTTTAGTTTTTTCTTTCTAGCACTGCAGGTCGCTGACCAGGCTTGCCGAATAAACAATCAAGCTTGGCCTCCAGGGACCCACTACAAAAGTGAATGTGCTGCTTTTTAGGTTCTGCACAAACTTTGCTCTGAGTCCTGTCTTGAGGACTTGGGGTGTACTTTTCTGTAAATATCATTTGACTCACGAAGCACAAGAAAATACTAAATTATTTTGTCTATGTAACCCAAAACCCAATGTGACTTTCACATATCTAGCACAGCAAAACATTTCAATCGATTCATGTAGTCCAAATCTCACAGAAAATGATGGAAGTCAGGAATTTAAAGCAAGAAATCCAGGGAAAGTGTCATTAGTTTAGAGAACCTCTTCTGAGCAAAGCATCAGGTAAATTATTCATTCTGATTTATTTGCTCCGCTTGAAAACCTTCCATGATGTTACATTTTGGCTCTACAAATCTAATAATTTGACTTTTAGGAATATCAGCTTATCTTCCTCATTACATCATAGCACTTTTACAAAATCCCCCTGCTTGTTATACCAAGTAATTGTTTCTACCAGCATTATCTTCTCCCTTCTTATCCATCATCTCGCTGAGAACATCCATTTCTTTGCCAGCTCTGTTTTACGGTGTCTGCATCGTATTAATAATGGCACAGATGGAAAAGTTCTGTGAGGTCACTCAGTACAATCCATTTCCTGATGCAATGTTGGGCTTTTATACATTTTCCAATATATGAAGCCTGATGGTAAATGAGTCAAGTGCCTGGATTTTCACAATCTCATTCAAGTCTTAATGCAGTATTTTTTTTTTCCTTCTACCTTTCTCCCCTTCTACCTTACATTTCTTGCAGTAGCTAAAAAAGTGCTTCTTGACAGATAAGAAATTGTACAGGCTTGTGAAATCTGTGGCACAGTGTCAAGCACATCATATTCTTAACAGCTTTATTAATATGTTAGCAGGTGGAAGCTTATTATTGTTCAGTGCTTTAAGTGCAAAATATCTCATACTCCTCTTTTTGTTATTTTTTTAACTCACCTTTGTGGTTCCCAGTTAATTTAATTAACAGCTTTCGCTGATAACTTCTTAAATTGCTTTATTTCACAAAGAAAAAACACAGTAGTTTGAGATTTTTTTGGTGTAGATTCAGCTTTGGCTTTTAGTATGTACAAAAACTAAATTGAATGATTTTCTTTTTATCAGTGTCAAATAACTCCTGAATCTTGATTGCCTAATAAAACTGGCAGAAAACAAGGAAATGAAAAAGGTAGGGAATGTCACAGCAACTGAAGCATTTGCTTCTCCAGTTGTAAGAAGTATCTTCCTGTATCTTGTCAGCAGGCATTGAATCAAAACAAGAGATTTTAACAATTTGCTGACTAATGTAGCCATTTCTACAAGCCAGCTGTTTAGAGTGGTGAAAATTGCCACAAAAGAGGTCTGGAATAAAGCAGGAGCTAAACTGCTCTCTCCAGACCAGCCTATGCTTGTGCTTTCCGTATCATCTCTTTAAGTCTTCACCTTCTGTTATTCTGTCAGTGTGTTATACTGAGTTTTCTACCCCAACCACTTCATTTACATGTAAAATATATAATGATTAAAAATTATCATTTTAAACATTCCAAAACTGTGAAAGGAAAAGGCTGTAAGAGGCTTTTCAAACACGAAGAGACTTCTTACTGGGGGGCACAGATTTGTCGCCTCAATCCACTGCATTGGCAGAGTACCTGGTGGAACTGGGCATGATTCCATTGGCCTTTGGAATATAAATTTCCTTTGCAAATATAAACCAAGGATCCTATAGCTATCGTACACGGAATTCCCTAGTAAAATTGCTGCTTAGAATGATCTTCATTTGTGCATCTCAAAGACAGTACAGAGAGCCAGGAGTGAGCCCTCACTCCTGCTTTGCACACACACAATGCACCCTTGGAAATGCAGGCCAAGACAACCCAGAGGGGAACTCCTGACTTCTGGTACAAATTCTCCTCATATTAGTAGTTCTGCCTGATAGAAATGTTAGTCAAATCTTATTTTAATAAGGCTTCTCTATGAGCAGATTGGCTCAATGCAATAATGTACTTCTAGTGTAAATGTGTTAACACGATTCTACTGATACCTCTGTTTTATTTAGGAACTAGCAAAACCTCTGTCTCTAGAATCAGCTGTTTAACCAACAGAGTGTTGTGCCTACAGCAGACGTGATGATAGTTGTACTCGGTGACATTTTTAGGGCTTATTATAATTTGCAGAAGACACCTATTCAAACTATTTGAAATGTTAAGTATATGTTATAGTTCCACAAGCACTTAAAGGTAATCTAATCCTGCCTCTGGAGGAAGCTTTTCCTTTGCTTCCATCCATTTGAGCTGACTCTGAAATGAACCAAACGAGATGTTGCTATGGCTTAAGCTGCTGTTATTCCTCATTGCCTGGTTCTGTTTGAAACCATCGGTGCCCTGTGTGGGACATTTCAGAATGGTTTGATGACTTGCACAAGGGAGACTGCAGGGAGGGGACGTGAGATATGAGTAGCTAGGCATGGAAAGGGCATCTTTGGCACCAGTGCCATTTCTGCCAGGTTAAACTACTTGCAAAACTTAGTGTTACCTGTGGTATGCTCTGCAGGGTTCAGGGCACAAAGTGGGGCACAGGATTATATTTAGGGATATATTTAACAACTGCCTTCTTAAAATCTCTAATACGTTTCAAGTTTCATATTGGTCAAATGTTTGCAGTGCTCTTTCAGTTGGTTACACCTCTTTTTCTGTATCTGTGAGACATTATCCTGTCACGCTCTTAGTTTTGTCACAAAAACTGTATTACTGTTTTGCCAACAAGCTGCTGTAGCTGATCCTGCTCAAATTTCTAAAATGAACTCTGCATATTTTAATAATTCCTTGGGAACTACTATTAATTATTCCTTAATTATGCCTTAGGATGCCCTATGAGCAAAGAATCACAGAATATGTCAAGTGGGAAGGGACTGACAAGGATCGGGTCCAGCTCCTGGCCCTGCTCAGGACCATCCCCAAGAGTCACCCCCTGTGCCCCAGAGGATCATCCCAACCCTCCTGGAGCTCTGGCAGCCTTGGGGCCGTGCCCACTGCCCTGGGGAGCCTGGGCAGTGCCCACAACCCTCTGGGGGAAGGACTTTTCCCTGATCCCCAACCTGCCCCTGCCCTGACACAGCTCCAGCCCTTCCCTGGGTGCTGTCACTGTCACACAGAGCAGAGCTCAGTGCCTGCCCCTCCCCAGGAAGGTGTCCCTGCAACGAGGTCTCCCCTCACTCTCCTCTTCTCCAGCTGGACACACCAAGTGCCCTCAGCAAGGAAAGGCGTTTTGGTCTCCAGTTAGTGGGCAGAGAGCGAGGGGATTCGAGTTCAAAGAGCAGACAAAGCCCCCTAAGGTGTGCCTGGGGGGCAGAGGAAAGGGGCTTGGGAGGGGGTCCTGCCTGGCACAGCAGGCAGTGCAGACCCAGCTGAGGGTGTGGAGCCCTGGCACGGCCGGGGGCTGCTGTGGCACCCGCACCCAGCGAGCCGGGGCAGAGAAGGGCACCTGCTGCTTGCAGCGTTGGGGCACTTGCTGCTTTTCCGCTCGCTCTTTGGAAGGTTGTCAGCTGGCACTTTTCACCCCAAACTGGCTCTTCTGGCAAGGGTCTCTGTGGAATTTAGACACTCCTATGCCTTCTGTGTGAATTCCTAATTTGATGTCACTGGCTTCTTTCTTTGGGTTTTTCTTGGAAGGATTAGAAGAGAGGAGAGTAGAAGAAGAGAGGGATTTTATTGCAGGGCTGCTCCTTTTCTTGCACGTGTTTTGTTTCTGAAACAGTGTATGTAGTGTTTGTTCCTAGCTAAAGACTAAATATCCCACTGTTTAAACCAAATTAATAGACATAATAAAGCTTGTATTTTGATATCCAATATACTGAATTAAATATTAATTACGATTTGGTGTAAAAAATATTAAATCAGTGCTTTTTGAAGAACACCTGACAGCCCACTTTGTATCCATGCTCACCTAAATATTGGGTCAGATTCTGATGGATCAATGGAGCAGCTACAAGATTACTGTAATCCACTACACTGAACACGGTGCTGACTGAAAACTTTTTGCATGTCCTAGACTGTGAAATAAGTAATTTCTTGCAATTACCCTGGAAGTGACAGTTTTATTCACAAACAGGATTTTTCTAAAATTCAGTGAAAGATGTGTGTAAAAACAATTGTCGTGATTCTCGCAGTTGATGTTTGATCCACAGTGGCCTTACACATGAACGCCTAGTGATTATTTGAGTGACAACGTTTATTTAAAGAATATAATGCCCTTTCTCAAATGCAATGTATTGAAATTCTTGCTCCTAGGGAGAGAAAACAAAGGGAAATAGTCTTCCATTTAAGCGCAAATATGAGTCTCTGCTAAATGCAACAAATGGAGCTGATGATTTGGTTTGTGTGGGTTCCATTTGTTTCAAGTAAAATAATTGTTGAGAACTAGTTTCTTGATGAATATTGTGAAATATTTATTAAAAAATGAAAAATGTTTCTTTTGAAAAAAATCTGCTCAAACATAAACAGATGTATAAGATACACATCACATACGTGTGTGTGTGTTCACACACGTGTGGAAATGAAAAGGTTTGAAGTCTTTGGAAAACATTTTAGATTCCAAGGAAGTTTGAACAATCCTTGTGTTGTACCCTTGTGCCCATTGGCCTTACCTTAAGATATATCATGTGTAGTAACCTTCTGCAGGCCTGGAAATCTTCCTCCAGAGATGTATTTTGTTCTCTTTAGTCATCACTGTCCAGGAAAATACAATGAGGATCATGGGAATGCTCGGAAATTTTTGCCCAGTGCCTGAATGCAATAACTGCAGCTGAAAACTCTCACACAGTAAATGATTTCTGACTTGGGACCTATGCACATGAGTCTGAAAAACCACGTTATTTCTAGGTATTTATGGTGTTTTGGAATAAAATTCTCAAAAACTCTATAGAAAGGATTCTATTATCTAGTCTTGTAGTTGCTATTTCACCAATATTTTACTTGGGTTTATGCATAGATTTCGTTATAAAATTCCTTCATACATTAATGAAATGGTAGGTGTTAAAAACACCTTCTCCGCGTTTAACTGAAATTGCTAACAGGGTCAGATCACCATTTTACCTTCTGGCAATAGTTGGTTTTGAAATGCATCTCCTCTGTTGTTTTCTCCCTGTGATGTCAAGAGACAATAATCAGCTTGATAACGTCAGCTAAGCCGTGCTCCTGAGGTGGTGCTGAAGTCCAGCACCGCGGTTTATCCGTGGCACTGGGGCAGCAGTTACTCTGCAGGCACCTCCTCTTTGGGCAGCACGAGGCTGAGTAGTTGCCCAGGCTAGTGAAAAATTGTATAAGTACATTCATTTTCTTTATTAAATGCACCTTCCTGTGCATTTTGGGGCTGAGATTTTCAGCAGTATACCTATATCCTGGGAAGTGCAGTAGGAACTGAACCTTAAATCCTTGCAAAGCCCAGCATATGGTACAGTTTATTTTTTTCTCTACAAAGCTCTTGGTGGAAATAACCAAAAAGAAATTTGTACAACATCAGAACTGTCCTCATAAATGTCCTGCTGACTTTTGTCAGGCAGTGCTGTCATCCTCTCTTATCCCTTACGAAATAGCCTCTTTGCCTCTTAACCACAGAAGACTCTGTAGAAATGACTCGAGCCCCCAGTCCTGCACGAGGGCTTTATGTTGTTTGACTCAAGCCCCTGGTTGTGCACGAGGGCTCCTCTGTGATGGTTTGAAGTGCTGTGACAGCAGGGTGGGAGGGGTGCTGCAAGGACTGGGGTGTTCTGCTGAGTTCATTGAACCAGGCTTTGCTGCTCTTGAGAATGATAAAGTACAGATACCGACATAAAAATATCTCTGTGTTCGTCAGAAATCACTTTACTACTATTTGTTTAATCTCATTATTTGTTTTCTTTTATGCAAAAGTCTGCCAACGTAAATGTAATCACAAAAAATCCTGTTTGTTTCGTATCTACTTAGTAAATGTGACCTGAAATTAGCGACAAATTGTAGGATTGACTAATTAGAATTGCCAAATACTCTGCAAACTTAGTTTATTCTGCCCTTTGCACGTTGTTAAACTTTTTGTTGCCCAGTTGACAGTTCACTCTATTCCAAAGACTTCATTGCACTGAGATTCTTTCGCTTCTTTCAATCCCCTGTTGATTTCTTTATGTTGTTTTGTTAATTAAAATACAAGTAATGCATGACCACACAACTAAGGGATGGATCCTAATTTTGCTGGGAATCCTGGCTAACAGGAACACCCACCATTGTCTGAGTTGTGTAAAAATAATCTTAATTATATGAACAGACAGCAAGGTCAAAATTATAGCTCCAACCACGATGACTAAGGAATACACAAAATAAACAGTGTTGAAGAGTACAGCCTGTAAGCATTGGTGCCATTACAATAACAAGGATTCTTTTTCTCGTGGAATAGATTGAAAATCTGTAGAAGTGAATTCCATCTGGATGTACAGGGGCTCACTGATACACGGGGTTTGAGGTACAAATTGCACTTTGGGTGTACCTGAGATGAAGTCCTTTGCCTGCGCTCGAACATAAGGAGTTCCCCCTCCTGGCCTCCCTGCAGTCCTGAGGCACCTTGTCCCTTCCAGCTCCTGCACCTCTGTGGCCACGGGCTGGGCCATTTTTGTCCCGGTGGCGCATTCAGTGCTCTCAGAAGTTCCTTGTTTGTAGCTGCACTTCACCAGCCTCATGTACAAGCATTGCTTTTCATGAATTCTCAGTTCTGTTCGTTGTTGCAAATACACAGCTTCCCTGGTTTGCCCTTTGAAAGAACTGGAGCATTGCACAGCATTCCTTCACATGGTATGTTTGCAATGAATTAACAATTAGGACATGCGTAAATTCATTTTAGCTCACGAGACAGGAGACTTCTAAGGACTGACTGGGATCTCTGATATCTTTCCAAATTAATCCTTGCCTCCTCTGCTAAGATGAACAGATTGTTACCCAGTCATACAAAGTTAAAAAATTGTGTACAGCGATGACTTTAATTATAGGGTGGACAGCCCAGGGCTTACCTCATCTCACTTAACTCCAGTGCACTGAAATTAGATCTGTGCATAGTTTTAAGGAGTTAATTTATGGTCATGACAGAGACTGAAGGCTTCATGAGATTCTGCATCAGTCAGAAACTGTGTGTGTTAAAAGTATATAGCTGTAATAATTTCTGGCATTTTATAGGTTTTTGAAAAATGATAGGAAGAAATTTAATTGAGGAGATATAGCTCCTCCTGAAATGTAAATATCCTTTGATTCGCTTTTTTTGGATCAAAGGGGTAGCTGCTTAGAAGACAGAATCATATGACAACTAGCCAAGACCTGCCAGCATCATATGACTAAATTATCCTCAGTCTGTTTAATCAATGCCACGTATCCTCCTGCTGGAATGAAAATATAACTGGGATTCAGTTTAAAAAGTTGCACTTGGTTTGCCATATCTTTCTATTTGGTATTTTTTTTTCCTTTTGAGTGATGTGATGTGATTTATTATGGGTGTCTTTTTTTTTTTCTCATCAAGGTTAGAGATGGTTGGTGAAACCTGGAATTTATTATTCAAATTGTAATTTGTTGATTGCAGCACATTAATCTTTCTCAGGTCATAGAAATACAGATCTGCTTTGCACGGTGTAACAGAGTGGAATTGCCAACATCTGGGTAGAAGCTCTTGGGGAGTTATCTCTGTTTCCCTCAGATCTTTACAGGGGTCTTTCCAGTTCCTCTTCACTGGCTTTCTCATTTATTGCTGGATACTGCTTCCAGATTAGGGCAATATTGTAATATACTTTAAATTGATTACATCCAAATGGTTTTACTCTCTTTGAAATGTGATTTCTTTGTTTTTCCTGAATGTGCCAGAGAGACTGCACTCACCTAGATTTAATGTGGACTTCTGTTCACACTTTGTCCTATGATCCTTCTGTTCTCAAAGTGCTTATGTGGAGGGTAATGGCATCTCTTACATTCATCACAGAAGTTGAAATGTCCCTAATAGAATGGATCTCTTATTCATTACAAAAACCTTTGGGATAAGTTAATTAGAGCAATTTAAAGTAAGATGTTATCATGAAACATACTGTACATAAACCACATATCAGTTCTGCAGCATGCTGACTGTGCTTGTCTGTCACTAAAATGCTGAAAGCAAAGCCTCCAGCTGGTGGCCTTGAGCAGGGTTTTGTGCTTTATAGCCTTCCCAACACATGTTTTATGAATTGCCAGCCCTCCATCTCAGTGTGTGCACTGCCCCTCCTGGCTCGTGCACTTCTCCCTGTGCCTGGCTCTGAGCTGCCCAGCGCCCTGGGACTGGATAGCTGGGCCCCAGGCCTGACTCAAATATCATTGCTGAGCATATCTGGGCCCTTGAGAAGCTCGTTCTGGCCCTGGCTGAACTCTGAGTTCATTCAAAACCACCTGATTTCACCATGGTTTGGGATACACCCCTTGACCGTACTGAAGGATGTACATCATCTGTACAAACTGCATGTGGTGGGTTTTTTTCCCCTTTTTCTTCTTGGAGTGTTTAAATCTTAAATATATATTAAGGAAGAAAATAAAATCACATGATTTCAGGTCATCTCACCAACCTGGTTTCTGCTAGGACTCTTGCTGTGGTGATTACCAGTATAAAAAAGGACAATGACATTTGACATGTGGGCCACCAGCTGCTTTAGTCAAAGAATGGTCTGTGCAAAAAGTAGTCAGGACCCTTTGGTGAAATACACTGATGTCGCTGTTGCTCTTAGTAATAGATGCAACAAAGTTTAATTCTCAAAAGTTCACTTTTACAAGTGCTGTTTTCTTTCTTGAGTAATTTCCCTCTGAATGTATGTGGAGTCCCCGCGCTCCAAGATCTTTCCTTTCTCTTTCTCTCTCTTCTTTGGATCGGGAAGTTGTATGTCTGGCTCCAATACCTTCTCAGATATGAAAGGTGATGTTAGAGCACACAAGCAGTTGTCCTTCAGACTAGCAAATATCTCCCTCCTTGAGCTTCCCAGAGCAGTGTGTGCTGTGATCGCTGCTTTTCTAAGTGCTTTATTGTAGTCATCATTTGCACACAAAACAAATCTTTACTTAAGTACATCTTTATCACCGTTTTTATGAAAAATGAAAGATAGATTACAAAGAGAATTGATCATGCTGTTTTGATTATGTGCTTTTTTGAAAAACTAAAAAAGTATACTTGTGAAAAACCCTCAGAATCAAAGGCAGAAAAGCAGGTGTGGAACAGATATTTAAAAAAAAGGTTGAAAAAAGTTGTCCAGATGATGGGATGGTAGCAGCAGTTGCTGGCCCTGCTTCAGAGAAGAGCTTGCTTTTGGGTCATCCAGATTTCACTGAAATGTCCTGCCCAGTTTTTGCCTTCTCCTGGGTGGAAACCTTTCTGCCTCCCATGCCGGAACTTTTGCATTCGTTGTGAAAAGGAACTATTAGCGATTAATTTTTCACCCCTGGAACTTCTGTGCACAACGTGCTTAGCCTGTTTATCTCTCTGACCTAGTTAATAATATCATTTTAAGTGAAAAAGCTGAAGTGCAACACACTTTAAAAACAAAAGAACAGAAATTTTCTTTACCTTTCTTGTCTCAAAGACTAAGAAATACTTTCTTCTGGTGACTCTGTCATCCCGACTGATTTCCCTGCTCGCTGACTGTTGGCTGTTCAGAGGCATAAAGGGCTGTTGTGAGGAATTTTGAAAGGTTTCACTTTGTCTTTGCTTGGAATGAAAAAACCCTTTTGCTGCCCTGTTCGTCATGAAATATTTTGCATGCATAAAAAGAGGAGTTAGTGAATAATCACACCATTTCATAAACCTTGCACAGACAAATCATTCTTAGTGTACAGCACTAAAGCAGTCCTTTAACCCGCGAACAGTACATTAGAATTTCAACTTTTTGGGGAATTATAGAATCATATACTCATTTAGGTTGGAAAAGACCTCTCAGATCATCAGGTCTGACTGTGAACCCAGCACTGCCAGAATGGCCTGGTGCGTGTCAGTCTCAGTCTTTTATATGGAAGTGATTCAAATAGTGCCACGGGCACTGAAGGAACAGACTGGAGGCATTCAAAGGAAATGGTAAATACACTTTCACATGTAGGACATCTAGTTAGAATGAATAGTTGAAATGTAGTTGTCTGTCCTCATGTTATCTCACACTGGAGTCTGCTGTGTCTGTGCTGGTTGCCCGCGCCTCTCCAGCTGAATTTGTGACAGGATTGCTTTTGGTGTTCTTGGTAGGTCAGATGAGAATGAGGAGAGTCAGGTAGGAAAGGCAATAAGTGAGTCTGGGTGTGAAACATCAGGAGCATTCAAACGCAATATTCAAATTAACAGGCGTGAAGAAATCATTCTTCACTCTGTCTCTTTCACTGAATTTTGGACTCCGAGGTACAAAATGCAGTCCTTCGGGGGTAACAAGAGACAAGCATGTTTTTATCTCATTTTTGATACATTCTAAGTGTCTACTACTGCATGTTACCAAGTAAGGTGCAACTTAGTCCTCTAGAAATCAGTGGAGGCCAAGACTGTGATCTGTGGACATGATGGTAGTCGAGGGAAAAAGGTACACAGTGCAGAGAGAGAGTCAGTTTTGGGTTTAGTGCAGTCAAAAACATTCTTTACGATCGTAGAGGCTGCACAAACCTTCCAGAAGTGAATGAATGCAAACCTTTGAGTCTACAAAGAAAAAGGAAAAAAAAAACCAAAAACCCCTCACCTTCCTCTGAGTAATTCGAAATTATGGAGACGAATGTGTTCCTCATGCTCTCAGCTCACTCCCTGACAAATGGGTGCCATTTGTGCTATTTGGAGGCACTGCTTTTCTTAAGGCAAGGAGAAAACCTGGCTTTTCAGGGGAAGGGGGAGGCTGTTGAACCACCCCTATCCCAGCTGTCCCTGGGGAGCTTCAGGGGCCGCAGGCTTTGGGGAGGGAGAGCTCAGACCCCAGTGCCCCGACGTTGAAGACTCTCACATGTGGGCATGTGCTTTAGCAGAGGGAATTAACACTAACCTTTTCGTTCCGAAAAAATTAGTAGCCCAAAGGTCAGAACATAGTGATAGAGAACTGCTTACATTTCAGTTTGAGGTGTTACATGGTGCCTTAAAGGACAAAAGCTAGGTGACAACCACGAAAACATTTACAGCTACACTAATTGAGCCCTGCTGGGATTTGTAGTTCTGCTAAACAGCAATGTAGAAGAACCCACAGCAAACAAAACCTCCCACACGCTAGAAAACTGTCGGGTGCTAAACATACGTGAAGGGATTGTTTAGCCAGGTTTTTTCACAAGCTGTCAGGGTGTAATAAGGAGTTTAGAAAAGACAGATAACCCTTCCTCTATAAAGCTGATTTTGACTTTCACCTTTAATGAAACAATTTGCCTCCTGGGCGTTTGCAAAGCTCTTTTCTGCTGCCGTACTTACCGGATGTGCATAGACATCTCTGAGACTGAACAAGTTAACTGCAAACACAGACAGTTTTTAAAGCACAGCGTGCTGCCTTTGTTTTCCTGCAGGAAGCTTATCCAAGCACAGTAATAAAACTGGACATTATGGAAAGAATAGTTTTGTTTCTGTGAGTAGAAAAGAAAAATGTAAGGAAAGGAATTGGTTCAGGATGAGCAATGGCTGGCTGAGCTTGTGTGTGTCATGTAAGGAGGAATGAGGTGCAATCAAATGCTCTGATCTATGAACTAGTCAGGACAAGGAATGAGGATAAAAGAACTTTTTTTCCTTGGAGTATGATATTCCAGGTGTGATGTAAATGGTGATTTGTAAAGCTGCCGAAATAAGTGACAAATGTGGTTGTCAAGGTGTTCGTTAGTCCTTGTGTGTCAGCTGTAGTGAAAAGATCAGAGTGCCTTGTTCTAATGGGGAAGACTTTCAAGAACAACTGTCAGCTGGTTTCTGACACCTGCAAGAAGACAATTAAACTAAATTGAGGACATTGTTGGGAGGTTTAAAAAGCTGACATTATGCACTGTAAAAAAAAAATTCAAGAGAAATTTGACACAAGCTGAAACTTGACACTAGCAACAGGACTTGGAGAGAGCAAAAGTTACAGTCATAGGTAGGCATTCAAAGAATAATGAAGTTTGTAGTATCCCTTGGGACAAAAAAATAACATAACAAGGGTCTGCATGTCAGCAACTCAGCTGCAATCTTTTTGCTAAAAGAATGTGGGGTTTTTCATCATCTCCACCTCAAGAACCATTTCTTCCTTGTTATAAAAAAATCAGTGAAAACTTAAACAACCAAAAAATAATGAAGACTTACTGCCAAGAAAGTTTACATGCCCAGAAATCTTGGGCATTTCAGAGCGTTGCATGGCTAAACAGTGTATGACTGGTGAGAAGGTGTGGGCTGGGGACGCGTGGAACGAGACTCTGCCCAGCCTCTGCCCTCCCGGAGTGAGAGTGTCTGAGGAAGGAGCAGTGCCAGACACTGGTTTTGGAGGGGGGAAACGAGGCCACCTCTGTGCCACATATGAAGTGGGGAGTGTAATTTGGAGTTGCTGGTGGCTATGGAAGAAGGCTCCGTGGTGTTTCTTTTGTCCCTGCCCAGCATTTGTGCAGTCTTTGTTAAAATGAAATTTCTTTCCCTTGTGTAGCTCCGTAAATGTGAAAACACCAAAAGAGTTGAAGTCATTTACTGAACGAGTACAGGCTGAAATATGAAGCTTTGCTTTTGCCAGGCAGGAACACGTAATAATACCGAGGAAACTGTTTTCACCAAGGGTCAAAAATTATAATGAACTTTTTTCTCCCACTGTCTCTGGAAATCTTATAACTTAACACAGATGCAATGCCTGGACATTTTCCCAGAAAGACTTAAGTAAAATTATGTATTGTCAATAAAAGCAACAAAGTGCTATGTACCTGCTGCTGGTAAATTTAGGATTGATGGGATAAATAAACTCAGGGCAATAGGAATTTCCTGTGCCAAGATGAAAACTGAAGGAAGAGTTAATTCCGTCCAGACTGTAGATTTAATGGTCTAAGAAAATGATGTAACTATTATAATCTTCAGCAAGTTTCTCTGAAACAAGCTAGAGAATAATACACAATAATCTGAAACAGGCCAACAAATATTTTCATTCAGAAGACTATTTTGGAAGGGAGGCTCCAACCACCTGCAAATGTAGTGTAAATCCATTAGAGGATTTTCACACAACAGAATGTGTCTTAAAAGGAGAGTTGTTTGTTTTCTGGACTCAATTCCCAGAGCTCAAAACATGGCAACAGTAATAAAAAAGGAGGTTGGAATCATCAAAAAGTAGTGTTGCATTCAGTCTTTTCCATTTGTGCTGTGAATCATTCTGTGCTTTTCTTAGGTTTTTACCTACTTCTTGATGTACAACTTCTAGCCAGTTTCCTTTCACCTTTTCCCTAAAAGCATAATTTTTATTGTTAGAAGGATTTCCCTTGATAGTAGGGAACTTCTGCAATAGTTACACTGCAATGCCTGAAGGTTCATTGAGCTTCATGGGCATGAGGAAGGTAGGCACATATTGTAATTTTATCTTGCTGTGTCAATAGGTTGACTAATATAAAATGTTAATGTATATTCTGAGTGAGTCTTCATTTTTCCTCATTATTTGATGCACTTGTGCAAATGCCCACAAATGTCTGGGAATTGGTATTCATTCCTGCACCGACATGGCTTATGATTCCTGAAAGCAGCACTTCCTTGTTACAAGGAAATAAGGACTTATTATAACCTTCTCTGGGGTACACACTGAAGTGTGTTTGCCCATTGTGATGTTTATTCTGAAACTGATGAATACTTGCAATTTACCATAAATATTTGTGGAAAAAACCAAACAGTTTCAAGGAACTAGAACAAAACAAAGCTTACTTGTGTTTCCCATGTTTTTCCTCTACTATTTTAGACTTGCTTTAAAGTGTGTCAGTCTTTGGGATGTCTGGACAGAAAAGCCTTTGTAAAACTGCTGGTCAGCTTAACATCTGGAGTTACCAGATATCTGGCTTAGAACCACAAAGGGTTAGTACCTCTCAATACTGAGGGCACTCCAGATGGCAGTGACACCTGACATGCACCCTCATAGATACAAAGTGGTGTACACTGCAAAAAATATCCTTATTTGACTCTTTCGGCAGTGGGCTCTGAGTTTACTCTACTATACAGGAGTGACGTAAGAAAAAAATCTGTAGTTGCATTAATGCAGAACTCAGCAAGGAAATACAGAATCCACTGAGGTGAGGGTTCTTCAGTGTGCAGAGGGCACTACGATAGAGATTTGTGCAACCAAGAGTGTTATGAGGAGCCAGAGGCACCAAACCAGTTGCAGTCACTGCTAGATAACCAGCTCTTTGAAAATTTATCAGGGGAAATGTTCTTACTGATTTACATTAATTTTGGAACTGTCAGCATTTAATAATAGCTTCAAATGGACATAACATATTAGAGCCAGCACCATTTTCTGTTCATAGTGAGAACCAGTGAAACTTGCACACGAGGTCATGGTAACTCTGCTTTGGGTTTTCCTTTGAGAATGACTCCATGGAGCAGCACTTTGAGAATGGAGCAGCACTTTTGTGGCTGCATTTTATTGGACTTTCTGTGCACAACAGGAAAGCTAAAACTGACTTTTCAGGAAAGCACCGGTTCATTTAAGCTCAACTCTATTCTTTGCAAAAGCTGAAGGAGCGTAATCTGGAGTCTTTGTTTTGCTGTTATTCATGCCCTACCTTGTTTTCCAAAATCAAATAGGAAGTTTGTGATTCCTCCTTTAACTTAAACTTCCATTGTAGCAACACCTCCAGTGAACTGAGGAAGCACGTTCCTACCTGATACATGGGTTTCAGCAGCTTGTCTTGCCCAAATTGCTATTGATTTTAAAGCAGGATACGAGTTGCTATAGCAATCCTGCACATGAACATTCAAAGGAGAATACCACTAAACCTATTGTTTTAGAAATACTAGAAACTGAAATTCTGAGGCTCAAACTTTCAAGTATCTCATATGTTTGAAATTGCATTTCCAGTGACGTCTGATGTCGGTTGTTGAGAAGTTGATAGTAAATTTGTAAAATGAGCGTCCTGTGCGTTTTGTGCATGTGTCTGACCCAGGATGCTTTCTCCCTGACTGGATTGCTCATAACAAAGAGAAAAAGGATCAATTTCATGCATGTAGTCTCAGGGCAAACTTGTCACTCGTGGAATAACAATCTGAAATGGGTGACAGTGCTCACACCAGCTGCTTGACATCCAGGCAGGTGCAGCAGCCCTAGGAAATGTCACAGCTTCAGAGTGCACAACTGGCTGAAAAGCTTTCAGCTGCAGCTCTCACCCCAGGCCATGGCCAACACCCCAGGCCACGTCATGCCCTGCTTGAAACCATTGCTGAGCTGTCACTTTAATAAATGAGTAGCTACTTTGTTTTGATCAGCATTGTCAGGGCTTATTTCACAAGTGATTCTGATTCCATTGCACAGCCTGGCCCGGCCAAAGTCACTTGGTACAATTTCAAGGTGAATTTATTCATTCTTTATAAAAGTTCTATGCACGCATATATCAAGACAGTTGAATAAATTGAAATAAATAGACTTGGAGTTGCATAGTCTCCTAGTAATTGAAATAGTTTCCCCTCAGTATATTTGTAGTAATAATGCTACCTTTATGAAGACTGGACTGTCTAAGGATGGGAAAGTGTGGAATTATCATATTGATAACATATTTGGAAAATGGAATTGAGCCTAATGTGTTGAAAAGGGCAGCTGAAAGTTGTTCTTGCCTTCAGCTTAGCACTGAGGATAAAGTTAGATGAAAGCCTACCATCAAATGACCCTGCATAATTAATTCCTTCTTCCAGTGTTAACTTTTCCTTTGTTTTTAATGCAGGTGTTAACTTTTAGAATGGAAAAATCTAATAGATAATACATGAAAAGCTGATATCTCCAAAGCATGCAGTAGGAACAACCTGTTTTACACAATCTTAGGATAGGACAAAACAAGTGGAAGATGTCAAGCCTGTATTGTTCTGTCTTTTCTTGTTTGGTCGCTGCCTTTACTGGTAGATCAGATTAGAATGAGTGTTGCAGCATCAAATGTCCATGAGCTCTAGTCTTCCTCTTTGTGTCATTTAAAAAAAAGCCCAAAACTTTCAATGTTGAAAGTATTTTTGTTTATTCAGAAAAGAAGCTAAAAAAAGGCATAAACTGTTCTTGCTTTTCTACAGGGAGTAAAATGAATAGAAGTGAGGGAAACAGAAGGCATAAATTAGAAAGCAGCAGTTCATTACTCAGGTGGCTTTTCAAAGTTGGCAAGTACTTCAGCTTTCAGAAGTGCAATTCTGATCTGAGTCTGTTTTCCAAGTGCTCTCAGCAGATGTTGCCAGGGCAATGGAGGTTTTGAAAACTTCTCAAAAGAAGAGCTTTGCTGTTTCTTTAGTATGTGTCTAAAACAAAGTCCCGAAAAAGAGCAATTATCATGGCCATAAGAGATGAAGACACCCTTTCCTTCCTGCTTGGCCTGCTTTGATGTCTTCATTCTCACTGTTCTTCATGCAGTCTTAGTTACCGTGTCAAGAATGAGCACAGCAATGGATTGAGTGCTGATGTAGAATTGTCAAGACTGGGAATTCTTAAAAAAAAAATGGAATTCCAAGTTTTCCACAGAAGTCAGGGAAAAAAAGAACTGTCTGAAATGTCAGCTCCAAAAACCCATTTGTTTTATTTCTTTTCAAGTCATACCACTTGAAGGGGAAGAAAAGATTCCTGACAGAATAACCTTGCACAGTAAGTTTCGTTCTAGGGAAAAATTTTATAGGTAACTTTAGTATCCCCTTAAAAACTGAAGTTTTTATAGCATCATCAGTTCCTTAACTGGAATAAACTGTGCTGCTGTGATAGGAGAGAAATATATGTTTGACTTTGGGAGATTCATCTTTTTCTCTGATCTTGATTAGCAGGTGGCAGGACAATATAACATTGAATTGTATGCAAAGATAACCGAGATTTGAAGTATGAATCTCTTACCAGTGTAAAAGATGAAGATGACAGTTGTAATCACTTCAATCTCATAATTTACTTGAGTTTTGGGCGAGTCTGAAGTGACTGAAGTCTCTAGGCAAGGCTTAGTGATTTGAAAAGCATTATACACAAATGTGGAACCTAAAAGTTTCAGTCCCTCCTTATCTAGGATGTACAGCTCAGAGAAACTGATCTGTGTTTGGAATGTAAAGGGGAAATTGTGGAGTAGCTGCTGTAAATCTGCTTTAACTAGTTTCTTTTTTTCTATCACTTCTATATAGTGAGCTATACTTACTAAATTGCACAGCCAAAGCCAGAAGCCATGGCAGGCTTGGGTTAAACTCATTCCCTAACACTTGTTATCCCATGATAACAGTGCAACTAAAACATATGGACCCCAAATATTTGCATATTTGAATTCATTGGGTTAGTGTATCTTGAGAGGTATAAATGAAACAGTTCACTGTTAATTATTTCCAAATACTTGCATGAAACCAGGGGAATTCACAAAGCTTCACTGCAAGGGAAGTGTGTTACATCACAGCTGTAAAAGGTGATGGGTGGATGTTTTTTTCCAAATTAAACAAGGTTTTTAGCTTTGACATTTGTTTGATCCGTCTTCTCTAGTGACTAATTCTCTTGACTGCTGCAACCCCGAATAGTTAGGGAACTACTCCTGAGCAGTCAGGAATGTCTCTGTTGGTATTTCTTTATAACAGTCTGTCAAACAAGATCAGTTCTTCGCCATTCACTCACGTGATGCTGCAATTTCATTCTCTTCTGCATAGCTAATCTGGATTTACCTGGCATCAAAATCGGCCTCTATTAGTGCTGCAGAATTTCACTAAAGGTTAAATAAATCTTTCAGAAGTTCAATTTCCCCATCAAAAATGTAACCATTTTGTTCTTCTGGAAGCAAAATCCATGCAGGATTTAGGAAATTGAACAGATGATTCAGAAATTAAAAAAAAAAAATCAAAAAATTTGAGAGATGCTTAATTAAAAAACCTCTCCAAACACTGAAAAAGCCTTAAGACATTTTCCTGTGGATATATTAGAATTGAGCTATTTTATGTAGCAAATCCTATGTCCTATAAGGATTTGAGCTGTTTTCCTGAACACACCTGAAAAGCATTAATGTGATAAGCTGTGCTCCTCGGGTTGCTGGTTACTCTTGGGCAGCTCTCTTGGGTTGGCAGCACTGCTCCGTGTGTGGCGTCGTGGTGTGGGCGTGAAAATTATCCTGTGCCCCAGAAGTGAGCTCAGACACCATTGTGAAGTTTCCTTCTGCTGAACTGCAGGTCAGTTGGGAGCCTTGTGGGAACGATGCAGAATTGACTTTTGTCACTGTTTCATTATTTCTCCAATCAGCCATCAGCAAGTATTAGAAAAACCTCATCTAGGCAATAGCAAGCAGAAATACAAAGAAGGTGCCTATTAGTAATACACAAAATCCAACAAATTTTATATAATAGCCTGAGCAATCAGATAAATTAATTTTTAAAACTAGTTGAAGAGAAAAATTAAATAGATGCATTTATTCAACCATAACCATTCCGAGTTTCATGTCCACTGGAGTGTCAGTCCTGACACATTATTAAAAAGATCAGATTAGAATAGGAAGAAATTTAGCTAATGAAACTGCAGGGGAAAATTCCTGTAATGTAATTGCTTGTTACAGTTTTCAGCCTCCTGTCTGCCACCTGCCATGCTCTAGTAAACTGTATTTTAGGAAAAGCCATTATGTAATAACTTTTTATATTATAACGAGATTGTTTTCTTGCACTGACATTCAAGCACAAACATTTATAATTAACTGTGGGAATATCCCTAAGTTGTGCCTTGTTATGAGTGATATAGCTGTTTTCAGAATGTGTGCTCTACCATTGCCCCTTTTAGCTCTATATTTGGCATGAATAAATGTATAACTTTCAACGGTGTACAGACAGCAAAGAAATCAAAAGAATGAGAAGATGTGAAAGAGGATTTGCCAGAACTTGGGTTTCCTAATTGAGAATTTATTATCAATTGATGTTCTCTGTGATACTGTCCTTGTGAAAAGGTGATTATAAAAATAGTGCCCTTTGCTGGTTCCATACCCTGCATTCGAAAAGGATGAGTGGATTGTTCTTGTTATTGGTTATTGTAGTTGTGCTGCCTCACCTGGCCAGCTGTGCCTCGACACTTATTAAAGGACGGATGATTTGAGTGGCTTTCGCATCGGTGTGTTGCTGCCAAAATCGTGTCAGTTGTAAAACAAGCTGTGGGAGAACGCATGACGTACGAAGAATGGAGAGAACACTTCAGAAAGCAGACCTATGAGGATGGTGCAAACCCCCCAGACTCAGACAAAGCTACCAGAGACTTTGGCAGTTCAAGTTTAGAGCTCTGCGTTTGCGTGTTTATTGTTGCGGTTTTGATTCAAAGGCGTTATTGTCACCCCCTTCCCAGTTTCCCCCCTCATGGTTGTTCCTCTTGTCGTTTCATTCCCCGTTCTCCTCCATCTTGTCTTCTTCCCCTCACGGTTTTCCCCCCTCTCGCCCTACCCCTGCTTTCCTATTGGCTCTCAGTTCCCTCATTTGGTCTCCCATTGGCCAGTCCTCGCCCTGATTTGCATATTCCACCCCTCTCGTCCAATCGCGGCACAGTTCTAGAACCTTCCCTCAGAGCCCCTATATAAACCCGCCCTCCCCTCAGGGACGCGTTCCTCCATTTCACCCCTCACGGTGCGGGGTGTGCCGACAGTCGGCATTGTCGGTCACCCGCCCTCAACGAGGCTTCGGAAAAAAAGAGGAAAACCGGGAATTGGAGTAAAGCCGACTCAGCCATCACCGCCGGCTGAGACACACGCAGCTGCTCCTCACGTCACTCCAGCTTTCAGAGTCGGAATTGCAGCATCGGGGCGTTGTGTGTTTCCAGCGCGTGAGGTAGGATCCCGGGCAGGAGAGGAACGAGGGAGATCACAGCACTGCTGAAATTAAGGGTGAACGGAGCATAGCACCGTAAAAAAGAAATCTTTAGTAATACACAGTCCAATACTTGGTAATCAAGTCAAACACCACATGCAACAAATACACCGGTGAACTTGTTGAAACTATGAGAACAAAAGACTTCTTATGAAAGATGTTCTAAAGGATTTTAGCCCCTTGTTAAATAATATACAGGCCAAGAAAAAGTTAGATATTTTTTTTTAGATTCACTTTTTTTTTTTCTTAATTTCAATTTAACTGGAAGACCTCTAATTTTCTGTTTTATGCTGTGCAATAATTATAAATTTAATGGCACTAAGTGGCATTACACAGACACTTGTTGAACAATTTGATGAAATATCTGATATCTAAAGATGTTTATTTGTTTTGAAACTGATATCATGCAAAAATAAGTTATAAACACTTTCTTTAAGCACGCCACATGGTTTTGGGACGGTTTACTTGAAATTCTGAAGTCAGCTGGCCAACTACAAGGCCGACTGATGGTTTTTGTTGATTTGTTTGGTTTGGGTTGAGTTTGTGATTTTTTTTAAATTGATAAAACCATTTGAAATTTGTTATATGCAACCTGTTAGGAAGAGTCTAGAAGGAAGAAAGCAAGTGCCAGGTGTCAGTGCCAGCCGTCGATGCCCTCACATCACTTCTCTCCTGAGAGCATCGCTCAGCTGTTGGAATCCTGCTGTGGCCACATCACAGCTTCCAAGGCAGTGACCCAACGAAAGGTGGTCCTGCTCTCAGGAAGAGTGTAATTTTAGTGGTAGCAGTGGGGGGACAAGGAGATGGCAAAACTGCTAGAGGGCAGGAAATAACAGGTGATTTAAATTGGATGTTCTTTCCATTATTTCTAGCATAAAAGTGGTGGGATAAATTTAGAATCTTCATCGCTTCTTTAAGGTGAAAATTTATGAAACTGTTGAAATGTTGACACTTTCCATAGGAAAAAAGAATCATTTATTGATGAGGTGTATCCATGTTGCTTTCTCAGCAATCCTACCCTTCGGTAGCACAGTTTTGGGAATGTTTATGAGGCAGGTACTTCTCCCATAAGTGAAATACTTCAGTGATGCAATTAATCTTCAGCTGTTATATAGCCATGTGTCTGATCAGCATATTTTTTTAATATTGTATCTTGCAACATTGTGATATCACACAGTGTTATAAGAATTCCAGAATACTTAGTCAAATTACAGCTACGTGAAATGAAAATGTAGTGGAGATTCACTGCAGGCATAGGTTGGACAGATATTTTTACACTGAAATCTAAATTTCTTTGATGTAAACTTACACTGCTTTAGAAACATAACTAAACTTTAGTTACCTTTATATCCCAAACCATTTACAAGAGAAAAAAATACTCTAGTTTAAGGCTTGGTATGATTGATTCTGTATGTCAAGAGTAAAATGGTGCATTTCTCTTTTCACAGGAAAAACAAATGACCATCAATTCTAGCACTGACTTCTGATTACAATTTCTCCTCTTTGTTTATTTCACAATTAGCGTACATAGATTAATAATTACAATTCCTGAACCTGATAATTTATGCATTAGTATTTAGCCCCTGTCATGTCTTTAATTTTTGCAATTAATTGTTTTAATAATGGAAAGGTTAATTGCACTATTTATCAGAACTGCTTGCTGTGAAATGGTAGACAAATAAGAATCTTTAAAGATAAAGGGCATGCTGAGTGCTCTGAGCTGTCATTCCAGCCCAGGGAAGCTCCCTGAAATAGCCTAGCAGGTTCCCTCAGCTGCTGAGATTTGGGAAATCACAGCTGATTCCACTGAGGCAAAAAGAATTGTGACAAATTACAGATCACTAAAATCCCCTTTGCTGAACAATATCTGATGTTCCTCTGCCTGCACTGAGGCACAGTCCACAGACAGGCACTCCTTCAGCTTGCTTTGGGCTGGTGTTTGAAGTGTTTGCAGATTTCTCAGGACTCCTGTCAGAACCCGAGTGCTGCTTTATGTCCTGATTAATCCTTTTTACTACAGGGCCAAATTGTGTTGCTGCCTGTACCTGTCAACCAGCTGCTGCTCAGCCATTAGACCTGGGCTAAAGCAAATGCGTAATTAGTGTGTACCTCTGGTTATACAAAGTGCTTAATGACCTCTTATTCTTAAATACAAATTAAAGATCCAGGTGTAGATAGCGGCAAAAATGACCAGATTGGGATTTTCAAATCTGTCTTCGTTTTGATTTATTGAAATATTTGCCTGAGGAATTGACTCCTTAAGGTGAGAAGTTTTGTCCTGCTGTAATGGTGCTAATTTTTCATCTTTTTTATATATATCTATAGTAAAGTCAGGAGCAGTGTGCGCTTGAAGACGAAAACAAATTATAATTCTAAAGCCAATCGGAGACCTTTAAATGCAGCCCTTTGGTAATCTTTACTCATGCTATTGACAAAGCATACCCAGAAAAATAAAATAGTGTTTGGTGATCAGAGTTGTCAGTCAATCAATGAAAATTGTGTTTCATAAATTCAATGTAATAATATTAACAAGTGCCACTTTTTCTGCAAATAGGATTATGAAATGGCAGTTTATTAAAATTTACACCTTAGCATGTGATTTTTGCTTTATCTGTATCAATGTCCCAGTCTGCAGCTGGCCATAGCAGGCTACCAGTGGTAAACATAGTGGGAGAAATTCAAGACAATTCCCATCTGCAGTTAGAGAGAAATGAACTTATATTAGTATAGACTATTCTCAGGAAATATGCAAAAATAATCTGGGTTTTTTCCCCTTTAAATTAAATCTCACTATTAAGTTGTGCAGTAGATTTTTATTTTCTGTGTAAGAAAGTAGCAAAAAACCCATGAAAAATTCCAGACTGGTTTCTAATCCAGCCGTGAACACCATAACCAGAGATTTCCAATAAGGGTATGTTTTCATGATCCAGATATTTGATAGGATCCTCTCAGGAAATACACATTTTCTCTAGCCCTCAGTATACTTTTCCTTTCTATATTGGGCTAAATCAGTAGTAATTGTGCAGAAAATGAAAGTGAGGGACAAAAAAGACACACTGAAATATCTTGTGTGTAGAAAATAAACTTGGTCATAAATAACCACTAATTAGTTTTTGTTAGACCACAACCTTTTAACTTTTCTTCTTTAAGCTGTATTTCATGATGCGCCATGTGATTACATCTGGACTTACAGAGATGCTTTCTTACCATAGCTGTAATTAAGGATGTCTCCATGCAAACCATTTTGAGGCAAGCTTTGTTCCATTGGCATTAACATAAAATATTTTATTTATTTTTTCTGGGCATGAAAATTATATCTGTCTTTTCTAATTGCACACTTGTTCCATTTATCTTTTCTCAGCCCACAGCCTGACTGTTATTTGCAGCTGACCAGCACTTTTCATTCCAAAATGTAGTCCAAGAAAAGAAATCAAATGCTTTTATTAGGTAGCTTTCTGAATTCCAAGATGAATACTTTTTACAAATTGTGCATGTTTGTACATATATATTTCATATATAGTACTGCAGATTTTTCTTTCCAATCTTTTACGCAATTTTTATTCTTCCTGCGACCTCACAAAAACTGATATTCAATGTCAAGGGCTTTGACGAATGCAGGACTCCAACTATTCAGTCACACTTTCCTCTGTATGTGATGAAAAATGTAGGTCCCTCGGCTCTTGATGGGTAATGGCTGAGAAATTCTCAAGTCTGCACTGAGAAGTTGCAAAGGAGAAGGGTCGGGAGGCTGCTCTGGGCTGGACACTGTCCCACACACAGATGGCACTGCCTGGCCCCTGTCTGCTCTAAAGAACAGAGCAGAGGTGGCTGCAGAGGGACACAGAGC
This sequence comes from Sclerurus mexicanus, assembly GCA_013396755.1. Taxonomy (NCBI): domain Eukaryota; kingdom Metazoa; phylum Chordata; class Aves; order Passeriformes; family Furnariidae; genus Sclerurus; species Sclerurus mexicanus. The sequence goes on along the minus strand of VWZF01002766.1, from coordinate 840,986 downwards.
GGCGCTTCATCTGAGCCGCTGTCATTGTGCAGGAACAGAGCGGGACACTCAGGAGGCTGTAATGGCCCTGCAGGGATGGACCCCGCCTGAGGGGGACCGTGAGAGTGTCAGATCTCCACCAGATCTGAGTTCCTGGTGGATTGGTGGGTTTGGGTTTAAACCTGCACATAGGCTCAGCCTGAGAACAGTGACCACCCTCTGTATTACCGTAAGTGGCAGTCAAGCAGTCCAGTTGCAGGATCAGGAGCTGATCTTGAGATCTTTGAGGAAAAAACCAGTTTCTCTGTGTGTGCCCGAGGTTAATCCATGGATCCTCTCACTGACGTAGGGTGGAGCTATTCTGTAAGGCCCACATTTTTTTCAGTCCCTTTTGCTTCCAGGAGTGATGTGGACTCAAGTGTTGCCTTAGAGCCCATCCTTTCTGAAAAGGGCTGCCGCCATTTCCTTGCCGTGGGTTTGTCTCAGCAGTCACTAAGTGATGGAAAGGTGAAAAACCCTGCTTTTAGGTCATTCTTGATCTTCCCTGTTACAGAGAACTTTGGTGTAGCCAGAGATGCTATTGTCATTAGAGAACACGAGTACCAAGAATAAATTTAACATCTCTCTTCCACTGAGAAATAGTACAGTTTTTCTCTTACTTTGAGATTTTCTACGAGAAATTTTTTTGCTAGGACTATAAGCTGCCTTTACATGCATCCAATGAAAACCTTAACACCACTTAAAAATAAACCTTGTACTAAATATTTCTCACTGAAAAACTGTTTATAACAGCATACTGCTAATTATGCTTGCTTTTCTCACTCTGATGCAGTATGCTTGCCGATCATATGGCAGAAATTGAACTTTCTGATATTTATTAATACATTTAAGTGATAAATAAAAATTACCTATTGGAAAACATAATAAGTACTTATATATAGCAACTCATCTCCACCAGAAAGATGGATTTTAAGCTCCAAACAGAAGGTTTTGTACTTTGGTTGTGCTGATGCTGAAGGCATCAGTTAAATTAGACTCCTTTGATATGTTAATTATTTATTGTTGTAAATTATGCATCCTCTAAAATCAAAGAGACACATAACCTATAATTTATTATTCATTTAGCATGAAAACTTGTCTTCATATACCAATTTCTCTGTTAGGTATGGAGTTCTGATTTGAAACAAAAGCTTTTAATATTGGCTACAGTTAAAAGATAAAAGAGGTTGAGGTTTTTCTGAACACGTGAAAATGATCTCTAAGACACAGTATAACCCTTTCAACTTCTTTACTAAGCTTTTAAGGTTCACTGTGTGATGTGCAGTTATGGATTCATTAGATGTGAGCTAAAAGTGACTGGAGTTTCATTTGTGTATCTGTTATTAGATTGGTAAGTGAAACGGGGCTTTGTTAGTGCAAGAACTCTGAAGAGCAGCTACTTGTGTTTTCATATGCAACAAATTTTGCAAATCTTGACTAATTTTTACTTTGCGAAGGAGGTTGTGAAATTCTTGGGCTGTGTCTGACTTGCTCTTTGAGTTTGTTTTATTCTGTTTCAAAGTTTAGAACAAAATTATAGGGTTTGAATTCCAGACAAACCAAAACAGCTCTGCATGGCATGATTAGAAACTGGGCATATTTGTATAGCTGTGACAAAATTGTAAGCGTTCCCAAACCACCATTTCATGTCTTCACTCTCCTCTGTGCACTGTGCATTCTCTTGCTGTTGGAGCAGGCTGTAAAGTAAATTCCGAGATCTTGGAATTTCTTAGGGACTTTTTGTTCCAGAAGAGAAGAGAGGTGGGTAGGGAATAGATGGTTTTGTTTCTGACTAAAAGGAACGCAAGTGGTTATGCACGTGTCATATTCATGTCCATAACATGTATTGAACACACCATAAAGTCTCGGGGTCAGCAGAGAAAGAGAGGGCCTGGTGAGGTCTTAATTCTAACGTTTTGTTACAGAAGATTTCTTCTGAGGGTGAGGAGGTGCCTTCTCTTATGTTAAGCAGGCAAGACTCGAGCACATTTGTAAATAAATATGAAGGAAATGTTTGTTAACAATTTCCACTGACAAGGGGAAACTGAGCCTCTGCCAGACTAAGAAAAAAGAAACATAAGGTGATAACAGTCTAATTCTTGCAATAAATCCTGCATTCCATGTCATTTTACCTTTAAGATGAAACAATGTTTTTTCTTCTCTACCATAAAACTCCTTAAAGCTGCTTGTCTGCACACTGATTTTATTTTTTTTTAAGAGAAAAATGTTCCAAAATAAGGAAGAGTTTTTCAATAGTTCTTGCAAACTCAGCAGGGAAGCCAAGGTCTGTCAGCTCTGTTTTGCATGTGAAGTATTTTGAATAGCTCCAGAGCGCAGCTAATGTTTCTGAGGCTTCCTTAAGGAAAGGTCAATGCAAACTACAAGAAGCTGTAGGCAGTAAGTCAAAAGAAGAAAAAAATGTATCTTCTTCCATCTTTTTGGTTATGTTAACAAGCTCAGCTGTTCAGTGCTCATAATGGTCAGTGTCAAAATAAGAATAGAGCCAACCATCTTGTAAGAGATAATGCCAGTTTTTATATCCATAAATGTAAACTCTATGTGTGTGTATACAGAAGTTCTGGTGGAGTTGCCTGCTTCTGGGGTTTTTTTGTTTCAATTAGCAATTGTTTTTCCTCTCCTCTCAGTAAGTTTTTCTCTTGGCTAGTTGACCTTAGAAACAAGCTTACTTTTTATGAACTAAAACCTTTGTTAATGCACTCCTCTGTAAGAGATGAACTGATGTGTGTTAGTAATCTCTGTTGTTCCTGGTGTTCTCTTTGGTCAATTATTACTAAGGCAACTGTTTAAGATTGGTACATACTCCCATTTTTTTTGTTGTTCTCAGGTCTCCCTGAATATAATGCTGCAAAAAGAAATCCCTGTCATCAAATGATTTTTCCCATAATTTCGTATAACAAAAGATAATAACAATATCTCATAATCTAGGACTATATTCTCTGTAGTAGAAACCTTTATAATGTTAAACCCTCATATTTATTACATGTTCCATCTTGCTGCTGGCATTCCTATTAATGCTTTGCTTAGCAAGGCAGAAATGGTACTTCTGTTCTTTGCAGTGCTAGAAAAGATTGAGAAAGCTCTTTGTGCACAAATCACAAGAAAGCATAACTTATCTGTTACAGAGCAAGGCGATTAAAGACATGGCCATAAACTCCTTGCAATCATGGTGCCCGAGTAGAGGCTTCTTCTGATTGCTTTAATAAATCCTTTAAGTATGCTTTCAATCTCCCCACGATTCCTGACAAAGCTTGTGTGCTGCTGTTGAGCATCTGCCGACATCTGAAGTTCCGGGTATGAATATTTTATGTGGCTTATCACTGCACTCGTGTCACTGGCTTGGGAGGTGCTGCTGTGCCATTTGTTAGTGCTTGTTAATGCTGTACTGGGCAGAAAAAAGGAGATATAGTTTTGTAATCTACCCTTTCATTTCCTTTTATAGAAGGTATAAAAAATAATGATGGTGAATGATTGATGAGGAGATTGCATTTCACAGGTTTTGAGATCTTGGTCCATCAGCAAAATGGGTTTGAGGACTTGTCTTGGCTTCCTGTGTGCAGTGTATGAGGGAGTAGGTCAATGGCATTGCAGAGGTGGGGGATGAAAGGGGATACTGGGAGGTCTGCTGGACCTGTAACTGCTCAGCTGTTCTTTTCTGGTGTGGGAAACCAAAGGTGGATACACGAGTGTCCCCGTGAGAACAGTTGTGTTTGCGTTTAAGCTTTCTCTTTTAAGTGATTTGCAGCTACTTAGGCACTCAGAGATGTTTAAACCCCACCTGTAAGAGTACATGATGTGATTGCCACGTGCTCCCATTTGGACCTGGAAAGCTCGTTTCCATGTCTACCAAACCCATTTGCACACCTCCATAGGAGCACTCCTGTACTCACCGGTGGGTGTGCTCTGGTGGAAGGGAAGACAGGCTGCTGTGCTACCCTGTACTGAATTTTATTTTTATTGTTGAAAAGCTGTCAGTGTTAAGCACCGACGAATAATCAAATAAACAAAATTTGTTTTGGCACCTATTTGGGATTCCTTTTCAGAAATACGTCATCTGATGGAGTTTATAGCCAGGATTGTTTGCAGAACAACGCATTTTAAGTCAATGCTAGTAAATACAGAATGCAAATTTTGGACTGCTAAGTGAGACTGTTTTCAAAACTTATTTAGTGAGTTAGGATCTCTGAGGACAACATAATTACATATTTTTTTCCCAGTATAGATCCTGCAGTATATTCCTGTAAAAATAATTCCTTTGGTGGCACTAAACCAAGTGGTTTGGGTTAAGAAATTTTGCAAATAAAGTAATAAATATTAAAGCAGACCAAGCAGTGTGATGCCACACAAATAGAGAAGAAACCACTGTATGAAAAGTGCAAATGTGTCTGGGCACACGACTGAATGGGTTCAGCAGTTCAGTGAGACCATTATCTGACTATCTGCATTTGATGATACAGTTCTATTGGCTGATGGCTGCTTTCAGCACATGTAGATAGCAGATCTTGTAACTATACATAAAATTAAAGGCAATTTACTGCCACTCACCTCTAAGTTTTCCTTTTTACCTGTCATTATTTGTCTTGGCAGGAAACAGTTTCCAGAAGAAACCTGACTGGAGAATTCATAAGCTTTTAAAACAGATGATGATGCATTTGGACATTAGAGCTAGAACAAGCCTGCTTCTTTTCAGCACCTGAGAGAAATTCCCTTTCAGACTTGTCAGGGACTGCATTAGTTTCTCAGGTCTGTGTTGTATGACCATTCTTTGTAAAATGGGAACCACTTTCTTCACTGCAGTTTCATTGTTGAGGCATTTGCCCAGAATGTGTTTATTCCCTCCTTTCAGAGATTGTGTGTATTCAAATATTCAAAATTGTCACATAAATAAGCTATTGGCTTTCTATACCTTCTGTATCCTCACAAATGAGTTACTACTGCATCAAAAGCAGATGGAGAATTGTCTATTTTACCTTGGCTGTGGTTTCAGCAAGTGAGATAGCACTTAGACAAACAAGAATACTTATACAAATATCATCTTAGGAACACTAAATTTATATTTCCTTCCTGCAAAAATGAACAAAGATGTATGCATCTTTGAACAAAAAGTACTCATATAATACCAAATGTGCCCAAAGATTTTGGTGAATATCATCAAATCACTGAAGATTTGGGTGAATACAGAACCAGGAAGATGATACTTTCTGATTTTTACTACAGAGTTAAGTATCTGGGATAACATATAAGATAAAAGGAGTGTGTAGGTCCCAGGGATTTCTGTTAGTAAAAGCTAAGATGTCACAATTTTTCAAGAAATTAACAGTATAGATCAAAGTATTTTTCTTTGTAATTACTCTCTAGTTCGTTTGAAATACTTTGGCTTATTAAAGGTATAAACTATTTTAGAAGACCATGGCAGGGGATTGTTTGCGGGCTTATGGTTGTTTTTGTCATTTGTTTTTTGTTTTGCTTCTACTAGAAGTTTAGAATTCAACATGCAAACACATAAGAAGTTTCACATGTTTAGATTCTTGGAAATAGTTACTCTTGAAACTGAGAGATGCAGAAATTATCAAAGTCAATTACTTATCAAGTCAATTACTGGAGTAAAGTATAACTATTAAAATGCATTGTCTCAGCCCCTGAAGTTGGTTGTTATCTCCAAGTTTTAATATGATTTCATGACCAGTTCTAAATCCACAATTAAGTGTTTGATGTGTCTTCTCAACCGAAAACTGATTGTGGGGCAAACCATCTCACCTCAAGGATCTTAATAGAGTGAGAAAATTGCTTTCAGGCTAACTCTTTGAGATCACTCCCCTGAAGAGGGGAGGGTTGACAGCAGTTCTACTGCCCAGAGGGCTCTGCTATTTCTGAAGGGCCTGGTCTTTGAAAACTCTGCAGGTCTGCCCTTGCATCCCGATGCTTCAGACGGCCAAAACCTTACTGCTCTGGATAACATCCATCCTTCTCCATTCTCACTGAAACAAAATTTCCTCCTGTATCTTCCTCATCCTCTTCTTCAGTGTTTCTGCTAAGCCCAGGATTGCCATAAGTCTGTGTGATTGATTTCCTTCCCACATTTCTTCCTACAGATGTTCCACACAATTGAAGCCTGTCCTTTCATCCCTGGGCTCTCTTTGCCTCCAGTTGGGCTGATAAGGGGCTGCCTGTTCACGTTCCCTGATCCCTCCAGCTGGCAACTTTCAGGCTCATTTCTATATAATAAAGCCTAGGATTTTTCACCAGGATACTGACAGCTCTAATATAGAGTTGTTATTATTTATTGCCTGTTACTAAGAAATTAGGCTTTGACTACAGCACCAAAATTGGCTGAGTGGAGGACACAGTGTGGCTGGAAGAGCATTTTTTTAGAGGCATTATTGTTTCAGTGGCAATAAAACCTGAATTTAATGTGCTGTGCTTGAAGTTTTATCAGTTGGATGAATGTGTACATGATTCCTTTACCTGAGAGCAGAATTTAAATTCCTTAGGGATTGACATTTCTTTTTGCCTCAGAAAAAAGGTACAGGAAGTAATGGTAGAGTTAATAGTACAAGGAATTTAAAAATATTTCCCATCAATAATGTATAATCCATCTGAATTTGTTGACACCTGTGTGACTAAATATAGAAAAAAGGTTTGGCAGAACCAGGAGAACAGGAGAATGGGCTACATTCTGAAAGATTCTGCTGTGACTCAAAGTTACTTTATGTGTTGGTTTTGAAAGATGAAACAACTCGTATTCGCTTTTAATACTTAAAGTTGCTTACATTAAATGTACATAATACAGAAAAGACTTAATTCATTTCACAGTATTAATGAGTATACTACAGTTAATTCCTGCACTGCAGTAAAAGGTTTCCTTTGATTTTTTTAAAAAGGTATCATTCACTATATTGATAGTTAATGTATCATTTTCCCAAATAAATTTAGCAACTATTCCATTGTCTAGGCCTTCAGTTATGAAAGTTGACTCCTGTTAGCCACCCCTCCATAATGGCTTGTGTGGAGATTGAACAGAAAACCAAACTAATGCAGGCATTTTTCAGTCTCATAAAACGATTAAAGCTGAGGTAAAAAGAGTCATTAAAATTGAAAACATTAGGATCATTAAAAAGCCATTAAATCACCTCACTCCTCTGATTTATTTAACAATAACCTTATTTGGTCTCTGTTTTAAAGGCAGAGGATCCCATCTTTTGTCTCTAATTATTGGCAGTCACCCACCATGAAACAGGAGGACATGTTCATCATGAATCTGTTCTTTGTACATCTTCTTTTAGGTTAATTCTTCAACCTTTGCAGATTCTGCTACTGCAGTCACTTTGGCCGCATGCTTAAACCCAAACATAAATAGATCAATTGAACTCTGCACAACTGGTTCCCTACTTAAAGTCTGATGTTCAGGACCTATTAAAATAACCCACACTGAACTCTACTATTACCTTAATGGATCATATTTAATTCCAAGTGCCTTGCTTACAAATGACATCAGAATTTTAAGCAGTGTTTGCTGTAAAAGCTACAACTGAGATTCTTTGAAGCATACTTTAGCTGCTATAAAAACCCCAATTTTTTTTAACCCAACACAGCCATGGAAATCCCAGACCATGGTGTAAAAAAGAGACCTTTATCATAGTTCTCATTTGATGCTGGCCCTTGTCACTTAATGACTCGTACAGATGATTGACTTTAAATGTATCCGCTGTCCCATGGAGTTCATGCGAGCTATTCATGTGCTTAATAAGCAAGCAATTGAAAGGTTTTCTGTGGAGAACTAGGCTTTTCAAAAGGGCTTTTTATCTTTACGAAAGGGCTCAATTTCAGTAAACAAGAATAAAAATTAAATAATACTTGTTTCTTTTCTCAAAGGAGACTACTAATACTTCTGAAAAAAAATGCTAAAAATGCCTGGAAAAAGAATTATTTTTGAAAGACTGTGCTCAAATTACTGATGGAGCTGTCAGACATACATGAGAGAAATAAACCTCAGAGTTTTATAAACATTTCTCATAAACTTGTGCATCAGCTGTTAATTCTGAAAAGCACATCTTCAGGAGACAAGAGTGACTTGAGAAACAGGGAGAGGAGTTTCACAAAATATTCTCTGACAAAAGCCCTCATGAAAACCTATGTTTAATGTATACATGTAATTCAGAAAGCCATAAATAAAACACACATTTCCAGGAGTGTCTCTGGTTTGCCTCCCAGGCCACTCCACTGAATGCACTTCACTGAGTTCCTGTCAGAATAACCAGGAGTAGGTTCTAATATGGGACAGCCCAGTTAGACGTTCTTGTCTGGCCATGACTGCTCTCCATACTTGGTGACCCTTTGTAGAAGGGCGAATTGTCCCACAGCTTCATCTCACCAAAATTCAGCATTCCTAAGAACATAATTCCCCCAGGGCTTCATTTGTAGTATACATCTCAGGCTTTGGGAAGAGGATGCTTGGGAAATGGGCTCACTTTCTATAGCAAATTGATGGATACTTCAGTCTATTCTGTAGGTGGTTAATCCTTTCACTTCTAAGACCACCATTTTTTAATATCTATTTAATATATATTGCACTGGTGCTGTGTATAAGTGCTTTCTTCTACACTGCAGTTTCCCTCTTGCCAATGTTAATCACTGTTATTTTGATGCTACTTCCAAAGCTTTTTGCTTTGTGGCTGGTAAAGCATCAAAATTGATCAGTCGCATTAAAACGAACTCATTATTTTGAATCCTACATTATATTATGGACTGCACTTTATAATCTGGAGGCTTTCCTGACAATTCCTCTGACAGCTGTTTTCAAGAAAAAGAGGAGTGGATGTGGATTTGTTTAAAATTATGGAATTTAGCGCAAGCGAGGTGCTTGTCTGATATGGTTGAAGGGAGAGAAAGTAGTTCTCACAGAAGAATGTAGATGTTGGACTATCTGCTGTTAAGTGCAGTTTTCCATCTAAGTATCTTGAGATGTATATTTGGAAATCAGAAGGTGAGCGGGAGACTGTAACTCCAGTATCCAATAGGAGAAGGAAGTCTTTTCACTTTTGAGAGGGATTGTGCCAGGGAAGTTGCATTTGGGGAATACTTGATGGGAGGTCTTCTATCCTTGGTCTGTAATGAAAGTGGTACAGGTTTAATAGAAAGCTATTCTTTTTTGTGCTCCAACCACTATGATCCTAATGGGACATAGGACATAATTCATGGTGCTTCTCTGACATTCCTCAAATCTTCTAGAAAAACTTCATTGTTAGTGGTGAGTTCTGTAGGATTTCACCCAGGTAAACCAGGGCAGAATAGCTCAGATCTCACATGTGGGGACTGTACCAGATTTATCAAACCTAAAGCTGGTTCTTGGCAGTTTCTGTGCTATCTGCTTTACTCCCTGTAAAACAGTCAAGCACACTATTGCTTATTCTTCCTGATACTATGCCTATGCATAATTTTGCTTTTCTCTTCCTGCAGGTCATTTGGCTTGACCTGTGAATCTGCAGCAGGCAATGAGATAGGAAGATAACCGCCATGGGTAAGTGCTTCTTAAAACTGAAGCTACATGTCAGTCATTTACTAGCAGGAAATCGAACACACTTTGTTTGTCTAGTGTTGCTATATTCAGAATTGATGCCATGCTACTGATAAAGCTGTCATTTCACTATGAAATGCTTCTGGCTGGAGCTGTGCTTAAAACATGATTCATTAGAATATTGAAAACATATATATATATTAATACCACTTCTTTCATATGCTCGCGTTTTCTAGTCACAGAATGGTATGGTAGTTAATGTCCCAATTAACTGAATGCCAACAGCTGGTTGGGCTCATTGTGTTGACATCACAAATTCTCCTCTAGATGTCATTGTCCTCACGACTGCACTGCTCAGAACTGGGATGGTCTGAGGCTAAATCCAGGTTCAGCAAAAGGAATTCTCAGACACTCAAATCTGAGATTTGCAGGGGCAGAAATTAAACCAGAATACAAGAGAGGACTGTAAAGCTGAACCTGTTGGATCAGTGCTCGTGTATGTCTTTCTTTAAACCTATTGATGTTTTAAAATATAAGAATGAGTGAGTAAAAAGTACTGGTGTGATGACACCCTGGTAAGATCCACACTGTGTGTGTCCAAGATGCCTGTGGAAAAGACAGGTAACTTACAAAGATTACGCTTTATAAACAGTAAACTGAAAGGAAGCATGATGACATATAGAAAACCTGGCTGGATCTCCTTTCAGCTGGTGACCCAGCAATATAAAGCACTGCAGCCTCGTAGATTTTGGAGAGGGATTCCTCTTTGGAGAGCAATCAGCAAAATGCTGTGCTTCCTTTTAGGACTGTTTCCATCTATACAGAAATAGTTGGCAAACTGTCTGCTTTTCCCATGGATTTTATTTATAGCACATTGCTATGATACATAATATTGTGTTAGCTTCATGGTATAGTATTGGAGTAAAGTGTTTAATTTTGAGGAGAAAGCTAGAGCAGCATTGCTGCAAGAGTTTGGCTCTTCTCCTCTGTTCTGCAGAATAGTCCCTGGGTCTTATCATTAATGGTGTTTGTTATAATAAATTGGAGAGAAAAAGAGAGATCAGAGTGTCTTTGCACTGGGTATGTTAGTTGTACATTTGACTGATAAGGCTAATGGATTATTTTTTTTGCGAGACTGTCACATGAAAAATTGATGCACTTTGTAACAATTGATATCAAGCACCTCTTCTGCTCTTTGTGAAAATTAGAGTAGCTGCTTTTTCTGTGCCCATCTCAATGCAAGATGGGCAAATGAAAAGATTTATTTTTATGTAACTTGTGTCAGTGTACTTCAGGAACAGATGCAGGATCAAGATCACAGAGTCATAAAGGTGAGGTCCTAATTTACTTCCCAGTTTTATTTCGGCTTACTTTTCCATTGCCAAGAGGCATAAGAGTTACTGAGTTATCCTACATTCACCTCACGCTGGTCTCCTATCAAACAGAATATCAGTGCAACACCTCCACAGAGCTCTCTACATGAAATTGTCCTTTTGTATGTCTCATAATCGGCTGCAATGTGACCAAGCATCTGGTGGTGACAAGCAGATGTCTTTGATTTATTGGCTAATATCACTGCTTGTTAGTGGATGGTTGAGCAGGAGACTAAAAGAGCATAAAATCAGAGAGAATAAATTATGAAGGCACCGAACTGTGGCATTATAAACTCCTCCTTGTCACAGCTGTGACATCTCCTAGGAAATGTGGAATGAGAGAGACATCCCCTCTTCAAAGACAGTGGCCACTGTCTAATGATTTTGAATAAAATAAAAAACCTCAAACAAACAGCCCAAATCCACCAACATCTTGCCTAAAGGGGTAGCTTTCTCCTGCTCAAACAGTCTCCTTCACAACAGTTGATGCTCTTGGAAATGGAGCTGACTAGCATCTAATGGAGAAGTTTGGGGAGTCTGAAGGATGCTGGGAGTAAGAGGGATGTCTCTGCTGTGAATGGAGATGTACGTTTGTCTTTAAGTGCTGTCTAAGAACTGAATCAGAACCCACACCAGAAAACACAAGCTCAGGGTTCTTCTGCTCCCTTTCAACGCTGGCAGTCTTGCTAAGCAGGAGAGTGTGGCTGGTCCCTGCTGTGCAGAACGGGTCCCCGTGCCTTGTCCCAGCTAATGCATGGATAAGATGGGAATTAGCTTTCCAGGCTGTGCTGTGTTCTGCTTGACAGGCAGCATGGAGGTAACGAAGACATTCAGGTCTCTTCTGCATTGCAGATTCTTTGTGGGCTTGACAGGAGGGTCCTAATGGGCTGGGTGTGAAAATACACGACAAAAGCCTCAAACTGAGGAGTCTGCAGCAATCTGAAATCACTTGCCATTTTTTATCCCCTTTTAAACAGGGAGTACCTACCAAATTATACAATGTGTGTGACTGAACACAACATCTCTGACAGTCCCTCAGGACAGAAACGTAATAGATCTGAGCTATTATTCATTGCTGACAATTATTTTGAGCTGCAGAGCAGTGATAATTGTGACTACTCACAGTGTCAAATAAACATTATGTATATGTTTATTTAATAAATCAACTTGAAGTATGAAAGCAAGCAGGTACTCACTATTTCACTCCTGTGCAGTGATGAGATGTTAAACTGACTAATGGCAACAAGCCATGCAGTGATTCAGTAGGAAGCCATTTAAGAGTTATAATACCTTCAAGGAATAACTATGGACCGTATGTATGTGACAGTTTTGTTTTAAAATATTTATATTTAAATTTTTCTCCTCTAGTGATGAACTAAAAACCAATCCAAAAGGGAAAGTCAAAATTCTAGTGACCAGTTTAATTTCATTATTTCAATTAAAATCTAGCTGTAGTTCTTGCAAGATTTCCTTTTACCTATTCAATGTTAGATAAGCTGTAGCCATAACGAGGCGATATTCCTTGTACATTTAATGAGCAACTCCAGTAAGTGGTTATGACTTACTGAGGAGTGAAAGGAAACTTTTAAGGGTGCCCATTGGAACTATTTTGCACTGCGGTTATCTGAGGGTATTAGCCTTGAGCACATTCGGGGAGCTGCAGAAAGAGGCTGCACAATTAAAAAGGCAGGAAGGAGCTGAGTAGGAGCTCTTAGAGGAGGGAAAGAGGAGCACAGGCTAATGACATGAGAGCCTGAGGCAGAGGGAGCCAGCCCGGGACTACAGAGCAGTTACATCACAGTGCCCTACACACATTTGTTCAAGGATCTCAGCTGACCGGTGGGAAACCCGGGAATTTTCTGAAGAAAGTGGGTTTGCCCTTTTTTTTTTGTTATATTTCCTAATAAAATCTTCATAGTAGTTAAAAATATAATCAAAAGAGAGTTGATGTGTAACATCACAAATAGTTACATTTAATTTCATACTGAGAAATGTAGACTGAGGACTTGATAAGACACAGTTGCAAAGGGTGAAGTCATGATGCTTAGTGTTTCAATATATTTCTCTGAGTAGCCTTTTTTAGTTTTAAATTCTTTTTTCATGTGAGAGCTGTTCTGTCTAATAGCTTTGAATGTACTGAATAGATTTGAAAGGATTTCCTTCATGTTCACTTTATTTCTGAAGCAGTTCAGCCTGTTTCAGCTTGGAGTTACAAAATGGAACAAAGAGGAAAATCTCCATAAAATATGCATGCAATTTTTAATAATGGGTTCCAAAAATCTCTCCTATAAATAAGAACCACTGATGAAATCCTTGAGTGGATTTTCTGTAAGGAGAAAAAGATGACACCTTGAGACAGAATTCTGTTGTTTTTCAGACAGTGGCTGTGTGTCAGTCAAAGCATTTCTGACAGTGAAAGACATTGAAAAGCCACAAACACACAGAATCTTGAAAGACAAATGAGATGGAAGATAGTCTATTAATAGCAAACATAAAAATAAATACGAGCCAAAACAAGTGCTTCGTTCAGAGTGTTCAAAAAATCAACTTGTCAAAAATGTCATAGGCATCATGATCTTAGTGAATAGACTTCACTTTCTCTAAGGTGTTGCTTCTCTTAATAAAAAAAAAAATAGAGGAAAAAAACCCCACTAAAAATAACTTGGATATAGGAAAAGAAAAATGTCTAAGAGGTGAGACTTTAATTTCCAAGATGTGCTGCTTCAAAAATAAGAGAGGTCTTTCACTTTAGAATATGGAACTGGGGAATTATGAACTTAGTGTGCAGTCCCACCAAAGGCTGCAGATTACCTGGGCAGGGCACTTACCTGTTCCTCAGGTCACCAGCCACACAATGGCAATTTTGACTGCATTGTCACTTGGTACAAATTGATTTTTGGTTTGGCCAGCTCTACAGCTGTTTGCTGGAAATGTGATTCCTGAACAAAATAGAGCTCCACTTGTGTTCCTCAGCTGATTTAGGTCCTGTAAATGCTTTGTGATTTAGCACTTTTAAGGATAAATTTTTTGACATGTACGTTCCTTGAAAGGTCTTTGAACGATTCCGAGCAGCAATAGTTGATGTAGAAAAAAATGCATCCTTTACTTAGATATCTGTTAGTTATTTTTTAACTATTGGAGAGAAATTCTGCCTTCTTATAGGAAATACATAGAATGTATGTTTCTGAAGTTCACAGCCAATATTTACTTTATCTTGACAATTCTAATCTGGTTTGTGTTCTGAGGATAATAATTTTGTTTTATCCAGACAACTAGTATTCATTATCTATTCCTGATGATATATTTTCCAAAGGTGTCCATAAAGAGGTGGATACAAACAGCTACAAACAGCAGGTTATTATTAAATTTTTTATTTAATCACCTGGAACATGTTGGAGAGCCTGAACTGGGCTGAGTGCCTGAGCTGAAAATAGGCTGTGGATCTTGGTTTACAGTGTCCCAACTCAGTGCTCGTTGTCCTGTGCTGTAGATATTCAGTTTACATAAAAACTCAGTTTCATGGGGTCAGAAAGAAACTGTAAATATGTTTGTTTTAATGCACAATGAGGAGGCAGAAAAGTCCTGCAATCCTTGCCTGAGTGGATTTCTAGTCAAAACCATAAAGAAATTCATGCCATATTAGCCAATACTTTGGGTATTGAATTACTTGTTGTGGTAGGAGGCCTCATAAAATATCATAGTTAGTTCCTGATTTCAAGCAGGGGAATTCTCAGCTTGCCTTTCCCCCCCCTCCCTGCTCTGTCTTACTGCAGTTATATCTGTGCTTTCCCAGTGATGTGTACATGTGTCTGCTGCTCATGGGAGAGGCACCCCGTGAGACGTGGGAGGAGAGACCTCTTCAGAGCTGTGCAGACAGCCCTCAAGGCTTGCATTTTTAAGAGTCTCTAAGTCTCCCTCTCAGTACCGGTTTCATATATTTTTTTTTAATTATTATTTTCATAAATCATGAATAAAACATTCCCAATGTAGCTAGTGGAGAGACGCTTTTCCAGTGGGCACTTCAAAGCAGAAATCTGATTCAGAGTGCTCTAAATGGTCCCCTGAAGTGGTGTATCTGCACAGACTGCATAGCACGTCTAGTGCTGTCCTTCTCCTCTGACATGTCACTTGGTGCACTGCACTGTTGATACTCACCAGCTAAATGTCAGTATTGTAGAGGATGGTTTTCTTCCCAGATGCTCCAGGTGAATGAAACATTCTACCAAATAAGAATGGCAGCATTTTATGCTGATGGAACACTGAAGTGACTGCTCTTTTGCTTAATAATTATGGGTTTGGAGAAAGTACTTTGACTCAGATTGTCCCAGACAGTTTGCCAGCAGAACTGTGTTGCATCTGCCCAGAGCAAGCTCCCCCCTGAAGTGCTGCCTAATATGATTCATTAGTAGTTCAGCATCATCGACTGCACACAGGAGTGGAAACAAATCCCAGAAGTGCAAAGACCTACAGCAGAGGGGAAAAGTGTTTTTGTGCTGCCAAGCCTCTTACCCTGTATGGGGTTGTTGGAGAGATGGTTTAACTAGTCACTGTAATACTAGCTTGCTTTTCAAATCATAGAAAAGGCTCCATACTATAAGAAAACTTTCGCCATCAGGTATTAGTCACTCTTCAGCATCTTTGCAATTAAAACATTACTATTGCAAAGTCCTAGAGGTTTAGGAATAGACATTTCTCGTATACTTGAGTGAATGTGAGTGTAACCATGTGCAGCCATGTGTGGTGAATCTGTCAGAACTAACAGCAGGAACTTTGATAAGAGTTCTCCATCAGTAAATCTGCTTGATAGCTCAAGGTCTTTGAATTGTTATTATAAGTGGCATCCAGTAGGGCTGCTGCAGTTAAGGGTCTGTCAGATTTCCCCACACACAGACATCCCTAGGGTTTTATTATGTTTCAACTTCTCCAAGTTATGTTGGGTCTAAAACTATAGCCAAGAACCTGTCAGCACAGACGTGATTTTCTCTTTCTCCCCTGAATGATCCAATGGTTTAGTTTAGGAATTGGAGAGGTTGAGAATCAGGACAACGGATCAGGATCTTTGGGGCACCCTGGGGTGAGAATCATTAGCAGCAATTAAGAGTAATGAACATTGCTCTCTCTCGGGAAAGGAGGCAGAGCAGCAGATGAGCAGGAGATGCTGAGGGACAGCAAAACTAAAACAGATTACATGAAGGAATTAATTTCTTCAGAGAAATGACACTTTTGAAAAGTTATTTCTGTGTGACTCCATATTTGGAAGGTGGCAGAACTATAATTGTTTGAACTTGCATCTCCCCCCAAAACATTTACTATTATCATATTTACCAGCCTTTTAATCCATAATAAGCAGAGACTGGAAGTAGGTACAAGATCAGACATTTGTCTGGAAATTAAAAGTTCCACACTGGCAAAGTTTAGGCCTTTCTCTTTTTAAGACTGGCCACAGAGAATGTCAGTAAAGGGGCTTGAAGATCAGACAACCAAAACACAGTGGTGGTTGGTTAGACTGCTGAGCTGGGACATGGTGTGGCAGGGGGGATAGGGATCCCCTTCACTGGGAGCAGCAATAGTAGCCAAGTCGTGTTTATGTGCTGTGGGTGGCACATGGGGCTGCTTCTGCTATTTGCACTTGGCACAGCAGATCTGGGAATGCTTCTTCTGGAACTGCAGAATGACTTTGAAAGTACAACTGATGCAGTTGTACAAAATTTAAGGTAAAAGTTCCATAGTTTTCTTCTAATCACCTGCTTTCATAGATCCATACCAAAATGTGCTGAGTCCTGTAGGCTGCTGAAATACGTAAATGGATGTGTAGAGGTTTTTTGTCATACGGTCCTCGTGAGGTTCAGGGTCTGTCAGTACAGAGAGCCCTGTGACATTAGGTGAAATTTCTAGCTCTCCGTGATTAAGAAACGGGTTTACTGACTCACTGGGGTATTAAATCATGTTGCTACTTTGGGAACAAAGACAAACATGAGGGGTTTTATTCATTTGGCATCCCTGTCACCTGCAAATAAGTGCTGCATACCAATTTCTCCATGCTGTAATGTGCACTCAGAAAAAAAATCCACTTAAGAAAGCCTAAGCACATATTGGTGTATTATGTAGGAGCTGTCCCAACTCCTGCAGTGCAAGGGATGGTCTTTGCAGTGTAAAGGCCTTCGGTCACGTTGCCTTTGAGTGACACACTTTTGGCTGAGGGCACTTGAGGAAAAGCATCCTATCTGAGTGCAAAATAGGATCAGTTATTCCTTGTCATGCCTTTCTTTATAGGGAGAGATGGCCATTCATAACTCTGGTTATCCAGCTGTTTTATTTGGTTTCTAGTGCATGTCCAACAATCGTTTGCTGCATTTTGAAATTTATGTCTTATTTTTTAATTCCTCTCAGTTTGATCTGTCCTACTACAACTGCTTCAACCATGGCTACATGTCCTGAATGCTTTCTCGGGAGAGGGAACTATGGGAACCTGGCAGTATGTGGGCTGTCTGTGTAGGAATTTGACTTATTCCTGTTAAGTCAGTGTGGTAAAGGGGCCCTAAGCCTGAGACAGTCCCTACATCAAATTAAGCCCGTGACAGGATACAGATATAGTCCAAACAGATCAAAGGTTTGCTTTTGACCTTCCCTGCCCAAGGCAAGCTCTCACCACACAAATAAATCCCAGATGAAAGCATTATTCAGCTCTTTAAATCAGGCTTCTTTAAATCCATGGTTCCCAACCCTAAATAGTGCAACCTTTCTGTCTTATTTCAGGAGGCAAAACTGGTATTTCAGCACCACTGTAGACCACAGAGAGGGTTCAGTTTTTGTATGACAGCCTGTCCCTGGGAGACTGTGAATTCAGCAAACGGGCTCTGGTGGCCTTTGGTTTGAGTTCAGCTGGTTTGTTTCTGGCATAGATCAGAGGGGTTGTTTGATAGCTTCAGTAAACTAAGGGTGACCTGTGAGTCAAAGTGAGGAACTGTCCCTATCCTCTGTGATTTCTGGAGCACCTTTTTCAATTGGCAGAACATGAAACCATCACTGTCTCTGGACTTCATTCCCAACATAGTCTGGCCGCAAAAGAACAAATGGCTAAATAGCCTTGACTAAGCAGCTTGCTGACATGGTTAAGCTTTTTCAACATCATATTTAAGTTCGGTTTATGTTTATTTAAATCACAGTATATGCATTCTCCTCCAGAGCCTGTGAGGTTACCACAAGAATTACTCCCTGTACGGAGCAACCCATCCTTTTACATGGAAACCTTCCAAGTTCAGACCTTGGCTTAGGAGCTCATTCTGCTGGAAGAACTTTGAGCCCAAAGCACAGTCCAGTCTCTGCAATAATCCACTGTATTCCTTTACCACTGTCATTCTTTTCCTTTTGGTGGGCCTTAGGCAGAGGTTCCTCCAGCTCCTTCTATCCCCAGTTTTATGTGTGATTTTTCTCCAGATTTCTAAGCTCTGTCTAGGTCTGGAACTGGAAAACCTAAAATGTCTTCAGGGAAAGTATTCTTTTTTAATTAGAGCCAGAAAAAAATACTCTGAGAGATTTTTATTATTTTTATGTCAGAATTGAAATGTTTTATGAAGTTGATTTAATTTCTAAAAAGGGCTATGAGGGAGCCTTCATTTTCAGAAGACTTTGTTGCAGGGCATCAAGAGCAAACTATTGCACATCTCATCCCTGAGATGTTTTATCACCATTTTACCCTATTTCACTCTGAAAAATATTTCTGAAAACAAAATATGTAGTGGAACTAAAAAGTAGTATTTCAAACAGTTGAGGTGTTTTCATGGCAGTTATACCACGAAAAGTGAACGCTGTCCCTTAGTTTACCATTGCACAAATGTGACAGAGTTTAGAACTGCAGTTGGTGAATGTATGCTCTATTGATTAAAAAATAAAAAATTAGCTGAGCCCTTCAGGATATGATCCGAATTTGCACATTTATTTTTTCCAAATCAAGAAGATTTTCAGGACACTGAAAACACTGTTAAGAGTTTAGATTTGGAAAGAATGTCCAAATTATTTTTTTTTCCATTCAGATGGTTAGTGTGGTGTTTTATACCAGCTTTACCAAACAGTCATCAGCTGCAGCCGAGCAGTACGTTTTGGATGTACTTAAAAGTGTAGGGTGGGCAATGTGCAATGGCTAGAGAATCTTCAGCTTTATTTAATCACTTCACTTTGCATTTGAAAAGTAATTCATCATGGAAAGTCAGTGGGGTATAGAGAGCACTAATTGCAGCAAAATATCAAGGACAGTTTTCCTCTGTCTTAATTAAACATTAATGAGTAAAGTTATTTGCAAATGCATGCTGCAGGGATGGACTTGTCTATCCAAGTTTTGTAAATACTGACACCGGGTGTCAAAATAAAACACCTTAATTGATTTATACAGAAATAGTTTAAAAGAGTGCACCTGGAGTGACATTTCTCTAGCTTTTTATAGAGTAGTTTCCTGATGAATTATTTATAAAGAAACTTGGCCTGACCTATCTTAATTACACAAGTGATTGTTTCCAAACTAATCAATTTTGTAAGTGAAGTGAATTCTCTCCACTGTCAGGCCTTACTATGGCAAGAGGGAAATGGAAGAAGAAATGCACTTTTTGACAACAGTTCCTGCTGTACTTATCAGTGCCCTGCCAATAGCATCCTTAAATTTACTGGTGAGCCCAACAGAGGACTACTTCTAATCTCAATTTATCTGGGTATTAGTGAAGAATGTAAGTAAGAAAGTAATAAGAAAGACTGTGAAAAATCCAGTATCAGTACCTAATTTTTCGTGCCAAGCCGTGGGGCATCTCAAGTAAATAGAGATAACAGAGAATAAAGAAGCCAGATTGTTTAGTACTTAAGGGGTTTTTGGAATTAAAATGCTCTGTAGCAGGTATTCAGTGTTTAAAAACATGCTAATCTGACAAGCAGTGGTTCAAATGAAAGAATTTTCTCCCCTTCTGTAAGAGAATATCTCCATTTATTTCCTAGTATTTTATATTTAAGTAATTTTCTATATATTTATTGTGATCAATTCTTAAAACTAAAACTAACTAAAGAGCCAATGACACCTAAAGGGTGAGAATGTGAATCCTCTCTTGCTTAGCTGTAGTAGAGTAGAACATGGAGTAGGAGAATTACAGAAATACTTATTCTGAACTTCTACCAAATCATGTTCTGAGTGGGAAAACATGAACAGAGACATAAAGGAAGAACTGATTCAGAGAGGATGAACAAAAAATAGGGAATTTAAGCTCTGCTTGAGGAAAGCTTTACACTCTGTGGAGCTTTTCATTACTATTTTTATAAGGGTTAGTCTCTTTCCTCCATCAGATATTTCTCGCTATTATGCATTCCTGAAGTTAATATTGCTGAAATTATTTTCATGTGTGTCCTGCTTTCTCTACATTCTGCCTGTGTGGTTTAATTCCTACACATTCCAAGTATACGTTGAAATCTTCCTCAACTTTGGAGGCAAAAACCCATCATCATGATTGACAAATTGTTTGACAAAACAATTCTCAGAGCAATTTTCAGTGGTTCCCTGTCAGATTAGAAAAATATATCAGGTACAGTTCCAAAGAGAGAGGTGGCACAACTGAACATTTCCATTAGACACAGACAATAGAATTAAGAGTGACTGTATTGCATTTCCATGTGACAGATGCATACCTGGGGATGTGATTAGGATTCAGAGTCATCTTGAGATGCTTGGAAACAGCTTCCCCAAATTATTCCAAGTTTCTTATTTATTTTCTAAGCAGCATTACTCTGGATGAGGAAAATAGATTATCTAATGAGAAATTTTAGAATTTTGTCTGATAAGAGAAAACAAAGAATACAATGGATACTGAAAGATTCCAAACGTATGCCTTAATATGTTCAAACTTAGAAAACACTGGGGATGAAAAGTCAGTTTAAACAACCAAGAAGCTACAAGTATGGCTAATGATTTACATTTGTTTCTGAAGGCAGATAACGCACAGTTTTGATAAGAAAATCTATCATGAGATTTGTCTTCTTGGCAATATCTGATTTCTTTGAAGGACTGAATGCAAATCCATATTTATTTTGGTGGACTGTTAATCGCTTAGTTTGGAATTATATGAAATTATTTTTTTTTTTAGAAATACTGTGTGATTTAAAGAGGTGAATAATTATCTCACAGTTTGGTCTGTAGCAAATCGATAAGTAGGAGCAAAACCTTGAGAATCAGCATTAGTAAGAAGATCTGCGTGTCTGAGATCACAAGTTTCTCACCTCAAACTATCCTACTATTAGGAAAACCTCAGTGCATATTATACTTTTATGTCTTGGGGTTTGTTAAGGTGCCTTCATCCTCTTGCATGCACTTGGATCACAATGAACAAATCTAATATTTATGTCGCAGGCCTTGCAGGTTTCTGGACCTTTTCATTTATTTATTTGTTGGTTTTATTTGGTCTTCAGTGATAAGACTAAAGGCCTCCTGCCCTTTTATCATTGCTGTAGCTCTTGCCACACTCTCAGAGGAAACCCAGAATGACACTGTCTTCTGTGTCCTACTAAGCTTTTTTCTTCAATTAAAAAAGAAAAATGACCCAAGCTCTTAATTGGCTATTTCTCCAGGCAAGATTATCTTACACTCCTCTGGGGCCTGGACTGTCTCACAGTTTGTCTGAGCGTGGCCCAGGGAGTTGTTACACAGAGAAAATTTAGAGTAATGGAATGGTCAAGGTCTGTTCACATAAGTTAGTGCAGTGCGCACTCAAGCACACCAAGCCATTGCTCTTGGGCAACATGGCAGTATTTATGTTGTTGTTTTGCTTGTGGCACTACTTGCTTCATGTCCCACATGATTATTACAAAACAGGGGACCTTTGTGTAATTATATGAGAACCATCACTGCCTGGGTCTCTCCTAGGTGTGGACAGACATTTAGCACAGCTCTAGGAAACACACTTCATCACCCTCCCTTTTTCCATGGGCTGGAACCACTTGCCATATTTATTTAATGTGAGCAAGCAGAGAAAAGCTGACTTGTCCTTTCCCCTGCAGCTGCAGTCCTGCCTTGTATAGAACATTTACATGGCTCTCATGTTACAAATATATTCCTACAGTTACAGGGGGTTGAAAGGTTCTGCTTGTGCTTGGGTGGGAAGGGGAAAAGGCATTTCCAATAGGGATTTCGTTACACTTGGAGCATTCAGGACTAGACTGTGTAGGGGTGGCATGAAAATAATTTTCTCTCCTCTAAATTAAAACATTTTGAAATGGAGAAACACAGATGGTGTCTTGCTGCTCTTGGTGGTTCTGTGGAAGACATTGCTCTTGTTTCCCTGTGGCTGCCTCTTTTCTGCTAATGAATGGCTCAGTCCACGCTGGTTTTATCACTGCTATTTTTTCACACCTCCTTCTCTGGCATTCACTGGTTGCTGTGACTTTAACTGCCTCGTGGATATTGGTGCAGATGGATAGTAGGGATCACAGGATCTTATGGCTCGACAAGTCTTGGCACTGGCAATAACTCTGCAGAGTATGATATGACTGGTGTAGGCAGGAAATCTTGTGTGCTTTATCAGCACGTGTCAGTATTGTACATTTCCTCTGGAGCTACCATCAGACAGGCAGTGATTTGTCCAGGAAGGAAGTACCAAAAGAGGGTCAGTGCCTTAGTGTGCTACTGTCCCTTCTCCTGTTCTCTGCACCAGCTCACATGGATTAGAGCAATTTCTAATCCACAGCTAGAAGTTGTCCAGGCTGTGGTTTAGAGATGACTATTCAGTGTCTCTGCATATGTACTAGACCCTTCATTTACCAATCTTTTACACATTTACATGTTGTCTTCTATTTTAGTCAGGTTTGGGTTGAAAACATTTCCATATGTTTGAAACAATGTTCATGCATTGTGTTGAAGATTTATTTTTTCCCCAGAGTTTTTTCAGGCTGTCATAGCTCAAGACTGGTTGGTTTTCCAGATTCTCAGCTTTGCAGCCTCGTTCCCTCAAGCTTTTGCCATGTGGACAGATATTAATAGGTGTAAGTGAAACGAGATATCCCCTTATCAATATTTTAGGAATCTTCATGTTAATTAAAATCTTCAGCTGCACAGCATTGTAAAACCTACAGACATTGCCATTGACAACATCGTTGCTTACTACTACTACAGCATTTCTAATTGACAGATATGGTTGAATACAAGAACAGGTGTTAACTGAATAGTGATTAATGCTTGTGGCCATTTACGCTGCATGTTTAAGCATTTACGTCAAGACGTGAATGGCAGCAAAAAACCATCGTTTTCAAAAACAATTGAAGAAGCTCTAATTTTTCATTTTCTCATGTATTATGCAAATAATAGCCCATGGTGACATTTACTCTTCAGGAGAAAGGTTCACAGACACTACCTAATCTCTCTGATAAGTATGTCACTCAAGATGCTGTCTCTATCAATATTGGTAGAATAATAAGTGGTTTGGAGAGAAATGGAATTAAGGCTGAAATTTGTCAGATTTAATCCAGCACTCTGCCCTTGGCCATGTAAGAATTGAATTTTGGAATTTGTTTACCCCCAATTATTTTTGTCTGTTTTAGTTCTACTTAGCACTTAGCTATGCAGTTCATGTGTTGCAGATGAACAGAGTCCTATTTGAACAAAGGAAATCTGACTCAAGGAGTACTCATTTGATAGACAGGAGAACCCGAATATCTATTAACTGTACTGAGAGCCTTTGCATAACAGAGCTGCCATTTAGATGGGATATATTGACAGTAGCATTTCTCTACTGAAGTTTTGTTTTAAGTACTATGGTGCAAGTCAACAACAGGAATGCTTTCTTTAATTTTTTTTTAAAATAGCGTAGTTTTTCTGTAGTTACGACCATCACTTGGCTACTTAATCTCATTTCTGCCCATAGTGTCTGTATATTCCTAATGAAGATTTCATCAGAAAAGGCCAATGCTATTCACAGACATGTCTCTGTTGTGAAGAGAGTGAATAGACTCTGATTTTACCTGTTCCAAGGCTGCAAAACTCTCCCAGGGAGAGCCAAGGAATCTGAGGGTTCCCTGGGCTTGGAGTCTGAACTTACCCTCAAACCCTCAACCACAGCACAGAGAAACAGCCTGTGTACATTAGCCCTTCCTAGTAAGGAAGTCAAAATACATGGCCAGTTGTGTGTAGAGCAATTTGATTGTGTCCCTTCATGCATTCTACATATTCTACCCTGCAAGCACTGCAGGGGAACCCACTATATGACAAATTTGGGAACCTGCAGTGAGTAATATAATTTTGATTATCTGCGTGGAAGATGTTATTCCTAACAATATTCATGCTGTTTTTCAGCTGTAAGACAAATATGAATAATGCTGTAAGCAGCTTTAACTTCTAAGACATTTTTGTTTGCTACATGAGTATTTAGTTGCAAAATACAAGTTTTTATTTTAAATTTGTCCCCCAAATATTGGACCCTTAAGTAGGAAACTGTCATAAAAGACAATGTAAATGACTGTCTTGTGTCTCAGTTGTTCACCTTTCATAGCAAGGCATGGACTGTCTGTCAAGTTAAACAAAGTCTTCAAAGAAGAAATATCCAATTTAATGGAATCCAAAAAAAACCAACTATTGTGCCTTGTCAGTACCCCCACTCTTTATTTTTCTGATAGTCTTTATGTTTCATTTCCTGTTTAATTCCAGTTTTAGTTTGTTTTGTTTGCATATGTGCTGCATAGTGGTACCAAAGCTGGTGTTAAAAATACGTGAGAACAAGCTTCATCTCATAGACAACTGCACTTGAAAGGTGGGATGTCTTTATGCCAAGCTGTCCAATTTATTGTCCTGTCCCAGAGCTCCCCTGAGAGCCTCCTTGTAAGCACTAATCTCTTCCATGACTGATGGTACAATGAGAGAGCTCAGGGTTAAGGTGCAGGACCAGGACAGAGCCTGCAAAATGATCCCTCCCTTTCCTATCAATATTTAAAGATCAAGATGGGTTTATATTGTTCATACAGTACATTTGCCAGACATTTGCTGCCAAGGCTGTGACACCCACAGTCCCTCTTACACCTCTCCACTCAACTCAGTGGCACTTCACAGGGATTGTTGTCCCTTGTGTTTTATATGCACGGCGATTTAGTGACAGAAGGCTGTGCTGCTCCTCTTGTTCCTGTTCTGTTTCCCTAATTGCATTATCTTAAATGTGAGGGCTTAAATCAGCCATAGCTTACTAAAAAGACTCTATGAAGACAGTGTGTTAAATGAGGTCCTTCTACGACTTGGAAAACACACTCTGAGCACCAAAGAAATTGAGTTTCTTGAATGATTAAATGATAAATGAATGTCTAGAACACGCCTTTTAACTTCCAGTTTTGTAGGTTTCATACAGTCTCTAATCTCCACCAAATTTAGGGAATGCAATCTAACAGATGAATTGTAATGTGCTATGGTCAAGCTTATGTGAAAATTTTGAATTAAAATCCTTGTGTTTCTCGTGTTAAACTAATTCTTAAAATTAAGATTACAAAACGGGTTTGTAATTTGCCTAATGTCCCAATTCACAGTTCTTTTTCTTGCAGTCAATTTGAGCAGTTTCTATTATCTCCCAGTTTCAAATGAATCAATCAGAACCTGACACAGCCTTGTGGATCCTCAGCCATGTTTGCCCAAGGCAATGGAACTGAAATCAAAAGCTACCTCTATGAGTAGGGGGTTATAACTCAACACAGCCAAAAGAATGTTCTATTCTGTGGAATACAATCAAATACACTATGAATAAATTAAACTAGCTCTATTTTCTGCTGGTTGTGAATTGGGATTTTTAAGCTTATGCAAGGATTTAATCTATCTAGTCCTTTAGGATCTGATTTTTAAAGATGCCTTTCATTCTGGTCTGAAGGGATGTTTGTCCCTTTCAGTTTTATAGCCTGAAGTTTATAGTCTTAATTGAAATTTAATAGATTCCCTCAGGTTATGATAACTCCTTATTACCATTTCTGTACACCAGCTTTGTTCATTTCTGAGACCAAAAGAAAAATAAAAATCATTCTTCATTCTGTTTCCTCCATTTGGAAGTAACCATTGTATGCCACCTAAGAA
The DNA here is from genome assembly GCA_013396755.1 of Sclerurus mexicanus. NCBI lineage: Eukaryota > Metazoa > Chordata > Aves > Passeriformes > Furnariidae > Sclerurus > Sclerurus mexicanus. The sequence continues at coordinate 815,002 of VWZF01002766.1, read as the reverse complement.
CATCCTAGAAAATGCTAATAGTTTTTCAAGTGTATTGTGTTCATAATACATTTTGTACTCATTTACATTCAAAATAATCAGAGACAACTGCCTCTGACCAATGTATCTTGCTAGATACCCAATTTGCCCTTGATTATATCAAGTACTGAAAGAAGTACTGCTTTGACCTAATTAAATAGATGAAGGCAAAGGGATTCTTCAGTGATAGACTCTGGGAAATTAATCTGCCCAAGTTTTTGGAGCTGTCAGGAAAAGCTTGAGAACTTGTAGAATTGACTGAAGCACAGGTAGAATAAAAATGGCAGGACCCTCCTAATCAGGGGAGTAGTGGAAAACCTGAATTAATTTAGATCTAAGCAAGGCCTAGAAAGAATGAAAGGACGGATAATGCATGTGAAAACACCAAGTTCACCTCAGTTAAATGGCAAAGGCCCACCTATTGAAGGATGCAGTTGTTCCGTGGTATCCAGATAGGCTATACCTCATATTTAATAGTATCTTTTTATAAGAGCTAGAGATTTCATGTGCTAAGAAATCAGTGAGAACACAGAGTATGTTTACAACATAACAGTTTAACAAGGATTGTCCTTTTACTGTGGCTACCCGACACACGAGAAAAGCTTCTGGTTTACACCTGAGGGAACCAATGTTTTCCTAATTTCAAGCATTTAATTCAAGACCAAAAAAGGTAATGCTGGAAGACACACATTCTTACTTGATTATCTTGTAGACCAGCTGCATCTTTTCGTGAATAAACTGAAAAGAAATCTGCAGATTTCATTTGCATTTTGAATTCAGAAAACTTCAAAGCTGCCCAGTGCAATGGGAATTCATTTAATATTATTAAATGAATTAATTTGTTGTTTTCCTGAACATTTGAAAAATTGAGGAATATAATGGGTCTGTGGATAAAAACCTGCAATACAGTAATGCCAGCAATGTGGTTTCTCTGTCCTGTGTTTCCTTGCTCTTGAGACTGTTCTGGAAAGAGTAAAGCAACATCTGGGCCAGAAAAGGCAACCAAGAGCCATCATAGTTCAAGTCTTTTTTAATCAATTCTGGTGTTTCTGTAACCAGAGTTATAAGTGAGGGTGTGGTTTTTTCTCTCACTCATGGTCCTTCAGAGATGAACCATGTCAATTAATGCCTTTTGCTTAATATTTAAGGGCTGTATGATTCCCAGGTCCAGTTCCAAGTGTGTACATGGATACACTGATTAGATATTTGCAGTAAGAGCCAGGGTGGGTGTAAAGCAAAGGGCGTTTGTTGTCAGCAAAGAGTGTGTGAGAGATGCTGTCAAACCTTGCACAGAGAGCACAGCCACTTCTTGTAGCGAATCAGCAATTGTCCAATGGCAGTCACTCAGCTGTGTGAGCCATAATGGGTAAATACTTAAGAGACTGCTTTAGCTATTTTGGGCGCTCACTAAGAAATCAATCTTAGGAATGGGAAGGAGCTTCAGCTGACATTCTTGGTCGTACATATACTAAGAAGCAGAGTTTGGGTTGCATCAGTCCTTTCTTTCAGTCCATCTGAATTTTGAGTTTTAATTTTAATTATGTGTTTTATAACCTGAAACCCCAAATATACATTAAATTGCATAAAAGGGCATTGGTGAGAAAATCGTCTATTTTTACAGTAAACTGACATCACATGACATTGGTTCAAGTGTCCCGGACAGCATCTCTTCAGTGGAATTGCAAAATTGCCAAGTGGCAAGATTGACAGTGGTTCTTGTCCCCTGCAGTGGAGGGCACTGTGTGTCTGCTCTGTGTCCTGTTCTGCTGGAGAGTGGTGAGACAGGGCCTGTCCCTGTGCCAGCAGCACAGCCAGGGAGAGGGAATGGCTGGGGGAGCAGAGCACTGGGAATCACTAGAAATACATTTCTGGAAGCAGTGCTGCAGCATTGGCAGGGAACGGGCTGCACAAACCTGCCTCCTTACCTGGCACGCTGTGCAAGCTGCACAAATAACAAAAAAACGAAGGCTGGGAGCAAGTACTGCCTACCAGTGCTGAAGAGTCATCAGAAATGTTTCATTTTGGACAAAATTATAAATAGTCAAAACCCGATGAAAAAGCAGTGGCCGTCAGAAAGTGCAACATCAAGTTCTTTTTCAGCTGAGCTGCTATGTCACGCAAAGCTGTGTCACTGGGCTCTTTTAGCTCAGTCATTTCTCAGAGTTTGTGACTCTTCAGATTCTGGGTTGGGTTTTTCTGAAGTTAAAAATGTGTAGGATCTGTGTGTACACTGAGGTAGAGGGAAGACCAATAAAAACCTGATAATCAGAAAAGTGCCTCATGGAATCAGAGAGGGGGCTGCAGGGGCAGAACTTCTTGCTCGTGTGTTGGTGCTACTGCAGGGAAGGGAACTGCTTCCTGCAGCTGACTTTTTAGAGGACATTTTCCCATGCCATTTCCATCTGTACGTTAACTCAGCCCTTCTTTTGTTCCTTCTTTTTCTCTAGCATTAACGAGGGGGCATGATGCAGCTCATGGCAGGAAAGGGGAGCAAAGTCTATTTGCTGAGCAAAACAATTTAGGTTTTAGCCTCTTGTGAAAATTGAGAAGTTTAATTTTAAAAATTTAAGGAAAAAATATTTTTTTTCAAATCTGGAAGTCTTTGTGGTTTCCTTTTAAAATGTTTGCGTAAGCTACATCTATCAAAGAGGAGTAAAGTAGATTTTAATGCTAAATAAAACATTTTTTTTTTGAACCAGAATTAAACTCTTTTCACTTTAGAGGACTGAGAAAATTTATTTTTCTGTATTTGCTTTGTATAAGCCTCCAAAATGCATTTCTTAGATTCCATTGTCACTGAGTGTGTTGGAAGCTATTTATTTCAGACAACAGGTAATTCCATGTCCTGTGGAACTGCTTCAGTGGAAATAAATAGGCCCCAATTTTAGAATGCTTATTTTGTCAAATGATTACATCACCAAGTGCGGGTACTATTGCACTGACAGATTGCTGCCTGGTATATGACACTGCCTAGTGCAATGCGTCCTTAAACCCAGTGGTGACACCATTTAGGGGAAAGCACTAATGAATGTGGGCCACGATTTTGATTTTGGAAGCCTTTGCCTATAGAGGTGTCCCTTTATGATTGCTGCTTACCTTCAGAAATTCTGTCGGATCCTCATTTGATGCAATTTTTTGTTTGCTCTTAGCATTATTATTTTTAGAAAATATTTAAGAAATAAAAAAAAAAGATGGATTCTGTTTTGAAACACACGGTTCCTCTGGTGAGGAGTAACAACAGCATCGAAGACATAATAAGCCACTATAGCTGAGGACATAACAGATATTTAGGTTTTCCACCGCCTATCCATATGTAGTGAGAGTGAGTTTTACAAGCCAAGGCTGTTAAAAATGTACTCAGAGGTAACAGAGGATGTATAGTGAGACTATTCTTTACTAAAATGCTTGATCCTCCTGAATAGCAAGGATATTAACTTAACTAATGATCCTTTAAATGGGTGTGTAAAATATAATTTAAGCTACTTGCAACATGCAAAAGAGAGGCATCATTTGTTACTGCCAAGCTCACTGGCATGTGGAAATCAGAAAATCATTAGCCTTGATAGAAATAGTTTAATACAGCAGGGAAGAGAACACATTATTTAGAGCAGTTAAATGACAATTGATGCAACTGCTGGTAAAATGCAGAAAAATGAGTGTGATTTAGCAAATGATAAATACTGCACTTAGAACTTATGCATGGGAAAAAATGAAAATCTTTCCTCATTATACTACATATTTGGCCTAGGAGACAAACTTTTCTAAAATGCAGCATTCACCAACTCTGATTTGTATAACTTTATCTCTAGACAAGCCTCATTCTTTCTTTGTCCATTGAATGCCCTGTAACCACATAAAGAGTAATGTACAGGTTCCATCTCTCATTGCATAAGTGTAGAAACACATTAAGAAGGAAGGTTTTCACACTGTTTTAACACTTACTGGTGACAGCCTAGTCTTGTTCGAGGTGACAGCAGCTGGCTCTGGTGTGAAGTTCACCTGTGACCAAACCAGCTCTCATTCCTACACAGGTGAGAATTATTTTATGAATCTCTGGAAGACATTTCAGAGAACATAAATGTGATTTCAGCTTTGTTAAAGGCCCCTTTTTGCAGTGACTGTAGTGCAAAGTGACATCAGGATAAGCGAGGAGCCACCGGAGCTCGCTCCCTGGAGCAGAGCTGTGTGTACTGCTCAGGGCAAGCTGGAGCTACAAACGCCTTGCTCGCTACTGGGGGAATGTAGCTGCATGAAAGTTTAGAGTAGAAAGGGAGAAATTACAGCAGTATACACTCGTCCCCTCTCTGCCTCTTCATCTTTCTAGAAATACACACTGCTGCTTCCCAGTGCCATCCCTGCCCTGCCCTGGCACAGCACATCAACACCCGCCCCGTTGCTCTCAGTCTCTGCTTTTACCTCTAATTAGATAGTGCCAAATTTTCTTGCAGAGCCAAAGTAAAAACTGATGAGTTTTAAACACCTGTGAGTACTTGCCTGGGCAGGTGTAGAGATTTGGGTATGGGATGATCTTCTGTCACTTGTGAGTGAAATACAACGGTAGGTTTCTGACTGGCAGGTTTGCACAAGTAAAGTCACTCTCCTGTGTAATACTTACACTGTTTTGTGGCACTACTACATGTGGTGACATCAAATTGACACCATGTTTGCAGTTGCCAGGGATTCTGTTTTACATGAAGACTGTTTAGTAAAGTGGAAGGTCAAATACAACTAAAAATCTTTTATCAGTGCCAAGTTTTTCTGGCCATCTATACATAAAACATTCTGGGGTTTTGTTGTTGGTTTGGGGTTAGTTTGTGTGGGTTTTTTGTTTAGTTGGTTGGTTTTTTTCCCCTCTTATTGCATGTATTTGTGATCTTAGAAGTCCTTGGAGAAAATAATTTGAAGTTTCTTTAGAGCTGCTGTGGGAGTTTGTAAGTGAGCTCAGTTTTTGCTTCACACCCCCTAGACTCCACCTTTTCTCATGAATTTTTTAGAAGTGAGATGAATAAATAGGATCCTAAATTGTGGGGTTTGTGAAAACAAGAGACCATGAAAAATCTGAATTTAAAGCTTTTTCTGGAAATCAAGGAACAACAAAATCAATACCAATAATGGATAAAAGCATACTGCTGTGTCCTTGATATTTTGAGGCATTTAAGTAACTATTGTAAATCCAAACCAAGTACATGTAAGAGATCCAATGCTCTTCACATCTGCAGAAGATTCTAGTGATATAATCTATTTAATGGATGGAATCAGAAACGATTGACAAAAGGCTCTTGACCTGTACATATTTACCCTATACCTACCTGCCACTACCATGGGCTGCAGTTACCTGGATGTGTCAGAAAGACTCTTTGCAGTTTTGTGGGTGTAACTGAGGTGCTTGTCAGTGTGTTTAGACATCTGACTGCTCATCACAATTTGGAAGCTCTGGATAGGAGCCCATAAATCAGGTATTTCATTTTAAAGATTTTTTTCGAAGCATGCAAGTAGTTCAGTGCTCAATTAATTTTAAAAGTTAATGGGCTCATAGAGCATTTGTCTCTAAGATCCCTCCCTCAGTGGCCAAACCCGTTGTGGGATTTTTGGTTTTGGTTTTTGTTGTGGTTTTTTTTTTTTTTTTAATCTGAAAGCATTACCTGCCAGAATTTTCTGCAGCCATTGTGGCTTGGGACTGACAACATCCAGCATGTTTGTTACTTTTTATAGTATAAATCATCTGTCTCTCTAAATTTTTGGAAAATGGTATGCTGGGGAAGCGAGCAATGTTCTGGTTCAAAATGTGCTGATCAAGTGCTTGATCTGAGCAAGCGAACCAATATAAAACCTAACACATTTGCTCTCAGGCACAAATGGTGAATATCAGACAAGTAAAGAGGATTGGTAGAGGTTTCAGGACTTTTTTAACAATCAAATTACAGATGTAGAAATATATTTTTATTGCATCAATACATAGTGTCATTTACTTTTCAAGTCCAACTTTAAAAAGGCTGAAGTATAAGGTGTTGTGTGCATGTATATTCATCTGCGGAGACAAGGCTGTGCTGCTGAATTTGTCAGGATGTTGCCTGCAGCTTCTGTGTAAATTGGATCAGACCAAAATGAACTGAGAGTGGTGTCTGATTGTACCACAGCACAAATCTGCAAGACAGAACAGTATTCAAGAATACATTACTCCTGTTTTAATCTCTTGTTCTGCTGTAAATGCCGGGTTTGATCACAGTGTTTTCAATATCTGTGCCTGCCTGACTTCTGCTTCTTCATCTCTTAAGCCCTCCCAAGTAATTTTGAATTTGTTCTTGCATGCCTCCTGAAAATAAATGCCAGCCAGGAGTCTGTGTGCCAGCACAGGGGGGAGACTGCATTTAAACCATAAGGATCAGCTGTCATTGAAACATCCCCCAGCTGGGTGGTTCTTTTTTGGAGAATAATGATCAAGTAGTGCAAAAAAGGATGGATAAGGGGAAAGAAAGAGATGGGAAGAAAACTGCAAGAATATGTGTGATCTTATTGTTCATGCTTATGGTTATTCTTTTGTTGTCTTCTGTTCTTTGAAGGCTTTTTGTATCTCACAAGTATTTTGACCCAGGGTTTGAAAAAAATATATCAAATGGTTTTATCATTATTACTCCTTTCATTTCATAACAGTGCTTTTATCAAAACATCCCTGCTAGAAGCTTGGAGTCTATTCATTCCCATTGTTATAGAGAAATGACATTGACATTTGAGATTGTTTCTCTAAAATGGAATAGTGTGGAAATGGTTTAGAAGTCAGAACTAGTATAAACATTATAATTAAAACACTATTTACATTGAGATTGGTTTTTGATGTCAGATTCTACTACTGTCTCTCTTATTTGATCAAATTTACTTTTCAAGCTGTACAAGTGGAAAGTGGTAAAAGGTGGCTGTAGTGCTAAGGAAATCTGCAAAGCTTTTTAAAAATTGTTCCTTAATGGGGAATAATATATATTCTAGGTTATTTTTTTGTCCTCTCTTGTACTTTACAACAAAATGCATCATATATTGCTCACAGAAGTTCATGGTTAAGTTATATGCAGATTCAAGTAGAACTTTTGAGTGTTTCTGTCAATGGATGACTCAGGCTAAACCAGAACTGCAATAGTATAGAGACCCTCATGTTTAAGCACTGACAGTCCCCATCATCACCTGGATTTCTCTCACATCCAAATGAAAACTGTAGGTTTTGTCATGGATAAAATGCATTTTAATTAGATTTCTTCTGACAATGGTAGTGAATACTGGAAAAGTGGGTCCATTTTAGGAAAGTACATACTCTCATAACCATGTCAAGGTACCTTTTTAATCACAAAAATATTAAGTATCTTGCTTGCTTTGAATGAGATGAAGGGTCTGCTTGGTCCTTAAGCAAGTCGTAGTTACAATGTGCATGAAAATGTAGAAATTCAGTTCTCCTTTCATATAGTGTGAATCTGTCAGAAAGAAGCAATTCAGAATACAAAGGGTGGAAATTACAGAAGATACGCTTTCCCTTGAATCTCTGTTCCTCAGATGTTGGGTTTTTTTGGTGATCTGAACAAAAATAAGCCCCAGGAGTTTAAGCTATCTTTTTTTCTATGCCTTCCCAGCTGAACTCTCTTGAGGAGTAAGTGTGTGTTAGAGCAATTGTCAGTTTTATTTAGTACTCCGAGTCTGTTGGAGGGAGGGAAGCTGGCTGTCCTCAGCTTACGAGGAGTATGGGGGGTTATTGAGCTTGCCTGTCATTAATTTCTGGCAAACATGACACCTGTCTGTGCAGTAAGGGGGCATCAGATGGGAGCTGCTTACTTGGAACAACTTCATCTTGTGATGATCTGTTGAACTCAGGTTTAAGTGAATGTTTTCCTGCCCAAGCTGAGGAAGGTGCCAGGGCACAGGTTCAACTGGGAGCAGGGTGGGGGCTGTCTGGGGCTGAGCTGAGCTGGCTGGGAAGAATCCTTCTCTGGGAATGGGGCTTGCTATTTTTATCATGCCAACGTCATATGGGCAAAGTCACATTTCAGGTATGGTCATTGAAACAGTCCTGCTGGAGGATGTGTAGGTACTCCTTTTTATAGCACTCCAAGCCTTTCCAGCTCTGGCTGGGGGCCTGACAGGTACAGGCTTACTGCATTAGACTGAGCTTCTGAAAGGGACACACATACAGGTCAAGTAGGTAAGATAAGATACTGCAAGAATACAAAATGGGTGATGTGAAAGGAAACAGTGGCAAACAACTCATAGCCAACCTGAGGTTCAGTCCAGCTATTTAATCACTCTCAACTGTTACTTTATAATTAAATTATAAATCCCGAGGGTTTAGCATTCCATCTTTATTTGTAACTTTTTTTGGAGATAATGGAAGCTATCTCATTACGGTTTGTTCTAGGCTGGCATTTAAAAGCTGATTTCTTTTTATCTCTGTGTAAATATGCATAGATATGTATATGTGTATTTAGATTAGGGCTGTTACCTATATTCCTCAGTTAAATAATAAAACACTGAAATACCCTACTAACCCATGAAGGTAATAGGGGGTCTAGCAAAGGCAAAAAAGGCATCCAATTTCCCTACAGTAAACAGAATTAGCAAGTTAGTGCTGCTCCTGGCTCTGCTGTCCTGAGCGTGTCCACAGACTGCTGAGTAATTGTTCTATTCCTTTCCCACAAACAGGTGGGAAATGAGTTGCATGCCCCCAAAATGAAAAGCCTCTGTGCCTTTCCACAGAAGCCTCTTGCTTGCCAGCCTGTGCCCTTTTCCCACAGCAGCAATGAGCTTGGTCCTGCAGCGATGCTGGAGAGGCCAACACGCTGGCCCTTGACCTGTGTGCTGGGTGGTGAGGCACCGGTGCACGTACAGTGACAGCTGGAAATACCTGCTGGCTGGGAAAATGCAGAGAATGTCTTTGGAATGTATCTCTTGGTTCCCAGACTACCTTCTCCACACACGTACTGATGAGTGATTATTCACTTGGGAAGTAATTACACCGCTTAATCTACTAAGAGTTCCTTAAAAAGTGTCATCTTTGTAGGACAAGATACTGAAAATATTCAAATACTGTTATTTCTTGTTGTGTATCTTTTCCATTTCCATCAGCTTTTATGTAAAAACCTTCATTTACTTCAATACCAACTGCAAGAAACTACTGAAGTGGCAACAAACAGGAATAGTTTCAATATGAGTATGTATTGTATATAGAACAATACTTCTTGTAGATAGTTGCCAATCAGAGTTCTTTCTTCCCCTCTGCTTTCTCACAGTCAGTTGCATATTTCATATTTTCTTTTCAATAAATTGCAGAGGGAACCAGAATAATGAATTGTCTTCCCTCTGAAGATAAATAGAATATACTTTCACATTACTTGCAATTAAAAAGATAAGTGAGGATGTTCTATGTGGAAAACTTTATTTAGATCATACACTATGACATACATTATCTACAAAATGGTTCTTTATTCCTTCTGTGCTCTTGGAACTGCTCTTAAGAGTAAGCAAGGTGGGTTACTAAATCAAAGTGTATTAGCTAATGGTGAATAAAGAAAGATAAAGAGAATGGTGTAAAAATTGCATATGCTCAATCAAAACAGAAAATTTAACATCCAATGACACATGCTTTTAAAATATTATGCATGTGATGTAGATTCTTGAAAGTTTATTAGGTTTGAAATTCCTATTTTTAATATTGTGTTTAGAAGCATTTGGGATTATTTTACTTTTTTTTACTTCTGCTACTCTCAAAAGCATGTATTTACAGGAGTGAACTCCTGATTCATTAGAGTTTCAGGTATGGCACAGTACACAGAAAGATGATAATGGCTTCTTTTAGCATCCCGTAGAAATGTCTCTGAAGCAACTTTCCAGAAAAATGTTTCACAGTTATCATAATAATTTTGTCATACAAACTTGGTTGTGAAAACTGAGAAAAGCACAATGATAACTAACTAAAATCTCTAAATTTCATTTAGAGTACCCTACAGTGGAAAACAAAAGTGTCTTACTTCTTAGTAAGTCTTCTCTATGAAATGAGTAAACTGAATTGTGATTTCTCTTGCTCCTGATACCTTGGGATATTTATTTTGTGTGGTTCTCCACTGGCATGAACAGGATTTGCCACAGAACCTGGTAAATCAGTCCAAAGATCAGATGTTTGCAGTAGTTAATACACAGTGCTGCTCTTTGATAATTTAATTGGAAAGCCATTTAGGGTCAAATAAACTGTTGGATTGACCCTGTAGTGAAATAATAGCAGAAGTGTGGTTAAACCCATTTTAAGTTCCAGGTTGGAAAGTCTAAATCCAGTGAAGAATCCTGACCAAAACAGCAGAAAAGCCTAGTTCAGAGTTTGAGAAAGGGTGAGAACAGTTTTACTGTTGGTAAAACTGGACCTTCTCCTGCCTGCTGCAGTTCAGCTGTCCCAGCTTCCGAGATTCCCCGTAGGATTCTGTAGCCATGAGTGGGGATTGGAAGGCGATACAGGATGACAGTACAAGAATATAAAAAATTACTAGTGAGTTTCTGAGAACATCTTTAAACCACACAAGCCATTGTAGGATCTTGTGGGTTTTATTTTTTTTTTTAATTTTTTTCTTATTATTTTCATCAGTCGGTGGCAGATTCTCTTTTATAGGAATGGTTCAAAATATGCCCATCGGGCGCATTAAATTTTGACATGTGAAATCTTAGCTTTCACAGCTGAAGAGGTGGTCATAGAACTTTTGTGTAGGCAGGGAAATTAAAACAAAACATATTCTTATCACTCCCAGCAAATATTTATTGTTTAGTTAAGGATTAGAAAATAGGCACATTGCGTCTGTCCCTGGAGTCTGGCTTTGGAAATGGGCAGTTGCTTTCCTGCCGTTTTTATTCTAATCAAAATTGTCTGCTTTAGGGGAGATCAATTCAGAGTCACCTTCCTCCAAGAGTCTGGAGGCAGTTTTTGTAAATTAATCAAGTTTCCAAATACTGCTGTGAAATAGGTGGAATAATACCTCTGTTACAAATGAGGAGAGTGACACACTTCAGTCCCATGCCTTGCTCAAGGTCACACCGTTGCATTGGTGGCAGAGCTCATTAAAACATTCCCAGGTCCTTTTTACTGCATCCATTGGATCACAAACTCTCCAGCAATTTCCTCAGCACCCACTGAAAGTCAAACATTCTTTGTTTAAGGACTCTTCTTTCTACCGGTGGCCAATAGCTCTGGTTTTTAACTGGTTTATATTTTTCCTGTTGACTCATTCAACCTGTTTGATGTTTTAAAGCTCTGCTTTGAGGATTTACCCTCTCCAGGTTCTTGGACACATTTTGCTGTTTGAATGACACCGAGTTAGTAACTCACCTGTCAAAGCTTTTGAAAGGTTTTCCCCAGCAACCCAATAGAAATAAAAAAGACTTCATGGTCCTCTAATTGTTCTTATCAATTTTAACTCCTGACAAAAAATCTGGCCATTGAATTGGCTAATATAGATCAGAGAAATTCCAGGCCCTGCTTGTTTTCTGCTGTTGACAGATAACACTACCCTCATTTTGGCACTATTTATTAGTGGTATTTTTTGCTATTCCTTATTTTTGTCATCCTTTCATTTCTTTGCTTGATGCTCTTTCAAAAGTGTGACACCCTGTCTGTGGCTGACAGGACAGGTGAGTCTCAGTCCTTGAGGAATACTCCTTCCTGCCTCAGCAGAGGAGCATGGATAGAAATCCTCCTCTGGAGAGACTAAACAGATCATTTCTCTGACGTGCTTAGCCTTTGCTGGCCAGACAGACACCAGGAGTCAGGGCGCAGAGGGGTGACAGTGTATTACCCTCTCATTGCTCCCTCCCCACCCCCAGCGCCTTGGCCCTTTTTTGGAAGAGGCAGAGTTTTACTTCCAGGAGGGAAGAAGCAGTGATTGTGTCTTAGGTGCTCTGACTGAAAAGTTTAACTCTTTAAAATATCATTTGAGTTCGATTTGAGCAGTTGGTTTTGTAAATTTCACAGTCTCATCTATTGCAAGTGCAGTTGTTGCATCAGGATTTATGAAAACCAAGCTCAGTCCCTGCCCGAGTGTGCTTTCTGTAGATTGATTGGCCATATTGTTATTTAGCATCTGACAGAGCACGCAAGAATATTAGGCATGAAACATTAATCAGGAAATTATGCATTGCTTTCACAATTAATGTGCAACTGGACTTTACTTTGTAATATTGTATTAGCTCTTAACATGCAAATTATTGCAGGTAATTACCTCATTTTTCAGTGGCCATTTGATGGATTGAAGTTTCATGCAGAATGTTCAGTGTAATTTAAAGTCTCGCAATGATTTGCTTCTTCACTTTTTCATAGGAATCTTAGTTTTCCTTTATCATACATCAGGCATGAAGAGCCTACAGCGCTGTAAAATCTAATGTATAAAGTTCAATTTTTCAATCCTTTTAACTCTACAGCTGGCAATTTGGTCAAGTGTTGCAGTGAAGGTGCCTCCTGCTGCAGTATGTTGAAAAAAAAAGGAGTTGTCCCTGGTTCTATTTATAGCACACAAGTCAAGCTGCCTTTGTAGCATCTGCTTAAACCCAAAGTGAAACAGTAGTCTAACATATTATTCTTTTTATTCCCTAATATGTGAATGTATTGTATTCAATAATCTGTGATCAGTCAAGTAATAATGCTTCAAAAGGAATAATAGAATTATACGATTAAATGTTAAAATGCTTCAGCAGTTTTAAATTTAACAGTCCTGGTGCTTGGGTTTTTGTGTGTCTCTAAGATGTGTATGGTTTCTGCATTACTGCATGTCAGGGAGGCATTATCAGAACAGATACAATCTATTAGAAGGTCTCTGGCCTATAGAAATATTTTGATGTGTGTGAATAACTGAAAATTTAGGTAATTCTTCCTTCATGTTTTCTGATCTTAACGTGTCAAAGTCACAAGTATTTATTGTGATCTTTTCTATTCAAAATCCTGCTCTAGTAAAACAGCTCCTCCATAAAAGTCAAGCAATATAAAATTGAATGCCTATATTTAAATAGATTTTAACAGGTAATAAAACTCTTGAGATTAAAATGGTTTCATTCACCAAGACAGGCAGCTTCCTCTGCAGTGTGCAATTTGTGTCATATTACGTAAAATACAGTTTCAGAAAAAAGATTTAAAATAAAAGCACAAATAGAAGGTATCTTATAAAATGAAACCAGAGATGCTGTGCTTTTAATCCTAAATCAAATAAAGAATGAAAGCAGCATATGAAATCCTGTCTTTATACACTGAATTTCTATGACTTGATTTGTGTTCCTTCCTGCCTATGTAGGTTCGACACCCAAATTTCCAGGCTTATGATCAGAATTTCCACTCCCCAACATCTTCTAATAGGTTTGTTCACTGGTTTGAGTTTGGGGTTTGGTGTTTTCTTTTTTTTTTAATTTGAAAACTAAAGAATTAGAGCATGTCAAGCGATGAGAAAACTGCTTTTGCATCTGTAGCTACCATTTTGGCATTTCAGAACACAGAGTTTCCGTCACATAGTTGGGTTACCAGCACAAAGGTTTGTATCCTGTCTGTTGTGATTAGAGCTACTGGCTGTCAATTTCTCAGAAAATATTTAAATGGCAGGTGAATTGTGCATCTGAAAAATGTATTTCTCCCATCTGATGGCAACGTCAGACCTTCTGTTACATGGAATTAGGACCTTGAAAGCAGTTTTGATACACAGGCTATGAGCTGGTGCACTGATGGAAACCCCACTTCTTACCCAGGGCTTAATAAGTGACGGCAGGAAAATAGATGAGAGTGGTGATCCCTAAATGACCTGCTAATTAACAAGGCATCAATAATTCAAGTTCCTGCCTTTGCCAAGCAAGGCTGGTTGATTTTTAGTGATGGGTGCACCTTGTAGAGGTGGGTAGTTTGGAAGACTTCTCTTTGGGCTGGGGTTTCTGAGGGAATGGGGCATATATTTGCCAGCTAGAAGCCTGTTTGTATTCTGAGAAGGGCAGGAGCACACCCGGCGTGTCGGTGTGCACAGTGCTGGAGTGCAGCTGCTGAAAAAAACTGAGAAAGAGCTCATTAAAGTTAACTTTTTCTCCCTTCCTGCTTTTCCCAGCCCAAAGGTACACCGTGTACAGATAATACTAATGATATTGCACTCTTCACCTAAATAAGAATGGAATTCATTTTTAATAACAAAAGAGCAGCAAGAAGGAAAAAGTTCACACTCTGCAGCCTGTAGTGTGAGTATGAAGAGTAGATAAATAGGTGGGTAACCATTGAAAATAGTGTACTTTGCTCTCATTAACAATCCACTGCCCTGTATGTGAGTTATTCATATTTCAGGCCTAAATGGAAATCAAGCAGAACAGTCTTGCCAATGATCCTTTTCCTCAAAGCAGTGGGAATTGGTTTAAATGTCTCTCCTGGTCCCAGCTGAAGACTGGAAATGGCAGTGGGAGGTGAGCTGTGCAGTGCCATGCAGTGGGGCACGATATTACCTGTGCCGCTGTCTTTGCACGCTGCCGTGAGGTGCCAGGCAGAGATCCTTGCTGGGTCCAGACAGTGGCACTGAATGGGAGTGCCTGCTGTTTCTCATCTAGGCAAGCCTCCATGGCATTTACCAGCCTAATATAAAGGACCTTAAACACTGTCTGAAATCTGCAAGAAATTATTTCAGGGTTTGGTATTTCTGCTTCAGGGATATGACTTGGTAATTTTGCCTGTTTGTACACAGAATGTGGTAAGAGACTGCATTCTTGGAGTTGCCTTAATGATATAAATGTTGAGTGCTTCAGCCAAGCAGTGATACCTGCCCAGGCAGCCCATGCATATTGACACTCCTGCTTTAATAGCTGCCTAGGGGCCACTGCAGAGAGAAAGGATCAGCTGTGGTCCTTGGGGAGTGTTCTCTCTGCTCTTTGCATTTGCTTCGGGATCTTAGGAAGCACCTGTAGCTTTAGACATGTAGCAGTGACATGTTCTTCTGTGACCTGTTGGAAAATAATGTCATTAGCAAGTTGTGGAGGATCTCCCTGAGCTCGCTGTTGCCTTTGGTTTGCTGCTTTTTTTCCTAGAGGAAGTCCTTTTCTCCCTGTAAACCCCATAAGTTGTGTCCCCATGTTGCTAAGATGGGGAAACAATATTTGGCGCCACAGCTAATAATTCAGGAAGGAGCTCTGAGGAAAAATAAGACAGGAAAAAAAAATCTGATACCAAAGTAAGAATAATCCATACACTTGACTTAAAAAGTCTTCTACTTAATTAAGTTCTTTTTTTCCCTGCTCTGATCCCAGAAGTTGTTCATAATATTTACTTCAGAATCTGCAGTTATCGTCCTACATTTTTTTTATTACAAATTCCTCTATTGCAAATAAAATTGCCATATTAATCAGTAATCCTGTAGAAATTAATTTTAAAGACATTAAAGACAACCTGACAGAAACAGAATTTTGGAATAAAAAATTTAGGCCACAGAGCTTTGATGTTGACTTAAATAATTCAGGTATTTCACATGAATTGATTGCACCAGTTGCCAAAACGATTTGAACTGATAGCTTTTCCATTTTGTCAATATTAGAAATGCTTGCATCTTTTTCAACTCCGAACCGTTTAAACAAACTTGAATTATTTCCCCTTGCTGAAGTCATTATGAAGACCAAATACATCAAATGTTGCATAGACGCCAATGATGCAATAACACTGCATAAATCTGTTTCCTATCAGATAGCAAAATAATCTGCACAGACCCCTGAGCGCTGAACCTCTCGGAGAAAACTGATTTCATGAATTCCCCTGCACTCTAGCGCAGTGCTCAGGTGTGTCTTCCAAAATGTTACAGGCGATTGATACAACATGGATAGGGGGAAAAAAAGCCATACAAGGATTAACTGGAAGCTGAACAGTTTGTCACAGAACAATTACCACAGTCTCCAGTCTAAGCACTGGGTGTCTAAGACGACTGAGGTGGTTATATTCAGTCACAGAGCAGGATCATTGTCATCTTTTACTTGTTGAATCAAAAATAATTCAATCATATGTTTTGAATTGTTTGTAAAAATAAGGCAGGTTATTATGCAACCTTCATTTTCTTCTCTACCCACAATTTCTTTTTGGATTACTGACATTTCTCTATCTCTTGGAAAGTTCAGAACTGCCAAAATCAAACAAACTGATTGCTATAGCAATGCTGTGAGAGAATAGCTGAGGCTTTTATTCTCAGCAGGGTCTCTCCCTAGAAAGGCTGTGTGAGATCACAGAATCCCACAAGGATGATATTGCAGGGAGGAAGGCCAGCCCCATCCTGTGCCACGTTACCAAGAGTGCAGCCAGCACCTTCAGGGCAGTGGTCTCCCTCCTCTCTTTTGCACTCTTGAGATCACAACTGGAGTGCTGGGTCAGTTTGGGCTGCCTAGGACAATGAAGGCATGGGCATGCTGGAGAGGGTCTGGCGGAGGGCTGTTGGGGGATAATTTGGCTCGAGCAGGTCTTCACCGTGGTCTCCTGTGAGCTTAGCCCAGTCAGAGAGAGTGGATGGAAAAGAGTGGAAAACTGGCTGGGCTCACAGGGTTGTGATGGGAGGTACAAATCCAGCTGGTGCCAGGTATGAGCAGTGCCATCCAGGGATCAATCAAATGTCTTTGTTGAGAAGCTGGAGACACAAGGAGAGACTGAGAGTGCCGAGTTTGGCTGAAGCCTTAAGAGGAGATGGGGAAGGAGACATATTATTGCTGTCTATAATGTTTGATGGGAGGATATAGACAAGATGAATTGATAATCTTGGAGTCTTACAGTGAGAGGACGAGAGGCAATGGTCATGAGGTGCAATATGATTCCAGTTAGATGCAAGAATGTTTTCATCAGGAGTGTGGTTAAAATTAGAAGATGTGTTCAACAGCACTGCAGCCTCTGCAAGCTTGCAGATTTTCATACCCTGCCCTGAGCAATCTGATCTACTTGAGAGGAATTTGTGCAGAAGGTCCCTTCCAACCTAAATTATTCTGTGATTCTCTCAAATTACATACATTATCTTAATTAATAAGGATAGGTTCAAATGCATTGTCAGTAATGAAATTCTTTATATAAAAAGTAGTATACAAATATTTCCATTTACTTTGAAATAAAAAAAAATGGGATTTCCTGCTGATTTCGGTGTATTGCCAGTGCAGCAGAATTCAATTCCTTCTGTTCAGAAGTGAAGAGTTAAGGTATGCAAGTGATGTCCTTCACTCAGATTCTATTAATTTTTTGGCAAATGAACAAAACCAAGGAAATAAAAGGTAAAGGGAAAGAAATGATTTTCTCTCCATGAGGTTCCTTCACCCTTTAGTCCTCTTTATGCCTCTGCTTGACCATCTGTCAAAAAAACTCTCCTAACTGATGATGGGACTGTCAACTTGATGCTGTTCAAGTCTCCTGGCCCCGTTCTCTTGTCAGCAGGTGCTGTTATGGAGCTCCCTGTAATCCCTCAGGTGCCCAGGAGCTGCAGGGACACGCAGCAGGACCTGAGTCCAACAGAGGCATCCTTTCAAGTGATATGTATGATTACATGAGCCAGAGAATATTCTGTGTTAAATCACTACAGAAAGATAAACCTTTCTGGTGGCTCATGTCAGGAGTGAAAGCAGAAAAGAATATTTCAACAAATTTGTTGAAGTCACTAAGGAATAGGGATGAAAACACAGTAGGAAGTTAAAGGCAATTATATAATCAATAAAGGATAATTATAGTCTCTGTTTAAGGATCCATGAAATGGTATCACTGCATCTTTTTGAGCTGATATGAAACGCTATTCAGTTTAAAGAAAACATAGAATTGGGAACCAATTTTCACAATCTGTGAAAGGTTTCAAGATTTAATTTATGTGTATTTATTCTAAATTAGGATAAAAGCTAAAAATACATGCTAACATGTTGGTAGCCAACAGCCGCTATCTCTCCTTCTCACTGTTATTTTTTTAAATCAAAAATAGTGAATATTCAAACTACTGACTTCCACACCAGTCAGGGAATGATGACAGCTCCCATTTTGTACTTGCTAAATTTTCAACCAGTCACCTTCGTGCTGTGTTACAGCCTCCAAAGATTTGAATAAATAACAAAAACTATATTCTATTAGAGACAGGGAGATGACCTAAGTTTTCTGAGCTGTTGAAAGCTTGAGATTCAAGGCCATCTTTGAATGAAACTTTTCAATTTCACATGCCCCAACTAAGTTCGCTCTCTTTTGTGCTTGGGGCTCTCTGGGTCATGGAAGAGAGCTGATGTGCCAGAGTTCTATTCTTCTGCTCGAGTGTACTGCTTAAAGTACTATTTCATGTGCTTGTGGTGATTGGTGCTCAGCTTTATGGGTTTGAATTCTCTTGAGTATTTTCTCTCTTCACCGAAACTGGCTGCACTTGTTTTGACTTCTCTCCATGATGTCACCGTTAAATAAAGTCTGTCAGTCAACTGCAGCACAACAGCTCACTCCGGTGTGTAAGGCCGAGCGGTGCCATTCTGTGTGGGGTGTCTGCTCTCTGTGTGGATCACAAATTCCTGCTTGTCCAGAGTTCTGGGTGCTGCTTTTCCATGCCGTGAGAAAGGGCCTTAGGCAGAGTATCTGAGTGCTGGCCAGTTATCCCAGACAGTGCCCCTGGGAGATGGCCCAGAAGTTATAGAAATAAAATGCTTGGCTGGAAAAGGCAAGTTTCAGGGAGTCTTTGCTTCAGAAATACTTTTTCCCAAATTGTTCTTAGGTAAGAGATTAACTTTAATCCATTAAGAAAGAGATCAACTTTAATTCACTGACCTGTGATATTCTCTTTACACTGCTCAAAGCACTAAGCAGTCAACACTTACGTAAATGTTGCAATTATGAGTTTTGTGTTTCCTTACCAAGGTGAAACTGGTTTCAAGAACCATACACAATGTGTCCTCCAAGTACTGATTACCTTGGAACAAGATATTTTGCAGGTGTAGACTCTGTGTTTTCAGTGTGCAGATGTGTTTTTATGGGTGTTACCCAGATCCCCTCTTCTGTTTTACTCTCATAATGCTTTACTTGGCTTATCCTAAATTTGCTTGAGAGATTTTTAAAATTCAAAAAGGGTCTTCTGAAAAATGCAGGGGGTTTTGCATCAAACCCTTCAACAGTATGAAATGCTGTGCATAGTCTTTTGTGCTAGCAACTATATTTCAGAAATAGAAAATATTGAATATTTGATTTTCCCTGCAATTTAAGGAAATAGATAAAAGTCACTATTACTGGAATAACACAGATAGTGTACCACGAATAATGTAAACAGTAATTTAGCAATTCTGTCCGTGAAATAACCATAAACAGGATGTTATTGTATAAGTGTTCGTCTTAAACATAATGAATTGATTGTGGATTGTTTGTAGAAAATTTTTTGATTCCCGGTGTTTCTTTGTTGTCTTCCCAAAAGCATCATGGTATTGATTATCAGTTTTTGTTGAAAATGATAGGTAAGGATGCTGACTGTCACCATACACACGAATGAATAAATGAAACCAATGTGCAAGTATAGAAGAGTTTTTGAATGTAATAGCAATGTTTAATCCTTTAAAATTTTGTGCAAATTTTGACTAATTTAATTCCGGTCTTTTAGTGAGCTAATCATCAATGACCATTGCTATTTATTCCAAAGTAATCCACCACTGTAAGACTGAGGCTGCAGAGATTTTGACCCACTTGTGCAGCCTTTGCTCATCCACTGCCCAAGCGAACGTTGGCACTTTGCTGTTGCAGTGGAGCGACAGGTGTGCACATCCAGGTACCCAATGGGCTGGTGGCGCATAAAGGGACGTGGCAGAAATGCGAGGCGAGCAGAACACTTGGCAATACAACTTTGTACTAAAGTAGTTCAGGCTTATGGCTAGAAGGAAGCTAACAGAGATGAGGCTGAAGTTCTTCTACCACCCAAGTGTGCGCCTCAGGGAATTATTGGAGAGGAATTCCAGAGATCAGAAGAACTAAGCTCACTGGGAGGTAATACTGCTCTTTCTTTAACACATTCCATCAGCAAAACTCGCTGTGCTTTGTGCTGTGTTTTATAAGTGAGCTTAAGTTCCTTTGCAAAGGCACCTCAAAGGGAGAAAGAGCTTCTGGATCTGTAGATTGAGGTAGGACCTAGTGGATAATTTCTTCAGCACCCAGGAAGCTTCCCTTGAAGCCAAGTATTGTGTACTTTAAAGCTGTGAGGAAAATTTTATTTGGAGTTATTAAGACTTTCCTACTCCATAATTATTTTATCATTGTAATCCTTATGTAGAGAACAAAGTTCCTCATTGCTTGGTTCATAATTTGGGACATTTCTCTTCCATTCACTGGCTGTTTCCAGAAATTAAATGCCCAGGGCTGTGAATATTATTTAGCTGGGTTTGTGCCTAAAGTCATCCTGCCTACTCTTTAGAGAGAGGATTTTATTGTTACTGAATTAGGTTGGGAAATGAAGACTTCATCCCAAATTATAATTATTTTTCTGCATCTGCTCCAATCATTTACATGGTTTATGCTTGTAAATTAGGTGTTAATGGAATCCAAGTGGGGTAACAGTGTGGAACATCAGAACTTCAATTGACTGGAGAAGTGGAGAACATTCAAATATCTCTGAGGAGATCACTTGAGCAAAGACTCTGCGGCGTTTATGCACGGAAACATCATTGTATTACAGAAATTATCTCAAATACAAAGAGAACAGAAAATCCACCTTCTACAGGAAATTGTACTTCTGTGCTTTCCATACTTCTCAGAGAATGGGTGTTTGTGTTCTTGAAGTTGTTGTTTGGGCTTTGTGGGTTGTTTGTTTGTTTCTTTCCCATTGTAGCACAATCACTCAGCCTTTACATCTCAGACAGGCAGCTGTTGCACAAGTGTTTTGTGCTCTACGTCCCTGAAAGCACCACATTGAAGTGATCTCTCCAGTGCTTCTCATTTTAGGGATATTTGATATAAAGTTATTTTCTGCTATGAGAACCTGTTATGGATGTTGTAAGCCACTAGTGTTGGTGTTAGTCATTTTAGAAAACTAAATCATAAAATGTTACTCTTAGAATTACAGGGAACCCTGACATTGTTTTAAATTTGTACACTGTTAACATCGAGGTGGTATTTGCCTGAAATGTGCAGGAAAATGCTACTGATTATGTGATATTGTGTAAAATGCAAATGGAATATAATGCCTTGGCTCTGAAGCTGTGTATTTGTGATATAGCTCTAAATATAGCTGCCCTTTTTTCATTATTTACTTGACAGTGACATTCAAATCCTTAAGAGAATATTCATCATTTTAGAGTGATGAAAGAATGAATTAGGGCTGATTTAGTGTGGAGGATATCTTCAGTGCAGGTATCTCGTTGAGTAACACTGTCACTGTGTACTCCCTTTAGAGCTTAGTGAGGGCCTTTTTCTGATTAGGATTTACCAGAGGAAAATGAAAGAGGAAACAGGTGAACCAGTCTGGAGTGTGTTTAGAAGTTGATGCAGACTGAAAAATCAGGCTTTTCATAGTTCTAATATTCCTGATTAATCAGATATAGGAAGCTTTACAAAGATCTCACCCTAAACTGTTAGAGATTAAGAGTAAATGCAGAATAAGGTGATTTGAAAATATAGAAATTAATATAGTTGGGACACAACAAATATCTTACTCTGAGTGATATTCTGAGAGTAAAACAGCCCTGGGAAGAACAGTGGCTCTGTTGTTAACCACGTAATGGTTGTGCACTTCTTCCTAAAACCGACACCTCATGTTCTAGGAGGAGTGGGAAGGCAAGTAGTGTATTGAAGACAATTATTCTTTCTTCCTCATTAATCTCTGTGCCTCCAATTATTCCAGAGTCATTAAACAGCCAAAGAGTGTGTCCATTGATATTGCTCTCATAGGATCAGCTCATGGATTAGAGCACTTAGTGATCAGAGCTCAGTGCTGGGATGGTCCAGCACTGGTCCAGGATAAGCACATTTTCACTGGAGATTTGTATTTGCCTGTAACTATAAAATGTTCCTGCTTATATATTTGGTTGTTGCACCTATAACCTGCATAATTGCAAAGTTATTAATAACCTTGGTAAGGTCAAAGATGTTAATTCAGGTGACCAAACATTTAATTTGAAAGGAAAATTGTGAAGCAAAAGTGGAAACAAACAAAGACAGAAATGCAGAAGAATAGTTTTGCTGTCTGCTACAGTTACAGCTCTTTCAGGGCATGAGATCTCAGGTTCTTGTCTCCAGTGGCACTTGGGGTGGCAGATGAGAGGAGCAGCCCATGGCAGTAGCACCCCAGAGCAGCAGCTGCTTCTGGCACTTGCTGAGCCTCTTGCAGTGGACCTTGCTGTCTTTTCTATCTATGAATCTGTGGCTTTGGCTTTAGGCTCTTGTAAATTTTAGCATCTTGGGATGGGAGCCCAGTGTTCAACAGGCAAGCTCTGGCAAAAAAAGGACTTAATGATACCTTAATGATACTGACCTTTGTAAGGTTTTCTTTTTACTCCCCTTGGAGAACGTTCTGTGCGTGTGTGTGCGTGGTTTTTTGGTTGGTTGGTTTTGTTTGCTTTGTTGTGTGTGTTTCCTGTTTCAGTTGCCTTACTTCCCTCACCTGGACAGGATGTGAACGCTGCCTCTCACTCCCACAGCCTCCCTTTCCAGGCTGTTTGGGCATGCTGATCACCTTGTGGTTTGGCAAGTCTTTCTGAGAGATTGAACATGTTCAGTATTAAATGATAATTTTTTTCCCACAACTTTATTGTCCTTTAAGTTGCCCTCAGTAGTAAGAACAAAAAAGCACACCCCCTCAAAAAAGGTCTCTTAATGCCCAGACTGAACGAACTGAATTTTCCAGGGACATTTTTTTGTTTTGGCATTATTTTTAAATCCAGACCAGGAAGAAGTAGGCAGAATATTATCGCATCATATGCAAAGTCAAAATGTTAAATGCTCAAAATGTGGCAGCAGATAGCCTTGATTTTAATCTCTAAGAATATCACATATCACCCTGAACCATGTTGGGGAAAGTACACGTTCCAGAATATTGTCCTGAAGGTTATTCTTTCAGAACTCAACGGAATTTTTAGAAAACTTGCAAAAGGTTTATTACTTCATAGGCAGAGGGGGGAAAAAATTTTATACAACACCTTTTGTTTTGTTTTCTTCTTCTTAAGAATGCATTTTATACATAAAACTGTTTTAAAAACTCTAATGAAAACAATATATCACTTATAGAGAATTCTACCTAAGATTGTGGAAATCTTATATCTTTGTGATTGTTTAATTTGTCAAACTGTTTGTGAAAAATTCAGCCTCAGAAATGTATCTCATACATCTTCTCTCTGGACATATCAAAGCAATGGAAGGTAATAAGGGATACATTGCATTCATTTCTATTTTTTTTCCTCTTTAAAGCATATGCTATGACTGGTACATAGGTCAAACAATCTTATTTTGGTTTCCTTCTGATCGTTTTCTCACACTGGGAATATAAATCAGGTTTTGTTAGTTGACATAGATTACTTTTTGCTTATCCACCTTTCCTCAGCAGCCTGTTTTCCTCCCTTTATACATGCTCAAAACCAAAACACTTGGTTTTATTTCTGTCTGCTTTGCTGTGAATATTAAGCAGATTTATGAAGCATTTTGCTTGGAATAAGTAGAGCGTATCTTGCTATTCAAGAACATTTTTCTAACACTTAAATGCTTCTTTGCCAAACTCTTGTTTTAGACTCATTAGTTTATAATTGTGACTTGAGTGTTTTTGTTTGATTTGGAACCTAATAATTGAGGTAATAATCTGGTTCATTTAAATATGAAGAATTGTTTGATATTGAAAAATAAAAAATGAGAGAGAGGAATAGGAATTCTTTGGCCAAACATGTTGTATTTTTACACGGTCATGTACACTTTGAATTTGAATAGTCTTCAGACAGAGAATTAGACAGCAAATATATGTGACTAAAAATTATGTGTTTCTTTCCTGAAGTAACAACTTCAGTGAGTATTTCTGGCAGCAGTGCTTAAGTCCTGTTTGGGGAGCTGGGAAAGATGGGAGGTCAGCAGTTGAAGAGAGTCATCTTTGGAAAGGAATTTCCAGGGTCAGTCTCAGTGCCTAAAGGGACACAGTTTAGGAAGATGTCCAAGCTCTCTTGGCAGTGTTGTTTTAGAAGGCAGATCTTTGGGTGCAAATCAGGGAACTGTGGTGATTCAAAAAATTCCTATCCCCACTCACCTCTTCATATTTGCCTGCAGTAATTTGTCTTTCTTGGACTTTAAGGTAAGACCAGGGCCAGAAGGAGCTGATGCACTGGCTCTGGTTTTAAACCTGTAAAGGTGTGCTTTGAACTCCAGAGTGCAGCCTGTTCTTCAGCAGCCTAAAATGACTCTAAAATGTGGATACCTCGGTGCCCCCTTGAACAAACACTGCTATGGCATTAAGAGGGCTAAGGTGCCTCTCAGCCATCTTCAGGTGACCATGACACATTAAGGTTCGTTCCACTTGCTATTTGTAAGCATTTTTTAAGAGTTCTGTAGCATGGACCTTGCAGGAATGGGAACTATGAGTAAGAGTGTGTTGGCTGCAGCCAATATTCCCTTCTATTCTCATCATCAAGTGAGCAAGTGATATTATAACATGGTGTGACTTTTCTGAGCTTTGTTTTTTCATATTGTTTATGGTGTAATATCAAAAGTCTTGTATATATTTTTAC
Source organism: Sclerurus mexicanus (assembly GCA_013396755.1). NCBI lineage: Eukaryota > Metazoa > Chordata > Aves > Passeriformes > Furnariidae > Sclerurus > Sclerurus mexicanus. The sequence continues at coordinate 790,318 of VWZF01002766.1, read as the reverse complement.
CCTAGAAAAGCCCTTTCCTATCTAACTCTAGGTATGAAACTAGATATAGATTAGGTCTGAGTCATCCATGGACAAATGTGTCTGAAAGTCCTCCTACTGCTCAGTCTGCATCATGCAAGTGTAAGTGACAGGTAGAGGAGAATTTTCAATGATGTTGGTTTAACCTGCTGATAGGCAGCGACAGTGATCATCCATGCTTTGGTATGAATTGGTAATCCTGGGCATTTTTGTTTTAGAAAGGAAAGACCCTTTCACTTACTTCATTATGTTGGATATAAATGAAAAGCAGGCAGCAGATAAATATCTGTTGTCATGACAAAGAAAGCAGTTGTAGCATTTACAAGGAATTCTGATAACTTGTGTTTACTATTTTGTTATTGCTTTCACATCTCAAGCAGAGCAAAATTATTCATTGTGGATTATATCGTTTGTTTCCATTAGCACATGAATCAAAGAAGTTCAGCTCAGTCAAACAAAGGGAAAAAAATGGATGTCAGTATCTGTCCATGATTAATTTAAACAATAAGCTGTTGAGTGTCCAAAAATACATTTTAATGTTGACATGAAGAGAGGCAGTGAGTAATACCACAATCTTCAAACAGTGGCAGGAGCTGTGAGATTGCTCCTAGCACCAAGTGAAAATGTTGCGTCTGTTTGAAAAGAGGTCGGGGTGGAAGTTCAGTGGGGCAGGGCAGGGAAGGAAATGATACATGATAAGGGCACATCACTGATTGATTCCAGCCATATGAAATCAGATGGCACAGGGATCAGGTAGTGTCTGCCTCAAATACATCATCGTTTACAAACACAGCATTGGTAAAAAAGCAATTGTTTAGGAGCATGCATGTTATCCAGACTGGATTTGAAATGTGCTGTGGGTGTAGAGGAGCCACGGAACTGAGCCGGGTAACTTGTGGCAGGGTTATTGGCAGAGTGGGGAGCACTGGGGCAAAGCATCTGTCCAGCTCCTTGAGCAAAGTCACTTCTTGAACAAAATGCCATCTTCTTTTTCTTGTCCCCTCTGCAATCTAATACATCCCTGTGCAAATCCCCCAGTGTTTGCTGGCAAACTTGTCGGGGGGTGAAGCTTTTTGTTTCATGAGCTTTGAATTTTGCTCTAGAGAAGGAACCTTCTTTCGTCGGTGTTTCTGTAGCCTTTGACTGTGATCTCTCTCTCCATTCTGGGTAGTGATGTTGTCCTTGGCACTACGGTGTCTGAGCACAATAAAAGAAACAATTCCTGCTATTGTAATTGAGGCTGGTGCTACCCATCACTTGGAGTCTGTCCATGTGCTATTCTGTATCACTCTTAAGAACATTAAGGCTTACAGAGTCAAGTACCCAAATATTTACAAGAAAAAAATTAGGCCAAGATGGAACCAGTCATCACTCTGGCTCTTTACAATATTTATGAAGCCTTTTAATTAGATGAAAATTGAGTAATTTTCTTAACTCTTTGCCCTCCCCCACGTGTGCTCAACCTAAAAAGGCAGTAATTATTCTTAAAATATTAGTTGCAATAAGTAAATACTCCAATATTCACTGTGCTTGCACCTTCTTGTTTTATGCTTTAAATACTTTAATAGTACCCTGGTTTTCTGGCTGGCTTTTCACTCAGGCAGGTACTATTGGATCTAGCAGGGAATCAACAGCCCCACTGCCACCAGTGGAATCTAACCAAGGGAAGCCATTCTACGAATAAAATAGACAAAACCTGCCCTCAGTTCCTTTAACATGTAATCCTGCCCTATTGGAATATGCTGCTGTAAGAAAAGGAGTACTTGCTATTTCCCAGCACACACACACTTTGTCAGTTGTCACTGTTAGTGGACAGCTTATCTCCAGAAGCCGCAGGAGGCAGGATAAACAATGGAACTGACATTTAGTCACGTTTTTGGGGACTTCCTAAAACTTTGACTTGAATGCTCTTGTATTATTTTCCTGCTGGATACTGGATATCTAGTGAGTGCTGAGGGACTGTAACATATCTGGGTAGATAATCAGATGTTTAACAAAGTAAATTTTCAGAAGAAACCATCTTCTATCAACTTCATAAAGAACCATTTCTTTTGGCATTTCATGAAGGATCTATTTTTCTTAAAATAATGTGGTAAGGCATCCTCATCCAGAGAGATTTAAAACCTCTAATATTGCACTTGTAGTGACCTATTTTGCACCTGAACAGTGGTAAATGGCAAAATGAAGTACACTTGTGTTTTAAGCATTGCCTGTAACAGAAACTGTCTCTGATGACTTTTTAAGGATCATTTCAGTGCCCTTTCACTTCTAGAAAACCTCAGTGAATGGAAACTGGCTTTACATTTTCTAGATACGTAAATTAATACCAGCAAAGGTGTGTATGCTTTGATAAATTCAGGATTCCATCTGGGCAGTGATAAGAGGTCTTAGTCTGTTCAACAGAGATTTAACTAAACATTATGCAAATATTTATCTCAGATGGTGGCTTGAAATCTTATGTATTTATTCCCACAGTTGTATTTAAACTGCTGTGGTTATTTTACAATGTGATCAAGAGAAAGCAGAGAAGTGCAAGGATGTTAGCTAAATTTGTTATGCAGAAAATGTAATACAGGACAATCCTTGAAAACAGTTGGATGTAAATTTCAAAGCGCTGCCGAAGTTTGGGAAACAGTAAATGTTTTGAAATTCATGAATTTCCAGCCATGGTGTTGTGTAATTTGAAAAGAAGCAGCAGTACCAGGACAGTAATCGAGCTAAACAAAATGCCTAGCAGGTACAGGAAAGAGAGACACCTCTGCTGTGCCATTTGCAGCCATGGCTTTCCTTGCATCAGCCCTCAAATTGCTGCTCTAAGTTACGCATAGTTGTGTCTGAATGGTGGTCAAGCCCCAACTCTAGAATAAGTTCGCGTGCCAGTATAAAATAAGCTCTGCAAAGGGAAAATTTACACATACGTATGTACAACAAAACAGACTGCGCAGTCAGGATGTTGCCATGTGCTGCTGGGTTTAGGTGCTGCCTTTTGTGGTTCTCTTGGTTTGTAGTGTCCAAGCAGCTCGGAAAAGTGAAGCACATATGGAATTTTGGGGTAATTTACCTAAATTCTGTACCACTGCACAAGTGCATTTGTGTACACAATGCAGCCCCTATTTAAGAAGTCCATGGAATCAGTTCCAAAGGTAAAATAGAAGTGATAGTCTGTCTTGTGAATTGTTATTGAAGATGAAGTAATGCTGAAGTCCTGCTTTTGTGTGAGTGCGCCCTGTGCCCTGTGACAGCCCTCAGCACTGCCCTGGTTTGCAGTTATGAAATTGTACTTGTGCAATTCATGACTTTGACTAATGTTGGTTACATAGTCAAGGGTCTTAGAAAGCTTTTAAATGAGTCTTCAGAATTAAAAATACTATCGACTGTAGTGTTCTAATTAAGAACCCTCATTTTTTAAAAAAATAATAATTCAGTATGATACTCCAGCAACTTATAATGACCAAAAATTAGCATAAATCAACTGTAAATACTTGTATTTTCCACTTGTGTTTTCAAACAAAAAAATTGAAGGTAGGATTCTTTTTCCGAATTCTTCACTTCTAATTTTTTTATAATTTTGTATGTTCTACCACAACTGACTACGAATTTACAGAAAATTCCTGTAATATGGAATGAAAAAGCCCCACAGGATTATCTGATGGAATTATTCAAACTCTTGCTAATTTTGATCTGTTCCCCTATGATTGAAAACCTGTCTTAGATCCGTCCATGACAGATTTGAAAAATATTTGCCTGTAACGCTTTACTGTATTAGCATGAGCTATCTCTGCTATTAATTTTATTTATTATTAAGCAGTGGATTCTGTTTAATGCTAAACTTTAACAGCAGCCTCCAGCTGCTCAGTTCTCCTTTCTGCACTAATGCTGTTTATCGCTCCCTTTTCTCTCCACATTCTTACATCTCCTACAGTTCTTATGCCAGTGTCTCTCTTTGCACAGCACCTTATTTTTTCCCAAGACACAGAACATCAGGTCTCTCTTTGTGTCGGGTTGATTCCATTTCCATCGCGCAAATCTGGTTACCTTGGTTAAATAAAATTATTCTACCACTAGGAGATTGGCAAACCCATGCTTGGCAAGGCCGTATTGTACTTTAATCCATTTTTCACTTACTCCTACACATTTATTCTTTTTTTTTTCTTATAAAGGTAGTGTTGTAATGAAAGAAATATGCCTCCAGTTGGCCTGTGGGTAGAGTTCCTCCAGTGAGCCCTGGCAGGACAGCAGCAGTCCCAGCTACCCCAGCGTGCACCAGCCACGGCTGAAGGCTGCATTGGCATGGCAAGAGATGTCTGTTGTGCCTTCCTTTGCACTCTGCTGTAACAGCGTAGTCAGAGAGTTTAATTAGTCATAAAATGCCACCTCTTCGTTGGTAGCTTCCATACCAAGATTTCTTTGCATCTTTGGCGTTCCGTATGCTTTTCTGTTTCATTTCCACAGTACAGTGCAGCTTAACCTGAGTTCCCCAAGTTTTGCTTGCATTTCCGATGGAGATTTTCACTGTCTTTGCGCACTTTCTCTTCGCATATTCCGTGTTTTCTATGAAGTCTGCAAGAGACTGCACTACCTTCTTTATTAAGAAGTGACTTCTGCAGATGAAGAGCAGCTTTAAACCGTCACCAGTTCCCTGAGTTATACATTCTTCATCCTTTTGCCCTCTTTTTATCAAATTAAACTGGTAAATATATGAGTCAAAGGGTGGTTTGAACATTCCGTTCTTTTCTTGAAATCAGGGAATGTCATCTCCTATTCTCTGTCAGGCCTACAAATCTTTTCTCATTTTGTCCAATTGACCTCTTCCAGTTTGCATTATCGAAGCTGAACAATGGAATCACTTAAAGTCCATGAGCTAAAGCACTGAGAGAATTATGTCACTGTTCTTTTTTCTAGCACTGCAGTATCAGAACATTTTAACAAAATGGGAAAAGTGGTTACAAGGCATTTTAGCCTTGAGTTTTTGTCCGCTGCCAACCTCCTGTATGTGTGGCAAGGTGAATACAGCGTGCATGACACTTGCTAAAAGCATCAGCCTAAACCCACACTGCAGTAAGGATGAGATCATTTAAACTTATAAGATACTGAAAACCAGAGAGCCTAAAAGATTTTTTGTAAACTGACCACATGGGAAGATGTAGTGATAGTACATTTTTCTATGCTTTTGATAAAATTCAAAGGTTATTTCTACTGTGGCTTATTTGTACTTCTGGCTAAAGTCTAAATTGAAAACTGTATTTGAAGACAGAATATATACTAGCTAATTTATCCTACTAAACTTACGTTACAAAATAGGGTACCTATTTATTGATACATACAGATTTTTCTTCTTCCAGGTTGAAAAGAATTATAAGGATCAGAGCAAGGCTACATGAATTTTGATGTATAATGTAAACTCCCATCTCTGTGAGAAGAAATGCACATATGGTAGATGTTTTTGTTTTCTGTATTGAAACTCTACTTCTCATGACAAAGGACTTCAGTGTTACAGGTCAAGATCAAAACGTAGGAACAATGCAATAATTCCATTCCTCATTTGATGAAGAAATGGAGTTTTTCCCTTTTAGCTTGACACAGTCACTAGACTTGTTTCTTTAAAGCTTCACAAATACAATTTTCGGTGTCAATATAACCACTCTGGAATATTACACTGATGCTAATTTATAAAAGTACTTACTGTGGGCTTATTTTAAATGCAATATATAATTTTGTGGCAAACCTTTTAGCGGGACTGTAAATTGACATCTCCTGCAATCAGCAGCTCAGAAACAATAGTTTTCAATCAATCAGTGCAAAAAACCCTCTTGTAATACACATAGAGTTCTCCAGAGAATGACTGAGCTTCATAATTCAAACCTGCACTTTTCCCTTGTGAGTCATAATAGAACAGCGACCATTTGGAGCCCTTTAGAACAGCAAAATAAAAGGAGTTCAACACTGAAAAGAAAAATCTGCCAGTTAAAAGCTGGAAACAATTTCAAAATGATGCTTTTTCCATGCAATAAATACTCTAAGTTCAGCTTAGACCTTTCTATTAAGCAGATGTTGTTATTGGCATGGCTTGCTGCTTCTCTCTAAAAGAATCTGTGCGCTTACAACAAGATTTGTACCTTGTAACTACAATAAGTGCATTAGTGGGAAAAGATGGCTGAATTCATCATGTCCGGAAATAATGCCCTACATTTGTATAACCATTATGGGCATATTTGTTCCCAAGGCAGTGTTGGTATTTTATTTTCCTTTGGTATGATTTCCTCCTCGGCATCATTCCTCAGTAGGACTTCCACACCCAGTGCCAGTTTCGTCTTGTTAACATTACCTTTGGAAGAAGAGTTTGATATAAGAGTCATGAAATTATGGGTAATCAGACAAAAAGAAATATTCTTTTTCACTCTCTGGCTTTTATGTCTATGCTTCATTCCGTGGAGTAACAATTAGTTCAAGTGCAGTAACAATTAGTTCAAGTGGAAATGACTGCCTTTTCATCCCTTCTTAGCACTCCATAACCTATTGGTACAAAAGATTAATGCCTACTGCTCAAGGAAGGGACATGCCCAACACACCACTATGTGTATGGATGGACTTTCATTACGTGGAGGAGTTTCATTTTTAAATCTGTTTCACTGACAATTGAAGTTGTTTCTCACAAAAAAAGCAGAGTAGAACAGTTAATCTTTGTGTTTTGACTCAAGGATAGTCTGCTGACAATAATTTCTCCTTTCAATACATGCTAAAAACTACCTTGAATTTGCAGTATGCAGACTTGGATGTTGCACAAACACCTTAGGAGCAATTAGACTTCGGTTTATCTTGTCCAGGACCAAGGAATATTTTCAAGCTGCAGGATGATCCCAATGTCTTTAAAATCTGGCCCAAACCACTGAAGAAAAATTTCTTCTACAGGTTTTTTATTCCAGGAATGATCAGCTGTTAAGGGCACTAGTGGGGGGAGAGGAATGTGCTTGTTATACACTTAGGGCTTCGGCTATTGGAGTCAATGAAAAGGCATTTATTATCCTTAGAAGCCTTCTCCGAGTTACATTGTAATGCTCTTTCAACCTTGGTATAGCATGATGAGTAAAGCTGCTCAGGCAAAGGCAGTGAAAGGAGTGTTAAAACTTCCCTCATGGTAACACCAAAAGAATAAATAGAAAGTCAATGAGGTGAGAAGTAAATATTTATAGATTTGAACTGCTGGCTTGTCTTGGTAGAATTAATTGCACAAATATTGGTGCACAATGATCCACACAAAGCATGAGGATTGTGTCCTTTATCAGGAAGGAAGTGAAATGTGCCACACAGAGGCTTGGATGGGTAATCATGGGTGTCATTCACATGTCTGTTCCTTTTATCTTGGCCTTGGCAACAACATTCTCTACAATTCAACCTAAGGATGTGGGCGAGCCGCTGTCGTGTCAGACACTTTATATTCCAAGAGTGTTTTGCATATAATCACAGTGTTAAAAGCCACTCCAGAGCACCAGAGAACCAGCTGAGCTCTGGCCCAGAACTCCCCAAGCAGCCCCTGTGTACCCTGCCCTGCAGGCATCGCTGGGCTGATTTAAACCAGACCACCTCTAGGGTTAGGGGGTTGTTTTTTCATTATTAGTTTTACTGCCTAGTCTATAATCCAAAGTATTGCTCTGTATGACACCATAGTAGGTTTTCTTAAAATAATTTCTAACTCTGTTTATGATGGCTGAAAGTACAGCCTAGGATCATATATGTATTTTTGTGGCTGGTAATAAGAAAGGGTGTTCCTGCAGGTACAAAGTATTTTATCAGACTTCTCATTAATTTTTTACAGTGTGAATACTTTCATTAAGAGCATTTAACTAACTGTTGATACTCTGGTACATGTTGCTCTAATCCATCTTGAGTTTCCAAAGTGTCTGAAGTCAAATGTTAGCGTCAAAAACCAGAAGGCCAAACAAAAAGTGTTATTTTTACATGCATCACAATTTAGAGTTATGTGAATTTCATTTGCTGACTTTTTCAAAAGTTTTTAGTGACAGCTGATGAGTTCACATGCACAACTAAATGGCAGGGGGTTTTAACCCTCATTTTAGAGCATCTATTTTTGTATTGTCTGCTAGATGGACCTTCTCTAACAGTACCCTTTGTTTTCCTTTCACTTAACTGAAGAGGAAAATACAACACATGAAGGGATATATTCTGCAGAGCTCTAGAACAGCAAACCACTACAGTCTGTAGCAGTGACATGCTGCTCTGAGTTTTGCAGGATATCTCAGTTGTGCTGCCCACCAGGAGAAGGAGGCTGGGGAAAACAAACTGTCCTTGTACTGGCTTAACATCATGTGTTTGGATTACACTGGATAGGATTCCTTTATTTGGGTGCTGTTCCTCCTATAATTTGGTCTTTTACTTATCTTTATATTTGATTTTTTTAATCATTATTTTTTAAAGAGTAATAGAGAGGGCAGGGCTCTGTGTCCTCAGTACACTGAGAGCATAAAGGCATAGCCAGAGGTCTGCCAAAGGAATCAATTATGATTTGGGAAATGGCAAGCCCTGGGTCCCTGCCAGTCTGCAGAGAGACTGGGCAGTTTGCTCTTTCTGACTCCATGTGTGCAATTTTAAATGACAAAAAATCGGAGGGGTCTTCTCTCAGTGTTTTCTGCAGCAGCAGGTGACACGTTGACATTAGAAACAGGAGGCAATTGGGACAGTGCTCTGGAGCTTTAGCCAAATTCTTCAGCACCAGCCACAACGAGAGCCATTCCGTAAGATTTTTATGTTTCTACCAATGCTGCGGAATTAGTTATTTTTCAATAGACTATTCTGATAAGGTCATACATATTGTGATATGAATATCACATGTCCATACTTTTCCTCCTGACAGTTTTGCAAAGCATTTATGATGAGTGTATCAATAGTGAGACAATGTTTTCAATTAGTGCAGCAATTTATGCAAAGGGAATTTTCGGCCTCTGTACAACTGGATAACTGCATTTGGATATGCAAAATTTCAAACACTCTTTACCTCAAATGACTGATCAGAACTTCCACCCAGCTCCAGGAGGGCCAATTTATTTCCAAAGAAAAGTCTTATGTCTTAGCACTGGGTCACATGAGCAGCACTTTTCTGTTCTTGAAGGAAGACTTCTGGAGTACCTGATATTACTGTGAGTTTCATGAATGCTGAAAAGAGACAGCACATGTTGTTATTAATCATTAGATATGGCATAGACAATATCTGGCAAACTCCAGACATCTTTATGAGCTGAAGTCTGTGGCCTCTGGAACTGTCTTTACTTCAAAGTTGTCACATGAGAATGCTGTCATCAGACTCTGAGCAAGGTTCTCACTTGCTGTCTTAAGTGAAGCTTGGCATAATTGTAAATAAGTCTTTTATTCTTTTTCCATTCTCTCTCAGTACATTCCCTCTGCCTGTCTCTTCTGTATTTCCATCAAGTGGTAGAAAATGAGCTGTGTTAGAAAACAAGTGGAGGCTGACAGATAGCAGATGAATGCCAGACAAGTACTCTATTTTTCGTTATAGCTGAGCTTCAAAACCAATCAAGGTTGTGCTGGTCTTCTCTGGGAATGAAACATTAACTCGTTTAGAAAGTTTAGACATAGTTGTAGGAGCCCAACTGCACTCACAAATGCTGAAAGTTCATTACTGGAGTGTAAGAACTTCGGAATGAGGAAACACGTGTGAAATATTATTGAAGTGGCCCTGTGTGTAACTGTAATGTCTTTGGAAACTGTCTGATGATGATGGCGTTAGGAAATAAGAATCTTAAAAACTTCAACTCTGAAGGACTCCAAAAGGAGAGTTACAACTCACAGCTTACTTTTAATTTGCACTGTAGTGAAAAATGGCATTAGCACTCACCCACTGGGGCTCACTTGCCACCCCAGTTGAGTGTCTGGGCATATATTTCTTCAAAATGAACCAAAACGTTGCCAAGTTTGCTCCTGTCAAAGGCTGGCCTCTCATCATTTCCACTGGTCTGCAGCATTCAGGATCCAACACCCAATTTGCTGGCCCAGTGTGGGACCAGGTGCAGTGATGGGTTTTCTGGAGAGACAAACAAACACGAGGTGGAGGCATTTGCTATTGCTGAACATACAGAACGAGGCAATGGAGAGCCAAGGCAGGAGGACTCTTCTTACATGCAGGAAAGGTGGTAACTGGAACAAAACCCAAATAAATACTGTCAAGAAGCCAACTATTGCTGCTGAAGCTCTCGGCTGCTCTGACAGTAACAGCGATGATTTGTGTACATGAAGTTGAGGATAAGTAACTAAACTAGGAGATAAATCTTGATGAATGGCTTTTGACACTGATTTCTAAATTATTATGGAGAGACTTCCTCTCCAAAATGGCTAATGGAATAGCATCTCGATCTGATAGAGCACCTACATGTAGTTTTTACATCTCTGTTAGGTGCTGTTTCTCTTCTGTTCCTTAGGTCATTGCTAAGGACATTAGGACTAACAATATTATTTTATTAGTATAATTTTTTCAGTTAAAACCAGATAAAAAATAGAGCAAGTTTAGAGACATAAGAGATGTAACATTGGTTTTAACAGCTAAAGCAGCACAGTTAACATCTTCTACAGTTCAAGCAGATCAAAAACCAGATGCTTATTTTTTTTTAATTGGGATTCAATTGCGTTTCTTAAAATAAGAGTGAAATTTTACTCAAAATTAAATTCCTGGGAATCATTCAGTTCTATGACTTATTTTTCCTTAAATGTTGCTAGAAAAAGGAGGTGAAGAAATTCTGAAAAAGAAATCCACATGTTCCTAAAGATCTAAACAGAAAATTTTCACTTTCCAAAAAATATTTTTTTCTGAATAGTTTTTCCCTGTGCAATTCTGCCAGAATCATCCTTTCCATGGGCATTTGCTCTGGACAAATAGATACTTTCCAAGAGAGGAATGTCTGCACTTTATCCATATCAGTTTAAGTGCTTTTCCTTGTTTTAAAGATGTTTGAGTTCAGTGCTTACTGAAAGCTGGGGAGGGTATCTCTGTGCTCTGCTTCCGCTGGTGAGCATTTTCTTTTCCTCAGCACCCAGTACGGTTAGAGTCAGAACATTAGCCTGGCTCATCTTGTGACTCAAATCTTTGTGCAGCTGTTCTCAAGGGATGAGGTTTTCTTGGGAATGAGGGTCATTGCAGGGAGGTTTGTAGCAGGTACTGCATGGATTTTTAAGGCAATTTCACTGTATTCTGTATCATTCTACAATTGTCTTTCACACTCTGATCTATACTAGGAGCAGGATTTGTAGCAGAGCGTATGGAGCCCTGTTATTTTTTCCTCTTTGAAATGAAGTCTCTGCTTATGGGTGGGGGCTGAAAATAGTCAAGTAGTAGTTAGAGTGTTTGCCTTGGAAGGGATCATGGCAGGAAGGATTTCAGAGAGAGGGAGATTTTGCATTTCCAGAAAACAATTACACCGTCATTTTCTGGAAAATCATTCTCTAGCTGCATCCTCTGGATAAAGAGTCCCTCCCCAGAGTTCTTAGCCATTTCGGGTCTTCCTTATCGCAGAATTTCTATTATAGCATTGCACAAGTTCAGATTTGTTTCTGATGAATCTGGGTTTGATTTATGAGCTGATTTCAGCATTTGAATCAAGCCTTTGACTGGTATGAAGTAAGTCAAGCTCTAGAGGAAGAATGTAAACATGTTCCTACTGCAGCCTAATCCTGCATGGAGAAGGCAGAGATATGTTCTTTATTAACAGGTGCTGTGCCTTGTGTCTGGGTTGAGCAAATAACTTAAGCCTAGAGACAGGACCATTCTTGTATAAAGAAAGCGAATAAAACTGAGCATGGAACTACAATAATTTTTATTTTTATTTTTTAAAGTAGATGATTAGTACTTAATCAGACTTTTCCCTTTATAATACCTATTTAAAATGTGCATTTATATTATATTTAATTTGTCTCCTGCTTGCATGCATGTCATGGTCTAGTACTTAGTAACAGTGTGTGGGGGGCTGACTGTGTCTGGATGCCCCCCTGCCTCCCTCAACTAGACACGGGGAGAAAATATAATGAAAGACTCATGGGTTGAGATGAGGACAGGGAGAGATCACTCACCCATTACCATCACAGGCAAAAGGGTTGACTTGGGGACAGATTAATTTAATTTATTACCAATCCCATCATCATCCCACCTTCCCACCACCCGTCCCTTCTTGCTGGGTGTGTTGGGTTTTCCATCTTATTCTGTCTCCCCTGTCGGGCTGGGGAGGGGAGTGATAGGGAGGCTGAGTGGGCCCTTCGTGTCCAGCCAAGGTCAACCCTCTACACTGGGCTCCACTCTATTCCCAATTTCGTCTCCCTGCTCCTCCCCATCAGCACAGGGGGACAGGGAATGGGGGTTGGAGTCAGTTCATCAGTTGATCACACTGTGTCTCTGCTGCTGAAACTGGACAAAGCACAGAGAAGGATTTGTAGGTTACAAGAGTATGGCCGTGTGTGGTCCATTCTTTAATCCTGTCAGCATGGTGAGACAGGCTGTGCCACGGGGGAACCAAGGACACTTTGCAGAGGCTGCTGTTCTGTCTGGAAGGGGTGCTGTACTCACTATAAGGACAGCAAATGCTACCGAGAGGTGTCTTAGAAAGGGCAAGGAAAGAAGCTGCTTAAATCTTTTTAATTGCTATTTCCTTTGTACCTGGCACTGTTTGCCTAGGTCTAGGAGACCCAGTGCAAAATTGGCACATACGAGGGTTTCCATTGTTTGAGTCATAAGAATGGCAGCAGTGTAGTTTGGGGCTTTGAAAAGCTTTTGGAAGAGTTGACTGGAAGTGGTATTCCAGACGTTCCACAGATTAGGCTTTAACTTGTTGCTACTGTTAGATTTTCACTTGTCAGGTGCCTTGGGTTGCTCCTCAGGAGAGGTAAGACCTCAGCCTTTAGTCGTATTAGTGTGCTCAAGGTGTTCAGTCATTTTCCTGTGCACTAGACATCAGCACCTGGAACTTTGTGAAGGTGAGCAATAGTATTATGTTCTGGGTGGGAAAGTCCAACAAGCTTAACAGTTTAATCACTGGAGTTTAGGGTTGTACAGATCTAACCATTGCAAAATAGGCCTTGGATGGTGTTGTCCTGTACAGATCATGTCAATGCAATGGCAAGTGCTGTTGAACTGAGGTTGAAATAAAGGAATAAACAAGGTAAGAACCTCAGTATCTTCTATTTTGCATCTTACTGATCTGGAAGAATCTTTGCTGTAGCAAGATGTGCTTAGGGGCATGAGACATCATCATCATCAAGCATGGGGCTTTGTCATTGCAGTAATTACTCATCAGTTATAATTCAAGCTTCTTTTCTCAGTTGTGTCACTGGATGGCTGTGCGTTAATACCTCATCTCTCCATGTTTCTGCATCTCCATCTTTTATAATATAATTACTTTCTGTAACAGAATATTCTGCGATCCTTTAAAAAATGATGTGTGTAAGGTGCAGAGCGCTGCTGCAGCGCTTGGTAAGCTGGATCGGCAGCAAACAGTACGAAATACGCCTTGGAGAATCCTAATTAATTTAGAACCACAGTAAACAAATGGCTTGTCACTTCCAGTTTATATAAGTATAAAAAAAAGTGGAGGTTGGGGTTAGAAACACTCGCAAGAACATATGCTTAACAAACCACAGTAAGCAGAACAAACCAGAGAAAGTCTAAGCAGAAGCAGAGATAACCCTGGCACCATCAGCAGATTGTATGGCTACGATCCAGAATGCAAACAGAAGATTGTTCAAACAAGTCATTCATATATTTAATTAACTATGGCACAGTGTTCCAATCATGAGAGGTTATTTTAATATTGTGCAAATGCCATACTAACCACATGCTCACCCCTGCTCTTCTGAGATAACAGCAAAACTCCCACTGACTAAAACAGGAGCAAGACAGGACATTGAATACTGAAAATTGGGGGTTATAGTGGGTGCCATTAAATCTTCAAATCTGTGAAAACAGCAGACTGAGGAGAGCAGAATATATGCTATTTAAATAGAAATCATAGCAATTTATTATCTTTTTATACCCCGAGCTCCTAGTAAAACCATTTGGGTAACTACTGGAAATTTTTTATTTTCCATCTTTAGGAGTGTGTGTCTATTTCTTTAGAATATAATCAGATGTGTATGTACCTTTGTGTACACAAACACACGTGAGTGAATGTGCTCAGGGAAAGGTCTTCATTGCCCGGGCCTCGTCTGGCCACCAGGCTGTGGGGATGGCACAGCCCCTGCAACTGCACACGGGAGAGGCTCCTTGGAGGGGGAACAGGAGGAGACCTTAGTTTGTTGGTTTTAGTGGAAAGCAGAGGTTGGACTGAGAAGAGGGACCTCTTTGTGGTGTCTCAGGCATGGATCCCAGCAAATTCAGCCAGGGCTGGGCTGGACTGGGGGATAGAGGGGCTGCTACTGCAATACAGGGGGAGAAAACCTGATCAGACCAAGCCAGACCTGCTTAGTGCAGGGTGCAGTTTTGCACATTAGCCCCAGTCTGTGGATTAGCCCCAGTAAGGCTGAAAACTAACCCACCCCCATAAAAATGAGTTTTGGGTCTTATCAGTGAAACTGGCTGGGTGAGAGAACTGATAGGGCTGCAAACTAACTTTGAGGCATTTGGAGGGCTGGCACAGGGGGCAGGACACGGTACAGTAGGGCCAGTGCTCCTCAGGCTGTGTGGCTGGAACCAGTGACAGAGCCACACTGGGACATCCGCAGCAGTGGCAGAGCCAGCCCGGACAAGGCAGCAGGGGAGAAGGGAAGAGTGGCAGCCCCAGGAAGGGAGAGGCCAAAGGGTGGGCAAATAAAGTCAAGCACTGAATTCAGTGACTGTCAAACGCTGCCTGTCTTCTAAAGCAAAGGTGCAGTTGCCAAAAGGTTGGAAAGAGTTGGTCTATACAGCCCCATTGAATCATTAGGCTAAAGGTCAACTCCATTGCTTCATCCTGTGGGCAAGAAGAATTCTCAGATAGATTTGAACGTCTTAGCCCTGCTTAAGTTTGTTTGCCGTTTCTCCCTCTGCAAATGAAGGGTTCAACTGCCTAATTTAAGGCACTTAAAATTATCAGCTTTGCTAAAACCACATTTAAATAAGAAAGATGTTGTCATAATTCCTTTTATTCTAAGGAAAAAAAATACTGTCAGAGTTTTTCCTCAATCAGAAATAAGTAGTTGTTTGAGGAGTGCTTTAAATTTCTAGTTTTCCAAGGTTAAAGGGAAAATTTACACATCTGTCGTAGTTCAAGTGCAAAACTATGTTAGATGTGTGAATCTGTGACTAATTTGAAATAATTGCATTGATAAGCCTGCCTTTCAAGATTTATGTGTGCTCAAGAAGCAAGAATATATATGTGTTGGTGTATATATATATCTATAAATTAATTATTTGTAGTATTTTTCAAATGCATGCATAATTAGACAAGACTTATGTGTAAATTTGAAAAAAACCCAAAAAAACAGGACAAAAACCCTACCCCTTATGATTTTTATCTTTCTAAGACAACATTTGCAGTCTGTGACTCAGTTGTGGAATGAACCTGAGCTTTAGTCTAAGCTTGGTGAAGTTTTCAGAATACAGGCTCCCTCCCTCCTGTTGGTGGAGGGAAAATATGAGTATTCCACAGCAAGTAGCACAAGTCTGTCAGGAAGGAAAGAGGCAACCTGCCCCCCCAAAGTACAGAGGCTGGTTTAGGCGGTAGGGAGGTGACCTGAGTCCCCTCCGGTGTAGCACAAAAAGAAGGCATAACTGCTCGGCTCTGAAGGTCTTCCAGGAACCTCTCTCAGGTGAAGGCAGTGTTCACCTGTCCCAGAAACAGGGCTATTAGAACACTTTGGGGATGCAGGACACAGGTGTCAAAGCAAGAAAGGGAATTAAACCCAGGTCATGTCAGTAAGGAGTAGTTTATTGTAGAGAAAATAAGCATGGACTAACTCCTTCTTCTGTCTTGGAAAGAAACAAATTATTCTATGCTTTAGCAACAAACTTGGGCAGGAAGTATTTCTGCTTGGATTTCCTTATGTATTTTGGCTTAGGCAGCAAAGCGAAAAAGCAATTATTTGTACATCCGTCATCACTGTTATGGGAATAGATATGTCACATGTTTTAAGGAATAGATACGATTTTCTGGTTCCTCAAAGAAAGAGAGGCAGGCAGAAGGCAGTTTCTTGCAGGTGCTCACAGGTCAGGAATGCTGCAACAATTCCAGGCAGCGAGTAACTCAGGGGCGAGTGGGGGGGACTGTCACACACACCAGGGGGTACTGGAAGGACCTGGGGAGGCTGGTGGTGCCACCACAAACTGCGTGAACTTGGCTTGCCTAAAGTGGCAGAAGGGGGGGCTGAGGTGGAGAGTCATTTTCTGTATGGGAATGTGTCATGGGAATAAACACCGTGAATGGGAAAGAGCTATTTAATCAGAAGGATGAGGAGGGCATAGTGGCCAATAACTATCTCAGACTCGGAGGAAAGCGAGGCAGGAATTAGAGGATTTCTGACCCTAAGAATGGTGGTTTCTGAAAGTCTTCCATGTGGAGCAGTGGACAGAAGCAGACTAGTCCTGTGGTGAACCTTGAAAAATCTGTGAATGATCTTATGGAATGGGAATGTCTGTCATAGCCTGGGATTGCACTTGATGACCAAGATTCCTCCTTCATTCCTTTATTTTTGCATCAGGTGTTTGAATTTATGCAAAATAAATGTAAACGTAATGAGCAGTTTATCAGCTCACCTTGTGACTTCCTCCCAGCTGTGATGGACTCGGTGTAAAGGAGCCAGTGAACCAATGTTAATCAACAGATTCAACAGCATCCAAATCCTGCTTGTTTTCATTCCAGTGTTTTAATTTTAGCTACTTCTAATCTTATTGCTGCTTTATTTGAATATGTGTATATCCAGACTTTTACATTGCTGTATTCTTAAGCACCACAATTCTACACTATTTTCTGTAAATCAATCACTTTACTGTATTTTCCCAGAGCAAATACTGTCACTTAGGCATCTTTGCAGACTTTTTTTAGCTGCAGCTATTTAAAATGCTACATTCTTTTTCTCAAACTTTGTTATTCCCAACCTGATATATCTCTTCCAAATGATTATGCTAGAAGTGAATACACACTGTAATCTTCCCCAGGCATAACAAATGCTTGATGGGAGTCGGAAGGACTCATCCTCCAGAAGGCACCACCATGTTATCTGAAGATAGGAAAATGTAGATTTACTCAAAATCAGTGTCTATATACACATTTAAAGATTAAAATAATAATCCAGATATCCTGAATTAGTCACAGCTTTATTAAACAGTGATAAGCACAAGAGATTTTCATGGTCATTAGGGGGGCAATTGCTCCATACACAGATTCTATTACAGCTCCTTCATGAGCGACTGTGAATATGGGAGATAGAGAGAGCATGACTGATGGGTTTCTAACCCCAGGCAAAGTTGCAGGGCCAAATCTAGAATGTTTCCCTGGAAATGTTTCTTCACTCATTAACACTGTAAATCAATCAGAGACTGGGGGATTGGTTTTGCTGTGTGCACGGAGGTGGGGGAGCCTGTGTACAGTCAGGGTTTGTGTGTACATATTGGCACCTCCTTCTGTAATTGAACGTCACTGTTGATCCAGATTGGAATTATATTTATCTGGTGCTCAGACCACAATAATCTCGATTCTGCCTCCCTCCCCTGGCCATGATAACTAGCTAGATCTTCAGAAAGCTCTCTTTCTCTGTTTGAAGCAAGTCATTAACTTTCAGTAGGCAGGCAAACTGCTCTCTGTACCAAAGCAGGACTGTTGGACAGTATCTTTGTGAAGAGAACAGCAAAGCACAGTGTGTGAGGACACATTGTTTATATGTATTTAAAGGTTATCACATCCTATTCACTATATGAATAGCCCCAGCTGACATTTTCTGTCTCTTCTCAAGCGATGCATGTCTTGTTCATTGTGCTATGCCGAGTCAGCTGTCAGGCACTGCATCAGGGGACCAAAAGCTATTTTCTTTCACTGTTTTGTTTGCACTTCAGCTAAAAAGCTTTGAATCTTATGATTTCTTTGCAATACAAAAAATAATATACAACTACGATAGCAACTTTTAGCAGAAGAAGAAATTCCACAGAACTTTGTTTCACATTTCAGCCATGGCATTATAGAGTAGTAAATGTGAAAGGAAAGCTGAATTTGGAAAAAGGCAATTATTTTTAAAAATCTTTTGTTAGCAAGCAGTGTCTAAGTTATCCAAGTCTTTAACCTCAATTAAAGTTATAAAGAATTTCTAAAGGAAGGATGAAAATATGTTTGATTTTATGCTTACATTGTTGCCATAAAAGGCCTGCCCAAGGTCTAGCCCAGTGTGTGCAGATAGTTGACGTGGGATGGCAGCAGTACCCAACAGTCTCAGTGTCAGCTGGGAAACAGGGCAGTGGGGACAAGAGTGGCACCCTAAATACACACCCTAAGTGTTCCTTTACAGAGCAGAAGCCTCAGTCTTCCACTCAGCACTGCCAGCCAGGAAAAAGTGAAGTGGCCTGTGAATCCATGAAATATCTGCTCAACAGCTGATGGGTGCTAATTTCATTGAAATGCTTCATAGTTTTAATGTAGTACTATTACAAGGCTTTCCATTAGCTAAAGCCTGTCAATAGATGGTAGAAAGTTTTAGTAAAAAAAACTTGCAGAACATACAAGTTTTCCAAACGTACATTGCTCTTTATAATTAGTATTCATTTTGTACCAGCGAAACACATAATATAGATATTTCCATACTGCTCTTTTCCAAATGCTTTTGTTTTGCTTAGAAAAGTGATGTAAACATTATTTAGTAATACCAGCTAAGCACGTTTGTGGCACGAACACAGCTTTTCCTAGTTTAAGCTAAAACTGGACAGGAATGTGCTTTTTTTTTCTCAGACCTGAGACTAAATGAGTATCTTTTACTCTTTCTTTCCATGGCCAGAGTTGAGCTCTGCATGTGTAGCTGTGAACACACGGAATATTCTGTTTCAGATAGAGATCCCAATGTAGTGGCTGAATTCCTAATGCCTTTCCTTGTTTCAGTAGCTTTAGTTCCAAAAGCTGCAGAATCTGATCTCTCCAGCAGCTTGACAGCTTTTAACCCTTTGTCTAATGAGTACACCAGGACTAGGAACTGTGTATAAGATTGAGCAGCTATAAAGGAACTGCCTTTTTCAAAAGGGGAATTTTATCTGTCTATTTTTATAGCTTTTCTCTCCTAACAGAAAGGGAGTGATAGGAATTTCTAGTTTTAATGAATAGGAAGGAGATGTGAGGTGACCTTAAAAAAAAAAATAAAAAGGTACTGCAAAGGAAATTTGGCAAAAGTCCCCCAAACCTTTTATCGTAATAAGACATGTTGCATTCAGTGCCATCAAAAGGGCAATCTGCATTTTCAGCTGATGTTTCAAAGTTCTGTTTTGGAAAATATACCATAAGCAAACACATCAGCTGCTGAGGAAAAATCAAAGCCAGAAGTTTAGACTTCTGAAAAAGATGTTTCTTTCAAACATTTTATTACATGAATGCAGAGGATTTCTATTCATACCTAAGCTAATCACATGAGCTAACAAGATCACCTCAGTCCTTGCTGTTTTTTCAGTTGGGGGACTCTTCAAATCATTGTTTTACCTGAATGAGAGATACAGAAACCTCCTTGAGCATTTATGGGAGCATTATTGTAAGAAATTACAGAATTGCATTGTGTTGCTATTATCTAGTTTGGTTTCTTTTGAACACAAGACTTACATCACATGATTCAGCTTAAGTTCTGAAAAGGTGCCTGTTCATTTCTACTTCTGAAAGGATTTCAGACAAAGCAAGTTCTTTAGACTGTGATACGGATGCAACACCGGCACACACAGACCCGGAGTTATCACCTCAGGAAAATATAAATCTTTAGACAGCCTCATTCCTTGAGATATAAAACTGAAATGCAGAATAAGGACAGTTGTTCTGGAGTATGAAAGGAACTGATGGCTCTGATTAAGCAGCCTTTTGAATTCTCGTTTTCTAATGGGGGTGATGAAAGCGCATTTTGTGTAGAGTTTTGTTTCGACTCAGTCTGCCATGAAGCTGTTTGAATTTAGGATTATGCCCACATTATTCATATTGCCAAAAACATCAAAACAGGAACAAAGGGAAAGCTAACCTTGAATTTTCAGCATGTATTTCAGTCCTTGTAAACAAGTTACCATGGAGATAGAACCCATGTGAACTGCTGCCTTCCTCGTATCTGCTGTAGACTTTGGACTGGCAAGAAAATGTGACATGGCATTGGTGCCATTTGTGACAAAAAAAACCCTATTTCAAATGCTACACTTAAGCATTTCCTTGCAACACTACCAAGTGAAAGCTTAGAAATTGCTTAAAAGCATTGAATTGCTTAAAAATGGGCAAGATAAGTGAGAAGCAAAGCTTTACCTGTTTCACTTTTCCAAATTAAATAATATTCTATCAGAAAAGAAGAGGCAAGGTCACTCCGCCTGTCTTGCTAGCAAGATGAGTCTGCAAAGACAGATTGCAGTTTTAAATAGTTTCACTAGAAAATGGTTTCAAAAAAGTTGAAGTTGTGACACAAAAGGAGTTCTTAAAAAGGAACAAAAATATCCTTGTCATTGATTTTGTTGTTGCTGTTCATATATTTTGAATAGAGCTGCAATTGTCATGTCAGAAATAAAAATCAGCCATCATACTTACTGGCTTACTTAGATTCCATGGACAGACAAGGAGAAATACAAAGAAATTTGTAACTTTTACTCATCCTTCAGATTTCCAGATTTTGTTGAAGAAAGTCCTTTGTTTGCGAGTTCAGTAGATTTATTGTTAAAACCATGAGTTCTGATCATCACCATCAATAATCCTCTCTCTACACAGCTACTAATTGCTTAAATCACATTATTCCTTTATATCCTGTAGATGCAAACGAATAAACATATCCAGCCTCTAGAACAATAGCTATGACACAAGAAGCTTGTGAGCAAAACCATATTGCAGGTGTCAAAAATGGGATGGATTCTAATACTGGAGTCATCAGTGCAAATAAATAGTGGTAGCATAAAGGCTGTGGTCTAGTCTCTAATTTTCCTTTTGTTGCTCCACTTCGAAGTCATTATTTCCTTTCACAGCATTGAGGACTTGAAATTAAAACTTCTGTGACGTGTCTTGAGAGTCTGCTGTTCAGCCTGATAAAATAAATTCTTGAGGAGGGGAATTGTCTTTTAATCCATAGTTTTTTTTCTCTAAGTTTTCTTTCCTTTTGTAAATGTTATTTTCTAACAATGCAATTATCCCGTTTTCTTCCTCTTCTGACTTTTATTCTCCGTTTCCTTATTTAACTCTTTTAATTCCTCCTTTTCCCATTAGTTCCTTTTGTTGTCTCTCTTTTATTATTTTTTTCCCTAGATGTCATCTATTTTAATTAGTTTGCTCCTTACCTCCTGCCATAAGTCCTGATCCTAAAGCCACTGAAATCCATGGCAACATTCCCTGATTACAGTAACAGTTGGCCCTTATTTCTTTTATTGATGGCACTTTCAGAAGCCATCAGTTCTGCTTGAACAGTCCAGGCACTGGAACCAAATTGTCACTATAAGACAAACGAGTAGGAAAATATTCTGTTACAAAGGCCCAGAGTTTATAGTTTTATAGAATCAAGTAGACATAGAACAAACCAATAGCCTGGATCAAAGCAGTTTCTTATGGAATAAAAAAGAGACAATATTAAAATCAAATGTCTTCATAAACACAACTCAATGAAAAATGTATAATTCTATAAAAAAATAAAATCAAGCATTACATGACATGCTGTTAATAATTCTAGGTAATTTGCTTGTAAGGCTCTGAGAATCTTGCTGCCAAAGGAACTGTCTGGCCGTGTTTACTGACAGCTCCCCTGTGTTATAATGCAAGCAATATTTTTCCTACCCAAAACAAAGCGATTAAAATTATATTTTCCCAAGCTGTATGGAAATACACTAATTTGTAACTTTCTAAAGCTAACACATTTATGCTTCAGAGATACATAATTTAGTAACAAACAGCAGACTGAATTTTGATCAGGTTTAAAAAATGTGTACAATAGCCTTCAGACTTCAAATGAGCTGAAAAGGCTCCCTTGGTATTTTCTTCAATCTGAAATTTAAGGGGTAACTTTTTTTCTTGAAGATTCCTTTAAAAGGTAATGAACAAGTCAAAAAAGCCTGTTTATTATAGCTGTACCCAGAGCCCTTGTTAATGAAGCTTTCTATTTCAGTCCAAGGGCTGCCTTCCATGATGGTTTCTTGCATAAGTGATGCAAACTGTTCCACTTGTCCTACACTGTCCTCGTTTACATAATGGAGGAGCTGAATAAATTAGAAACATACCTCAATCAAGGGTTCTATAAGAGTCTATCAGCCCCTTGGTTAGGAAATCACTGTACCATTTGCAAGTCTTGGAGGAATGAGGAAGGTACAATTCAAAAAACCACCTTTTGCCATTAATGGATTCGAGGGTAAACAAAGCAGGCAGTTGCCTAAGTGTCAGCCCAATGTCTACTTTTGACTTAGTATGTTTTAGGTATGAAAAGCTTCTGAATTTTGAGCTACTTTTACATGTAAAAGCTCAGAGGTGAATCCCATACCTTATTATCTGTAACACAGGAAAAGGGAATAACATGCATGGTGTTCTAAACAAGGGATATTGTGGGAACTGCTTTTCAGACAAGAAGTTTTTATATTAACAAGTCTGGTCAAACTGTGTAACTGATGGTGGGTCAATCCTTAGTTTCAGAAGCTCTAAACCTAATGTCCATGGCTTGGCAAGGCAGGCATTTGCTAATTAAACCTGATTTCATATCCAGTACTCTCATGAGTGCTCTGCCAGCCTGGCCAGGAGGGCCGTGGAGAGAGATGGCCAGGAGGGCCATGGAGAGAGATGGCCAGGAGGGCTATGGATAGAGATGGCCAGGAGGGCCAGTCAGGGAGATCCCTGCTATCTCCCTGTTCTTCCATAGCCACAGGAACCCCCAGCCTGGGCACGAGGCAGCCTCACAGGTGGGATGGTGCACTTCTAATTGTGTTTGCTGTTAACTCAACATTGTAGAAAGAACAAATTTGGAATTTACTGCATGGATGATTCTCTCTTCTATGCATTTCTGACTCTTTAATACTATAATTCAATTTCTATACACTGCAAGGAGAAGAAAACTGTCTGTTTTAAATCTAAGAATGGAAATTTCGAATGGTTTCAGGCTCCATCTTTTATTAAGGGGATGAGTTAAAAACTCCAGACTTAAGATTCCTTTATAAGTAAAATCAGAATATTGCAGGTCCCCCTCTTACCATTAATGGAGGTTGAAATGCTGTCTGCAAAACCTTTAGAAATAATTGAGTAAACCAGAAGTGTTTATTTTTAACAGGATGTTATGGTAGCTGCATACAGCAAGAGGGCTACCATAACTCAGACACTGAATCTGGAATATTGTCTGTCTTCCAGCAGTAAATACTAAAGTACAGTGTGTTTTATGGTCAGATATATTCACACATATCTGACCATAAATCGGTGCCTCAAGCTTCCCTCCAAGGAAAGTTGAAGGAGTGCATCTCACAAGAGAGAAAAATGCATTTAAAATTACTGCAGCTATAAAACAAACTGACATAACCCAAAGCAACAGATATGGGGAAGGAAATCTTCTGGGGCCGCATCAGCACTCTGAGACGATTTCCACTTTTCGGTTTTATTTCCTATCAGTGATCCAGTGTGGCTTACAAATGGAATAAAATCTATTCATTATTTCTCTAATATTCCAACAGCTGCATCCCTTCTTTGGAGTCATTCTCTTACAGGAGGAGTGTAACACAGAGCTCAAAGAAAAGGATACTTGACCTCTTGCCTTGAAGATTTTCTCATTTGCATTCGGATGTGTGTCCAATTCAGTTTGCTGTAGGTGCACTGTCATTTTGCAGATGTTTCACACATTTGGGGGGCATGAAGGAAGAGGGTGGAGAAGCCAAAATACTTTTACTGTAAATTAAAATGAGATTGTAAGTCCTCACTTGAGGTAAAAGAACTGAGCCAGTTTTAGCTAGATTCTGCTAGTAATCTCTCCAGCACCATTTCCTCATTTGAGGCTCCATCAACGGTTTGCACTGCTCAAATTACATTATAATACAGCTTATTTCATTATAACTGCATTTAATTGATGGTACTCACTTGAGATTTTATTACTTCTACTGATTCTCAGAGGCATTAAGAGAGAAGGCTGGGTGATTTGGATGTAATTCAGTTTTTTAATACATGTTTTAGACCCATTTGTCATATATGGCTGTTACCAAGATGGTGGTGTATGTCACTGTAGAAGGGTAAATCATGAACGAGGGAGGAATGCTTTAAATTATGCTGAAATAAAAAAAAAATAAATTCTAAAGTCACTTGATGCTAAATTAAGGCCACACTTAATATCTTAATATGATTTCTTAATCATTAGTGAATTTTTGAACCCTAGCAATTAGCTTTCTGTCTTGAAGATATTGCTTCCTAATAGGACCAATACCAAGCTAACACATTCTAGTAGGAGTTAGAAAAGAAGAAGTTTTTTGAAGAAGTTATCCTTGGAGCCAAGTATTTAGTAGTACCCACAAAAGGGGTAGGTGTATGTGGGTAGTGAGAGTTTACAAACAATGCCTGAAATAATTAAACTCCTGGCACAGTATGCTGCTGGTGATTGAATAAGATTATGACAAAACTGTGGACTCTCTCTTGCCTTGATATTGTGCCTTAAACCCCAGCCCTGCAGCACAGGTATTTTAGAGCCATTGTCACCAAGGGGTACATACTTACACATTCAAGGGAGAAGGAATATCACAGAGTAAAGCAGCAGAATAACAGAGCCTAGCTGAATTACAGGAGCTTCTTTGTTGCACTGGGGGCTTTTCTGCTTATTTTGGTTGTGTTGGTTGTTTTTCTGATTAAGACATTGTGTTTATTCTGATTAGTTCTAAGTGGCAGCTGGCTCTCTCTTCCACCTGAAACCTCAAGTTAGAATTTCTGCTTTGCTTTCTAAATTGAAGAGCTCTTTCCTGCCTGACCTCTTCTCATGTCGGTGGGGTTAACTTAAGAAAGCATCACTTGCTTTTCCTGTTCATAATTTCATAGATTGAAAGGCCAGGTTATGGAACATCAAATAGTTCTAACAGTGTTAATTTTTCCTCCCATTTTAAACATGCTTTTTTTTTTTTAATCCAGTAGTTAAAAAAAGAACTAATTCAGGCCTATAGTCTTGTGTAAAGGCCACTAACAGAAATAGATCTATTAATTAGATATTCATCTTCTGTCTTGTAGTAAAATATACACTGATGTTTTTAATGCACATCATTGCACTTTCAGAAAACACAGGTCTGAAACAAGCCTTTTCTTTCTTAACTTTCTTCCTTCACACCTTGTGAACCTTCATGAGCTCAAAGGCTCTGTGAGTGCCCAGGAGAAGTCATGGAAAGAAAAAACTCACCCAAGGCCAAGGCTTTCCTCTTCCATTATTTCTCTGTGTGCACCACTGCAATCTGACCCTTAGGAAAGTTCCCCACAGCCGCTGGCCACGGGGTTTCTGCCATCCAGACACCTTGAGAGCTGCCGAGAGAATCTCTCCATCCCCCAGCACCTCCTGAAAATACCAATGGCTGGATCAGACTAGGCTTGGGGAAGACATTAGAGCTCAAGAATGTGTTTTCATTTCCAAGACAGACAAGTTTACATAGGATTAAGTTCAGCTTCATTTGTTAAAGTTCTGCCCGAAATGGAGAGGCCCTCATTGATTTTTCTATTCAGCCATTACCATTGTAGCTACATTTTTTAATTTTTTTCCATCTTAATTGTCCTTTTAAAAAATAGGTCCTGACTTCAGCCAGTCCCATGTCTGCTGGAGGTGTGTTGGTGCTAGACTTAATGGCAGGTTGTAGAGAGTGCAATTTGATATTTTCTCAGTCCAGATCCATTACTGGATTATTCTAATACAATTGTGTGGGTTTATGTATGTACATGTATGTGACTCTCTTTTGCCGCTGTTTTTAGAAGAACTTTATTAATATTTCACAATATGAAAAATCAGTCTTTTCCTTAGGTATGTTGCTAGATGACAGATTTGCTTTGTCTTTCCCCTTAATATAAAGAGTTAAGTACAGCAAAGATTATATTTAGCAATAGAAGCATAACTAGAATATTATTTTATCTGCAATTGTGACTGTGAGGAAATAAGTCCTAATTATGGTAAATGTCTAACCCTGTGAGTCAAGAGTTTCCTGTGTAATAGCACAGTATTGCTATGGCTCGATCTGGACCCTGTGCAGCTGTATCTCTACTAAATATCTTTAAATATACATTTCCTAGTTTGACCTGTCATTGGAATATTGGCAAGATAACAGAGAATAAAATGTATTTGATGCCTCTTTCACTTGAGGGTCAATCTCAGTGTTTTATTTTGCCAAGTAATTCTGGATAACAGCATATTATATAGGTATTGTAGAATAGGTTTTTATAGGCACTTACTTGTACTATGGAATTCTTCATCTCCTCTTTCTGCTCATGCATATTTGTATAAATATCTATTAATACTCCTTTTGAGAAAGGTGTGCAAATGCTGTTTTGACTAATTTAACATCTGCAATTTGAGAGTAAGTTTTTTTCTGTACCAAAAGAGAAAGAAGATTGACAAAGTTAGTAAGGATCCTAGTGAAGAAAATGGCCATCATGTATGAAAACCAGTAAAAACCAACAACCCAAAGCCCTTAAGTGTATAGGTTTGGTATATCATCTGCTGAAGTATTTGAGCACCTACATGAATTACTATGTCTGGCATACCCTAAAACAGTCCAAACCAGACCCTAAATACACCTGAATCACTGTGGTAAATTGAGATTCCCACTGCTTTACAGCAAGTAAGAATGTGCAAAGCCTCTGATCTACTGAATGCTGTGCTCAATTTTCAAGCTCATATAATTAAAAATATTTTCCTTATCCTTTAAAGTTTATGGTGATTTAAAACTACAAAGTTAATTTACTATGGTTCCATCAAAAATGGCAAGGAGCAGAAACTTTCCTAGTGCAAAGTTACTGTGTGTTGTGTGAATTACAGTGTCAGATTGGCAATGGGATGAATTCTACTGAAATTTTCCATTGAAGATTATAATAATTTTAGATATCCCATCAGGACCTAGAAATATCTTCTTGCTTCTGTGTGGTTTTCCTTGCAAAAACGAGGTACCAATAATGAATCAGGAGAAAAAGAGAAATAACAGTGCAGGTGTTGAGCAAGATGAATTTTCCAGCAGGTTTTTAGAATGAACTAAAGCCTGTTCCAGTCACAGTCTCTTTGCATGAATTCTGCAGTAGGGTGCAAGGGAGTTGAAATACATAATCTGTTGGATTTACAGAATGAATACAAGATGCTGTGAATTACTGGATCCTGTCAGCAAAGGTTTCGGAGATATTTTAAACAAGGCAGTAAACGGTGAAGTGTTTGTTCAGTTACCCAAACACTGCAAGACTCGTGGAGCCCTGTAATTTAATGATCATGCTCTTCCCTATTTATTGTTAAATAATATTTTTCAATCTGTTCTTGTTAGAAATTATGTGATCAGAATTTTTTTTTCTGCTGAGGAGTCCTGGGAGCATTAAGTTTCCTTAACACAGCAGCAGAGGAGGCTGATAGTGGAAGACTCCAAACTGCTCCTTCCCTGTCACATCTGAACGTCCCACTCTCAGAGTCATACAGTGGCACGTTGAAGTGTGGTTGTCTCTGATTTTGGGACAACAGGGAGAGGCAGCCACAGTCAGTGGCATCTCCACATGCCTGCCCTGAGCTCTCAGCTGGGTCTCAGGAATCTTTCAGCTATTAAAAACCCCAAAACATGCAAGCTCCAAAGCTGTGCCTCACCTCAACAAGAAGAAAACTGTTTCCATAAAGCTCTTCTAATTCTGCTTGACCTGAATATCTTTGCTGTATAGAGAGACTCTGAGAGTAATGCTGTGGCTTGGATTGGGTCAGGAATGGAAGAGGAAAAGGTGTGAGGAGATCCGGAGAGGGAGATTATGCTCCCCTGTCTGAGCAAGTTGCAAGGCACTATTAAAAGCTTTTAAGGTGTTAATTGAAATTTAGATTGAGCCCAGAGCTGCTTAGGAAGGTGAGCTCTGTGAGCACCCAGGCTTTGTTATTGCAGGAGAGGTGTCCTACCTGGAGGACAGGGGGAAACACAAAATACTGGGGAAGGCAGTGAGAACATGTCAGAGCACTGGCATTGTGGCGCTGAGGAAAGCAATCAGGGCATTTAAACCTCTGAGGGGAGGTAAAAAGGTCTCTCATGATTGGATTTCCCCTGTCTGATGACAGGACTTTGCATGTGTTTTTTAAGAGAAGGTTGCTGGTGTCAGGGAATTATTGTTTGAGAATTGTATTCACCCTAACAACCTTGGCATCAGGAAATTTGGCAGCTGGGGAGGAAACAGGGCAGCAGGACCCGGGAGGGGAAAGTGGCTGATCTTTGCCAGACCTGCCAGTTCCCCGCTCTGCCCGAGACCCCCCCAGCCACTCTAACTGCACTTTCCCCGTAACATCCCCAGCACTCTGGCAAAATAACTAATTCATCCCTTTGTCCACTAATCTAGTGTATCATCGATTCCCTCGAAGCCACTGTCTGTCACCACAGCTCCCTTTGCATTCTGTCGCTTTCCTGAGACTGGGGATCAGCAGTACAGCGAAACAAAACCCCAACAGCAAAAATCCAAATCAAAAGTATTTGCATTTTTTTTGATCAATTAATTTTGTATGAGGATTTTTTTGAGATGTCTGCTGTGCATGTCACTAACTTTATTTTGGATTAAGTTTTATCTTCCGAAGGATTTAAACTATTTCCACGTTATTTTCTCTCTCTAAATACTTTTCTCCAGTGTACTCTTGCCTTCAGAAAGCTGTCGAAAATCCTTCTCTGAATTGCTACTTAATTATTGTTCACTCATCCCCACTTTTTGGTCCCTTATGAATAACAAGGTTTCTGGTGTCACTTCCAAAGGAGTGAGTTTTCTAAGAGGCACTAAAAAATATATTCTTTGTTTAAGTTTAAGCTTATGATCTACTTGAAAGTTTGGAGAACAATTTGCTTTTATGCTACTAATTTCAGGTTGTCATTTCATGCTTCTTGTTCATATCTAATTTATTAGATCACTTTGTGCAGACTTTTTCTTTCAGTCTAAGTCAGTACTTGTAATTAAAGCTGTCTGTAACTAATAATGAGTAATTTATTGCACAAAAATGTTTCTGTAAAAAAAAAAACACCCAACTTAAAATGTGCATGGTGAAGACTTCTAAGCTTCCAAACTACTTGCAAATGAATCATGGATGGACTCATGCATGGGCAGATGTCTAAAAACACTTGCTGGTTTTGGTGGTAGATTGGTTGATTTAAGCAATTTCAGTGATAACCATATAGGAAGGTCAAATTTCCTTTAAGCAGTAAATATTTTATTTTACTTTTTTTTTTCTTTCTGGAATGACAAGTTTGAAGAGAAATTTGAGAAAAGGCTAATTTTAAAATGCAACAATTTGGAAGAAATACAGAAAGGGAAGTAACTAATTCAGTAAAATTAGATATTACACAGGGAGGGAGACTTTATGAGGAGCAAAAGATATGAGGGGAATTTTGTTCTATAGTTGAACCAAAGATGGTAATTTCTTAGAAGTGCAGTAACTGGCACAATTGAAAGGTATGTTCTATGTTCTACTGAAGCCCAAATCTGTTGCTCTTTAAAGCTTTATTTTTATAAGTAAATTCAATTTTTTTCTGTCCTTAAACAATTACAATATATGGAAAAGATTTTTGCTTCCCTGTGATTTACATACATATTTTCCCCTCCTGGTATTTCTGATATTAACTTTTTAAGTGATACATTTTTGTACCGTTGACCTTCCAACTCAACAAAGTGACATGAGCAAACTTACAGAATGGACAAAAAAAAGTCATTAGCTAACAAAGAATTCTATTAATTCTTTGAATTATTGTTCTTGAATAACTGTACTCAATATTTGCTTAGTTCTGGCTATGGAATCCATTTGCTTTTATAGGGGGTTGGGGGGTATATTATGCCAGATTTATGAGAAAGGTGAATTTGATTTTTGTAATAGCTGACTGAATAGAATAAATACAGCATCTGCTTCTACAGGACATAGAGCTTGTTGTGTATTTATAATTTAGCAATAGGTTTATGGAAAAAGGGCAATATTTTTCCTTTTTTGAATGAATGTTAAGATGTATTGTTGTTTAGAATACAGAACCCTCCATCTCTTGAAAGCTGTGTTACAATTTTAACTGTAAATACAACATAGTATCCTATTTATGAATTCTGGTCTCAAAAGCTAATTTAATTGGTGTATTCCAACTACTATTGCTTATTTCACACTTCAATAGGTAAAGATGCATTAATAATCGAAGTTTCAAACTGTAATTAACGTTAGCTTTAGGCTCCTGACAATGAAATGATTGCATTTTTATGTATGTCTTGATACACAAAGTTAATCTAACCTGTGAATGAATAACGAAAGAAACGCACATTTACTCTCTAATGCAAATCACCGCTTGTAATTATGTGTTCCCTGCAACTGCCAGGAAAGAGAAAGGGAAGATCCTGGTGGCAGTAGGATCTGTGTGGCTGTCCCTGCTCGCTCAGCTCCCTCAGCTCTGCGGGGGATCACAGCACGATGTGGTCCATGGCACTGGCTGGCACACTCTTGGCTCATGCCCTCCAGCTGCAGGGCAGCCCTCTTGGCCTCTCTTGCCTGCCTCTGGGGAAAGGGTGACAGGGGGCTGTGTCCCGAGGAAATAGCTGGGATTTCCCCATGGTCCTTGGAGCTTTGCTGCACAAAACCCTACCCCTGCCCCTCCGGCCAGAGAGCCTTTCAGAATCCCTGTCATTACGTGGCCCTTGAAGCCACAGAGTAGCCTACCAATTCCTGTTGGGATTGTGGAAGTAGTTAGTCATCTCTCTCTTAATATAGGCCAGGGAACGTGCGGCTGGAAACCCCCAGCAAGCAGGAGCTGAACACAGGGCAGTGAGGGCACTGCATCAGCAGTTCCGCTCTTTGCTGTGCTCTAGTGTTGATTGAACCAGGGCAAACATTAGTGACAGATTTTATGGCCTGTTATGGTCATTACAAGGAACAAGGAAGCTAAAAGCAAAATATTGCCCTAATGCACTTTGCTGCACTAAGTGTTTGTAATAAAATTATGGCGGTGAGCTTTATAAGCAGAAGTTTTTAACAATAAACCTCCAGGAGGTGGAAGTGAAAGAGCAAAGCTGCTGTGAGCCTGGTGTGCCTCTCCAGGCCGGAGTGTGGGGAGCTGGGCTCTGGGGTCGGCTCTGGATGTGGAAGGGCAGCTGGGAAAATTCAGCACTGCCAGAACATCCACCTCTCCCCCTGCTCCCGAGGCCACTCTCTTCCATTTGCACCTAAAAGTGAAAAGGGTGCAAAGCTGCTGAATACATTTGTCCATGAGAAATGCATTTATTACCACATTGGAAGCAAGTAAACATGAAAAATGTTGGGATTAATTGTTATCTGTGCAAGAGCTATTTATCTACTTTTTTATAAAAGCTGGAAGCCAGATTTGACTCTTGCAGTGGGAAGTGGGGGGAAAAGTGCTTTGAGGAACTCCATATTCTGTGGAAAGGGCATATATGTATAGGAGGGCAGTTAATATTTATTCTTTCATGCTTAGTCTTTGTTCTTCTCAGTTCCTGCCTGTTTTCATCTATATTCCCATTGATACCTTTTGTCCTCCCTTTAACTCCTCACCCAATCTTTGTACTCCCACAGACTTTCTCCCTTAGCAATTTTTCTGTAGGGAGCAGTGGACACAAATGCTTTCATTTAGAAATTCCATCTGGGACCTTCTCAGTTCATGGCAGGAAGAAAAGGAAAAAATAAAGGGGAAGTCAGGCAGGATAATAAGATGGGAAATTAGCATATCTCCTGTGCCTCTAAATTGTCTTCACAAATCAAGTGGTGCCTGCCTGAGATACTAAAATGCAGCTCAAATAAGGCTGAGCAGATAGTCAAAACAAGATGATGCCAATGTTTTGGATTTTGCTCCTTTTAAGTGACACAGCACTGGATAGACTAGCTTGACTCACAGGTACGTTTGATGTCTGCTTTTTAATCCAGGACCCCCAACCCAAATAATGAGCAGATGATTCACAGAAGTCCTTAAAGAATGGTTTTTGAACTCCGCAGTCATGCAGAGAGGTTTGGTGAAGACAGTGTGACCTGGGTGTGATGGAGAAAGTGGCATCTCCAGAAGCTTCTAGAGGAAAGAAGCCCCCCTATGTGCTGGTCCTGGTGTGCTGGGGACCAGCCTGAGGAGCTCCTTCCACCAGGGGCTTTGCCTGGTCTTGCTCCTGGTGTGTCTCTCGGGAGCCCATTCTCAGTATTTGGCTGCTCTTCTCAAGCCCTCAGGAGCCTTGGGCTCAGCTCACTGGAGCTGTCACGGCCTCGTGCTGCTGAACTGCACAAAGGCCCAAATCCTCCCGGACATGTCTGAGCCCGGCGAGGACCGTGGGGAGTGGGGAGCAGCTCTGGGCACAGATTGCTGGGGCGCTGCTGCTCTTCCAAGGGTGCCGGGTGTCCCGTCCCAGCAGGCAGAGAGAGCCCTGCGAGCTGGGGTGCTGTTTGCAGCACCACTGCCGCCGTGGGCACGGTCCTCTGGCTGGCACAGCACACAGCCCGGGCACGGGACCTGCTGCTGCAGTTCTTGAGAGCCACAGGAAACTCAAGTCTGGGCCCCCTGAGCCATCGTACGAGCAGATCAATACTCTGACATTTGTTTAACTGGTGGGAATCTAGAAAGAGGGTATTTGGTAACATGCATCACTTTATCTCTCATTATTTACTTTTTAAGCTAAAACTCCATTTCAGCCTGTTTTGCAGGTTTTCAATTACATCTAATTCAAACCTGTGGTCCTTCAAATAGGACAAATGAAGTGACGGTAGCAGGAAGGAGAAGCCTCTTTCCCACGTGTGGGCAGGGATAGCAGAGGGCTGATTCTCTGCTGGGCTGGGAGGATGTGCAAGCCTGTTCTTCCCCTGCAGCCCAAGCACAGGCAGAGTTAGGCTGGGGAAATGCAGCCATGGTGCTGAAATGGATGCTGCTGACAATATCGTATGGCAATCTGTAATTTCGCTTTCTCCTTGATTCTCTTAATTAGTACAAATATTACCATATTATGCCCTACAGATTCTCAATAGGTTGCATGCACACTCAGGGATGAGACTGTTCCGTGTCCTGTGCAAATACAAATCTGGTATCAATTCATCGATTGGTTTTTATTTCTGATTTTAAAAGGACTTCCTTTTCCTCATAAACCCTATGGACTAAAGAGTTTTACTTCTAGTGAAAGGTGAAGAGCAGAAAGAAAATGAGGCAAGAAAACCTCAGGTTTGCTCTTTCTGATAGACCAGGGTAACATTTATTTCCTTATGCTATGATAAGTATTGAGGAACACCCTTTCCATATTGTTTTATTCTGAGATATATATATATGTATATATATATATATATACACACACACATACACATTTGTGTTTGGGAGAATTCTCCTGCCTTTGGGGGATCAAATATACAGAAAAGTCCCCTCATTTTCCCAAGGCTGTTGTGGTTTGCAAGTGAATGTTTTCTGCCTACTTTGTAGTGAAATGACCTAGCTTGTGACAAAAACCAGTGTCATATTTCATTAAAAAAAGGGGTGAAGCTGGGATGGATGAAAAGTAAATATTTCTATCCATATATTTTCACATCCTATCTGTATGGAGATGTTCAGGAGAAATAACAGTAATTATTGCTGTCATTCTGATTTTACTTATTTGCATTTGAATAAACAAGAAAGGGTTTTTACAAATTGATTCTAGTTCTGTCAGTGTGACCTGAACCACTTTTGACCAAAAATAGATAAATACAATTAATATGTCTCTCCTTCATCTCTTGACCTGGTCATGGACTTTGATAATGTAAGGGCCTTTTGTAGAAATGGAGGAACCATTTCAGATGGAAATTAAATTAATACTGAAAAATGCAAAATCTGTTTTGATTTATAGTAAAATTTAATAGGAAAGAATGCATGTATATCTCAAATGTGCTGGTATTTAAAAGGAAAGAGAAAAACTAAGCCAAATGTGATTTCCTGCCCAGTTTCTGCCCTTTTTCCCCAGAAAGAAACCGAGTAATAATTGCCTGGTTAATTACTCACTGCAGATGTAAAATATTTTATTTCCTGACATTTTATATCTCCGTATTTCAGTCCAGATCTGACAAGTGACAGATATTCCATGCCTCATTTATACATGGAGCTCTTGTTTTCTAATCATGAGATTGTCTTAAAATACAAATATGGAAATCAATATACAGATGCTTTTAACAAAGAGAGCATTGTAAAGTATCTGCTGAATTAGCTTCCATGGAATCATCTGTCACAGCACTGACAGCCCAGCTTTTAACAATGATGCTCTGCTCTAAAGTGTTCAGTCTAAAGTTGTCTTAGATTTATAATGTTTTAATTGTGATCTACTTTGTTACACTTTGAGTGAGCCAGACCAGATGGTATGAGGAATATATTAATTAAATTAGGGGGATATTATAAAGATACGTGAGCTCTTTCAATTTTCAGAAAGGTCGAGCACTGAGCATTCCTTTCTATTCTTGCATTTATGTTTAATCTTTCCAAATGTCATGAATAATTGCCTTTTATTTTCAACAGTAAAGAAAAACACCATGTTCTGGTGCTTTTAAAAAAAAAATACTATTGTTAATTTTGGATCAAATACTATTCACTTGCTTTGGTTAATAGGAATGTTTTCAAAATGAACTTCGTATGCTAGATTAAGTTATTCTGAGTAGTTTATTCTGTGGCATCTGAGTCCCTTTGCAGCACTGCCACCCCAGCACCCTCTGCAGGGCTCCTTTCCCAGCTGGGCTGTTCCAGCGAGGCTTTGTGCTGCTCCTTGGAGCCAGCAGCAGCGAGCAAGGAGAGAAGCAAGAGGGAAAGGGCAAAAAGTTCCCCAGTGAGCGAGGCAGAGGAGTTCAGTGCAGATCTTTTCCCTGTGCCTTACGCTAGCTTCTCTTTCTCACTGCTACAAGCATGTGCCTTTTCTCCTGTGCCCTTTCTCTGTTGTTAGCAGCGACATCTCTGGGCTTGTGCTGTTGCTTGGATATACTGGCACAAAAATGTATTTATAAATTGCATGATTCTAAAGCATGACACAAACTGGGAGGTCAAGAAGCTCGAAAAGAGAGAGAGGGGATGGAGTATTTAGTGTGGAGTTTGTTTGCATCTGGCTTGTGCTCATTAGATAACTAAATTCGCCTGTGTTTGGAGTATACACATATATTTGTTTTATTCCAAGAGTCATAGCTGTTTTGAGACTGGTAACCCCTACCGTAACGTTATGTCAACGTTTCTGTGCCTAAGGACTGAAAACTAATCCTTTGGATTTGACACGTGTCCATGTAAAATGCCCGCCCCACCACCCCAAAAGCTGTATTTTTATACTTGTACCATGGAATGTGCATTTATTGCTTCACCTAATTGAAAGTAACAAATGTATACAATCCAGAAAAATACATTTTTGAGATGATAAATATTAAATGAATGTCATAAATCTGTCCTCGTAAAAAAAAAGAAAAGAGACTAGAAAATGGCACAGAAGATACCCATTTTCATTATGGCTTTTAGACTATAATAGCTTCAGCCTGTTCTAAAGCCAGAGCATGAATGATGAGCAGTTGAAATCCAATTTGAATTCATAATAGCACATTTCGTTTACACTACCACCTGTCAATAGGAAATAGCCTGAGACATATCTCCTGAGATATCCATAGGGAATGCTCATTTATAATTAACCTTCCTTCTCTTTAAAAATACCCAGACTAAATCTTTGTCATTGCAATGGATTGTTTATGCTGTTTCCCATTTTTTTGTAACATTCCTTCACTAAGAAGTAGCTGAATTTTTATCTAATATCCTCTATGAAATTTAACAGAAATTGTCTCCTGTGATCACTTCTGTAGTTTACTGTCCACCCCTTCCTCCCTTTTTTTCTGTGCCCACGTTAACATCTCACCCACAGTACAGGGGTAAAGCCTCGCCAAATTCTTGAAAGGTCCATGTAATATCATGCAGGTTTAGGTCAGAATAGCTGGTATGAAATGTAAAATGTAGGTCTGCTTTCTGAAAGAGGATGTCACAAACATGAAATGATGATAAAAGTGGGCATTGGCACAGATTTAACCCAGTCATTATTCTCATTAGACTGTAATTTTGGGTTCCTCTTTAGATGACAGCACATGATGAGAGCTGACATCTACTTTGAATTCATATTATCATGCTTAACATGTTCAACTAATATTTCCCAACAGCTGAAAGTGCAAATGCATTTCTTCTAAGATGTTCATATAAACACTGTTCATATCTATCTATCCTCAAATACTGTGGGTAATACAGATGGCTGGTACTTAAAACTTGTGAGATAAAATAAGAGTTCTACTGAACACAAACATTTGAGATTGATGGGAAAAAGAACACACAAAATCAAACCATTTAATGATTTTCTCCCATTCAACTTTATACTTCTTAACTCCAGAAGCAATAAAATTTATTTCACTGTTGGCACATCTAAGAGGATTATACTGGTTTGACAGAGCTCCTGAGTCTTTCAAAACCTTTCTTGAAAAGACATATTCAACTGATGTTTTGTCACTTAATAACATATGGTGTGGAAATAATGCAGCTTCATCAATAATTTCTTATGGCTTCTGTGATGTGTTCCTCTTAATATGAGTCTCAAAAATAAAAATCTCTCTGGAGAAAATTGCTTGCCTTTTTCCCTCTAAAGCTTGGAAAAGAAAGGAAGCCCAAAGGATATGCAAAGTGTCTGGGCATGGGGCTCAGTCTGGCGGCTCCCTCTCGGCCCATGCTCTGAAGCAAACTGCATTTTGCTCCTTTGTGTGTTTTCATTTGAAATGCAATGTGACTCTTGGTTTTTGGGGGGTTTGGTTTTGGGTTTTTTTCCCCCAGATCCATAAATCCTCCCGGTTAAGACTCACTGTTAAGGTAATCAGTGTCTCACTAGGTATTCTTGACCTGAATTTCAGTATTTCAGCAAAAGCTCCATGCAGTCTGTTTGGCCTTGCTGATGGTTTGATTATGAACATGGATTGTAGTTTTGTGGGATATCTTGTTGCGTTTTTTGTCTCTCTTTTTTTTTGGTCTGTGAATTGTGACTCGTGGCAAACAACATGGGTTTGCTGGACTCTTGTGGTCTTGTTTCTCCTTATGTTTTAGTTAACCTTTTTGTGTTAAATAGGGAAAATATTGATTCTTCATGGTATATAATTTTGAGAACAAAGGGGAACATGTTTGTGTTAGGAATCTGCATAACTTATGGTATATTTGTTTAAATGGTCTGATATACATAGAATTTTAAAAATTCAAAATGAAACAGTACCCATTTCAGAAATATTTCCATCTGGAATCCTGTTGGATACCAAAGCACTACAGGAACTGGTTTCCTTCCTCTGTTCTCACACATCTGTTTTACACTCAGCAAAGCAAAGGGACATGGAATTGTCGTAAACAGCACAGAAAGGAAGCCAACCCCACGCTGCTCCCCCTTCCCTGCTTCATCATAAATCCTGGAACTTGGGGCATTTTCATTCTTTAAAAGGGCCTTGAAAACTGTAAACCTATTAGCACTTTGGTCTATAGAATGCAAAATATCTCGTCGAAGGCAGCGAGTCCTTCCATTTTCCAGTGCGGGAAATGATCTTCCTAGGAGGAAATTAGAATAAAGTCATATTATAGAACTTAAAAGGTATAGATTTGAAAAGTATAGATTGTGTTTCTAAAATATAGTAGCTCAACTGATCACATAGTTGATCTTCTTACATTGAACAATGGTCAGTTTTCAGATAGTTGTCCAAATTCAATTGTTCTTAATTTTGAAAATGGCTTTCACTCAAGTATTCTTCTTCCTGCCTCCTGGTGCTGACAGTGCTGTCTGAAGAGCTATCCCACACTGACTACGCTATATATTCTATATATACCTACTTTACCAGGTGGCTTTCATCTTTGGAATTGATGAATGAAGCCATTATCCTCACATAAATCCAGGTTCATCTGTGGGACTAGCTGAGCACATTTTCTCTGTCCTACTGTTCTGCCTTTCCAAAGTTCAAACAACGCTCATAAACACTTATTTTGAGCCAAGCCACCAAAACAACAGGAAATATACTTATTATCTGTGTTTGCTTTAAATCACAGCAGTGAAGCAGTGCTTGTGGCGGTAAACTTTACTGGAAAAAGCAGAAACAAGGAAATTCAGGAAAAACTAAATGACATTTTGTGTCAGAAGAAAAATTTGCTGGTTTACAACTTCTTTGACAAAAATGTAGCATGAACCATGTTTTCTCAGCTCTGAGGATTTCCCAGTGAAATCTGGGTAATGACAGATGTATAGTTACACTCCTAATACCATTGTCTCTGGGTAAGCTAATAAGCCTGAAAAACAATAAACTGCAGTTTGTGGCTTTAGCTACCCCACCCCTTAAAGCAGACCCTGCTCCTTTGCACCAGTCCATGACTAACGGGTACGTGTGATTTGCTGCTGGCTGGAGAAAGCACAAACAGCTTTGCTAAGTGCATCTTCCCCTTGAAGTTCGTTATTATGAGAGAGAAAAAGGATGCCCATCCTGGGTAGGCTGAGATCAGCAAATCTGTTGTGACCAAGATGTTGATTTTCCTCAGGAACTGCTTTTACCCTGAAATATCACGTTTATTTTGATTAAATAAGAGGTGAATTTCTCTCCTTGATATCAGCACTATCAAGGATATAGTTCACAGTAGTGAGGACAGAGATCTCTGGGAGTATGTAATGGACCTAATGCATCAAATGTAATGGTGTGAGTGATCTCATACAATTATTTCCAAGGGGTGTTGAGTCCACATGCTATCAGCATTAGTGTGCAGATGCCACGAGAAACCTGAGACTATAATTTCCACATCCAATTCACATAATGGATATGGAAATAGAAGTAATTTCAGATAGTAGATAGATATCCCAAGCCAATAAAAACATATAGAGCTCAATTTCCTCTTCAGCGCTCTAGCAGAAGGTAAACAGCCGTTCAGACACCGTACAGTGCTCACATTGCTCTGGCCACGTGCAGCGTTAGACCCTGACAGCATTAGGGACTGGGCCATGGGAAAGGTATCTTTTTAAACTCACCCCCCTCCAAAACCAAACCAAACCAAAAACAAACCACAAAACAAAACCAAGCCTGGCTTTTTAGGTCCTGTTATGATCTTAAATATAAATTTCTTAAAAGAATTCTTCTGACTTGTACAACCAGAAGGATATTGTTTATCCAAGCAAAGAAGCTTCTATTTATTTTTTTCCTTGACCAAAGAACATAAAGTGATAAAATAATATTGTATAAGATAAAATAATAAATTATTATTTTATAACCAGCTAGTGATTTCTTCATGAGATTTGAATAGTAACTGAAAATGTGAGGATAGTTTCCTTTGGAAAATATAGTAATTTGTATTGATAAAGATAGTGTTTCTTACTTTTATAATAATCAATATTGCATTTGTGGAATTATAATAATTTCAACTGTGCAATTCCTCTGTATTCACATGAATTTGATATAGTGCTAGTTACTGGTTTATGCTACTGGTAGCTTGAACACACATTTTACAGGAAACCCCTTTGATAATAAAATGGAAATGTTCATAGTTTATGAGAAAAGCATGACACGAGTTTGGTCACTGATGTCTTCTAACTTTGTGTGTAAATGCACCAACTGTAAGTGACTCAATGGCACAGGGTGAAGTTTGCAGCTCACTCTTCAATCGTGGAACTGGTTGCTCTCTTGTTGACTCCCTGGCAGCTGGATTTTCACAAAGATGAGGAAAGGACTTCTTTATGAATGTTTGTTTCTTTGAGAAACAGTGATCAAAAGCAAAACTTATGATACAAATCTGGGGGTTTTTGGATAAAACTTTAAGCCCAGGATGTGATATTCATTTAAAATACAAGAGTAAAAAGGAAGACAGAGAAAGTAGATGCAAGATACAGGAGGAGCTAAGTCAATACCCATCCTCTTCCTTTGTAGCCATCATCTTTTTGGTTTCTTTCTTGATCAGAAATACTTGATTAGTTCTCTAAATTGGAACTAATTCTAAAAAACCCTAAAATTCTCACTTTCCTACTGTTAACTTTCATACAGATCATACTATATCGGACATTCTCTTGTGCATTTGTGTGGGTTTTTTGTAGTTGGTTGGTTTGGGTATTTTGATCCTTTTCTTGCTAATGTAGTGTTGCTCAAAATACCTAAGAAATTTGGTTTAGGGAAAAGAGAATATACACGATTTTTAACACAGGAGAAATTTCAGAACAGATTGTCATGTTCTTCTTCCAGATAGTCTCTGTGAAAAGATATCCAGATGATATTTCAGAAATCTGATTTCTGGAAATGATTTAGCCTCAAAGTCTTGAAGTTCATATTAGTAAGGATGAAAGTTTCCCATGTTTCTTGAGCTTATAGACTCAAATCAAAATTCTGTGTTCTGTATGTTTACAGTTTGCACTGGGAATGAGCAAGTTAAAAAGTCTTATTTTATTAACTTCTGGTGCCATGAAATTTGCGCAGTTTTGAAGAGTTATTGAACATAAATCGCTACTATTTTAAAATATAGTTTGGAAATTCACACACATAGATTTATTTATGTCAAGTCTTTGAAATTTAGAACCTTGCTTGAAATATTAAGTCAAGAAACAAACCAGCTTTTCCCTCATCCATCTCTGTGGACCAATGCAATAGGGAATTATGCATTTCCATCTGATTTTCATAGCTATATATTTTGGATCAAGGAAAAGCACCCACTGTATGACAGCTTCATTATAAACAGTGCAAATGAATAATACGACTACGTTCTGTATCAGGCAAAGCTAAACTCTACTTGATCACACTAATATAAATCACTTCTTAAAACAGCTGTATTGCAGTTCAAAAGAGGGGCAGCTGACTGAACGCTGCCTGGCTTAGGTGCACTGACTGCAGAAAGCTGGACCAAAATGTTGCCATGCAGCTCCTCCAGAGTGATGTCCGTGGCATCCTGTTTGTGTGCACTGTATGAAATAGGTTCTCTTAACACTGGAAACTTGGGCTTTCCATTGCCTGGAAAGGAACTGGAAAGAAAGGAGCCAAAATGCTTTCCTTCTGTCTTTAG
This sequence comes from Sclerurus mexicanus, assembly GCA_013396755.1. Classification (NCBI taxonomy): domain Eukaryota; kingdom Metazoa; phylum Chordata; class Aves; order Passeriformes; family Furnariidae; genus Sclerurus; species Sclerurus mexicanus. The sequence continues at coordinate 748,971 of VWZF01002766.1, read as the reverse complement.
CTTACTGCTGAGAGGCTGAACATACAGTATTTTTGGCACTGGGAAATAAAGTCTTCCTCTCTGCAGAAGTGCACTACTTGATCTTATGGGCGTTTAGTATTTTATGACTTCATCGCAGCTTCTTCATTACTTATAAATCACTGACACTTCATACTTCAGCAATTAAAACAAGTAACAATTAGCTTATTACCCCCATGATCCACTGCAAAATAATTGCACTAGAGAATTCATTTAACATAATAAAATGAAGAACATTAGAAATCATTTTGTGCAGAGCCAGCACTAGTTTGACAATAAGCTTTATGGTGGTTGAGTACCTTATGCTCTCCTAAAAGCAAATAGATTTTCCATTACTGCAAGCCACTCACGTAAAGCCAGCAGGGCAAACTGTGATTCTAAGAGTAAATAATCACTGGCTGAATGTCTCCCTTCAAGTCAAAAAAGTAAAACTGGTTATGTCTTTTTCTTTCTTCAACGTCTGTGAAGACAGAGGATTATTAGATGTACTAGAAGTACATCTAACTGTACTAAGAGGATATGTTTATGTTTCTAAAGTATATCAGCGGTATCAACATTCATAAAATTTGTTATGGGTCAGTTATGTACACAATAATAAATTGAAGGTCACGAGAATGAGAAGCCAGCATTGTATCAATGTCTGCTTCCACACAGCTACTAAAGTCTTCTCTTATGGACTGCAGAAACATGTAGGTGAAATCTCGCCATATTTCACCTGAATTAAGACCCGAATCAAACCTTAGTGAAGTGATTAATATCCTTCTCAGTGGCTTTGGCGAGCAATATCTTCTCCCCTCTTGAATACAATGCTTGCTCAGTATCGTGTCACGGCAACCCATTAGTCAAGAGTCCTCTGGGAGTGTGAACAGCCTGCAGTAGCTGGGAGTTCTCCTGACCTCTGCTTTCCCCCCAGTGCTTCTTACCCTCTCAGATCCAATGCCCTTTATTGCTTCAAATGTTACCCCAATAGCATTTTCTACATCTTTTCAGATATTTCACCAAAATAGGTTTAGAATTTCCATTTCTTCTTCTCCCATTATTTTATTTCCCACTTTTCCATACCAATGACAGTGTATTTTATTCCAGAGCTGACACTTGCAAATTACTTCTTAGAGATGATGTTTTCATAGACCTTGGAAACTGGCAATCCCTTTTTAAATCTACCATTTTACTTATTCCCTTCCATGGGAGTGATACAATTGGAAGCAGAATCCCAGTCAATAGGGGAGACCCCAGGCAAGAATTCTCCTCCTGTGTATCCCTCCCTTCCTAAACACACAGTTCCCAAAATGTTGTCTGAAAATGTTGTTGCAAATCTAATTTCTTTCAATTTCTGTTGTTTTATCCCCCCCACTAGGCAATTAAAATTAGTTTGAGAGAAAATTGAAATCAGTGCTTTCCCCTACACTGTCCTACTCTATCAAGTCACAATAGAAAAGAATGATAAAGCATGATTGGAATTATTGCGAAGCCTGTCTTAAAGCATGTTGTGTGAAGTGTGTTTTGAATGGTTGCATTCTGAATGTTTATATCTTGAAGGAAAACACATCAAGCTATTACTCAATAAGCAAGACATTGAAATTAATTTAGTAATTATTAGTGACATCAAGACAAAAGAATATAAATGCAGAATTTGAATATTTACCTGCTAGAATCATTGGTTCGGCCTATTAGAATACATAAAGTAAGTTACTCAAAAATACTAGAAAGTCAAAACCATATTAGAAAGAAGTAATACCCTTTCATCCAACCTTACTTGTTCTGCCTGTTTGGAAGAAAGAACATTTAACCTCTGTGTCAGCAGTGCTGACAGTGGTGGGTAGTGCAGCGCAATCTTTCCCAGGAAGCCTATAAAAAGCCATTTCAAATTATGACAAGTAAATAATACATAATTAGCCAAGTTTTCTGCATTCACTGACATAAAAAAATAATGAACCTTTCAGTTGGAAGAAAGAGTTGAAGAGCGGTTCTAGTCCTTCCTAAAATGTATTAGATTAAGAATAACTTTAGTAAATACTCTGTGGAAAAGTAGCATATTTATTCCTTGCATACTTTTCAGACTTACTCCTTTATTTCTGCTCTTCGTCAAAGCAGTTCTTTGTGAGGATGAATTGCAATATGTTACTGACCATCTTTCTTCATCAGTGTCTCCCTGCAGAATTTCAGAAGAATAATTCTATTTTGGGTCTAGTGAAAAATAACTTCAACTCTTCCATTTTTTCCTGATCTTTCACCCTTCCGCAAATGCATGGACCTTTATTTTTAGGGGCCTACTGAGAATTTAACTCCTGGAATTACTAAAAAAAAATAAATGAAAGGTGCATTTGATTTGATTTTATTGGATCTGCTGGTAGATATTGAGTGTCTTTTCGTGTCACGTAAACAAGTGAAAATGTCTGTATTAAATAGATCATCATGTTTACTGTTGTATAAATCTCCAGGTCCTGAGCTGATGAGTTATGGGGCCTTCAAAATCCATCCAGCACAGATTATTCTTTTGTGGTTTGCTTTCCATGATTTCTTTAGGTTGCATTGTACTTTGAACAGTGACATTTCTGCCTTCAATCACACATCAAGCTTTAATGAGCAACTACACTTTTCCTCTGAAATATTCCTGAGTTTGGAGTTAACAGGTGTGTACGACTGTCAGTGTGTGAGTTGTGCTGGCAACATTTTCACCAGGCAAGATTTTGGAGATGTTGCTTTTGATTCTTTGATTTGGAGTATCTTAGAGGTTTTATGCTCATTGGTTCCTCACAGCAAGAGATTCCAGGAACTTATTTATCGTTGGTTTGTTTAATAGATTTCTGAGTAACGTGAACGAGTGAGCAGCATATATCAGCTGCTTGAATTAAGCATTTATTTTGAATGTATATGTAACTTCATTAATCAAATCCACTAACTTTATTTTCTTAGCACGCTATAGATTTTAGTGAAAATACCAACTTCCTATTTTTGTATTTGTATTGGCAAAAGTGATGATGGAATGTGTTCTGACAAAACCAGTTCTAAATATCAGTCTGTCTTCTTGTAGTAATAGATAATATTTGAATAAAGACACTGATTTCCAAGTACAAGGTGCTCATCATAAACATTTCAAATAACCACAATAATTTATTATTCAATAGTGAAATATACAAGTGGTCATATTTGATACTGACAGTATAATCAGCTAGTTATTCTACAAAATGTATATATAGAGAAGCAGACCAATCATCTCATTTCTTCTTTTCTGTGTTTTTAATAACAAGACTTCCTCAATCAATTCTAAAAAAAGCTCCCAAGCCAGCTGGGAAGTGTAATTGCCTGAGAGCGCAGTCCATGCCATTGTCCAGGCTGTAAACAAGGCCATGGAGCAGAGTGGCCCCAGCGCTGGCACTGACACTGTCCCCAGCGGCATTTCCTACCGCTGCCAAAGCTGCCCCTTCCAGCCGGGGGGTCCAGCCGCTTCTTCATCCCCCGTGTCCCCCAGTTATCCGGTCCCATTCCACCAGTGTGGCTGTTAAGGAGTCTCTGGGGCACTTGCATTTCAGCATCCCTCAGGCTGGATGGCTCTGGCACCCCTTGGCTCTGCTCTCCAGTTCCTCTCTGTTCCCTGTCAGTCCAGTCCTGTCCCTGCTCCCCACACGGATAGTTTGGTGGGAGTTGCTGTTCTATTGTCTGGCTAAACACCAGGACAGTAGGAAAGGTTTGGATGTTGTGAGGCTTCCTGGGCTACCCAAGGAGCCGTGCTCACATCTGCAGAGGTGAAAGGATCAGACGGGATCATTCCCAGGGGAGACCCAGAGCTCTGGCTGGACTCTGAATACCGTCCCCTCAGGCCACTGTGTGGGAAAGGCATAAGAAACCTTAATAAGAAACTTGTGAAGTTTAATAAGTCTGTTCGAACAGATATGCTGCAATTAACAGAGCAGGGATTTTCCCCCTGCATTTTTCAATTTCATAAGTAATCTCCTGTTTTATTCTGAAGCCTCAAATTTGCCTAGAAACGTTATCTTTTCCAAAGAGAGTACAAAGATAACTTCAGTTATACCAGCTTGCATTACCACTGTTCCTATTCAAACCAGTTACGGAAGAACTTGGATGCATTTCCAAAGTTAGAACAGTTTTTCTATTCTTTTGAAAAGATTTGCCACTGCACTGATGTTCTTTCAACCCTGCATTCTCTTTTTCCCAAGTTACATGGTTACAAATATTTAAAATAGAAGAGCAATATTTTAAACTTTTTATAGCACGCAGTACTGTAAACTGTGGGATGGTTTCAGTCTGTGCTCTCCACTTCATGCTTCAGCAGTGTGTACTTTAGCAAGAATCTAATAATGCATAACAATGTTATACAAAATTAATGTAACAAAACCTTGGAGCAAATTGTCCTGCCTATGTACAATTAAGAAGCAGAAGCCTTCAGAATTTTAATGCTGTTGGAAATGAGGGATTTGTAAATGGGTTGTTAGCTTTACCTAAAGTTCCCTTGGAGCCTCCTGATTTATAATATGTATGTTTTTAAAAAAACCCCAAGAACCAAACCCACCAGCAGCTACACATTTAAGCAAACTATAAGAGGAGAAAAAACTAATGTGATAAAGGATGATAAAGGCAGTTATTGAATCTGTCATAATTTCTTCCTTAGATGGTTGGCTCGTTTTTTATTTGTTTATTGGTTAAGGTGACTGAAATGTGATGCACGTAGATCTTTTGGCAAGGACATTCAGTGTTTAGTCTTGCTGGTATTTGCCATGGGGAATGTTAGGAAATGAGGAAAAATGTTACAAATGGTGCTTTGTACTTTAGCTGGTATTTCCATTAGGCGTGATTTTTGCTTGTCCTAAAAAAATCCCCAAACCAACAAACAAAATACAAACCCAGTAAATTCCTCCCTGAGGGCAAAGGCCAGTTGTGCTTCCTGCCATTTAATGAGTGTAAATAAGAGGCCTTGAGAAACCCTTGCTGTTGCAGTTCAGTCGCACACGGAGCTGCAGTGGAGCTCGGCAGTGTCACAGCAGCTTCGCTGGACAGGGTGGAGTTTGTGTTCTTCAACGCAGGGAGCAGAGGCAAAGGCAGGGGAAGGAGCAGAATTTCCTTTGCTCGGTTCTTCTCCTCCTCCCCACCATGGGAATGGTGTGTGAGAAAGAGGTCGTTCTGCTCTAGACTCGAGCAGAGGTTATTTCCATGGCCACATAGCAAGAACAGTAGCTCCAGCACTACCGGTTCAATGCTGACGTGACAGGGCTGGGTCAGTGGGCTCTGGCTGTACCCAGGCATGGGCCAAGGGGCTGTTGTGTTCATACAGCAACAACAAAGCACTGCTGTAACTTCAGATGACTAAAACCCAACGCCTTTTGTAAATCCTGCTGTAGATGAGTTGTTGGAAAGATTTTGCACCCATTTTAAGTACTATAATTTCTCATGAAACTGTGTGGTAAACCACAAGGCATGGGAGGCAGCCAGGGAGGTGGGATGGGCAAAGCTCTGAGGCTACTGAGGTGATGATTTTCATAATTTCTTTTCTACATTGGTCAAGGAATTGAAGTTATAAAAGCTTCTTTTTAAACCTGAAATGTTTGGGGGCATAAAAACATGAATGACAGATTTTCACTGACTTTAAGTGCCACAACTCCATGAAGCAACAAGATATTGCAGAATTATGTTATAAAAATTTTAGTCTTGTGAAAAAGCACATTACCACAGTTTAATTTGATAATGTGTATGTGGGTTTGCTCTCGCTTTTATAAATACCATACTGTTTTGATAATTTCCCAGACACAACTGTGTAATAATTGCATGTCTGGAATGGTTGAAAGCATGAGGCAAATATAGTCTAAGCAAGTTTTCCTAGAATAATTGTATACTGTCATGTGTGATTGGCTAAGTGTTACACAAAGTATACAAAACATAAGCAAGCAGGCATCTTTAATTAAATAAAAACACTGCTGTGCTGGTATTCCTCTTTTTCCATGGACTTCAGGAGTGCATTTTTAGGATTCAGTCCATTGTGAATGTTCCCTGCTCTGGAGGAGAGCCCCAGAACTAGCAGCTGCAGACGTGGTGCTGTGCACACACATAACCCGGCTGCAGGAGGAGTGCAGCTCCTTCCCTGTCACCTCCCTGTGCCTTGTGTGACTGGAGCTCTCCTGTTCCCAGGGCAGAGCCACTGTGTCCTGCAGTAAAATGAGAACTGTGCCATTTGACAATTGTGAAGGCAAATCCACTGAAGGTTTTGGGTGCTCAGAAATTTTAATGGAGGAGGTTATATAAGGAATAAAATAGGGAAACCAATCTATTAGGACATACTTAACAGTAGCCTACAATGGATAATTATCCATTGCCAGTAAGCTAAATTAGTCCATCTGTGGGTTATGTGTCTCTGGGATATTCACTTCATTACATTATGGTATATTTATATATATATGGGTTAAAGGACTGGGTAATGAATTTGGAGGAGTGGTGTAGGTGCAGCTCCTTGTGTAACATCCTCACTGATCACACCCTCTTGCCGAGACTCTGAAGGAGTTAAATGTCATGGCACACTTTGTGAACCACAGGAACAGAGCTGTCATTGCATCCTGTGAGAGGAGTGCCTTGGATCATTTTGTGTCTGTAACCCAGTCCGGTGATCAGCATGGGATACAGAGCTTTATGCAGCAGGAAGAACTGGGTTCTATATCAGCATTCTGAGGCAGAAAACCTGAAATCCTCTTAATTTGTCTTAAACTTTTAAGAAGTGGGTACTTAACAATGTAGTTGCATAACCCAAAGCTGAGACTTCTAAAATGTTTGTTGTGGCTCAAATGTGCGTCAACGTAAAGGTAATTAAAACAGTCAGAAGGAAATTTCTGACAAGCTGACATTTTCAAAACAAATAAAGATTCTCTAGATATTTATAACTTTGTGTCAAGGACAATTTATACTCCATGTCATATTACAATATTTAATTTGTTTTTGTTGTCATACTGTATTAGCTCTAAAAGACTTTTAATATTTCAGCAGCTGCTTCATTGGCCTAATGAGTGCTGCAAAAACATTCAGTAGTGAGGATGCACAATATGCCAGACATGTTCTTTGGATCGCTCCCCACTCCCCCTTAGATGAGGGTCTTGGACAGCACAGCAGGTTCTGGAAGCAACAGAACCCAGAGAAGGAAACTTGGAGGAAGAGAGCAGGAAACCAGCAGCTTTGGCTGGCATTTGGAATCCTATCCAGGATATGTCCATGGCCCTCCTGACACTCTGTGGGACGTGTCATTAGAGGTACCAGGCTGTTCTGAGTGAGAAAAGGGGCACAACTTGTCCCTCTCAGAAAAAAGCAGATTGTTCCCGAAATCCTTGTGAATCAGGCCTGAATCATGGTCTTGGAACAGCAGATCAGAGCGATCATTTTGGCTTTTATCTCCTAGAATTGTGATGCCCGCTCTAGGAATGGCACACTGTGGATTTAATTTGAAATTCTTACTGCTGTCAAGACTTTGGAGAAAGTATTATCGCTGTCTCTACCTTGCTTCTAACATATATTGCCATGAGAGTTCCTTATTAAAACAGATGTTTCAAGGTCAGATTTTTTAAATTATATCTGTCCTGGTCACTACAGATTTCTTAATTATTTAGGAAGTGCCATTAGAATATATCTGATTTCTGTTCTAAGTTAGATCTCCTTGTGATGGCTATGAAATATTATACTTTGTTGAGCAACAGAAGTGTATGGCATTCCAGAGTAAGAATAGGATGGTAAATATTATAGAAAAAGTCTGACTATTATAGTATTGCTAAGCTTTTTTTTTTTCTTTAATAGGGTTTTTTTCCAGTCCTCTAATTATCAAAATTCTGCAGCAGTACTGAAAATATGACACTGCCACACGGATTGATAAATCAGAAATGACACAATTCAGGACAGTTCTTTGAACTGGTACCAGAGGTTAAAACTATTAATAGTGAAGTAGCTTACTGAAATTGGACTCTACTTGAAGCAAATTGATGTCATTGATTTGTATGGCAGGCTGTAGTGCTCAGCCTTTGCTGCATGTCAGTGTGTCTGTGTTAAGGAGAGGCTACTGTCACCTTCGTATTTAGAAAGACTATCCCACACCATTCCCACTGTTAAATTTCAATTAAACAAATTTGGTTGGAAAAAATGTTCTATATGTCTTTTATCTACCCTGAGCTGCTGGCAAAACAAACTGGCTGTTCCGTATTTGGCATTTATTAATAATATTTTGAATACCACTGCGCTTTTTAAGCTGAGTGTGGTGGAATTCTCATGTGGGATTATTAAATGAGTCGATTTGCATTCTAATGAGAACAAATGTTTGGGATTGCATTGTTAAAATGCTAAAACGGTGTGTGTATAATTATTTTGCAGCTTAGATTCGCAGAACTCATTTCCCCAAACTCTTTTTTTTAAATAACTAAAGAGACAGAGCACACTGACGGCTGGAGGGGAGGTGATTAGGGTAATTTAAACTGTTCACAAATGACTTTGCTGCTGAATGAAAGCGTTTCTTTGGCTTTGCTGTGCTCCTTTCATTATCTTTAAGCGGCTGCAGTGCTGAGTCCCATAAGAAGTCTCACCAAGCTCTCTTTCCTTGTACACTTTCTCATTTGTATTGATTAATCATTTTGTAATTCCATTCTAGGTTGCCTTGCTCATCTTTAAGGCATGTGCTGCTTTTTCTTTGCTTGTCTATCCTGTACCGGTTATGTTGTCTCTTCTAATACCTTAGCTTTATCACTGCAAGTCAAGCTTTAAAACATTAATCCCTTCATGCTTTAATTTCATATTCTATTACCAGAATGAATGCAAATACTGTTTCCTTTTTGCTCCTTTTTAATCATCTTCACTACAGCTTTTGCAAATGGGCCAAGAGTAAAGTAAGCTTTTTATTACAAAGTCAAAGATTTGTTCGGCTACTCTTTTCTTATGTTTTTCCACATCTATTGCCAAACAAGAATTGTTTACTGTGTACGGGCTTCTGAGGTGTTCTGCTGCTTTTCCGTTCCCCATCTTGTGCACTGCAAAGCAGCGTTGTTTAAAATACTGCTTTCCTAAGAAAAACTGTGTGTTGCTCAGGGTAAATTACCATGAGATACCACAGGGAGGTTTTATAAAGTCTTGTCTGCCCCTCCACCTTGTCTTGTCATAAACAATTGTTGTTGCAAGGTGTGTGCAGGAGCTGCTCTTGCTGCGTGAACCACCAGGCACCACTCTGGCATTGTAAATTTATGTAAAATTTACACAGAGAGACCTTAGCAGCTCCATGGTTAAGCTCAGGTTATGCTCTTCAAGCAGGTTTTAAATTCCTGAGATTGACACAAACTTTCACAAAGATCCCATCAGAAAGGTTGTACCATTTTCAGTAGGAAGAATAGGTGTGGAAGTTTCTAACTAGAAAAGCAAACAAACAAACAAAAAACCCATTCTGATTACGGTTCAGAATTGTAAGTAATTTGTAGTCCTCTGTTTTTCTGTTGTTTTGTTGGGTGTTCTCAGGTCCAGACCTTTTGTAATTGCAACAATTGCAGGATCCTGATTTGTTTTAGAGCACAATCCTGGTGTGATCTGAATGAATGTGCCTATTTTTCTTTAGCAGGAACATCTTTTGGCAAAGAACCCAAAACTCTCATTCTCTCTAATTTTCCTATGGAAGAAGGAAGGTGCTGCACCATGGGAGGCAATTCTAAGTGTTACATCGCAGGGCAAAGGGCTGCTTATCAATCCCTGCTAACACTCAGAGGCACAGAAACATTCCTTTCCCTTCTCACTGACTATTCTCTTGTTGCTTGTGTAAAAAGAAGTCCTTTGAGTTAGGCTGATTATGTCGTATTAGACGTTTTTTGTGTTGTGTTTCCAATTCTGCTCTCTCCAACAATTTTGCAATCAGTAATTGTGTGCAGGCTGGATTAGAGGTTTGCTGGAACTGAGGAACCTGTGCTTAGATTGACCTTCCACTGTAAAAGCAGGAGGTTGCACTGCCTCTTCAGCTGGAGCCTTGGGAATGTGCCCTCTGTGCTGTCCTCCATGGTGCACAATCTCTTTTTCTGGAAACAGCAGCTGAAAACAGACACAAGATTTACATGTGCTAGTCTTCCCTTCCAGCACCTCCACCAAAGCAGAGCTTCTGGTGGTGCAGGAGCTGCTTTCTTTCAGCACCAACAGTCAATTTCTGAAGAGAATTAAAGCGAAATAACTCACATGCTGCCCCAGTACAACTTCAGGGACACTGTAGCCCTCAGAAATACTTCGGTTTCCCCCTCCACATCTTGCTCATCATTTTCAGCCATTCACAGTGTACGTGATTCACGCCAAAACCTTCATGTTCAAGTTCACAGCCTTTATGTTTACAGAAAGGGACTATGTGTTTCCATGAAATTAGTGAGAAAAAATTATGAATCCGTCTCCTAAATTATGGAAGGACTAAATCCATTTTCTATGTTCTTATGGTAACAGGATAAAGCCATTAATCATTATTAAATCACGATGCTCATCAACACGTATTTACAGCTTAATTAAGAACTGTGCTCTCTAAACCTGCCAATTAATTATCAGAAGCACAAAAACCTCTCCACCCACAATCTGTTAAATCATTGGTTACCACGACCTTTTATTCTTTTGGTATCTGCACAACATCTTTTAAAATATCATATGCTGCAGGCTGTCCTTAGAGGCTTTAGAGTTCAGGGGTGCACCAAAAGAGTTACCAAACTTCAGAAACTTGTGCTTTGTGTTACTTACTAGGAGATAGGTTGGCTTTAGATGCCTGCAGTTTGGGGCTGGGGCAATGCTATTGTGTACCAGAGGCTGAAACTCAGCATTCCTAGCATAGTGTTGCACCCTGTTTATTCCAGCAGTCTCTGGTTTAATTACGGCTATTCAGACATGAGCGGTCTCTCATCTATTCTTCCAATTTGCATTCAGCAAAGCAGAGACTGGCAGTCCATATGCTTAGTTTTCTCATTTGTTTTACCATGGCAAAATTTAGAAAGACTCTGGTATGGCCATCATCGTTCAGGTCAGCAAATGCCTGCAGCAAGTCTGCCTGCACACACAGCTCATGGCTCAGGAGGATGCGTGAGCTGGGCGAGAGGCAGCAAAAAAGCGTTTATATTTAAATTTTTGCAAATGTTATGCCTGGCACTGAAGTGGCACTTATGGAATGTTTCAAAGTTTAACACACTCAGCAGCAGCTGTTGGCCGTCTCCTTCTGGAAGGTTCCTCCTGGAACCATGGCATCTTGGATCCCACCTGCTGCCTGAGGCAGCTCACACAACCAGTTATTTAGGTCACAAAAGACCTTTAGGATCATTGTTCTCCATTTAACGTTTGCCTTGATTGCATTTAATGCCCATTTGGTATTAACTTGCAGCAATCACTAATGTTATGCCACCAAACACTGCTGCAGCCCTTGGAGAGGTGTGTGGCACAGCTGAGGTGGCCAAAGGGGGATGAGGGCAGAGCTGAGGGGCGTGCGAGCTGCTGGGTGGTGTGCCGGGTGCCCGTGCTCAGGGACTGCTTGGGACACAGCTGGGCAAGCTGGCAAGCACCACCAGTGAGCACAGGCTCAGTGTGTGTGCCCTGTGTGTCTGTGTGTGTGTGTATGTGTGCATCCGTGTGTGCCCTGTGTGTGTGCCCTGTGTCTGTATGTGTGTGTGTGTGTGTGTGTGTGTCTGTGTGTGTGTCTNTGTGTGTGTGTGTGTGTGTGTGCAGAGGGGCTGTCCTGGTGCAGCTGTGCAGCTCTGCCTGTCCCTACTGAGAATCCTGGCACAGCCACATGGGGAAGGAGAGGCTGGCCCGCTGGTAGTTCTCTGTTAAAGCAGTTGTCTCTCTCATCTTTACTATGTGCATTTTATTTCTCCGCATAGTCCTCAGTGCTGGCAATAACAGGAATAACACTTCTCTAAAGCTGGCTGTGCAGAAAAGCTTTGGGATACAACCAGTATATAGACTCGTGCTCCTGGAGACAAGTGTCTTTGTGGGGTTGTTTCATGATCTCATGATGTAAGCTTTGGCAGTGTTATCAACACTTGTATTATTGAGGGGAGAAAAAATTATGATTGTGACCTTGCATTCTCACATTTATGAAACAAATCACAGGTATGTTTAAAAAGGAATAAAAAAACCCCACCAGGAACTCACCTTGAAAGCCAAACATTTAATTTGCTGTAGGGCACTGCTTAAAGGAGGCTTTCATAAAAAGGGGATACTGTCCCTGCCCTGATTTTTCAGAACTATCAAGTTTCTAAGAAACATTTATTTTGTTTATAGTGTAATTTCCAGAATGATGTTTGCTTATTACATCCAAGTATTTCAGTGATGCTCTTCTCTTCTAACTTCTACTAAAACAATAACTGAATGAAGGAAGAATGGAATGTATATCGTTGCTTATTTGTATTTGCTTTCTAACAACATAACCATAGCTTATCCATTCAGTCCTGATGTCTACCAGGTAAAGTTTTCAGGTCTGGGAGCTTCAGAAGGAGTACTGATACGCAGAAAAATGTACATGCTATTCCTTCACTTTTAAATAAAGGCTAGGGAGAGTGACACAGAGCTGTAAATTTGAGAATAGGCTGAAAAATAGTCAAGTAAGGCAGGTTATCTTGATAGTGGATAACCTTATGAGGTGAATAACTGAAATTTTTGCCACCAGATGCAAGGATAGAGAGATGCAGGGCTGGTTTTCATTTTAATCTTACTAACATGCTGAAAAAACATTGTAGAAACCTGCTCAGCATGTTAACTAGTCACAATTACATCCATTTGCATGTTTTCATGTAGATGCATTTTAATTTCTGGATGTGTACTCCAGGACACACACATTCTGTTTGCCTCTGCTCAAGAGCAGGAAGCCTGTTAGACACTTCAGAAGGATCATACCCTGTCTATATTAGAACCCAAATAATTAGCTGTCTAGATCTTGGATTTGACATTATTCACTAAAAAACCTAGATAATTTCTCTGTATCTTTACACCTGTTACATTCACCCATCCTTTGTGTCTCTCATACTTGGCTGCCTGTAATTTCCCCTCTTGCTCCACGTTACTGTTTCCCTAAGAATTGGGAATGGAGGGGAAAAAATTAGAGAGAAGGTTCCAAGGAGAAAGTTCTTATGGTAATAGCCTGAAAAAGAAAGACAAGATTACCACAGCTTGCTTTTGAAAATTACTAAAATCACCACAAAGAGTTGAAATGCCAAGGAAAATGCTCAAAAGAATGTTTGGAACTTGGGAACTGGACATACCTAGTGGGTTATAACACCAGTTATCCACAGCTTCAGAGCCCTTGCATGCTTTTAGCCATTCCGTGTCCCAGGGAAAAAACTGGGCTTTGGATTGCGCTGCACTGGTGTGGTGCTGGAGCTGATTTAGGACAGCAGTGCATGTGAGAGGCAGCTGGCAGTAAACCTGCCTCGTGCTTTGGCACATTACATCTGTGTGCATGGAGTTGACCTGTTCCCCTTCTGGAGGGCTGTGCTTTAGCAGGAAAAATAAAGAAGATGGTGTTTTAGCATGCACAGCAAATAGTAACGGTATTAATAGCTTTAAAAGTGCTCTCTACCTTCATGAAGAACAGTTCAAGATTATCTTCTCCACTATCATTAAATTGTACGTTACATGAGCTGAATATTGAAGTTAAATTAGAAAATATGCTCTGGCAGTATTGAGATCCCTAGAATTACGATATTTCATGGCCAATTTGAAGTCAGTGATACAAGGATTACTTCATAAAAATATTAAGTAATGCTCCAGCATCCTAGATGAAAGCGCATTTTTCCAATTTTGAGTAATGATTTATGCACGACAGTGAGTAACTGATATTTCAGTTTTGTTGGTGGTTTGTTGTGTGTTATTTTTTTCACAAGTGCTGTGACTAAAATGGAAATAAAACAAATGTTTTGTTTCTTAGTGCAAAGAGTTTAAAGAATAGACTATGCTTCTGCAACAGGAACTCGACCAGGATATATAAAAAAAGCTCATCTGTAAACCAACATTAAAACTTTATTTTTGATGCCTTAAAAAAACCCCAAACCAATCTTTATAGGCCATGACAATAGTCAATCACAAAGTCCATGTTAGGAAGTAGTGCAGGCTAAAAAGTGAATGTACAAAGTGAGAAAGATGGTGTCTTGGACATGGCACTTCCACTACTACACTGTTTTGCAGAGATTACATCCCGTACTAATCCTAGGCAGGTCTTCACAATGGAACACTCATTCTGGAGGGGAAGGATTCCTTTCCTGAGTCATTCTGGCACATCTTCCAGCTTCCTTTCAGGTGAAAGGTGTCTTGGTTGTGCACTGTCTCCTTAGTGCATTCGGTTCATGTGATGCCCCAGACTAACCTGTGAAATTAGCATTAAAACCAAACCAAACTGCACTCCTGAGGCAAACCAGAGCCCTAATGTTGGCACCCCCAGAGACAGTTATACAACACCAGCACTGAAATCTGGGTGCGTTGCACATTCTGATTGCCTTTCACGTTGAGGGACACGGCTCATTTACATTTAGACCCCACAAGTATGAACAGGTTCAGGGTGGAAAAGGCTCACTTTTGTCATTAGAACTTGATTTGATTACATACATGCAATGCTAACCCCGAGGGGGCAGAGCAAGTGCTCAGAGGAATCAGTGGCAGGGCAGTGTTGCAGCTCCCTGCAGTGAGTGTGCCCTGGGTGTCAGCACTGGCAGGGTCACAGGGGTGCTGCTCAGCAGGAGAGAAACCTGGCAGAGGCAGAATGCCCCCGATCTACCACAGATGTACCGAGACCAGCTGAGCTAACATTCAGATCTGTCAGGAAGTACAGACTGGTGTTTTTTTATTCACCATCTATAGAATGTATAGATATCGCTATTCATTTAAGCTCAGAATAGAAGATAAACACAAGAGCTATTAAAGAAAATATTAGTGATATTTGTTGTCTTGATAAACTGACAATTAAAAGGAGACAAAGAGAAATTATAAAGAACAGAAGTTTTAATACATGTGTTGCTAAGAGAAAGTTGGAAAAAATTATATAGCAAATCCATACTAACTTTGACATTGTTTTTCAAACTACTATAGCTATCTCAGCATCTTCTGAGCTGTGTGTGTTGAAGGTCTCATGAGCACCCATCAAAAATGGAATCATTCCTGTCATTTTAATTCCCCAGTCCTGGCTGCAAAACTGTGGAGGTATCTTTTGGGTCATGCTGATTCTTTCTTTCCTTCCACTTCTTCGAAGGAAAAGTGTCATTTTCTCAGCTCAGAATGCCCCAATTTCTGGCATGAAATGACGGAAGTTTCCATATTCAGTTCCTAATTTGATTTTAATGTTACTGCTAAAGTCATCATGATTCAATCTCTTGCAAAAGGAAAACCAAACCAAACCAAACCAGGATGTTAAATTAAAAAATAAGTAATATGCTAGTGTATTAAATTTTGCAGTATACAATTTTACTGCACTTTATAGTATGATAGGGGGGCTGCAGAAGTAAGCCTTGGTTTAAAGCTGTAAAAAGAAGGGCAGTACGTCATAAGTTAGAAAGCATTCCTTGATAAAGAGCACAGAGCTGTAGGAGTGGTTGTGGCAGGTTATGCCTTTTAAGCGCTCTTTAGATGTAGGGTGATGGTAATATGTATCACATCTTCACTCCCGTGAGCTCTCCTGAAAATATTATGAGCTTGATAATTGTGATTTTTTTTGTTCATACAGTATATGAAATGAAATCCCCACCTTTCTTTGGCCTTAAGCAATTTCTACCTCAACTCAGTATCTACAAAACAAACTCAGAGCCAGGTCAGGCTGCAGAGAGCACAGCGTGAGGTTATACACCTTGTTCCAGGCACAAAGGACACATACCTTGTGTGTAAAGACCAGAGGATGTTGCTGCTCTAGTCAAAGCCAGACAGTCAAATCACAGCATTATTATTACTGCTGTGGATTTAATTGTTACAGAAATAGAAGAACTGCACCGAAGGGGTCTCCATAATGCAGTTAACATTGTTCTGCACCGCACATGCCCTGTTATGTACCTGTTCCTGGGCATGTGCTCACCTTGCCATTCTGTCTGGGTCCTGAAGCTGTTGGCTTCAGGATGGAGTGCCTGTGGCAGGGAAATTCCAGTATTTTGAGTTCTTTACTGGGAGAAATATGGTCATACTTTTGTCTTTCTCAATTGATAATTTACAAAAATCCTTCTTATATTCTTAGCTGGCACTTAAATAGAAAGGGACAGTTATCAGATCTTCCATTCTTAAAAAACAATTACCAAACTGGTAAAAAATTAGCCTGTGTTTTCTTTGCTTGGTAGTAGGAAGAAATAAATGGGGGGAAGAATGAAACAAATTACAAACTTTGTTATTTTTTTTCCTAAGGCCTAAATTTTATTATTGTTAGTTCTAAACACCATATTTTTCTGAATATGCATCATGTTCATTTTGGATTATTTAATTTAACTTCTTTCCAGATGAACTAGCTTTATTAAATGCTTGCCATGGATGAGCAAACAGAGTTTGTGCAGACTATAAATATCTATGATTAGTCTTATGCAGTATTTTGTAATCTAAGGTTTAACAATTATGTATTATGTTTTTATCTGAGCTTGGTAAGCCACTGTGGGGAGGGAACAGTTTAAAATCCATTAGTGAAACAGAACCACAACAACAACTACTCAAAATTAAAAAACATTACATACTACACCAGGAGACTTGAGTAATAGGATAGGTCTTAGTTATGGTTCACATACATTCTGTCTGGTTTGAGCCTGGAATGAAGTGTTACATTGTGCGATTTGGGCTCTGCTTCCAAGGGTGGGTATTTCTTATGTTACTTAATGCATTTTTGTCTGTAGGTTAAGCTAGCTTTGCATTGCTGCTGTTGTAACAAAAAGATAGATTTCATGAAGGTAACTAGTCAGAGATCATAAAATAAAAATGCAGAACAAGATATTTGCTTTTCTGAAGGAATGGGCAAGAATTAGATAGTATAAAGTGGCAACTGCCTCTTTCAAAGAGGCACAATATTATATTGGAAGTATAAATTTCAAGGTTTATATCTACCCAAGTCTAATAGTTGAACTTTTGTGTAACTCTCAGAGGTGTTATTTAAGTGTCAGTGAAGATGTCATTGCTATAGATTAATTTATCCTATTTCAATCAGATAATTGGGGGAATAGGTTGGGAGGAAAAGTCTTCAGAAGAGTCTGGCGTGGTGGCTCAAGAGAGGAGCTGGTCATATTCTTTCTGTGGAATATTCCATGGTGTCCCATGTGCAGTTCCACAGTAGGGAAGGAATTCTGAGGGCTACGACATGTCTTCAATAGAAAGCTTCAACATCGTTTGCAAAGTGGCAGACAATTTAAATGGCAGGGAAGAGGAGAAATACTTGGATATGGAGCTATTAGTGATGTCCCTTCACAGATAAGCTGGCACTTCTGTGTTCTTAGTCAGCCTTGCCATCTGAAATTCTGAGCGCAAAACTGCATGTTGTATTAAGCTATTTGTCAATTTTCCAAGGTGAAAGACACTGACAGAGGGATGACAGGTGGGAGACTCCTTCTCTAGTGGAATTTCAGCAAAAGTGTCTGTGGCAAAGTGTCCCATGAGGTTTAGAGTAATGTAATTAAGGATTCTGTTGGTGGAAAGCTCCTTCAGTATCTCCAAGTGCTTGGAGGAGGACTCAGTAAACACCCATTGCTCACTCTCAGTGCCATTGTAACTCAGCACAGTAAGAGATACTTACACTTTTAGCACACTCTAGGTCCAACTCACTGCTCTGAAGATGAAATGCTCTGCTCTGAATTGGGTGCTTTGCCCTCTTCTTTCAACCCTCTACAACTGAAACAGGTTCTTTGCCCCTTCTTTCCCAGTTGTAAATACTGACAAAAGGCATCTTCCTGAAGTGAATATGATTGTGTGTAGAATGAGTGTAACTCTGAATCAAGAAGTGAATGATCCCAAGGAGACTGAATGTTTCCTTCACCACAAACTGCCCCAGGGAGGATGTTCAGCTTTGGGAAAGTCTGTCTCTGCTGAGCCCAGAAGGGCTGGTGAGCAGAGCCAGCAGGTCAAGGCAAGAAACATTGCTGAACTGGTGGATGTGCTGTAGCGTTGATTCTTTGTGCAGCAGCTGAATTCTTCCTGTCTTCTTCTCGAGGGCCAGGTTTTTAAGGTGATTTCCAGACTTTTACAGACTATGTTTCAAGAGTTTGAAACTCCTTGAATACTGCTTTATTAATATGTTGAAATAACAAATGACTAAGTTAAACACCAACAAACAGGTTGGGGTTTGTTTCTGCAATTAAATGGAATGCCTGAAGTTCCCACTTAATCAATTGTAGTCATGAGTCTTACACAGTCTGAAAGCTTTTCAATTTGATTTAAATGATTGATGTTGATTATTTAATTCTGAGATGTTTTTATCTGGGATTTTTATCTAGATATTGGAATAAATGCCACAACTATTACAAGCAGCTGTATTGATTACTTTGTTTTGATTTATGTATTGGTGATATTTTTATCTGACACTCAAACATGCATTTTGAAACTCTAATTAACATTTGTGCTCTAACAATGTGGAAGTGGCTTTTCTATTAAGGGGATGAAATTTCATATGTGCAATGAGAAGACTTGCAAGATGAGTATGATGCAAGGCTTAGGTTTCTTTAAAAAATTTGTTGAAGATTTTATTACAATAATGTTCGCTGAGGAGAAGCTTAGTTTGTTTGCATACATTTTGTAATATACTTCAAGTGTATTGCTGAAAGATAAGTCACTTTTGGTTTTAAACAGATAAATTAGGACACTGTCTAAAAACTACAGTATTCAATGAACTATGGGCCTTTGACCCAACACTGGATGAAGTCATTGTCACTTATTACTCAGCACTGACTGGTGCTAAACAAAACTGTCCTTTAAAAAAACCCCCTGTCTGATCTTTAGAAACCCCACAAGAACAATAGCACTATCCTTTTCTGGGGGAGAGTGGGGGATAACAGCAAAACAGTATCTATATCGTAGCTTGAGACAGAGTAATCCATTACCAGACATCTTGTGGAATTTTGGCTAATTTTGGTCTCTGTGGTCTCTTGTATTTATTTTTTTTTAAACAAACTGATTTTAAAAACATGAGTAAAGCCAGTTATCTCTGTGACTATTCCAATACAGCTCAGTCCGTCCTTCTGAATTTCCCAGAGTGGCAGCAGCCATATGAACTCCTAATAATCCTAAACTCCCAAATCCTGGAATCCGTATGCATCCATTAATTTGTGTAAATCTCGTTCTTGCGCAGTTTCCTGTCACTGTTTCTTCCTAAGGAAGCACCTATAATGTGAGGCAGGACAGAAGTGTAAGCTATGCCTCCATAAACGGGTGAGCCGTGCCCATGGTCACTTACCAGAGGGAGGTCAGTGCCCGGGCCCTGTTTGGCACAGTGTCCCAGCACTGTGGCAGCACCGCAGCTCACTTTGGCCCACCGAGCCCTTGGAGATGCAGGAAACGAGCTCATGTCAAGAGGCTGATGTGGGTGAACCAGAATGAGCCAGTGCTAGAAAGTTCCTTGTGCCGTGGCAGTCAGGGCAGCTGGAGAATCCATGGCATTTAGCTCAGAATGGAATATAATTGCAGAACTGCATCAGATCACTATCCAGCAACAAGTTTTGATGCTTTTTCCTGGGTACTAAACCCCAGGATATTCTTATACTTGAGATTGGAAGCTGTTTTTTCACCCCTTCATAAATATAGCCCTCATTTGCATTATCATCTAGTTCTCTAAATGTCATTTTTTAAATATGAATTTATTAAATGTCAGTTGAGCAGGGTAATTTGAATAGTTATTTTCCCTACTATTATTCTGTTGCCACTATCCTATTATTAAGGACATTTTAACTGCTGATTGCTTATATTACTGATTGGAACCTTTGTTTCTCTGTGTTAAAAACAAGCTGGAGTTTTTTATGTGGCTTGATTTTCCTTTCCCTCCATTAGAAGCCAATCCAGACAATGGAATATAATTGCAAAATCATAGTGCAAATTCCACTTTGTTGAGAGGCATTTTGTCTTCTGCTGAAGACAATTCCTGCCTCCTTTCTACTTCAAGCTGGATCTTGGCGTCCTTGTGATTTCTCTTCATTTTGTCTCATCAGAAGATTTCCAGAAATTAATTGCAGCTACAATTTTCACTATGAAATTATCAATCTTCTGCAAAATCTTATTCTCTAATTAATGTTGTAGCATATGCACATTAATCAGTGTACTACTTCTGCTCTCTAATGAGACAGATCCTTGGAATGGTTTTTAAGAAATAATAATAAACTGACTGCTGTGCATGACGTTATCAGCTTATAAATAACAGAGGGGTAGCTTTTGTAATCATTGCATCCTTCAGCTCCTCTGTCATCGTTTTTACTCGTCATACCTTTAGATTCAAATACGGGGGGGTCAGCATGTGTTCGAAATTTGGCAACTACTTCAACTTCCACTAAGAAACAAAGTCAATATGACTTGGAAATAATTTTTCTTTAACTTTTATTCTTGAAGAAAGGTAACAATAAATCGGGAGACTGTAAATTCAGTGCCAAAGCCCGATTCACAATGTTCTGCTTACAGTGACATCTAGTGGTGTTGGGTTCTTCGGAATAACTGGGAGAGCCCACTACAAACGTACTAAAGCATGTTAAGAATAAAACGTTGCGTGACAGTTAATTAATGAACTCTCTGGTGATAGGAAATAGCACTGGCCTTAGACCTATGCATTAATTTCAGCAGACGTGCCTTGAAAGCCCGTTGTAAAAGGGCACGTGGATGATGTGGTTACATAAACCCCATGCACTCCTTTTCCCCGTGATCTCTCCTCACTAAACAAACCATCTTGGATCCTGATACATGTTTCTCTAGGCAGAGTAGAGAAGTAAGAACCTCCATTCCAAATAACACGCACTTTTCAGTTCCCACGGAAAACCTACAATGACTTTCCAGAAAATTAAGGATGTACTTGGATCTTTTTTCCCCAAACTGACAGACAATATTCCTCCTAAGGAGTTTTACTGATTATTCAAGAGAACTTTTCCAACTATTCAAAGTGCCCCGAATAATCTAGAATTTGTTTTACTGGTCACTGCTTGTTATAATGGAATCTGTGTGTATTTATCTACTGAAATACTGTTATTGTTTAGTAGAGCAATATTAGTGAAAGACAGGACATTGAACTCCTCATTTGACAGAAATCTGGCTGGGAATTAACAAACAAAATTTAATTTAAAAAGAACCCTAAACCAAATATATGTTAAGCCTGCAGAAAGATAGAAGCAATTTGGAAGTTGGTATATTGATACAAAAGAGAAATTTCACTGAAAGGCTTTCAATTTTGTGCACAACTAAATGTTTGGATTCTGAGATTTATGGTTTTTTCCTGTCACTTCTGTTCTTTGTGCTCAGTGTTGTGTTTCTTGTGGCACAGGCCCGACAGCTTTGAAGGATTTAGTTTAGCAAAGCTGTCGCTGGAGACAGACAGAACTGTGGGACTGTGGTTTTGCCATGGTGGTGGGAGGAGCAAGGAGAGAAGACCTGAGGAATAGACATGAATTTGAATCCTTTATCCTGGCCAAAATATGAATACCCTTAACTCTGCACTATGAGATATTTGAAATCTGATCGCAGTGAAAATGTAATCTTTAGAAGATGTGCTGGAGCAATGTCTACCAAAAAGTAAATATGTATGTAATAAGGAAAGACTGAGAGAATTCCTTCTCCCATTTTCCTAAACAGATTTCCTTTCAGAATTAACCATTTCAGCTCCTGCTCAAAGTGATGCTCCCTGGGCTCTGTGCTGGGCACTGCTGAGCTTCATCACTGCTCGGGTTCAGGACTGACCCGTCAGCACAACAAGGAAGGGCAGATACTTTTCTTACAAGCAGTGAAAAGAAGCAGCACTTCTGGTGAACATAAAAGCTATTTAAAAGTCTCTGTGCATCATCCAACTGATTCTAAGTGTTTAAAGAGAACCCTTTGCACACACAGCCAAATGAAGTTGGGGAGGACGTGTGCAAGCTGGTCCAGACTCACAGAAATGAAGGAGCAGTCGAGGCTCTTTGCCGGGGGCTGCCAAGGCTCCTTTCTCTGGACCTGGGCACGGCTAAGCAGGCTTGGCTCGGCTGCTCCAGTGGCCTGGACAAACTCCATACACCTTATAATTATGGTCTACTGGCCTTTCACTTCTCCATTCAATCCACAGTCACAGCTGGACTCAGTCATCAAAAAAGGCATTTTAGCCAAAATACGGTTCCTGATGCTTTTGAGATTTAAACTACTCAGTGTATGTTTTAGCAATGTTGTATCGCTGTGGTTATGGACTGAAGTTATGTAAAAGATAGCTGAGAAGCATTTAGGCTACTTTGGACTAAACCTGTCATAATTTTTCCTGTTTTCCTTCATTTTCTCTCTGTAAAATAGGGAAACAGCGAAGTTGTTTACTTAGCTTATAATCTCTTTCGGAAATTTTTGGGATCATTTTCTTGTTTGAGGGTATCTTGACAGAACTTTAGTGTAAAAGATAATCTCTGTGGATCAGAAACTGTGTTTGGTCGTTTTTCAAACAGCACAAAATTCACTTCAGTAGTGCAAAATCCCTAATGTTGCTTGATAATGGATCACCCCTTTGCCTATGGCACACCTGGCTGTTCCAATTTCAATGAAATACTTGCTCAGGTAGACAGTGTTAAAGCTGCTGATTTCCTTTGGTCTGTGTTCTTCAGCTCCTTTACCTCCAAGGCCTTGTGGTGTGTGTCACTGTCTAAATGTTACTTATCTTAGGAAAGCATAAAGGACTGGCATGTCTGAGTCGTACCCAGGAAAATTGATAGGGAGTCGTTCTGTCCAACACCTCAAGAACCAACAGTGAACAATTTATCTTCTTCCCTGGTTCAGGGAGGTAGAAATAAGTGGCATCACAAAGATACTTGCACATTCAGGAATTCACAGGATTTTTTTTCCATTGGAATTTTGTGATGTACTTGGATCAAACCCTGCTTTGGTAACACTTGTGCAAATCTACCCAAACTGACTAATTGCATTATGTTGTTTGCTTTCACATATGTTTTACAACGTGACAACAGCTGATACTGTTGTCAGAAGTGTAAGGTTTACCTTTGAACTGCGAAGGGATTAGCACAGTGAATTGGGGTGTTTTGTGCTCCATCATTTGCTAAATACCAAACCTTACCATTAAAATGGTCGGGTTAAAATAGCTTAATACATGCAGTTTAATAGAAGAGTCATCTTCTTCTACTTTCACACCAAGTGCAGCTTCTTTGAGTTGAATTTTTCAAATTTCTGCTTGATCAGGTTCTGATTTTCCCACTCTTCACTAGACTTTGAAATGCAAACAGAACTGATGCCAATGGCAGAGTCTTGTCGCTACACTTATTTTATTGTAAAGATGTCAACAGCCACTGTTAGAGCTGGTTTGGGGGTGATATTTCCCTCCCCTCCCTAAATAATTACTAACAGAATATCACAGCAGGAATTACTAGTTTAGGATGCTGAAATGTTCCTAATGTGGTACAGCAGATAAAGGTAATATGGTAATTTTTGTAATTTTTGACTAGTGTTATCCAAGCATTTGAACTGTATTGGTAATAGTTAACTTATGTGGAAATAACTTTCTAGATAAATGGCTATGAGAAGACGGAGTGAGTTATGAAAGATAATGAGGTTTGATTTTGGTTTTTTCAAAAAACAAGTCACCTCTGCATTTTTTTTGTTTAATAATACAAAAGTATCAAGTTTTCACTTAAAGAAAAGAGAAAAGCATTAAGAAAGCAGCTGCTGGTTCCAAGGCACTCTGGAAACCCGATTGTCAGTCCATGGGGATTCTTTGAGTTGGATTGTGATCTGTTTACTGAAGGGTTTCAAGTTTTTCCTTCACTTTATCTGACCTGTGTGCAGCCCTAATGATGCAAGGAGGTACCATACAATAATGAAACGTGAAGGTCAAGAACAAAGACCATAATCATTCAGAACAGTCAAAAGCAATAGACAGTTTGTTTGGGGTTTTGGGCTGGGTTGGTTGGTTTGTTTAAAGAAGACAACTGTCCTGATGTTTTTGCTCCAAAGACAGGGAAATGTACCTCCATGATCCAGCTATCATCTGGATTCTCTTATTACCTGACTTTGCCTTTTTCCTTTCATATCTAGACAGAAGTGATAAATGTTTAATATAAATAAAAGAATATACAGGAGCTTACCTACTTAACTGCATATTTTCCTGGAGAACTTGCCAAAGCAAACAGTTTGCAATATTTTTGGAAATAATATGTCTTAATATGAACGGTCCGTGGTTTCTCAGCTGAGGGGATGTATCGTGGTGTTCATAAAAATAAATCCTCCTCAAGTACAGGGTGATACAAAAACTGCAGCGTTTTACTTGTCAAATCCCCTGTGCTTAGTTAGAAGCTCAAATGTTTTCTGAGACACTCCAGTAAGACTTAGACTGTCTCTAGATGTTTTGGTACAGTGAATGCTGAGGCTCAAATTCACTTTTAATGAACAGTATTTTAATGTCAGTCTCTCCTGTCTACTTAAATGACAAAGAGCTCATCTGACTTTGTAATGAATCGCACAACTCTATCATTTATTGAGCCTCTGTCTCAGCGTTGTGCTGGTCCATGATAACACAGGCTGGCAGGCTAAGTAAACTGCATTGAAGGTTTATTACCAAAGCTACGGGGCCTGAAGAAATGACATCCAACACAGCAGGAGCTGCTGAAATTTCTGCTGAGGAGAACTGTACATGTAGGTGGGTGTTAGGTCAAAAGGGCTAAAAAATGATGAAGTAGGGCATGACAATACATGAGGAAATACCCGGTTGAAATACTAATCATAAACAAACCGTGCAGTCCATGATTCAGGCAGTAATCAAGTCTGATTAGACCATATATGTGCTTCTTGGCAGTGTGTAAAAGAGCAGTAGAGGTGGACAAGTAGGTGTCTAAATCAACTGGCTTTTAAAAACAGCATGTGAAAATTAAAGAAAGAAGGTACTAGCACTTTTGCTAAATAGAAGTCTAAGATTTTTTTTTTACCTATAAGGGATATAGTAGAAAAGAATGCAGCACATACTGAGACTCACATAAAAAATTAAATGCTGTCAGTACCTTGTCTACATAGCAATATTTGCTATGGAAGAGGAAGAGACAGCTTGGAAGTCAGTCATAAAAAGATGGATGTTTGGAGTGAAGACTGACAAGTTAGAAAATGAGGCAGAATCTGCCTTGTACTTTCAAAGGAAGCACCAAACTGAAAATCAATTCCATTGTATATTTGGAAATAAGGAGGCATTGGAGCAGGCTAATCAATGGTCAATGTTTATGGAAGACTTGAAGGAAGAAGTACAAAGTTTTGCCTCTAGGCTTGTGCTCAGTGCTGAGGCAGATGCTGGAAGTAAATGCTAAATGAGGAACCTGTGTGAAATGAACAAATAGCGAGATGCACTTTTTCATCTGGCTGTTTCCTTTTCGTTGCAGGAGATTTTAAAGCCACCCTTTCCCTTTGTTCTAGCGGCATTGTTGGTGATGACCAAGTCACCTGTTCCACATGTGCAAGCAGTCACTGTTCTGACTGTGGCAGAGTCCCCTCTCAGAGTGGTAGACATTTCACGGCTGGGTTTACTTTTTGCCCTTGTGAAATGTTGTTCCTCCTCTATCTGGACACAGGACTCTGATTTCTCACTGTAGTCTCTCAGTTCAAAATCATTTAAATTTTTCTTGGGGATTTAATATTTTGAGGTCTGTGCGCTGACAGGTGTTTACGGTGAAGTAGGAAACTTCTCAAAGTGAGTTTCATTTTATTCATCAAGTAGAACACAAACCAGTGGCAAGCACGAAAGGAGGGGAAGTGTTTGTCCCATTTGGCATTTCTGTGGAAAGCTGAATTGATTGAAATGTTCTGTGTGTGTATTTGGACCAACCTTTCCACTTACAGGTACCACCAGGCATTTCAAGGTTGTATTTTCTCACAACTGTCCCACAGGATCTGACTAATATCAGATTTATCTTTCTTTTCTCCATGTGTATGCTGTGTTGTAAAAGCAATGGGAGCTCTGCTGGCAGTGGGTGGTTAAAGCCCTGTTTGATTCACTTGGAATTAGAATGTTGCTGGAACTTATACAGAGAAAACATCTAATGTGCAGTGAAGGTTTTAGGTAAACATTTCATAAAAATGCTTCCACTGCTTAGTAGATCTCAGGCAACGTTTGAAAGGAAAATCTTTGTAGCTTTTAGGCATATAAAAGTGTCTGAGAATTTAAACAGACTTGGATTTTGGAGTATTACACGAAAACAAAATTTAAAAAAAGGTATTCAGGGGAGTTTCTGTCAAATTTGAGACAAACTGCCATCAACTGTAACATGAGCCTCTCTTGGGAGTCCTGTCTGACACCTTGTTGGTTGCAAGGAATGTCAAATTAGAATGCATTTTCCACACAGAGTAATAGATAATCTCATATGTGACCCTAAAGCAGGCTTTGGGACTCTGTCGAAACTTCCAGGGGAATCCTTTTAGGGCTTAATCTCCCTCTAACCAATCCTTAAGGCTCTGCACAGCCAGCTCCCTCCAAAGGAGCCTTCAGCTGCCAGTAGCCTCTCTTGTGGAGCCTGGGAGCCTGCACTTGGAGGGCTGAAGCTGCTCCGCTCAGGGATTCCGGGCTGATGGGATCGTGTTCTCCACCGTCTCACAACTGTGGGATGTTGTGATGCCTGTTATGTGATCCATGGGAGATTTGGATGCTGTACAAAGGATGTCTCCATGTGTCTTCCTGGGGAGAGGTGACATATCCGAAAGCATTCCTTTCATTTCCTCAGTGAGAAAGGGTCCATTGCATCAGATTGGCAAGGATTTTGGACTGACTGGCTACACGTGCCAACAGCTACCGGGAGTACAACAGGAAGCACGGCTGCTGAAGAACATCTTTCAAGGATGTTCTTGTTTTATAAAATGTTGAGTTGAAGAGTAGCAAAAATACCCTTGCACAGAAGCTCAGTATATACTGGGTGGAGTCAGGGAGGAGGCAGAAAGGTATGCCAGAAGGATGTGTAGGGCAGTAGCATTTGGAAAATTGAAATGATAGCCTGAGACCATCCAAAAATGTTTGCTGTCTGTAGACTTGACTGGCTAAATGTACATCCCCATCCATACTATGGCATGGTCACCTTTAAATATAGTGGACTGGAATAACAAGAACGAGGAAACCTATGACATCAGCTCAGTTGGGCAGAGCCTGTATATGAGCCTCTACATGGCCAGTCTATGAGCTAATAATGGCCAGGCTCGTGGGGTCAGTCCCTGTACGGGTCATTCACTTAAGAGATAAAGACCTTTGTCAGTCCCTTCCAGCTCAGAATAATGTGTGAGTCCATAAAATACAGCTACAGGATGCTGAGGCCCTTTAGTTGGAGGAGTGAATCCGGATCGCCACACCCTGCATGTCTTTGCTGAGCAGCTTCTGCTTTTTGATGTAAGTCATTTTCTAGCGAGTTGTATCTGCATGTATTTGCTTTATGCCTGTAAATGTTCTGAGGGGAAAAGCAATAAATGGTGATTAAGTTTTGAACAGTAACATCCTAGAGAACACATAACATCTCCAACCACATAGAAATCTATCTCTTGGTTGCAGGAGCCTAAAGGAAATAGAAATAGCTTTTGTTTTCCCTGTGTTTATTACCTGTCTTGTGTTACTTCTATTAAATTTGTATCTAAAATTCACTTGTCTATTCAGTAAATGCTAGTATTAGTCAGTTCTTAGATGGTATAAATATTGATTTACTCTAACAGAGAAGAGAATCAGTTTCTCCAAGTATATTAAAATACCCAGTTGAAGATCTTATTCTGAAAGCTTGTGCTCTGTGTGTGCCTTTGAAATGTGTTTTACATGGGGAGTGAACCAGGGATGCTTAAGTAGTGAAAGCAGTGGCTTTATTTCAACACTTAATATCTTCTAGAGTATCCTGTGCACCAGCATCAGTAAATATGTCATGCTGAATGCAAACTCCCCACTGTATTCAACTGAATGAAGAAAAGTTGGGTAAATAAGGCTATGAAAAACAGTAGTCTGTTCTGTTCTTTGAATGGCCTGGAATATTCATTAGATGCAAAGAGAAGCTAAAATTGTATTATCTATTGTTGTAGGGGAAAAATAAAACTACGAAAGGATCCAGGCTCTGTATTGTATTCCATTCACATTCCAATTAACCTCGGAGATTGTTTTGGAGGGTTATACTCTTCAGCTCGTATAGGCACATAATTTAAAGGAAGAGAATAAGGGCTGCTTTGTAGCCGTGCTGTTTCTTCTGTCACACTGTACTTCTACTTTCACAAGATTTCGTGTAAGGTCTTCTTCAGTGAAGGACTGCATTTGCTGCAGCAGCACGGCAAGGTTTGTTCTTACCAGGCAGGATGCCTCGTGGAGAGATGCCATATGGGGAGTGTGTATTTGCAGTGTGCTCTGAGCCTATTCCAAACCTGTGGAAATCAGATGTGGAGAGAGTGTCTCCTTGACTTACAATTGAGGGCCTCTTTGCTGTTAGAAGTCTAAGCATTTTCTGGCATCAATAGTTTGCTGCAATCTCCCAGTTACGTGGAACTTTGGGTTGTTTGCAGTCGGTTTTAGTTGTTTTAGGTTTACTGACATTTTCTTCAGAATGTTTTAAGACAATCAAACTTACTGTGCTCCTCTGTCCATTCTCCCTTCCTGAGAGGTGCTAATGGGCCCACTATGATGTCTTCAGGAAGACCAGGACATACAGAATGAGTATGGCTTTATGTAATGGCTTTAGCAGCTTGTTCTGCAACACCATCCCTGCAAGGCCATTTGCACACACACAAACACATACGTGCTTTGGGTCTCACCTGCTTCAGCTTCTGAGGTTTCCCTGCTCTAATTCTTTCTTTGTACTTTGCCCAATTATCCATGTTGCAGGTTAATGCTCTATTTGTGATTTTATATACTTCAATCAAGTCTCCTGTCCTTCATGTCTGCTACTTTCTATTTCCTGGTGTTACTTTACCTGGGTTTTTTGTAAGCTGTTTAACACATTGGATCCAGGTTTGCCATTAGTTTTGTGTGCTGTTTAATCTCCATTTGCTTCCAATTTGCTTTGGTAGCAAATGCAGCTTAGTTTGTCAGGTCTGTTTTTCGTCTGATGCACTTGTTTTCTATACTGACTTTGATCTGTGAGGGTAGAGATGAGCTTGACTCCAGCTCAGTCTCTACTCAAAAGGAAGCATTGCTTGGCTGTGTTCTTGTTGCTGGTAGTTCCCTCC
Source organism: Sclerurus mexicanus (assembly GCA_013396755.1). NCBI lineage: Eukaryota > Metazoa > Chordata > Aves > Passeriformes > Furnariidae > Sclerurus > Sclerurus mexicanus. The sequence goes on along the minus strand of VWZF01002766.1, from coordinate 719,676 downwards.
CCTCGGTTTTGTTACCTTCCCATAGATTTTTTCTGAGATCTTCAGACAGGAACACACATCTTATAACCTTTAACATTCTAGGTAGGCTTTATTTTAAACATCCAAAGAGCTTACTGTCCCCTGTGCTTCTCTGATTTTCTAAGTACAGCCGTTGGACTAATTAAAGATACCATTTGTATGTGCAAGTCTGATCTGCCTACTTCCAGCACATTGTCATATAAATGTACAGCATCAGATGCAATTTTAGTAGTAGAATCAATAGTTTTGGGGTTCTTTCACAGAAGAGGTAGGGTTGTAGTGTCTTCCCCCAGTTTCCTAGAGTCTGAGTGGGGTTTAACCCATCTGCAAGTGCTGTTGTGGTTTTGTCTCCCCAGGGTGCATCAGGCTACATTATCCCTGCCCTGAGCAAGTAATGGACTAAGTGACCCTTGTAGTTCTCAGCTTAGGAAGAGATAAGTCAGTCTTTGGTGGTTTTCTAATTGATCCACTGTGACCAGTGTTAAACATCCCACCTCCACCTGTTCGTGGCTTATTAGCTCTCCTGTGGCTGATTCCAGCTAAATTAGGAACTTTCCTGCATAGTTCAGCATTCTGAGTTGCTTATCTCTTTGTGGAAGTCCAACTTTGGCTCAAACTTTGGGAGATGCATAAATGTACTTTGTTAAAATCTTTCCTGCTGTCCTCCGTGTCTCAAGAGCTTCACCTTCCACAGAGCTTTTAACTGTAGGACACTTTCATGGAGAATATTTTGCCTTACTTGTTTTCCTTTCCAGGAGAATATGCCTGTTTGTGTTTGCTTAGCATTTCTGAAGTTTGCAAGCACTTAGAAACAGGAAAAAAGAACAATCAGTGGTTCACAGTAAAGACTTTGCAGTTGTTGGGTGTTGGTATTGATTATTTGAATGTGTTTGCATGGTATTTTTATTAGGATGCAATACTGAAAGAAACATATTTTCATTAGTTCTTCCTGTCACAAAAGCTACAGAAAAATAAGCTCTGTGTCTCTGGAGGAGTGTGTGCAGCTCACTCGGGTGGCCGCTGTCCAGGGTGCACACGTCTCATGGCCTGGTGGGACAATGAGAGCCTTGCATAGAGCAGAAATCCCTCTAAGTTCTATCTATCTCTGCAATAGCTTTTTTTTTCTCTTTTTGTGATAAATAACTAGATAATTTACCCAATTACATGAAGCAAAGTTTAAAAAACCACAACAACCTCCAAACTTCATTTGAGAGAGATGATTGGGATTAGTGGAGTGATTACCCCGTATGATATTAGTTTGTAAGGTCTGTTCTTATCTCCAAACCCAGATTTGTTCCATGTTTGACAGCTGCATTGGTTAAAATAGTTTTATTATTATAGTTTTATTATTTCAGAGTTTGGTAATTTCTCCATCTCCTCCTTATTGAGGACTAATGGACATCTGACATGTCCAAGGTCACAGCAGCTTCAGCTGCATAGATTCAGGGGCTGGTGTATACATATATATATATAAAAATATATATGGGTGATTCTTTCTCATAAGACTGGAATAGATGGCAATCACTGACCTGTGAAATTCTATATGTGCCTGTGACTGTTTTATAAATAAGAAATCCTCACCTGGGGAGTTTCATTACAGTAAGTGGTGACTTCTACCCCGTGCCAAGTAATAGCTCGGTGTATGCAAATTAGTTCTCCCTTAAAAGACAAATTTTCAATTTCTCTGACATTAATCATGTTATTTCACAGAAAACATTTTGAATCTGAGTTGGTATTTTTTTCTTGAACATATAGCTGAAGGGCTAATTTAAGATAAATATAATTTTTTCCTGAAGTGGACAGAATACTCAGCTATTAATAAGCACATCTTATATTTTAAAAAAAACTTTGAAGCCCCTCTCCCCACCCAAAATAAAAAAAATAAACAAATAAAAAAAAAGAACATTCAAAGGGGGAGTAATATTACTGTAAAAAGTTTAAGACTAAGAAAGAAATTGGAGAAAAGTGACTTTACAGAACATGAACACATTTTATAAAGAAGAGTTTCAGAAGCCAAAGAAAAATTCTTTTTATATCATGTGGCCTGATGTGCAGTGAAAGGGATTAAATTGAATATTGATTTTTGGAAAGGTATGACTATGCTGTTAAAATTATAAAGAAACCCCCCCCAACACGATACAAGAAAACAATGAGAGAATTGATGCCCAGGAGAGATGCAAGTGAGGGCCATGCTCCAGTTGCCAAGGGAGCCTGTTTGGGGAAGGGGCAGGAACACTTCAGGCTGATGGGGACAGTGAAGGCAAAGCTAGCCAAGGAATTCATGGCCAGGCTGCGAATGGCAAGCTAATGATGAAGGATTTCCACCCAAGAATCCTCCGCACGAATAAGGAGCTGATGGCCGGTGTGATGAGGGATGAAATGCAAGGCAGTAGAGAGCAGGCAGACTAGACCATTTTTCAAGTTTGCCAAAAATAAGATAGATGAAAGAATTAATCCCTCATAATTAAAGATGTGCAAATTGCTTGACTAGGCTGAAGCTCAGGCAATCGAAGTGATTCTTTTCAAAAACATAATTTAGTTTTCAAGGGGTTACAGAGAATTAACTGGCTAATGAGATTTGTATTAGCCATGACATGGAAGCCTCAAAAAGGTTCCAAACTTGAAGATCTGGTTTCTTTAGCAGTGGTCTCAGATATATTGAGAGATAGGTTAGCTTCTTCATTCCAAGTGGGGTTTTGGGGCTAGATATGCATTAGTCAAGGTTTATGTCATACCGTCTTTTCACTTCTAGGAGTGAGAAATCCATTTCAGAAGGATAAGAAGGGGAGATGGGATTTGAGTGCTAGAGGGTGGGACAGTGAGGAAATAAAATATGTAGCCAAAAATGCAGTCCTACAAATCTCTCCTCAACTTCTCTCTGTTCAGAATTCATAGGCATGTAATGTGGTATTAAAGAAACAAAACAAACAAATTAACAAACAAAAAACCCAAAACAGAAAAAAGAAAAAAAAAGAGGATTTTTGTGAGTTTATATTGCTTTTAAAAAGCCTTTTTCTTGAAAGGACCAAGCAGCTTGGGTCTTGCCTATGTCCCCCACAAAGTACAGGTGAGCAGCCACTGCTTTGTCTTTCTTGGCACAAAAATGATTGTGTCCTCCTGCTGTGCCATGGGGGAAGCACAGCCTTTGTTTCAATGCCTTCTTTCCTCCAAGTTATTTGTGTCCATGGCAGCTCTGTTTCCAGCCAGCTCTAGGTTAACAAAAGGAGTTTGGAAGACTTAACTTTTCTCTTTATACTGTATTATGAGGCAGAAGGTGCTTTTGGTTCACTAGACCAAAAGAGAGTGTATTAGGGAGCATGGCTTTAGTGCTGAGACTTGGTCTATATGTGATTTCCCAGTGAGAATACTTCATGGAAGAATAGAGAGATGGTTTTTCAGACCCTATTCAAAGACCTCTTAAAAAACCCCACCCAAAACAACTATTCCATTGCTCCAGATTCCAAATCAGAACCTCAACTATACCAGCTAAGATTCTAATCTGTATTTCTGCATTTATTCATACAGCAATGCTTGCTGTGTTCTCCATTAGGGCCTGAGCCTGTGTTAGTCATACAGAGTATCAGGGAACATCACCAGGAAGTCATGGCACTATCAGAAGGGAAGAAGGAAGATGCTGATATGTCAAAATGCAGGCTCTCACCCCAGCTCATCAGTGCTGTGCACAAATGAACGTGTCCTTGCTTTGAGCCCCTGTTGTGTAGGGGGCACACATTTTAGTAGTGTGCGGTGCCAGGTAACAGCTTGAAGCTGCAAGTGTGGAAGCTGGAGATGTGGCCACGGCCATGAAACACTGTAGAGCTCACAATTAGACTGTACTGTCGTGTTTATGGATTCCCCTTCACAAAAACAGAGAATAAAAACCACTATTACCTCACTCATCAGCTGCTGGCAAAGCAAGTGGTAGAGTGGCAGATATCCTGGCAATTCAATTGAATAGATTTAGGAGTGGGATTTGGAAACCACTGTGGACAATACAAATAATTTAATATCTGTATAGTTGTGACTAGTGGAAAAAACATCTGTTATGACATAAATAAAGAAGCAATAATGCATTTTGTCTCCTTGCTATCCATCCAAGTTTTGTTTGACAAATAATGTTGCTTGTTTCTCTGTGTTGCTTTTGGCATTGAACCTTTTGCCTGTGCATGTGCTGCACACATCCTGGTGATGCCTCTACAGCTCCCCGCTGTCTGCAGTGTTTGGGAACTTGAGTGTTTTCCTCACTGGCTCCAAGAGAGTTTGTTTGTCTTTGTCACTGAATAAATGGGTGGTGGCTCTACCTGTGCAAAATGTTACCTAGGAGCAAGGTGCTTTTGCCTGCCAGCAAGAGCAGTGTGCTAAACTGCATTCCCCTGCACGGGTTCATTTCATGGGCCTTGGCTTACCCTGCGCAAAATGCTTTGGCTCCACTGGTCTCTTCCAGTGGTAGGGCTTTTGGCAGGAATTATCCCAGGATAAAATCAAGTTTTCCTTTGACAGCAAAAGTAGTCTTAGAACCTCTCAGCCACCTCAGCTGTTGCTCCATGGAGTGTCATATAATATTAGGCTGCCATTTATTTCTTAGAGGGAACAGAAGGGAACCCTTCATTATACCGAATTCTTTAGTTATGAGTAATGCTGCTTTTCCTGATGGAAAAGAAGTAGTTGTTTTATAATTTTAACTATGTAGTATCTTACTATGTAAGATTAAAATGCCTTAAAAATAGAAATAACCTGGTGATGATCCCTTGACACTTCTTGATGCAGATTGCCTTCCTTATTTAGGGAGTGTTTCCATTCCTCATCCTGATGTTCCTGGCCACCTGTCCTGTCCCGTGCTGCTCCCACCATCCATCAGACCTGAGCGTGAGCTGAGTTAGCCAAAGTCTGGGCAGGAGTGGCTTTTGATCTTTTTCCTTTGTGGAATTTCAGACTGTGGAGCATGTAGAGCATGGTTCCAGGTTCAGAGCAGGCAAATCAGTCTTTATACACTTTAAGGAACATCTTAGAGGGATACAGCTAGTCATGGGAGTTCTTTACTGTCTTCTGACATACCCTGTATCCTGGGAAAAGATGCAGAGATGCTGGGAAGAAAAGAAAAAAGAAAAAGAAAAAAGAAAAGGAAATACTGCATTGTATGTTGTTTCTGTTACATCAGCACTAAGGCTAAGGATGAAAAAAATACAAGTGGAACACGAGATCTGTCATGTGAATCTGTAACTGCAAAGAACGACAATGTTGTCTAGATCATAATGTGGCAAACTTGTAGAAATTTAAATATTTATAGTAGTTTAGAGAATGACAGCTAATGTTTAAGTCTTACTACAACTGTTAGAAATCATATTCCCTGGGTGTTTATGGTTCTTGGAGTTTCTTTTGTTTGCTTGTTCTTAAATGATGGCTTTTGAGTCTCACATTCACATTCTGGAGGAGAATTCAATCAAACTGGAGAACGTAGATTTCGGTGTGAAATCACTCTCTATTTTCTGTTGGTATTACAAAAATGTTATGCAAACTGTCCTGTGAAGCCTTTGCTTTAGAAATTCAGCATCTCTGCGTTTCTAAAGAAGTTCCTTCAGAGTTTCCTCTTGGAAGACATATGTCCCTGCTCCCACCCCCTTCTGGTGATGGTGTTGGAGCAATCCTGCCTACTGACTGGAAAAGCAAATTTGCTTTGTCCTTTATGTGCTGTATTTATCCTTCATGAACATCCCCAAAATTCAGCAGGGATTTGGCCAAGAAAGCTGGATCATTCCTCCCAGAGAAGAAGTGTGTAAATCTGGGAGGGTGGTGCTGTTTGTCCAGGATCTAAAAGCAGCTTTCAGAATTTGCTAGAGAGGCTTGTGTAGCTTTAAGAAAGGAGATTATGTAAAATGCTGACTAAAGCTGAGAGCTTGCAAAGGCTTTGCCTAGCAGAAAATTAATAAATAGCTTGTGAGTTCTCCCAAGGCAAGGACTTTTCACGATGACATATTTCAGTTTCCGTGTTTGGCCATTACTCAACCCAACTTTCCTCATTTCATCTGTGTCAATCTTGTGTTCATCTTTCATTAATACATTAATGATGGACTTGCTCATGGCTTGAATATATTTTTCTGGGTGTTCATTTTATCCTCTGAGCACTAAAGCAGAATGTCCTTACCCTTATACCAATCCCACTTGATGAAAAATAAAAGATAAGTATCTGAATTTGTATTTAGATGTTCATTTGAAAATTCATATGAAAGCAACCACTAGTGATGGACTGGATTTATTTTGGGGTTTTTCTTGGGATGCCTTTACTGATTGAAAAATTGATTGTATTTTTAATCTCAATACAAGGAGATAAGAAAAAGGAAATTAACTTGAATTGGAATAAAAAGCTCCAATTGAAAATTGAATCAAACTTCATGAAAGTTTTTCAGGTAAATTCAAGTATTTCAGTAAAAGTTTACATGAACCTTTTCTATAAAAATATACAAAGGACAGAACCAAAGCTGTACTGGCCAGAACTAAATTAGCGGCTTTCTGTAGGGAAATGCTCTGATCTTGTATTTACTGAGCTGCTTTTAACCCTTTGGAGAACCTGTGTGTTCTGCACGTCATATGACGAGGGCAGCCCCGGGGCCCTGCACGCTCAGGGCAGGGAAGAAGGGAAGCAGCCCTGGCTCTCGGTGTGGGCAGCAGGCAGTGCCCTCAGCCAGCCAGCGGTGTCTCTGCCCCGGGGAGGAGAAACTGAGGGATTCTCCGAAAGGGACACGCATAGCAACGTGACGAAGTATGACTTGAATAAAAACCTGCGTGCTACTGTGCTGGGAGGCTTTTGTCCCCTAACTCCACTGATATGGTTGAGTAGCATCACTGACCAGACGTAGCTCAGCTCACATCCCACTTGTACTCTGAGGGTCAGGTTCCCACATTTCATTAATCTGTTTTAGATATCTTATTAATAAGCTACTGCACAAGCTTCTGTTTTGTTGGATTCAGTTGCTTGAAAAATATACTGGCTATAGGAGTCAAATTGGGCCCAATTCTGTCTTCAGCAAAGCTTAAAGAAAAAAGTTCTATTGAAGTAAACGGATATCATAAGCATTCTCAATTCATTATTGAATGCAGTATATTAGAGAAGCATGGATATAAGAACTACCTTTTGATCATACTTCTTGAATAGCAGCTTAGTTTGAGTGTACAGTCCCTTTTTTATTAGCTTTCATGACAAACATCAAAGAAAAGAATGTTTCTATAAACTTCTATTTGTAGAAATTGTATAGAAAGTATCCCTCATTAATTCAGAACCACTGAATCAGTTGTCAAAGAGAGCAGCTGTGAATTCTGATAATTGCCTAATTAATCTAATGATACATTTTTCCTATCATGATCCATCTAAACCATTTCTGCACTGGATTTAAATTCTGCAGCTGAGTTGTCTTGATGCCGGGTTTGGATAGTGACTTTGAAATATGCTTAGGTGCATTAATAAAGCTGAGGAAGTAAAAGTCACTTTCCAATAACTCAATTACTCTCAGTAAACGTACGGAAATAAATGATCTCAAGGATGTGGGGGTTTTATTATTATTCAACTGGCAGGTTTCTAATTAACTGGCAGAACTTGGGTAACTGGTATTTCTCCCATTCATCACTCTTCCAAGCCGGGTGGAAAGCACAGTGGAGTACTGAAGTGGGAGGTGGCAGTGTCGGGAGACAGAGAGTCCTTGCAGCTCCAAGGGTGGCCAAGCTGTGTCCTGCTGCTTGGGGATAATTAGCCTCCTTTATACGGCTACTCTGATATCTTGTTCCCCAGCTTCGACTCCACGCAGCTCTGCACTTGCGCAAGTCACAAAACAGCCTCAACTGCATCTCCCCCAAAGAGCTCAGAACCAATTACTCTGCCAAGCATACATGTATGGTTAATCAATTAAACTAATACAGGCTTGATGTAAAACAAAACAAATAACGAGGCACGCACGACATGGTAGTGCTGAAATGTAGGCTAAAGGGAAATAGCGTGGTTACAAATACACTGCTAATAGATAACTACTGTCATTTTGGAGAGTAGCTTGGTATCAATTTCAATTTTATTATCGTGGCTCTGAGTAGTGGGAAATTTCAGAGACTAACTGGGAATTGGGAAACAACAATTGCCAGCAATTTGGCATTTCTTTTTGATTGCAAAATTCTTTTTTCCTGCACTTTCTGTACAGCAAGACCCAATAGTATATCGCAGAGCTTCTTGTTTGAGGGGGGGGGAAAACTGGCTTCCCAATTCCTGCCCTATCCAGGGAACTGACAAATAAGAATGATTTTACACACTGAGCAGACTCCTTCACTTGAAGAGGTTTTCCATTCCCCGTAGCACCAATATTACAAAATTTGTTTTGTTTCAACCTAGGCAGTGTCTTCTTGAGAAGAAAAGTGGGTTTTAAATCTGTAATTTTGTGTACCATTAGATTCTTTTCACCTTGTACACTGTTATCAATCTTTCTGGACAAGTTTTGTGATTAATGCAGTATATTAATTTGGAAACTACATTATGTAAATAACAAATTTCTCGTTGTTAAATGGGTAGGAGCTGTTAAGGCATAATGACAAGATTACTTTGAGCAACAGGTCCTTCAGTGAAACGAGAATATTTTGGAGTAGGGAAGTCTGCAGTGAAGATTGGATGACACCATTTTGCTTCTTTATCACCAAAGAGATGATAAATTTGTTAGGTTTGAGTGATTTCACTTGCTTCTGTTTAATTTCTGTAATCATAAGCAGCAATAGTGATTCAGTCGTGCTGCAGGTTTTCTGAAGGAAAGCGAAGTATACCGTTAACATAAATGTCACTATAAAGCTGTGCTTTATTTTCAGTTTTCTTCCCTCTAAAGGATAGTTTGTAAGGCATGTTGAGGGCTGTGGTACATTGTGGCCCCTCCTAACATTTATTGGTGTGAACTTTGTAGCATTTATCTACCAACTTCGATTTCAAAACATGAAGCTGATTTTTCTGTCCTTTAACTTCCTGATTTGTTTATTCGGAGTATATGCTCACACAAGCAGAGAGAGAATTTCCTTTTTTTTTTACTTTATCTTCTTAAGGATGTAGTTCAGTGATGTCCTGAACTTGGTAGAACTGTAAAATATTTCTGTTGTTGTCAGCAATGCTAAAAATTTGAAAAAGACCAAAATTATGTCTATAGCGATGTTATTAACTTTTTGGGGGTGCTTTAGGAGGCCTTGTCCTCCTTTCTTTTGAGGAGGAGGAAAATAAAATACTCTTTTAGTCACAAGTCATCTTTTTTATACATGCTTGAATGGCAGACGAGTAGGTTTTTATGCCATTTAAAACTTTTGTGCTGTATTTGGTAATATGCTCAGTAGCATCGCCCTCTTTGTGCTTTTTGCTGCATCTGGGTTAAGGTTGCCTGGTTTATTTTAGCTCCACACTTTCAAAAGGAGCAGCAAAAGGGTCCCTTTAGGGCTTTTCCAAACAATCTAAAAACCTGTGCTCACTCCAGCTCCTGAAACCACATTCCTAAGTTGACCGCGGGTCAAAAAACTCAGCCTTGAAAACTCAAATGGCTTCTGTCATTGGAGTCAGTGCGGTCTGGAATACTAGAAACCCTCTAATTCAAGCATTAAAATAACACCATTTTATTTTCATTAATAATGAAACACTGGAATTCTTATATTTATCCTCTGATTTCTGAACTTCAGGAAGTAATTTTACTCAGTTTGTCACAATTTCTTTTTGTCCAGAGCTACATTGCAAGGAATGCTTATTGAATCCATTTCTTACACAGAAATGAAGACCCATATTTCATCAGTTGTTTTCAGCTGCTGGTATTTTAAGGAAGTCAGCTAACCTAAATTGGACAGTAGAAACCTCTCCTGCTCCTTCTTTGTCTGGCAAAACATGGCAGTGGAGAAAATTTAAAACTGGTCTTGAGTGTGATTGAAGAATCAGTCATTGGCTGTATTTTGGAACTCTGAGCAACAGCATCCAGAGAGCAATATAAATGGAGCTGTTCAGAGAATAATCTGTTCTCTGCAGGAACAAAGACATGCAGGGAATTGTCCAAGAAGAAACTGCTGATTAAAGTGCTGGCTGATAATCACTTCTGTGTATGCTTGAATTATGCCACTAAACCCCCTTTCTGTTCAAAACCATCTGCAGGGATTGCATATTTGTAAACAAAGACAGATTAAGATAATTTATTAATTCTTTGTCTGCCATCCACTCATTATTTCTACTAGAAGTATCCACTTCTAAGCTCCCAGCCACAGTAACCTCTGAGCACTGAGACAACATTTTAATTGGCTTACAAGTATGAGTCAGTTTTTATCCTTATCTAAAACATTAATGTTCCAAAATCTGCTTCAAGCTAGGAAATACAGCACCCGCATGCTTTCAGGATTCGGAGTGAGGTGTTACCCTCACTGAGTGCAGGTGTGCAGGGAGTCCTGTCAATTAGGCACACTCCTTGTTCTAGCCAGCGTGGACAAAACTGCAGAGGGAGAGGACAAGGAGCAGGGCTGAGAAGGGATTCGGGTTATCTGGGCCGGCTCTTTGCAGCAGGAAATGCACCTGCTGCCCCAAAGCCAGGCTGCAGAATTGCAGGGACTCGGAGGACTGGGTGAGCAATTAGCCCCAGGAAGGTAAAGATGAATCTTGTGTGCAAAGACAGATGAAAGGCTGGTGAATCGAATTCCTCCTAAGTGCCAAGCACGGAGCAGCACAGAGAGGCATCCTGTCAAGACACGTTTAACACTACCAGAGAAAGGAAGCAGAGGACATCCTTTCTCCCCATTATCTATGAAGCTGAAGGGGAGCACCACATCTACCAAATGTGGCCAGGTCCCTATGAATCAGAGCATCACAGCTGAATGGTTTCATTGCATCTGTGCCTAGAGATGAAAACTTTAGGTGCTTTACATATGGACTAGAAAAAATGGGCACAGCAAAAAAATTCTCAGTAAGGTTGCCTCTTTCCTTTGCTTTCTTAAATAGAATCAGTTTTCTGGACTTTATTTCCCAGTCAGTGCAGGCTCATTATTTTTCTTTTGTGTCCTAATCCTCAATCAGAAACTTTTTTGATGTATCTATTTAAAAATACTTGTGTGTCTAAAAGGCTTTTGTAATAGAGCCTGACCTCATCTAAATCCATAATTATCCAACTGCTCTTTTTATTGTGCAAAAAAATGTTCTTTCTAATGTACCATGAGTAAAGCTTGCAAATGTTCTGTATATATTGTGTGGCAGTATACATACATGTGTAAATAATCTGAATAATGCTGATAGCCATGAGGTGTATGTATATCATAGAAAGAGTCTATACTGTGGCATGACCTTAGTCCAGACACCAGCCCAGGTAGGGAAGCCCCTCAGGAGCCTCCAATCCAACAGCTGTGGTGTTAGAGTTCACAGAGCTTGAAAAGCTTGTTGTAGCTACATTTTCTCAGACAAAGGTAAAACAGAGCTCTCCCAAGCTCTGTTGGGGTGAAAGGTGCTGAGATGAAACTGCTGGATGGGAATGCTCTGCCTTTCCTGGTGCATCCACAAGGTGAAACAGCAGAACTCGGTACTGACGAGCCTGTGGCTGACTGAGCTGTGAATCCATCGGTAGTGAAGGGAGACAGCAGAGCTGCTGTCACTCGCTTTGAGCAGCAGGAATGCTCTTTCTTCCCTGCCTGGGACCTCTGAAAGAGGAAAGCTCAATTCATTACATATTGTTGGTCCCAATATACGTGTGAGATTCAGAGCCAATTGGAGTAATAAATCAAGAAAAATAAATAGAAACTTGTGATTACATGTACATGAAACTAAGTAAATTTTTTGTTAGTCTTCTGCTACAAATCAAAAGAAGACTGCTCTGAAAAATACTTTGGTTTATGTTAGGGTTGCATTGTACTTTTATGTTCTCATTTTGACGTTTCATTTCATGCTTCCTATTATTTTTAATATTTGAAAGACTGAATATTTTTAATTTCTTGCCCATATTTTCCTAAGTGTGTATTATAGTCTACAAATTCATACAACCAATTGAAAACTCTCTGTATGACTGAGGATATATTTACCTGAAGCTGAAAAGCTAATGTATCTTCACCAAGGAAAAAACACAACAGTCATATTCTTTGGATTCCTAGATCTGTGCTTGATTACATAGATTGTTAGTAGTAATTATCTTTTCAACCAAATCAATTTAACCTAAGAAGTTTGCTCAGGATACAAGCAAACAGGTACAGGAAGTTCTACACAGTGGATTTTGGCACTGCCAATATTTTTCAGTCTTCCATCTCTTAAATCCTACCACTTTTTCAAATAAAAGTAGGACTTTTCTGCCCCCATGGAGCAGCTATGACTGCTAGCATCCCTCCTAGTCTGAATAAAAGGTCCTCTCTGGCACACAAACCCCAGGGCAATGCTTGTGCCAGTGGGCAAACAGGGACTGGCCGAATGTGCCACCCCTTGCTACATGGCAGGGGCCAGCAGCACAGGCAGTGCACGTGCTGGGATGCAGGAATGGCACCTCAGTCCCCCTGCAGTGGCTAAGGAGTGCTTCAGGCCTCCTGCTGGGCTTTTTGCAAGGGATTTGCAGCCTCTTGCAGTTGCACTGCTTCTCCAAATCCAGTAAATCCAGTATTTCCTCATCCAGCTTGTTTGGGAATAATAATCGGCATATTCTTTCTCTCTAATAGATAAATACTCTTTGATTTCCAGTGTTGGCTTTCAGTGTTCAGTATGCACCTTTCACAATAGTATCCTCACCAGGCATGTTGAAACTCATACTGCAAACCTTTCTGGCCAAACACCATCTCCAAAGATGAGGCCAATGAAAATTCCCTTTTCTGAGTTAACCACTGTCTTTGGAAGGTGCAGGTGGTTCAAGGGGGCTACTTAGAAAGCACAGTGTTCATATTCTTTCCTGTCTTTGTTGTTATCGGTATGGGAATACTGTCTCCATCCTCTCCTGCTTGCCAACAAGTGTATTTCTCAAGACCTCTTTTAATGCAGCTGATATTTGATGTGCTTCACCAGCCATAAATAACCCCTGAAAGCTACTGTAAAGATCACCTATGAGCACATATTGCCTTTATCAGACATCCACTCTACCTTCAAGAGAGTAAAATAACAATGGTGTGCTGGGTGACTGGGAAACTGTTGTCAGATCAGATTGTTTTGGCTCAGGACAGTGTTTTACTCTCTGTGCTTTATGAGTGAGGAGGCAAGCCTGCAGTGGTGTCATCAAACAGGATTTCCCCTCACTTTGATGCTACAAAAGTACAACAGGTACTGAATAACAAACAGTTGTGTTATATTTAATGTTCTGTAATAGTGGTGGTGAGTGGAGTGAGAGGGAACTTCAGATCATCTCTCCGTTTCTTCTTTGTGCAGGATGAGTTTCTTCCAAATCCTGTAAAAGGACTAGGTAGCAACTGCACCTGTTCTACAGGATCTTATATAATTAGGACTTCCACTTACCAGTGTGAAGATCCCCAGTCACAGGATGACTTCAGCATTGTGCTTTAGTTGATTGGGGTGAAGGGAATTAAGAGAGAGTTGTGTGAAGAAACATACTCCCATTCCAGTTTAGCTTTAATTACAGTTGATGTTGAGCAGCCAGTGGGTTTGTGTTAGGTTTGATTCACTGGGCTTGTTCATTATCACAGAAGTGTTACTCTCTGTTCTGGGGCTGGAACGGAGATGCAAAGGGGATTGAAGTGATTTCCTGCATACAAACTTCTCCTTTAACTGGGTTTTTTATTCTGTGCAGCAGGCACTGGTTTGACATCAAATATATTCAGCTTACTAAGATGTGGCATTTCAATATATAGGCTCCTCCAATGTGCCTTATTGTACACAGTTTCATCCCAAAGAGTTTCAACTCTGTGTGGCTCCAGTTTCAATCTATGCCAAATGAGTATTTTGATAAATGTCCACAGACCATATTGGAAAGATTTTATATCACCCATAGTTTTATGTCAGTGTTTGTCACTGGAATCTGTTCTGAAGTGAATGATAAGTTTCAGTATTTACTTTGGAAAAGGGTTATCTAAATTGAATGTATTCTGAAATGACTCTCTAGCTGCTCTGTGTTCTCTGGGTGCCGTGGACTGATCGTGTTATCTTTTAAGGAACTGCTCTGTGTTCTTGCCTGGGAAGCTTTGGTTGAGGATGTGTTCTTGTGGAGAAGTCACGCATGACTTCTTTATTCCTTTGTTCCTTTCTCACAGTAATGGTTATACAATCATAATGTTTGGTAGTAGTAGTTGTGGTTTTAAATATAAAATTACAGGGATTTTACAGAGACTTGAGAGGCTGGTAAATCCACAAGGTAGTAAAGTATCACCTCGTTCACTCTTGTCAAGGCAGGCAGTGAATGCCTCTGTAAACTGTTAGAAAGCAAATAACCCTTTGTGTTGTGGTTTGCTGGAGTTTTTTCCCTAAGAGACAAAAAACCTTTTAAAATGGATGCTTTCCTTCAACATGAAACTGTTAGATTAGTATGTAGACATTGGTTCATAAATAGTGAAAATTTACCCCTGTGGCCAACCAACTATCTGAAAAGCCTGAAAACAGCAGATACGTCTCCCCTCTGTTTATTCTTCTGAACTGAAGTTGGCCCCTGAGCTTCCAGAAGAAAGCAGCCCGTGTACTCGGAAAAATAACGTGCTATTGCTGTGCCTGATCTCTGTCAGATTAAAGTGGAAATGAGGCTTTTTGTGTGTTTGGGTATTTTTTAATTATTTCCTTGTGCTCGTTATAAGCACTGACCAATATTTGCTTCAGAGGCTGTGTACCAAGCTAACAAGTGTCTTTATTCTGTGCTCGTGCTGTTGTTTGTACAGTTCAGTGTGTGCCAGAGACCAGGACGCTCACAATATTAATTTACTTTTCCTGTTATGACCTACTGTACAGGGCTGTACAATGCTGTCAAGTGGCTTACGCACCATTTTTATTCACCCAGGCTCATCCCTGACACTGTATAATAATAAAATCAAAAGGTTTTATTGTAGGACACTACAGTCTATTGGGCAGTTTTGAAATGGCAGCCCAATGAAAAAAATCAGTCTGAAGAACTGGTGGTGTAATGCAGAGACTGTTGGCATGGCTGAGTGACAAGTGAACTGCTAGAAAGCTGGCAGGACACAAAACCCTGCCTGTGCAGACTCAATGAAACCTGAGGCAGAGAAGTCCAGCACAAACCTGTGACACCAGAGAAGTGTTTGGTTTGGCCTGTAAATGTGTTTCTGTAAAAGTATGTTAGAAATTCTTTTCTTTAGATGATCTATTGTATTTGATCTCATTGTTATTGAATATTAAGTTACAAGCTTAACATCTCCCAGCAAGATGTGAGAGACTCCTTAAAATATATAATATTTTTTTGATGTTGAACATTGATTTAGTCTTGAAATTGAGGCTGTTTTATTTAAAATGGTGCAGAAAAAGCCCTTTCTTAAGCTCTGCACATTCCATTATCCCTGAGGTGACAAGGTGTAAGCAATGTCTTAGGACAATTTGTGTTGAGACAATAATCTTAACTTAATGTAATTGAAATTTCAGGCAGGTGACAATCTAGAAGAGCCATTTTTCCAGTCCACTGTCAGTTTTGGCAGCAGATTGATAAACAGGGGTCCCATAAAGTTAGGATGAGCAAACATTAGAGCTCGTCGTGCTCCTCTCAGGCATGACAGTTTGGATGGAACCATTTTTAGAAACCAGGGCGTATTTTAAGCAGTTGCAGAAGTTGGAAATAAAAATTCAATCTATGGCAATAAAGGAAAAACATATCCACGATCCAAAAAGTGTCTGCTTAGTGCCATTCTGTGCACTTCCCACATGGAGTAGCCTTGCTCAGTTCTTGCAGTGTTTGCAAACGCGTTTGTCCTCTTTTGTGAGGGCTGGAAATAGTCCTCGTGTCTCCTGCTGTGGCTCTGGGCCCATGACCATGGTAATTGTAAATGCAATTTAGTAGGCTGCACAAATGTAATCGGGAAAAAACCCTGTTGACACAATAAGCCACCATAAACCTCCAAAATGAAGGTTTATTATCGACTAAACAGATCCTGTTAGAGGCAAAAGGAGATTTCTATTAGCTAAAAAGCAGGTGCGTTCCTTCAAAGACTACCTCGTCACTAAATTTAAAGTGCCCCCATCTAATCATGAGCGTGTATTTTGTGGCAGCCGCTCCTCTCTTTGTGCTGGGGCAGTGGGACTCTGGGTAGGATGCTCTCAGGTCACTGTCCCAGGACGTGTGGCACAGCAGACGTGGCACAGCACTGTCCTGCCAAAGGAGACAGCTCCACTGACTGCCCTGAGAGTGAGGAGCTGCTCTGCGAGGAACTCTGCCTCTCAGTGCCAGGCTCTTCGGACACTGCAATCACCACTGCCCACAGACCAAACTGCCTTTCAGAAGTGCTGGTTGCAACAGGTTAATGTTCAGAGTAATAATAACCACGGGCGAGTGTGTAAATCGTCACTTTGCAGATGCAGGTTTTACATTAGACAATTGTTCAAAGCCAAAACAGCAGATGAATTAGCAGATATGTAAGCCTTCAGTTGTGTTTTCATTCAAGGGAATTTGCTTTTATTGCTTGTAGCTCCAGAGAATATTCAGCTTCATATTGTTTGGGTTTTTTTAAAAATCTTACTAATAAAGGAGTTTGGGTTGTTTAACATATTCTCAGGAGTCTGTGCTCCAAACTTTGCCCTCCAGTTGGTATTACGGTATCAGTAATTGCTGCCTCGTGTTAACATTTATTTAAAGCTGCTGATTTAACATTTAAAAATTCCGAGGTTAATGGATCTGTATTCACAGATCCATTAACCTCAATAAAAACAAATGGGACCTTTAGTGAACTAAAATAAGTGCAGATCAAGGATACACTTTCACTAATACTTACTGATAGCATTTAGATTGTACTGTTAAAATGTCAGGTCATAAAAAGGGCTGGTAATGTAGTAATATTCAAGGTGAATTTCAGTGTTTCAGTCACTTCTGTGACCCAAGATAGGATAGTTTAAGATTAAGCAAGTTCAGGGTCCTAATTGCAAGGTATTCTGGGTGGATTGCTCTATAAAGGTATGTTATTGGGGCTGAGCTGGGTTTGCTTCAGAACAAAAGTGGTTTGAATGCATATTCATCTAATGAGCAAATTATTACAGTGTAGTTAAATTGCAAACATTTATTATATATAGAAATTGACTTCTAGCTTGCAGCACAGAATAAAGCTATAATACTTAAGAAATTAATAAATAAAGAATGCACTGTATCTCCTTAGAGTTGCTTTCCTTTAGTCCTCATGTTTAATCTTACATTGCCATAAAAAGCATGGAGCTCTGGAAACACCATTTGGAAAGGAACATCACTTCCCTCGTTCAGCTGCTGCATCACAGTGCAGCAAATCTGCTTTTGCAGTAGGTCTATACAGAAATATGAAGTGCAAGTCACTGACACAGGCATATTTGTGTTTGTGGGAGTGAGCTGATTCCTCCAGGACATGTCATTACAGCTATGTTCATCTTTAGAGCTTCTTTATCAAAATTGTGTTTTGTCTCAAGGTCTTAAATAGGGATTAGAGCACATTAGTACCCAGTTCAGGAAGGTGGAAGTTGTTCAGTGCCAACACCACACTTGGACTTGAAGAGCGAGGTCATAAAATACCAAATATGCCTATTTGGGCTCTGTCCTGTGTCTGTGTATAGAAAGACTCCTTATACCTGTAAATAAAGTAGCTTAAATACTGAAAATGTATTGTTATTTTAATCATGCAAAAAGGACAGATGGGAAATCCCCAAAGAGAGAACTTTGGAGAGCCTTATGTAGGCAGTTTGGAGGTGCATTATGCTGAACCCAGAGCAGATGGGTCAATATACAGGTAATTTAGTTATTTGGGCATGCAAAGGTTTAGTGGATGGTTATTGAAAACCGTATTTTCTATGTGGCAAACAACAGAGGATGAATGCAAAGGCACCTAAGCCTTTAGAGGCCAAATTCCCACTGAAAATTCATGTTGCCAATGTTCTTCAGAAGTTTTACTGCCTTCGTTTGCTGGAACAATTTTGCTGTGATATTCTTGTGTAGTGCACCAGAAATAGTTTCAAATACTTTTTTTTTCCTTAGAAAATCAATTTAAAAAAACAGGACGTGTATATAAGAGATCAGTTTGAGTCCAGTTCTAAGAACGTGTTACTTTTACTTCAGGTCTCTGCTGTTATTACTAAAGACTTCCCAGTATCACACAGACAGAAATGCATTCTCAACTGGGCTTCTCTATGAGCTTGTTGCAATTCAAACTAACCCACTATTTATGTTTGGGATTTTTAATAGCAATACTGATTATCCTGTACACGTCACAACAAAACAATTATGTATTAAAATCTCCTAAGAAACAAAAAAATGTCAGTGACGAGTCCAAAGATGTCACAGAGTAACAGCTTTCCAAGGTGTAGATGTAGAACAAACTAGACTACAGCTGTCAAACAAGAGAGGTGAACAGCTTAGATCTACTGCCATAATATGTGTTTTGATAAATAGAGCCCAACTCAGTTTAAGAAAAACAGAGAAAAGCCATTTTTAAAGTACTTCTCTATTTAGAAAAACAGACAATGTCAGTTTTCTGCTGCTGTGGTTTCATTTCAACTCTACTACACATCAAGCAGATTGGATTCTCGTGTTGGAAACCAGAACGCATCTCCGTGTGAATAGAAATGCATTACTCTGTGAATTGGAATGAATTAGGCACACTCTAATGCCCTGTTGTCCTGTCATATTCCTGCCTTTCTAAGAGGAGTTCTTGTGAGAATTTGCTCTTAACATCTAGGATACACTTTAAACAAAATTTAATGGAGTTTTCATCTGGTAAATTTTATTAGTAGTAATATTAGGGTTTTTTTTAGCAGTGGAAATATGTTTGTTTCCTCTGAAAGTTGCACTTAAAGCATTCACCAATTTGGCTGTTGTGAATGGACCTTAGAAATGTTTTCTTTAATCAATATTAGGTGGCATTAAAATCTCCAACTGCACTCTCAACCCTTTTTGAAATGTAGGAATTTTTTTGATCACTAGGGTATTCCTGTGCTTCTGGTGAATTGGATAGCAAGCTTTCAGGTTCTTTTAAAAATCCCATTCTAAACTCTTAACTGAGGAGCCTTCAGCTGTTTCCAAATCTAGTGTTGGAGCTACATTATATCTAAGAATATTTGAGATATCAGCAAAATCTTTTCACTACCTTGGAATCAAGCCTTATGAGTATCTACTTTGCACTTAAAGATAAGTCTACTTGCATATACCTCTTTACTTAATGCTGTGGTCATGACAAGCACGTTTAGGAAAGATAGTTACTAGTGTGCTATTTACTAGTTACTAGAATGCTCATGCCGTGGAATTTTAGCCAGAATGGCAAACTGTTTAAAGGCAAGGAATACTTTCTGGCAGGTGGCCTGGCGTGTTTTCTCCTCTGATCTGGATCTTTCCTGTGACCTGAATGCATCTGCTGATGACACCCAGCAGCAGGGGAATGCGCTCCCCACCCTCCTCTGGCTCTGCTTTATTAATGGGCTGTGCTGCTGAGGAGAGCTGTTATTGATTATTGGGTATTGGCCCCGTTCAGTGAGGGCTGCAGCGCTCGGCTGCCTTTGAGCAGCGCAGTGTAGTCAGTATCAGTGGAGTATGGACACGTCAGACTGAGGAACGGTCCAGCAGTCATACTGGACCGCACTTATTTTACGCATTTAACACTGAAAGACCTCATTACATCACAAGACAAGCATTAGCTCTTTATCTTACAAAGCACGTGAGTCATTAATTTGGGTGTCTCTCCAGATTACCCTCTGTTACAAGCACATACTCTGTTTGCAGGGACGGAATTGACTGCTGGTGCTGCAGTTACATTTGGTGTTTTGTATCCCCAGGTCACAGAATGGTGAGGGGTGAAAGGACCCTGAGGCCATCTAGTCCAACCTCCCTGCCCAAGCAGGGCCATCCCTTCTGTTACATCACTTGGCACAGCTGAAGTTGCACCAAAGTTCCCAACTCACCCCAAAGTTTTCCTTCAGAGTTTAAATCTGAGCATCAGGAAGATTCTTCCTCTGAAATCCTGTGTCAGATCTTCTGTGTTTTGTGTACAAAACCAAACCAACCCAAAACAAAACAGAAAACCCAATCCCTACCTCCATCCCAGAAACTGAACTGTGCTTGCTTATGCCTTTATACACATTACTGAACGGTATGATATGCATGAAAATATCTTTTTCCTCAAAAGTGAAAAAATTGCAGACTGCAGCTCAAAGCAGCGATTTACCAAGTGTCTAATTCTTTCAGTAACAGATTTGTTTCCCCAAAGTCTTTTCAAACATATTTCTCTGAGGACTTTCAGTATATTTGACTGAGGCTCTCTGTTAAAGAGACAAAATCCCCGGGTGCTTCACAGCCTTTGAGCACGACTTGTGGAATTCATTTTCCTTTGTGATAGGAAATTGTGGAGCAACCTCTAAGGAGTCTGTATATGAAGGTGTCCTGGAGCACATTGTTGTGCTCTGGCTTTCTTTAGGAGATATCCCTTCCTTGTTTTCATTACAAAAAACAACCAACCAAACAAAACCCCACCAAAACAAACATAAAAAAGCCAAACACACAAAAAAAGCCCTCACCCCAATTATTTAGTGAGTTTAAATGGAACTTCTTGTATGTCAGTTCATGTCTCATATCCATTCACTTACTGTGCATCTGTCAGAATCAGGTTAAATTATGCAATTATAGTGAAATATAATGTATCTCTAGTTCAAGAATGCTGTTGAATTTTTTTTTAATTTTATTTTTTTTGGGTCCTAGAGAGGAGAAGCAGAATGGAAATGTGGGTGACAGTTTTCAGGGCCACACTTTGTTTTGTTGCTTTGGTTTTCAAACATAAAGAGCAGTAGTGAAACAAAAAAGCTTCAGAGTGTGGGATATCTGATGGTCTTTAATTAAATTATCCAAACAGTGACTGGATATCAATAAGGAGCCTTTTGCTTTCATTTTCCTGAAAGGTATCTCAAGAAATACAAGGCTTTCCTTTTGCTGAAGTTTTTTGTTGTTTGGGGACAAACCAGACCAACAAACAAACCAACCCCAAACAGTTTGAAAACAATCAGATATTCAGCATACAAAATGCAGCAGCAGTTTGATGGCTGCCTTTTCCCACCTGGAATGTATGCTGTGACCCACGTTTCCTGGAACAGGATTTAATGAAGCACACTTTAGTTAGTGAATTGAAGGCTCTGTCCAAATTGCTGCGACCAAGCTGGAAACATGCTCAGCTGTGAAAATATGTGAGTGTTGGTACTTCACAGCTCCAGTCCCCAATTTAAATTTATTTCATGTTAACAGTAAGGGTAAGATTGGGGGATGTTTATCCAAATTTTAAATTAAAAGTCTGAAATCTCTTTATTCCCATTAGTCGATGACAAAGCATAATACAGAAGAAACAACCCCTTTTTCTTCCATTTGTCTCAATGTGTGAAACTATTAAATCTAATACCCCCAAATTTAAATAGATTATTAAAGGTATAGGCTGCTAAAGAATTTCTCTGTTGCAGAAACAGATGTATGTTAGAGATAAGACTCTCTGCCCTAAGTAATTTTTAAAAACTCCCCAGTACTCTGCATTTTTCTTTCATCCAAAAGGCACGTCTCCTTGCTTGTGTCGGGCTGATAACCCACTGGAAGATGGGAACTCCGAAATGTGGATATGCAATTTATCTGAAAATACCTGTTTCCGTGTCTCAGTTCGTTCAATCCGGACTGCGGATGTTCAGCCAGATTGCAGGCAGCCTTTGCTTTATGGGTGAACAGAGGGTGCGTCAGCCTTTGTCCCGGCAGTGCCGGTGCTGTGCAGGCTGTGGGGTGCGCGGCTGTATCTCCAGGGTGCACACCGCGCAGCGTGCCGCGCTCTCTGCCATCGCTGGGCACTCGGTGCCATTGAAGAACTCGGAGGCCCAGCAGAACCTGTGGATGCTCACCCGGCCAGCAGGGAAACAGGGCTGCTCGTGGCATCCCCTTAGCGGGTGGGTCTGAAGAGCTTTCTGCTCTGAAGGGCCCCCTCCAACCCACACCCTTCCAGCTCTCTCCTCAAGCGGCAGCTTGGGTTTGCTATCACTGAGGCTTCAGTTAGGACCCGTGTATTTCATGCAGTCTTTATTTACCTGTTGTTTTGGATTGTAATGACTGTAATTGAAGCACCTAATTCCAAAAGAGGTTATTAAGTAAATAAATTAATCAGATTGCATTTCATGGTAATATAATCAAGATGATATTTCCCTAGTAAAGTATTATCATTTTATAAATAGTTCATGATATCTGACTGTTTACATATATATTCATGAATATATTAATATTCAGGAATAGTATTTCAACAGAATTCTAAAGTAGTCTATTTTAAATCTTTTTTTTTTTTAAGTTGTGTAACAACAATAGCGCACTGTTTTACATACTTTTATTTGTCTTCCACAACACATGAATGCACTGTAAACAGTTATGGAAAAGTGAAACTATGTTCTTTAAAAAAGCCTCTTTTGATACTGTATCTGCTGGGGTTTGGATTTCACAACTCACTGAGTATCCTGGGCTTCGCTATCTTATGTAAAGAGAATAGCAGATTATAAGCTTACTTATTACCATTTCGTTTTTTATGATCTCACAAACAAGCTCAGCAGCCTTCCTTCTCACCCTCCACAAGCTGTGGTAACTAAATAAAACTAAGCTTGTAGTTCAGCCCCTTGTGATTAAAATGCTTCAGCAGAAATATCTGTTTTAGCCTTCTCTCTGCCATACAACATAAGCAGAACAGAAGGTTGGGTAGGATGTAAATAACATCCTAATCATTAAAAAAACAAACAAGAAAAACTGAAATTCAGCACTGATTCTTCACCCTTAGAGCAATTCACAGTCAAATGAAGTTGAATGTTGAGAACAATTAAGCAATAAAAGCTGTTGGTTATGGTAGACACATGAGAAGAAACCTTTCAGATACGACACAGTGAGCGTGCATTGGCACAGGGCCATAGTGGGGCTCTGTTCCTGGTCTGTCTTGGTTAAAATGCACACTTGCACTCCCTTTAATCTGGCAACGGGATATGGCACTTGAGGGTCAGCTGGCAGGGAACAGTGTGGCTTCTCAAAAGTCACCAGCTGAACTGGACCGTAAACGAGGCAGCTGAGCATGTACCCCCACTGCTGTTTGCCCTAGTGTCTCTTTCCCATGAACGAGGAGAACACAGCTCTGTTGGGTAAATGTAAACCAGTTTGGAAATCAGGTGCAATGAGTACTGTCTGGGGCAGTGTCATCTCCTCCTACGCATCTCCTCCTTTGCTTCTGCAAAGCTTGGGTGATCCCTCCTCACAGGAGGTGTTTGACACAGCTGAGTGGCTCAGGGGACCAGGGACAGCTCTGCATGGCAAACAGCTCTGGTTGCAGCTGGAGACCACGGCAGAACATGAGGACCTTGAGGCTTGCACAGCTTCATGGGTCTCTTCAGCCTCTACTGCTGAGTGGGCTCAAACACTAATCCTGGCTTTACAAAAACCTGTAATAACATATATACACTGGGGAAGGCCTGTGTGAAATGCTGAGCTGAGGTCCTTTAGTGTTCTTTCTGTGGAAGATTTCCAGAATTTCAAATGAACCCTTTTCAACTATTATCTCAGTTGTAATTCTTTGCCCTTTCCCTCAGCAGCAGAGGGTACCCTGATTACTAAGGCCCAGCTGTCCCGAAATGTCAGTCCTGCTGAAGAGATGATATACAGGGCTGGCCTCCTGGATGGGGGATAAATAAAAATATTATAGCTGGCCTTTTGTCCCATTTGAATAGTAAAGACAATGGAAAAAAACCACCTCAAAACCACTGTGAATTTGTAGATTCATATTGTTTCACCAGAGATAATGGACAGTGAAATATTGTGGGTCAAATCTTTAAAGATGTCTAGGTATTTTCAATTTTCCCCAAAACCTTTCTATTAAAAAGTATTAGTTACCTTTCTAACTATCCAAGTGCATAGATGCCTAAGCCCATGGAAATTTGTGGAAATTAATAGCTGGGAGTTTTAAAAATCTTACTTGGTGCTCGTCTGGCAGCTGCTTAATACCTTGCAAGCATGATAGTATCATAATGCTCAAAGATGAAAAGTCTATTAAATAATCACTGGCAGGCTAAATTTTAAATGAAAGCTAATTGTTTTCAAATATTTCATTTTTTTATTGTCAGTGGCTTTTTGTAATATTTTATAGACTGCTCTCTTTATAAAAGTCAAATAGCATAAAAATTAAAATCCCTCCCATTCCTGATAGTGTAACACATTCACAGAGAAATCTGCAGTACGAAAATTATTCTAAGCTTGACCAGAAAGCTAAAAAAAACCCAAACACAAAATGAAACAAGCAAGCAAACAAAGAAACCCCCCCCCCAAAAAAACCCTGTGGGACTACAGGAAGAAATCAACCGTGGGATATTTGCATGCTGATTAGCATCCTGCACAGCCCTTTGCAATCCCTCCTTCTCCTGGGCTGCATCCTCGGCGCACTCTCGGTCCTTCCAAAGCAGCTGATGTGAGTGAACATTCACTCCCTTCTGCTATTACCTTGCTGAAAGCTGCAGTGCACCCGGAGAAGAGCGTGCCTGACCCAATTTGATCTTTCATTTCTAACCCCATAGCTTGCTGGCTTTCTGAAGGATACTCAAGAAAGGCTTATTAGCAGATGTTATCACTGGAATCACCTTTTCTGAAATAAGCAATGACAGGACCATCTGTTCATTTGTTGCTTGATAACCTAAGCTTCCGTGTTGTCCTGGAAATCCTGCTGATAGATCTATCTCCATGTGGTCACGTAGCATTGATCTGTTTGGAGTGGATTTTTGTGGAGCAGAACAGAAGAAAAATAAAAAAAAGGGAAAACAGAAATGCTATTTTAAAGAGCAAATAGCAAAGCATGAGTAGAATTTTCAGCAGAACCTCAGTGAAGTGGTACCACAAACCCCAGTGCCTCGAAATGAAGGACAATAAAGAGTGAACCTGTACTCGATGCTTCTGGAAATTATCTCTCTTATTAGTTTCTATAGCTGAAGGATGTGTGCACTGCTGATTAGTGAAGAACTTAAGTGCCACTGATAAGTGTATAGAAAAACAAGCAGTAAGGCTTAGAAAGCGTCTGAAAATACAAAACAAATGATGAAATCTCTTTAGGGAAGTAATTGACCTTTTTAAATTATAAGCTCTAGAGTAGAAAGATTTAAGAGTACTAATTTGTAGTGAAGCAGGTGTGACAGCTTAACTAATAACTTTTTACAGATATAGTGTGTGAAGTCTAAGCATTCTATAATGTTAATAATGAATATCTAATAGGAATCTTAATAATCCAAAACATCTTGAAAAAAGTAAGTGCTGTTTAGAATTACTGTATTGGCATTTGTAGTTATCCAAATCTTCAGCGAGTACTCACTGATTATAGTCGTATACAGGTTCGAACAAAAGTCATTTATTATAGTTACATACAGTTTTGATAAAAAAACTAGTGACAAATTGCATCTACTTGATATGATTTACATGTTTATGTCGATTTTTTCTGTAAAGCCCAAAGTGATATAAAAGTAGCTTGTGAATGGAGATGCTTTGTTGAATGTTATATACTAAGGGAGCACATATATTGCCAGAGAGGGAATTAAGTGTGGGCTTTACCCTCTGTTGAGTCAAGGAACTGTGGATTAATCCATCAAGAGCAAGAAATGCCACCCAGCCTAACAGAGCATCAGTTGTTTCTTTAAGGATGTGGAAAGAGAAGCAGGAAAGAACTGAAATTTGGGGATAAATTCCAGATAGAATGCGCATTGCAGTTAAGAGTATAGCAATCCAGCTGGAATCAGAGGCAAAATATCCTGTGGGATATAATATTGATACAAGTAGATAAATTGCAGGTTTTCTTTCATCTGCTCACTTATGCATTTTTAAACACGGTGTTGGGGAACATATTAATATATGTACAACCCCACACACACATTTTCCAGGCGATTCAAAGAGCAGCGAAGCTCCCTGACACTTATCAGTGGAGCTGCAGGGCCTGAGCTGGGGCTGCACCGATCTGGGTGGGAGGGCACTGCCCCAGGCTTTGCATGAGAAGCAAAGCAAGTGCCCGGCAGGATGGGCAGTGTCTGAACCCTTTTCTTCACCCGAACTGCTGCACAGGGTCGCTTTGGGCCATCCCAGCTCCTCTGGGATGCCTTCACTAAATGGTGACTCGGTGGAAGAAGGTGGTGCAGAATATTATTTGTAGGGGGGGAAAAGTGCCTCTTAAGGTGTTTTATTCCTCTGTTGGCTCTAGAGAGATACTTATGATGACCGTGAGTCCAAGCTCCTGAAGATATATAGATATAGAGAAGGAGTTATTGGGGGTCTGGCCACGTGCATGGTGAAAACATACATAAAATATATCTAAAGGGTAAGAGACCTCTGTTTTCAATTAATTATTTCACTGGTTAATTTTTGTTACACTTGACTGAAAGAATGCCTGCTTGGCTGGTTTATGACTCATTAGTGGGATTAACTCTTGTTTAAAAATGTTGCCTGAAAATGCATAACAGTATACGTGAAGACATGTAAAGAAATCCCAGAAAAAAATAAACTCAGTTCTTCCACTAGGATTGTTCTCAGCACTCATGGCAGGGCAAGGGGAGAGGAAGGAAATATCTTTGTCCTGTAGGAGTTTCTTTTCTGCCTGGGCACTGAAATTGCACTGTAAATTCTGTATTTCTCCTTTTGTTTGCTGTAAGCTTTTTAAATGATTGGCCAATAAATATGAATGGCAGCATTAGAGTTCACTTACTGTGGGATATGCAGAGATAATGAGCCCCCTCCTTTTCCAGGGTCCTGTGGGAAAGCAGAAGAGTTATCATGAAATAACTGTGAATCAGGTTGTGTAAATATGCTACCTGCTCTCTTTCTCCAACCAGTGGAACTCTAAAAATAAATGCAGATATTATCATCGTGGAACTAGCCAGGCTGACAGGTTTTATTTGTGCATTTTTACTTAAAGCATGGAGGATGTTCTCTGCCCTCTTTAAAAAAAAATCTTTGTGGAGCTTTTTTGTTTCTAATAAAAGAAAAAGAAAGAAAAAAGAAAACAGAAAAAAAAAAAGAAAGTCCTTTAAAAAAGAGCAAGTTTCCTACAGTTTGACAGGTTAGACATTGGTTTGTACTGCAAGTGTGTCATAACTAGTATTTTAAGACTATGAAGGTGATGAACGCAATGAAAAAACTTTTCTGGAAGGGGTTTATTGTATATGAACTGCCACAGCTTGATTATTTCTTTATATCCTTCCAGTTTTGATTTGCAAAGATTAGAGAAATAGGTTTTAAGAGAAGCCCTGCCATCCTGTGAGGAATACTATATCCACTTTGCATTAGCCTTCAGAAAACAAGAGTTCTCCTTTGTTGCACTCTTAGGTTATGTCATACTTCAAATCTTCGTTTCTGAGCCTCTGTTGTGCTCTTACTTCCATGGTAAGAGTTTTGGGTTGTTAACCTGCAGTATTACCAGTAATGAAGTTTGAAAGAAAAACTAAGTTTTCTGAGTCACTCAGATGATTTTTTTTTCTCTTGCTCTTATTTTTCCCTGAATTCAAGATGAAGAAATGTCTGATATGTCAAACATGTTCAGAGACAGGACATTACATTTCTCGTTAACCTTTATTCAGTAGCATTATTAATAATCATCATAATTCCCAGTGCTGAACATAAGATACATAGTGTGGCTGAGAATGCTGTGGTGAACAACATCAAAGCAAGCCTGGTTACACAGCAATTACTTCCAGTTAAAATGATCTCTGCATATCTCCTTTGCAGTTAATATGCTGTTATGCAAAGCAGCAGCGTGTAAATGGCTTCTCCAAACTGACCTGGAATTTTTAGTAAGAGGCAAAGAACATTGGGATAACTCCCTTCACCAATCCTCCTGTTAAGGATGAAGGGTTCCTACAGTGAGCAGGAAAAACTATCAGCCAGATATATTTATATATGTGTGTATATATATATATCTCTATATCTGCAACAGAGCCTTCCCAAATACCCCCTGGCTTTTAAGGTAGAACTGAGAATACAGGAATATAGACATGTTTAGAGAAAGGTGTCCACATGTCACAGAAAGGATAGCCTGGGTTTTGGATGCATTTACCTGTGCCCTGTCCCGGGTGTGGCTGTAGCTGGCCAGGGTTGGGTCTCTACATAAATGTCTCTGTCAAGGTTTATATCGAAATATAGAGGTGACAGATTGGAAGGAAGTGTGTGACACATACATGAGTGTGTTCCCAGCCCTCTGGAGCTGCAAAGCAGGAGCTGTCCATGGGTGGTGTCTTCTGCATAAATTCAAGGCTTGAAGTTTTGCTGTTCGACACAGGGACATGGTTTAACGGAGTCCAAAGTGTATGTCCACATATGTTGTTCCTTCCCTTCAGCGAGTGAACAGACAGCCTGTTGGTTAGCACCGCTCAACTTCTCTACCATTGGGTGGAGGTTGTTCTCCGTGGTAGAATTTGAGGATAAATTCCTGAATGAGCCTCACGGGTTCATTCTCTTTCATTTTTGTTCCTGCCATAGGTTCCTGCGAAGAGATGGCTTGTACATTTGTGTCTTTGTAGCCTGGGTGCAGACAATTTGGGATCATTTTTGTCCCCCGTGTCTTTCCTACTTGTCTGTTTAGTTAATGAGAACCTTTATGCTGTGAATAGCTTTGGGAGCAGGTGTGGCTTCTCACAGAGTGGCCTGCCTACCTAGTGCTAGAAATTTAAGGTGCTGCTGTATGTGTAAGTTGGCTTTCTTGCCTCCAGTTATGGAAGTGCTGATATTGTAAAAACAGTGGATGCTATTGCTAATTTGAGTATTTATTTACCAAAGCGTTTGGAGGCAAATATGCCTTTACCCACATGGGTGTTCTGTGGGGTGACTCAGATGTGTACCCACAGCTTTACTCATCTGAGCTCTTGGACTCCTGAGCAGTCTGAAGAATAAGGCAGTGAGCATTTTACTGAATTTAGGAGAGAGAATTTGCCTTTGAATAATTTCTGTGGCTCACTGCAACCAAACAACCATCCCATCTTCTGCCACATCTGTAACCACAGACTAAAATCACGGGGCAGTTTTGTCTTCAGGTGGGGAACTGAGCAATGTTCTTAATTCGTGATCTCCTAAGGAAATTTATTCAGTATGAAATCATACTGAACACTTTTGGCTGGGTTATTGCCCATCATTTTCAAAAGTGCAAATTAACTCGCAGATGGTTTTAAAGTGTGTAAATTGTGCTGTTAATCGACTGCATGTAAAATAAGCAGTCAGTGCCTTTTCCTCCACAAACGGAATGACTTTATCCCCCTTCCCTTCCTCTATTATAAGTAGCAGGCTCCATAAATTCCGTGTTCAGCTGTGGAACAGTGCCTATCAAGTGCAGCATTACAGCACACAGCAAAGGTGAAGAAGACTTCGGAATCATTTTCTTGCTTTTCGCATTTAATTTTTCAGCTGCTGCTTTAAAAGGCATCTCAGACAGGAGGTATTCTCAAGGGCTTGTGGGGTTCCTGGGCTGGTTTAATAGTGATCGTGACACTTGCAGAAGTGTGGCACTGAGAGAATTAGGGAACTCATCAGAAGGAAGGAAGGAATGATCAATTATTCACCACATGCCACCAACTACAAGAAGCATGACTGCTGCCTGTCTCCCTCCTTGTCTTTCTTCTGCACACACACACTCAGTTTATGCTATTTGTGCAATTACATTATTTGCATTCAAACAATCTCTAGAGCAACCTGTTTATTTGAGTATGCTGGAACATTCATCATTAGGGTGTTGTATCAAGTGTCCTTGACATTCACTGCTCTGTGCCTCCTGCATCTTCCTCTTTAATGATTTTAATACTTGAAATAAATAAAACAACAGAAAGATCTGTCTGATTTCACTAGAAAGAACTGAATGCATGGAGACATTTCATAATTAGATCACTCATGGATTCCTTTTTGACTGTGTTTCTACTTTCTCCCTAAACTTTTGTGCTCGAACCTGATTTTCAAGGGGAGGAGTCTAACAGCCTTCAGGTTTTTACATGTATGAAAGACTTCTGTTCTGCAGCTCTAAATATTCATAATGCACACAAAGGAAGATTATTAGGGGTTTTATTCACTTTGAAATGTTAGTAAGAATATTTTTTCAAAAGTCAGAAGTTGTAACAGAAACCTCATTAATCCTTGAACATGGGTTTATATGCTAGAGGGATATTAGTGTTTAAATAACACATATGCTTTTTTGATTTAAATATTCAAGATCACAGCATCTTCGTAATCATTTTAATTTTTGTTGAGTTCGA
Source organism: Sclerurus mexicanus (assembly GCA_013396755.1). Classification (NCBI taxonomy): domain Eukaryota; kingdom Metazoa; phylum Chordata; class Aves; order Passeriformes; family Furnariidae; genus Sclerurus; species Sclerurus mexicanus. The sequence goes on along the minus strand of VWZF01002766.1, from coordinate 689,318 downwards.
TTATCATAAAATTGCACTGGAATATTTTATAAGTGCATTAGTCTGAAAAATCAAAAGTCACTGATTGTTGCAAAGAGCTTGTAGATCCTGCCGAAGTTTCACGAGTAGCTTAAAAATGAGAGACAACAACTGTTGCTGGGATTTAGAGCTGAGAAAGACACTGAAGGCAGAGTCAGGGGGTGGAATGTACACTTCTTTTCTTGGTCATGTACAGGAACGTGGATTTAAGTGTTTATCATATAGTGAGTTGTTTATGAGCCCACGAGTCAATAGGGTGGAGTATTTCAGCTGCTGATGGGAACACCATGGAGCAGCAGAGCTGAGGGAAGAGAAGCGTGGAAGATGTCAGCATGATGAGCATAGCAGCAGAGTCTGAAAAGCAAAGCTCCAACATTTTAGCTTGATGTGACAATGCAGATGTGTTTAAAGCTTTGTGACTAACACTCATCGTGTACACTTGTTCTCACATTCCACACCAGGTGCCGGTGCTGAGCAGGTCACTGCTGGTAAATGGCTGCAGGAAGAGACAGCCACACTCCCTGCTCCCCTCCCAGCCCTCTCACTCTGCTCCTCTCCTCTTCAAGAAGCCTTCACCTTTCTTGTGCTTCAGCTGTAGACTCTCAGTGTCCGACTGGCTTTGACACAGGTTGATATCCGTGTGCTGGTGGCAGATGTGGAGGAAGCGCAGGCTGGGTGTGGCAGCACAGGATGGTCCCTCTGCTGTCTGCCAGCCCTGTGGCTGCAGGGAGCACAGCAAAGAGGGCCACTGGGGGACCCTTCCAAGGCCAGCAGCACAAAGCTACTGAACCTGGTAAACGTCAGGCTCTCTCAGTAGCTCAGACAGAAGGCAGAAGTGCAGTGTCCTTGGCAGAGATTGTAATCTCTATTTATATTGAATGTTTTCATCGGATCCAACGTAGGCTCCTTCCTTCCCTTCTCTAGAAAGAAACATCTAAAGCCCTGTTGCATCTAAAGAGTCGATGCGGGAGGTTCAGAGCCTGGTGTTTGCCCTGCATGAATATTAAGCTGGCAGCTGTTTTTATCTGAAATGGTGGTGAAATGGACATGCTTGGCTATTTGCTTGTCTTTATCACAGGGAGAAAACAATGTGTTTTGTTCGTGTGCATTTTTTTCTGGTATGTTTTTGGGTTGGTTTTTTCCCTTCCTGTCAACTGGATAGAATATCTTACTTTCACTTGTCCTTTTTTTAAACCAACATTCTTTCATAGGCACTTTTTGCCTCTTTCTATTATTTGAATATTCTATCTGAGATCTGAATAGCAAAAGCCAAATTACATTATCCCTTTATATTAAAGGCTAACATTGAATTAATGACTTGCAATAGTAAGAGTTGCCTGTTGCTTGTGCACTTTGCTCTGAGGTTCTGTGCATGCACCAAAGCTGTCCCAGTTGCATGTCATGCTACAACAGCTGTGCATCACAACACATTTGGCCTCCAAGTGTCACAGAACCACAAGATTCTGAAATGGAAATAATGAGAGTAATCTTAATTCAGTAAATACATACTATCATCTCTTTTGAGGTAACTACTTAGGCTTGTTTGCAAAAACAGAATTAAAACATTGAATTGCTATTGCCATGAAATCCCAGAAGCCCTGTAATTTAGAGTACAACTGGTAGAGTCTGGTTGTAACAAGGTTCAAAAGCAGTGTCTTCTGGGGCTACCAAATGTGCTGTGATTAAAAACTGGCAAAAAGCATCATTTATTTCCATTTTGCACAGTAGGTCAGGGAAACATAAATCAAGTGTGTTGACAGGAAATCTGTTGTGAATCTAGAGAATGAAATACCATCCTGCTCCCTCTTGGTGCCATGCCGTTGGTTGTGGAGCAGCATTATGTTGTTGACGTCAGGGACAGTGCTTGAATTGAGGTAAAAATATGCCACACATTTGCTGTAACATTTGTTTAAAGGCTAGTTGGGAATGAGTGGAGAGGAGTGTTTGTCATCACATCTCTCATCAATGTATTGCTCTCTCTGATTCGCTGGGAGATTCATTTCTAGCCTTTGTTGACAGCTCTGTGGTTTCCACAACAGAGAGATATGTAGAGATTAACATAAAATGTTCATTGTGTGGCAACATTCTTAGGAACCCTGACAGTTTATTACAGCTTATGATCATTATTAATAATACTGTTTTAAAAGCAGAGATGCCAGTGTTTGCATTTTTCAGTCTGTGCCATTCTTAGCAAGGGGTGTCAGGGATAAATTTATTTCTGACCTCGATTTGTATGGATCACTAACTGTTGCTTCAAAACGCCCCAGGTGATATTTACCATACAGAGAAATAAATAAAAGTATTGGGTTGCTACTGCCTAACAGTTGTGGAATTCCCTTGGCAAAGAGCTCTTCCTGGGGCAGTGATGTGCTGGAAACCATCAGAGCCAGCAGCAGGTGATATTTTTGTTCTCTGCTTCTCCTCTGCAGTGCTGAAACAAAAATGTCTCATGTGATGCTAATATTGATGTGTTAAAACTGATCTAATTAGTTTTCTTCTGAAAAATATATGTTTTAGAACCTGTTCTACAGGTTTGCACTACCCCTTAGGGATAAATGAGAAGACATGGTACAGCTTAACAGAAAGACGTTCTGACGTAATTTCCCACTTAAAAATGGACAAGATTCTTCTCTTTTACTTTATGCCTTATGTCTTTTCTAGTCATGTCAGGGGAATTTGAATACTCAGTGATGCTAATTTGTATTGGTATTATTGACTGCTTTGCAAATGCTGTAAGCTGTGGTTTAAAAACTAAAGTGTGAGCCAGGAAAATGTTAACCATTTCAGTGATTTTAAGAAAAAAACATGGCCAGAAGATGTATATATTCTATTAGAAGGAATTTGTCAAGAGGGGGACAGATACATACTAGAGCGGCATTTCTTCCTGTAGGAGTGGGGCTCAGCACTGCCAGCAAGGCAGGACCAACACCATGTGGAGTTTCTCATACAAGAGATATGGTTCGAAATAATTAGGAATGTTAAAGTGCAGATAAAACCCTTGAACGTGGAAATGTTTTAGAAACATTGTAAATTAACCATTATGCTATAAAGCCTTTTGGTGCTATCGTAGCAGGTAGGAAAACCCAACTGGAAATATGTTTAGTTTGCTTCCATATTTAACCCCAATTACCCTTTGCAGGGGAATTCTTTTTAGCATTCAATTCCTCATGTCACTTTTTAGCTTGTGTAGATCTTATTTTCCCCCACTACACAAATTGCAGCAGGTGCACAGAATTGAAGACATTACAATTAAATGTAATCAAATATTTTAGGCACTAATGAACAGCTCCAGGAAAACAAGTCAAAAGGAAAAAAGAAAAAAAAAAGAAGAAAAAAAAGCCTTTAAGTGAGTAGATTTTCAAAGACCCAAGGCACCACAGGGCCAATTAAGGGAGTCAGACACCAGGACACATACTGGCATTAATTATCTTTGAGTTCAGGGAAATAAAAAATAAAAGCAACAATTATCATAATAAATTTGCACACACTGCTAGTAAGTTGGTCTAATCTACAGCACACCTGGGTTTCTGAGATTTAAGGCATGAAAGTGAGTCCTCAATCAGGCAGCAGTGCCCTCACCGCCGGGCTCAGGGGATGTGCTACTTGGCCATGCCCTGCCAGCCTGAGCCCAGCTCAGCCCCCAGCCCAGCCTGGCCCCGGGCAGCTCGGGGGCACAGCCCTGCAGGCCCTGGGAGCAGACAGGCCCTGCTGTTAGGGAGGTCATTGTTCCCTCCCTCCATCCTTCCCTCCCTCCTCTCTCTCATTCATTTTATTATGCACATAATGACAATTTTCACAATGGGAGTATCAGTCTCAATCTACTCTAAATACCTGTGGGTCTCTCTAATCCCTCCTTCTCTAAACTAAGAAGGAGTCAAACTAAAAGAGCAAATATTTCGTGGATGTCTTAAGAGTTTCTTGAAATGTGCAGATGCAAGGAAAACAGGATGTGCACTGAGCTGGGGGAAAAAAATTGGAAGGTGTTAAAAAATTGATCTTTCTGTGACTGATATTTGAACTAGCTGCAAGCTGTTCTCACTGAAAATACAGGAAAATGGGGCAATGTGTTGTGCGCTGTTGGTTTTATTTCAGCATTAGGTAAAATTAGTGGCTGTAGTGGTTTTCTTCAAAGCATTGTCTGGCTGTTTGGTTGATCTGGAGGGGGTGTCAATCACATCAACTTCCAAACCACATGAACCAGGGAAAAAAACCCAACCCTAAATGACCAAGCTGGGGTTTGTATTTGTTAGTTGTGTGAATTTTTTCCCCTCTGTCTGCTAATTAAACTTTCATGCTTGTAATGGAAGTCCTTTGGAACATTCTTTCTGTCAAAAGGTGTTTACACCACCAAGAGGAACTACTCAGGGGGAATGGGGCAGTGCAAATGAACTGCAGCCATGGCGCAACATGGGCCAGAAGGAAGCCGTGTGTGGTGTATGAGACAGAGAAGCCATTTCTGTATCATCACGGGGGGGTGTGCATGGCAGGGCAGTGCCAGAGGGCAGGGGACACACAGCGTGCGGGGCACTTGGCACAGCTTTCAGCACACTGGGAACTGATCGATGGAGTGCCAGGTGGAGCTTCTACATCTGTGTGGAACTGCCTTCTTCAGGATCGAAAACTGCCTTTAGAAAAGCTTGGAGCACTTTGCTCTCGTAACTTCAAGACTAAGCATTTTGATTGCTCACTTTGTAAAGGTAGTTTTGTATTTAAGAAGTAAAAATAACTTAAAAGAGCTATAGGTAGATGTCTGAGAATAAAGCATGTTTCAGTCTGAAATACATCGTTGGAAGAGAAGTATGTGTTTTACTTTAGTTTGACAAACTGAAAAAGATGAAGCTGAACTGGCTTTAATGTTCGATTCGAGATACATTTTGAAACCATCCAAAGAGGCATTTGATGATTTTCCAATATGAAACAAATTTGCAGTTTGGCTTTGGATTAAATTGGTGTTGCAAAACAGTTGCCATTCTGTAATTATGTAAATTCAAAGCAGAAATTACTATTTTTACTTTTGTCAGTGCACTATTTCTTCTGAAGACTCTGTTACCTAGAAAAGCGATATACCTATAATCAAGGGGAAAAAAGAGAAGTTTTAACATTCAAGAGAGTAAATATAACAAAACAAATGTTATGTACCCGGCTAAGAAACGTTTCATTCCTTATGCTGCCCGTATTTTCCCTTTTGGTGAGCCCTCCCAGGCTCAGAGACAGTCTTGCACTTCCTGTACCCTTGGTTTCTGAAAGATGATGATTCAGATTGAAGTGGCACTTTTTTCAGTAGTTATTATAGTTACTATAAGAATCATTTCCTGAAACTGTGATTTGTGTAGTTCTTGCTGCTGTTCTTCCCAATTTTTTATCCTTTTTTTTTTTTCTTTTTGAGACTAAGAGACATTGTCATCTTTTATGTTTTCTAACATATGGACAGCCACAAATACATTCAAATATCTTTTAAGTCTACCAGACCTGGTCATTCTCATCTCATCTCATCTCATCTCAGCTGTTGTTTTCTCCTCTTCTTTTCTCACGCTGTGTTTCCCGATGAGTTCCTGTCACCCTGCACGTGTGTATTTGTTACAGTACCTAAGCAGTGTGTGTTAGTTGCAAGGCCTGCAAAGGATGGTTTTATTGTGTATGACATGGGTGATTCCCACCCACACTTCTCCCGCTCCGTGCCATGTGGCGTTTCAGACACACTGTAGCATATATGGTATGATTGCCACTCTTTCAAGTTATAATATATTTGCCTTTAATCAGGTGATGCTTAGTGAAGGAAATAAGAAAAAGTAAGTGAATTGCTTTGTCTCATCTTCCTAATCAACTCTTCATTGATCGATTATACATGCAAGGTAAACATCCCCTATTGGCAGGAAATGTATTGACAAGAAAATGTGATCCCTGTATCAAAACATCTCTTTATTAAGAACATACACATATTTTATTTCAGTGGCTTTTCTGTTGGACTTGATTTAAAATATAGACAGCACAATTTTGAATCTGAATCATAGTGTATTAATGATAATAGTACAAGATCAGATTTAAGGGGGTTTGGGGTTATATTCTTCCTACTGTGGTCTGAATGACACTGCTCTTCATATTTTCTGTTAGGAACACTTGAAAATCCCTCACATTCCTTTAACTTTGTCATTAGGGAAACTCCAGTGAGAAGAATTTGAGGTTTTAAATTGTGGTCTCACCTTAGGTGAACTCTTGAACTGCAAATGGAGAGCACAATCATTCCTAAAGGAAAATGTAGCCACCTTAGCGTTTGCAAGAGCCTTGACTGCAAAAGCTGCTTTCAAGCTGTGGCCTAAAAGGGAGGGAAAGCCCAGCAGGTAATGTTCAGTGTGAGCTAGAGCCAGGGGCAGGATTTGCAATGCTGTCAGCAGAATGCTTGGGGAAGGGACCAGGTCTTAGCACAGCTCCCTGCTCAGGGGCAGACTGTCACGGAATCATGGAATGGTGGCTTGGAAGGGACTCTCGGGGATCATCTGGTTCAACCTGTCTTGGTAAAAACCCGGTCTAGATAAGATGGCCCAGCACCCCGTGCAGCTGAGTCTTGAATGTGTCCAGTGTTGAGGAACCCGGCAGTTCCCTGCGGAGATTATCCTGATGGCTCCGTGTCCTCTTTGGGAAAATCCAACCAGAATCTCCCCAGAAGTGACTCGGATCCATTACCCCTCCTCTTTTCCCTGTGACTCCTTGAGAACAGAGGTACTTTGGGATACTTTGGTAATTCTGATTTAAGAATTCACTGTGATCTTTCCTCAAAGCAGCCATCTGTAGCAAGCACATGGGACAGCGCTCAAATAAATGTAATATTTTCATAATTTAATGTCAGCTAAATGAGTGTGTTTTCATTTGCTGGCTGGGACTAGATCCTTCAATTCTTTTAATTTCAGGAAATTATGTTTAAAAGCTTTCAAATCTTTACAAAACCTTTAAAAAATTTCAAATTTGAGCCCCACAGTTTTAAACACAATATACTACTATGCCTCAGATGTATATTTTAATATGCATGTATAGGATTTCCTTTTCATAATATAAGAAACATCTGCCGTTTGTGCATGTATCTTAGAGAATTTAAAAGCTAATCATTTTCCCACAATGATTATAGAATCCAATTATTTTGCAAACTGCCGCATAGCATTTTCTTCCCGTAACATTTGGTTCTACCTTAATAATTCTTAATGTGAAATATCCTTGGATTTATTTTGGAAGCTTCCCAACCTCTTCAAATGGCATTTCAAACAGATTAGTCTAAAGGAGACAACATGTCGCCAGCAGAGCAGCATGAAAGTCCCTGCCTGTGCACGTCTCCAAGGAACAGAAAGACTTTGGGCAGCTTCTCCAGGCTTCTGCAATGTTTGGCAGAGAAATTCTGCAGGAAAGAGGGTTTCCTCAAAAGCAAAAAAAGAAATGAAACAGGAGGAGGATTCAGCCTTGATTTTCTCTACTGCATTGAATCAAGGATGATTCCAAACATTCCCTATTCCTGTTAACAAAGCTCTTGTTTATGCCCATCCTTTGATTAAACTTCAGCACTATGTTAAATAATCTCCTTAGGCTTAACAAATATTTGATTGTGTCCTATAAAATCTCTGTTTTTCTTCTCTAAAACATAACTCCTGTGGATGTTTTAAAATAAAAGCGCAAGATTTAAATCAATATGTTCAAATTTTGAAAGCATTGTTTTGAGCTCTTCCTTTTCTCAGTCTTCAGAAAATTAAAATGTAGATTTTATGTTGGTGCACGAATAAAGACAAGCTCTAGTCCTCATCTCCCTGTTGTAAGATGTTGACATAGTAAATAATATTGAACTTAGCACAATCTTTTAAAATTAACTGAGCAGTTATTAAAATTCATATCTTTGATCTTGTCCACTTTGTATCAGGACTCAGAATTAGTATCTAAGTAGGGTTTGTACCTACCTATGAGGCTTCATTTTCTTTCCTTCCCACACACACTGATTAATAAAGAACGACCTGTGATGGTACCAGGTATGTCAGTTCTTTCCCGTCTCCTGGAGACACATTTTGGGCAGCCCCACCCCCCCATTCTGGGCACTTACAAACACGGGGTTTGGTTGGGTTAAAGCTCTGAGAAGCTCTCTCTGCTCAGCACTGTTGTACCAGTTATGTTCCATGAACTTTCATTCTCCTCCTTCAAACTACCTGTAGCCTCCAAAAGCAAGGGTGTGACCAGTTAACCCCTGTGGCCATCGGTTGGGTTTTTTCTGTGTGATTTACAAGTTATTCATCTTGGAAGGTTCCTGGCTGGGGTGAAATGCATCCCATTTCGAAGGCAACCACAAGCTTCCACAACATTCAAGAGAGGAAGTGTGCAGGGGAGGGGAGGTGTATCACGCAACAGTGTCGCGTTCCCTCACAACTTTAAAAATTACCTATTCGTTAGAAAAAAAATTAGACCAGACAGGACTTTCCAAGCACCAATGGAACAGATAGCTGGAAATGTCCCTTTCCTTATAAAACTTGTCTTTCCACTTAAAAGCATTTTCACAGCTGTTTGCAGGCTGGTGTGTAGCACTCTGACTAACACTTCTCAGATATACACAAGTTGGTTTAAAATAGCATGAGGGGAGAAAGAGAACTATTGAAACACAGGGAAAAAAACCCTTCTAATAAAATGAGAAATCAACTTTTAGGAAAGGGCAGAGGGGAGCAGAAAGGTCTGGCAAATAACAGAATAAAAGCAATCTTAAATTTTTTTTATGAAACTGTGCACCTAATTCATTTCAAGCCAGTGTCTCAAAGTGTCCTTTTAAAATATCACCGACTGCTAAAATCGAATACTGTCATTTTATTTAGTAACTGTAGGTTTACTTATTTCATAATTGGCTTGGCTGGGGAGCTCACCTGGAGGGATTTTACCAGTAGCTGTTCTTATCCATTTTTTAATAAATCCCACAGATTGAGCAAAGTAAATAATGAATGACACAGTGCTTACTAAGTCAATATTTAATTTAATATAGATTCTGGGAAACCAACATTTTACATGTAGATATTACTGTGGTTCTTGCTTAAATGAAAAAAAAAAGTGTTTACAAAAGGGAAAGGAGTAGAATTTGTAGGGTAATTCTGGTAGAATTCAGTTAATATTAGCATTTCATAACTTCAGATTCATAAAGTGTGTGAGGGGGAAGTGCTGACTGCTGAAAAGCCCAATTATTTTTCTGAATCTGTCCCATTGGTGTCAGTTCCTACAGGTTCTTTCAGCAAGTGTTTTCAGTGTAACTTCAGCATGATTTAGGCTCATGCTTAAATTCTCTTCCAGACAGAGACAAGCTTAAGACAAGGTTAAGTAAAAGTTATTTTACAATTAATAATTTTGCTGAATTTTCTTTCAACTTGAATATTCTCAGGTGGTTTGTTTATGGGTATATGAAAATACAATCAAGGAATATAAATTCCTATTTCCCCAATGACTTAAAACATTTTATATAAAAAATCTTGTGTTGAAGAAAAGTTTTTTCCTAATAGCGTCTTCTAAATAGGATTTCTCATTTATTTATTGTCATGACAACTTGATTGTAAGGACTGCTTTTTGAGTTTTGAAATGCCACAAGGCAATAAACATCAGCCTTTTCTGTAATTCTGCAGGTCTTTGATAATTAGTGCATCATCATAATTAGGGTCTTATCATTCGAGTACTTCAAGAGAGAAAGAGGCAGCAAACGCCTAAAAAAAGCTATACAAAGGCTACAGACTGGAGAACTGACATCCCACAGTAGAGAGATTTATGTGGTCTATCATAAGAAATTTAGCTTTTCTACGCAGTTATAAATCATCCACATCTGGGCCTAATGTTTGCACGCGGCACAAAGGAAAGTAAAGAGCTGCTCCAGAAGAAAAGGGGTGAATGGGCGCTGGGCAGAAAATGAACCCCCGGGAGGAGGGCCAGGATAAGTTAAATTCAGGGGGCTTTTGGTCTGGAGAGACAGTTTCTGAAACTCTGTTCTTCAGAACGGTGCGTGAGAGCAAGCTTTGACAAGGGGGTGTTGTGGAGGGGTGCTGCAGTAAATAACAACATGCCTGATGATTTCTCTAATCCCTGTTTTATAAACTAGGTGATTAAACGTGTCTAAAAGATAAAATATATAGAGCAGCATCTCAAGACTTTCTCCAAGAGAAACTATTTTAAAGGTCATTTTAAAGTATATGTGCAAAGGGAAGCGACTTCCCCTCTACGTTCTGCATGGGGTTTTTCCCTTAAAAAAATATCAGGGCTTTTAAATAGTTGTCATTTTGCTTATTTCTAAGGTAGTCTCATTGGAATTATTATTTGAGAAATCCTTACTTTTATTATTACTAAAACAAATAATCACAGTATACTACATTTTTATCTCTAGAAACTTTTATTCTCATAACCCCCATTTGCATTATTTTTTCCTTTAGTTGTCATAATCCTTCATCCTTCTTTCTTTTTTTTCTTCACATCCATTTGAACAAAAAACTCTGTGCTGTCTGAAATGTACTAGAGATCTTATTCCAGTTATGCACAATGACTCTATATTATGTATTGTAAAAGTTTAAAATATCACAGATAAGTTTTAGAATGGTGTAAACCAGCATAGCCAATTACTGAATCTATAGTCCCCGTGTTTCCTGGGGAGCATTGGGATCCCTGAGCCGAGGAAAGCAGTTAAGCACAACAACCACCTTAGTTGCATGATTAAGATCAAGTTGTTGTTATAAGCTAATGAAAAGGTGTCTTTGTAGTGGAGAACGCTGAGGAATATGTGTGGGTGTTGCTATTTGCATCTGCTGTGATAATTCTTACCAAAGGCGTTCAGTGACCTGAAGATAACCAGGTCCCTCACTCTTAAAACAAATGCAAATTGCTGCAGGTTGTAGTTCCAGAATGTGATGTGTTCTGTTCTGTAATTATTAATCAAATAGTGCCCTCCCCCCCCAAAACACCAAAGAAATCCACCCCAGAGTATTTGTAAGCAAAGCCTTAGTGACCCATTTGTTATACTCACAGGAGGATCTTCAGTGATCTCAGTAGAATGAAGGGCATGTGTAAGACAGTTAGCCATCAGTTCTGCTTAATATAATTATAAGGAATGCTTGAAATGCCATTAGATAAATGCTTACAGTGGGGAATTGCACAGAGTACACAAAGATGCAAGAAGCTTTCTTTCTGAGTCCTCAGCCCCAGCACTGGAGCTCACGGGTCAGCACAAGACCTGTGTTTCAACATAGGGTGTTCCATTTTTATTAGTTGTCTAAGCACAGTTTGTCTATCCTACACCTTAAAATATGGCAAGCACAATCAGCAGCAAGGTGACATTACTAAAGTTATTTCATTTTATAAAAAAACAACTTCTGTTTCTTGACTGATCCCTTAAAACACTGTTATTAAGCATTGGGAGGTGAAGATATCAAATGAAATAGCAGGAAGTCCTGAAGTCCTTCAGGAGGGTTCAGGCTGCAGGAGACCTCATACAGCTTCAATCTCCTGCAGGAAAAGCTTTTACTCTCAATAGGTAAGTTCTTTCAATGTTAACCCAAATCCTGCACGTGTTTTAGTATCCTCATCCCCGAGAAAGAGACCAGGATAGAGTGAAATAGAGAAGTCAGTGGGAATAATTGCTTTTTAGACACAGGAGCCGGGAGAACACAAAAGTTCTGCCCTGCCTTTGATATAAAAATGCTCTGTTTATTTTTCCTTTTGGTGTATTTGCTCATACCCAGAATTCACGTATCCCAACTCGTCTCAACTTTGCAACATGACAAGATGCCTACTGCCTACAAAGGGCCAGCTCCTCAGGCTTTACATAGGTAGAGTCCTTAAAGGCTGGAAATCGGAAAGAACTCTGCATTTAACAACAGAAGGCACTGCAGAAGTCTCTGGGGAGAGTTAATCATCGCTGAGTAGGAAACACAGCAGCAACCCTGCTCAGTGGGGACTTCTTGGAATGTCTAAGCAGAAATGCTGAGGAGAGTCTTAATGATCTTTGTTTGGACACTGGCCACTTCAGATGGGCAGGAAATGGGTTTCAGTCCACGCTTGGAGAAGCCAGACTTTGTAGAGGGAGGACTCAGCTGTTGTTACAAAGTCTGAATTCACTTGTTTTTTAGGTTCGTGTTCTGATCAGTGGGGAATTTTGAATTTCTCTGATGCTCGAGTTTGAAGCGGGTGCTAAAACATCCCCTCCCAAAACATTATCACCTAGGGGTTGGGGTGTTCTTGGGGAGGGGTGGGATGGGGTCTGGGCCCTTCCAGCAGAGCTGTTTGGGGGGGGTGTTCTGTGCAGAGAAGTGAGAGGAGCACCAAGGACTGTTCCTTTGTGCGCAGGTGATGACTGTGACATTGCTTGATTCAGGTGCAAATAGACCCTGAGGTAACTATTTCTACACTGAACTGGTCAGGGACCTTGGTTCTGCCTTTGCATGGACGGGATCTCGTAACCCACGTGTGGGTTCAGCCTGAAATATGTGCTGAGACATTTGCTCTTGCAAAGGCTCACTTGAAGCGCATTGCAAACTACGTAAAGTGAAAGCAAGATTGTTTTCATGCACGTAAGACTTGTCAAAATAGTTTTCAGTAAGCAGAGCCAGAAAATAGTCAAATTGATGATATTGAATGATTAGAAGTGAAGCTGCGAAGTCAGCTGTGCATGGATATTTTTGACACTCCCCATTTTAAGATATCAAGAAGCATTTCTGTTTATTTTTAAATGTCAAAAATTAATTAATTTGCAATGATATTTCATAACATCTAAGTTTCTAAAATTATTTTTAATATCCTCTTTTTCCAATAACATGTAAACCACCCAAAATATTAATTATAATTATCACCTCCATGGGATTCTTGTCAGAATCTTTTTAGAAGATTCAATAGCTACAGGACCATCCTTTCTCCATGAATTTTCATGCCAGATGCATGAATAAAGTGTTGTCCAATACCAGTACTCAGGGAAATTTATTATACTGTATTTCATTTTAGGGTAGCTGGTATTTTTTTGGTTTTACCCCACAGACTATATTTATAAAAATTAGTAACTGCTCTATTTTAACTTCTTCCTTATTTACGGGGAAGTTCTCCATTGCATTTCTACCTTCTGAAGGGAAAGCAGCTCTACACCAACAAAATGCTATGATTGGCCTGAGTGCATCAGGGCTTATTTCAGCCAATTAAAAGAACAATTACTTTAGAGTCACTACTAGAAATACCCTTTGGTGGTTAGTTCTACAGCCCAGATGGTATGGTTAAAGCATCTCCACTTCAAATTATTGTATTGTACTGATTGCCCCCTCTCTAGAAGTTTTTTACAAAGACATGGTGTCCTAGTTGAGCAGGTGGGACCAGTTATCACTGTGTGGGGGTGATCAAAGCTATGTATTCTACCCCCTCTATTCATTTCCCAAGAGCAATGCACCATTTGCAGCAGCTGCCCAGGGAGTCGTTAGCACCTTCACACCCAGCCTGAGGGGGGTGGCTGCTAATGGGCCATCAACAGTTTAACAATGCCCCATGACTCACAGAGTGTGTGAGTCCCCGCCCTGGGGGAGGGACTGGGTGCTCCCTGAAGGTACATAAGCGGGGGGGTAAGAAGACCTCGGCGTCTTGTTGTATCTAGAGGAGCAGCAGGACCTTGCCAGGAACAAACCATCACTCTTGACCAGACCCCAGCCATCATCTGCCCCACCAGGTTCTTTACTTCCTTTTGCTTTGGACTTGGGGGAACCATGGGGGTCTCAGCACAAGGGCTAACAAACCCCTTTGGGCTTGTGCCCTGGGACACTGGGTTATACTGCTGGGTTTTGGTGAGTTGAAAGCAGTTTTCTCTTTGTGTCAGTGTATTTATTGTAATACCTTTCATGAGATTGTAATTCTGATTTATAATCCCTCTTGTGGTGGGTCCATTTCTCCTGCCAGTTTACCCTTAAACCAGCACACATGGTACAAAACTCTTTCCATTTGCATGATGGTTTCCACAGTTTCTTTGCCTAAGAACAGGATGCTAATACAATCACTGCCAGAAGATGTATTGTTTGATATAAAATAAGATAGGGGTGACTGGTCTTTTTGCATTATCTTCTATATTATATATGGGTATTTATAGAAGTTTTCAGATTATGCACAAAACTACATGCTGGCTTGGCTGAGCATGGCTGCAGCTTAAACACTGAATGAAAAGAACAGCACATTTGCTAAATGTGATGGTTGAAGGTTTGCAAAAATTGTGTTGGAACATCTTTAGACTCCTCCTGTTTCATATTACTGCATGGCTGGTCTGAGCTATGGGCTTGGTGACTTCACTGGGCTGGTTTCAACAGCTTCTGTTTGTCTGTCCCTGGGAAGTTTCTGCAGAGATCTGGTTATATTGAAGGACATTTTCAAACACTTGCGTGTGTTTTAAGAGACAAGAAGAAAAATATTTCTGAAGAATTCAGGAACAACTTGATTAAGAAAAGTGAAGGTGTCTGGTTATTCTTCCTTGTGATCCTTGGGTTCCAAAGGATCTGAATGGTTTAAATCTGCGTATGAGCTGTTCTGTACCTCCAGATTGCTCTTCCTTGATGCCGCAGACATTTTAGGCTCTAATGCCTTTCCTTTGAAGAGGCTTCAGAAAATTTGTTAGTGTAGGTCAAGCTCATAATCAGTAATAAATACTGCCTTAACTGTGGTTTTGAAAAATTCACTAAATGTGATTCACTAATTCACATTCTAAGTTCCCTGCTTATAAACACAGAGTCATTACAGTAATACAGTAGTGCAATTACTCCAAGTTCACAGGTAGGTAACTTACAACAAGCTTATGACTTTGAAATAGAACCTTGTTTTAATTCAAAAATAGACTCCACACATTTTCTCAGATTTATTCAGGTGAAACTTATAACCACAACCTCATCAACATGTCCGGCAAGAGAAGTTAAAAATTTAAAAAGATAAAAGTTCTTGTAAGGCTGCATATCTCAGAATGGCTCAGCAGAGATACGATTGGTGTATAGTCTGTTACTCCTGCCAGTTACAGTTGTAAAAAGACAGTTGTAAATGACCTTGGTGTATTCTTGTCTCCATTTGTGTTATGCTAAGATAACACTGGTGGCAGCCTTTTCAAGCAATGCATATTTAGATTATCTTAAAGATAAAGGATTTGTATAAGGGATCACCATCCCTTTTTCTGATGTAGTTTAGCCAAGCAACAAAACTAGCAATCACATTTGAAGTTGTATGAGCAAAGAAAGAAATGGATAGGTGGTCCCAGGGTTCCCATTATTTATATTTCTGCATTAGATGGAAGATAATTCCTACCATGTAACTTGATCTATTTGTGAAATAGAGAAGTAGTTACTCATTCACATAGGCACATGCATTTGGGGGGGTTTTCCTAATAGCTAAAAAAGAATAAAAAAGCTCAGAGCAAGATAATGTTAGCTGCTTGTATGAGTTTGACTTATATCACCAGACAAAATGGTTTTCCTGCTTTCCGATACAGATGTGCAACCTTGTGAATGTCAATAATCTTCTCCATCCCAATGCAAATATCTCATGGTTTGTAGGCACAAAAGGCATCATGATGAATACAAAGTGGATAGAGCAATACTGGGCAGGGAAGAGAAGTCTTACTGTAGATTAATGATAATTTGAACAATTGTCAGCAGCTCCTGTTTCCAGAGAGGGTGATACGGTTCAGCACGTCTTAATCCACTGTGGGGGCAGTGCAAGCCTTGGGCTCCGCAGGCTGCCGAGTGCCAGCCCTGCAGAGCACAGGAGCTGCACGAGGGACTGGATTTGGGATCAGCCCTGCACACGCAGCCCTGC
Source organism: Sclerurus mexicanus (assembly GCA_013396755.1). Classification (NCBI taxonomy): domain Eukaryota; kingdom Metazoa; phylum Chordata; class Aves; order Passeriformes; family Furnariidae; genus Sclerurus; species Sclerurus mexicanus. Next base: position 673,502 of record VWZF01002766.1, on the reverse strand, counting down.
CCAGAGCTCCTGGTTTGCCACTGGGGGCTCTTGGATCAAAGGCCTCAAGCACTCACCTCCCTGACAGTCTGGGCTTGCGAGGCATGTGTGGAGCCTGTGGCCTTCACTCTGGACATTCACATGATTTTCATTTAGGTGGCAGTTCTAGAATGCTGGCCATCACTCTGCAGGAGCATTCCCGGGGCATCTACAGGTGCTTTTGAGTCCAACGCAGCCAAAGAGCAGGTGAAAAGAGCTGCACACCTGCCAAGAGGGAACCACTCCCTCTTGGCTCCCTGCTTAGCACGAATCTTCTGCTTATTCTGCACTTCTGTGCTCTGCAGAGCAGCATTGCTGGGACACAGGATGAGATTCGAGGGAGAAATGAAGAGGCTGGATACACTCTATGGAAAGGCAGAGGGAATGAGGTGGAAAATAAAGAAGAAAAGGCATAGGCATAATGCTCTAATTAGCCTTGTCCTGCTTCTACCAAGCTGTTCTTACATCTGAGCCATCTGCTGAATAATTTGAATCACCTCCTTGTTACTGGACTGAGTTGGGGAAAAAATCACAACACTGTTAGGAATTTTCATGCCTCTTGGTTTGCTTCATTTGCAACTTAGCATTTCAGGGTGCTGCTGAGGGTCACCAGCCAACTAAGTTTAAGCTGAATTTGTACAGTCACTATGGAATTTTATTCAAGTTGTTTAGTTTTTCTGTGCTCTCAAGTGGTGTCCCATGTAGAGCAATTTTGAATATTTATAATAAAAATTTCTGAAAGACCAAGTTTGTCCTTCAACAGTTGTCATCCTTCAAGCTACAGCCACAGGACTTCTTTTTTGATCTAAGACTTTGTCTTGATCGAAATCCACTTCTGAACTGTGAAATGTCTGGAGTTTGTGACTATCCTGTGCCACTCAATAAATAAATGGCTAGAGAGGTAAATCACTTGCAGTATTAAAAGTGTACATTTCCAGGTGGAATTTGTGGTATTTAGGTCCCTAGAAGTTACCCCTGATGGCCAGACTGAGAAGTTTCTATTGTTAAATTTCTCTTTTTCATGAATGAATTAAAACTAAACTGCCTAAAGAAAGGATTGAGATTCTGCAAAACTCATCCATGTGCTACCGGTTCCCTTTGTTTCTTTTTTCCCCCTTTTAATTTTGATTTTAGTTTTTATTTTAAACCAGGGCATTTCTGGATTCCAAGCCTTTGGTGTTCCTAAGTTCCCTGTGTCAGCCTGGCTAGCTGGAGCTGGTGACCTCGAGGTGTTGCTACAGCTGGAAATCCTTGCTGTAGATAAACTGCTAGCCTTTTCTTTTATCAACAACAAACAAAAACAGCAATGGCAAAAAAAGAAGCAGGAAAAGGGAGAGTGTGTGTGTGAAGTACTTGGAGTTTACAAATTTTGCCAAGGAAATGACCAAACCTTCTAGCTTATCTCAGGCATTCAGTTATTTTCCACTCTTTCAATAGAAAAATAACTCTAAGCCCAAGAGAGGTAAATATGTTTATTATATAGTAGTGATTTGACTTCTTTCTTGCACACCCTTGTTTGTGTTATTGCCAGGGACTGACAGTCCTTGAATTTCTAATGTTCTCTTGTATCCTATGGATCTACTCTGTGTGTCATAAAAGACATGCTAGTAGACATTTCCCCCTATATCCTCCCTCATAAATATTTGAATTTGTTAACGCTGGTAACATTTAGAAATGCTAATAATGTTGAGCTTTCTCCACCTCTGCAGCTACTGCTTGCATCTGGTTTTGTTTAAGTGCAACTATTGCTTTCATGGAAAGGAGGTTAATACTTCTCAGTGGGCTGTTACAGCGTATTTCTGTCCCCAAACCCTGAAATTAAGTGTCTGTGCTTTCTTTGTGGACAGTGGTGGGTGCGCTGCTGTGCATTGTCCCCAGCATGGCCAGGCTGTGCTTCTGACTCGTGCTGTTACTGTACAATGGACACTGCTTTTAGGGCAAGGAATCCCCCCCTTTTGTGTCATCCGTTTCTTGAGGTTGTAATGTGTTCTCTTGAAGGGGAGAGGAGAATGATATGATGAATATTATTATGATATGATAGATAAGATATACATGGTGTTTGGAAACCCCCAGACCAGCCAGGGAGCACTCCCGTTAAGTCCATGCTAAATGAGTCATTAGCTCCATAAAGCTGTTTTTACTCCACCAGTTCTGACGAGCCCAGTAGTCAATGCTCTTGATTTTGGGACATGTCTGAAGTAAAGTGCTCACGTATGTTGATGGGTGTCCATCATGCATGTCTTGGGAAACTGAGATGTAGGGAATTTAGCCTCCTCTTAATGCCTAGATTTCAATTTAAGTCATTAAATATTTGGCAAATAGGTGTCCATATGATAGATATTTGTTATCTAAATGAAGAGATAAACTTATTGGCTATTTCTATGACAATAGGCACATCCTCATTGAAGTCACTGCTGTATGTGTTTCTAGAAGGTCTGGGGAGATGTTTTCTTGCTTTGTAGCTTTCCAGGGGTATCTCTTGGCTTTGGAAAGAGTTTGGAAAAGAGAGCAAGGAGTTTTGCCTCTGTTTCCAAAGCTGAAGTCCCACGAAGAGTGACAGCACAAGGCTAAATTCTGGCACTGTTCATTCAGATCTGTATGATCAAGGTTTACATATAATTGATGGCATTATCAAAAGCAGTCACATAGGAATATTTGAATTAATGCAGAAAGCAAAAAGCTCTGTGCCCAAAGTGTTTAAATGGACTTGTGTAAATGGTGCTGTGCTTCTTAAATCCCTATATAAAGAATATAAAGGAGTATAAGCCAGACATCTGCGTGATCAAGCTGGTCTCTAATTGCAAAACAGTTTTTTTGGAAGCTGAGCCAAACATCTTTGTTAGTTTTTAAATTATTTCTTTTTTCTTCTTTTTTCTTTTTCTTTTCCTTTTTTTCCCCTAACATTTCTGTCTAAGATAAAATCACCAAGGGGGTGGGATTCATTGCTTTGTGTTTAGTGCATGTTCATTATAATTGTATCAGCAGCCTCAGGGAAAGCAACCAGCCCATGGCGGTGAGTGTGTGGTGGCAGCAAGGTGGGGAGATGATGGAATTAGTACTGCACAGAGAGGCACATGATGGGAAAATCCTTCCCGTCAGTGCTGCTTTGGCTGAGAGGCCAAAGCATTTGTATTTTTCCCAGTTTTTCTTTATATCATGCGTAAGTATCTGATAAATTGAATTAATTAAATTATTGATGCATGGCTTAACCACCACCCTAGCCCTTCTTTTAGGAGGGTTTTAGGGGTAATTGGTAGGCTAAAGATTTTGTTTGGGGGTTACTGGAAAGACCTAATGCCTCCAAGACGTACTGTTTAACTCTGTGTTGGGCATTGCACTGAAGTTAATGGATAGCTCGAAGTGCAGCAGGGAGCATTCACTACTGCTGCAATAACTAATACTGCATTGTACATATTATAGTAGTATTCTGGATCAGAGACATTCTTCTTATTTTCTAAACTTGTCTTCTATCATTTAAGCTTTTTATCATATGCATAATGATACTTTGTCTCCACTTGGGAAGCAATTCACAGCAGTATTTCACTATCTATATGATGGAAATACTTCCTTTTTTGTTGTTGGCTTGAGGGTTTTTTGTTTGTTTGCCTTGGGTTGAAATTTATTTTATGGTACTTTTTAATAGCCTAGCATTCTTACTGCTATTTCCCCAGCAGATTAAGCTAACATCTTTTTAGTTTTCAAGGTCAAGAAAGATTTTAGGGAGGAGTAGACTCCATGTAAAATTCCATATAAGGCTCACGTTCAAGAGAGTGGTCATTATAGCTACACATTACACTGTGTACCTTGGAATTCACTGGAAGAGATTTTTGACCATGTACTGGGTTGAATTTTATTGTATAACCTATTTAATGATGACTTGGGCAGTGTGAAGCAACTATAAAATGTGACAGGGAGTTGATATTTTCCAGAGAAGTACCTAAATCATGGATAGGCTGGGAGGAGGGCAGTCCTGGGCCATTTGATGGAGGTATTCTGCCTGCTTTCTTTCTGGAATAGCTTTAGTGTGTTTATAACCCCTGGTTTCAATAAAAGGTGCCCTGTGTGGGATTGTGATACTGCAATTCCACAGCACATACAACATAAGAGACTGAGTCACCTCCAGGATCAGTTCCTCCCTCTGGATGGACACATGGGCTTGTTGAATCCACACATCCCTGCTGTACCAAGCTAATGTTGGTAACAGAGCTGCTCCATGGTGCATTGTGGATGCTAAGTTGCAGTAAATATTAGCAGATGATGTATATTATAATATTGGAACATATATATTAGCATATGGATGTTTCAAATAAACATTTTGTGTATTCCTTCAGATCGTAGTGTCACAGAAAACCCTTTAAAATTGTGGCCTAAAAAGAGTAGTTAAGTTTGAGGAGCAGCCTACAGTGCTACACTAGGTATTGCCAGAAAGACTTTTCTTTATGGGTTTAGAAATCACAGTATATTAGGAGTGAAATGCTGGACACCTAACACAGGACACGAGGTGAGCACTGTAGTGAGTCACATTTTAGCCACTCAGTAAGATCCTCAGTAAGCCTGTGCTATCATCAGAAAGTGTTCAAAGCACTTTGTCTTGCAACATGCTTTCTGTGGCCCTTACTTTCTGATTGTTCGGGGCTAAAATTCAAATGGAAAATGTAAACAGTAAATCGAGTGATGTTTTTCACTTTGGGGTTTCCTTGTCTTTTCGTTTAGGTGAGAGGACAGCCTGAGGGCAGACAGAACTCCAGCAGTTGGGTGAGTCAGCTCAGGCACTGATGGTTCACAGCAGGGTCTTTATCTGCTCCGGCCACAGACTGTGCGTGCATAACTGCAGGTAAGTGCACTGGCTACATTTGCTTCAATAGAACAATTATCATAGAAATTACAATTAAAGGTCTGATATTATACTCATGACTAGATATTTGGATCAAAATTGTACATGCACTAGCTTGAAGCCTGGTCTAAAAATGTATTTGATTAAATTTATATTTTATTGCATCCCTCTAGGGGTATGATTATGCAGCCAAAATGACTCAGTTAACTTCAAAATGATGCTTGTAAAAAACTGGCCATTTTTATGAAGTATTTCAGACTTTAAGTGCGCTGGGTTTTATGTTGAGGTATTGTTCAAAGGAAAGTTCATATGTAAATATCTTGGTGTGTTACAGTGCTATGCTTGTGAAATTTTCCCCAAATATTATATATGTTTGTACCCATACATGAATCTGAGGTACCTAGAGCTTTTGAAAGGCCATGGCAGAATCGAGCACCTAATTAATTACTCTCTGTGAAATCAGCAATCTCCTGTCAATGTCTCGGTGCTGCTGGTCACAGAGGGAGTGAAGACATCTCTTACTCTGCACAAAATGCTGGGTCAGTTGGGATAGCTAATAACAGACAATCCTATTTGTCACTGCTGCAAACGCAAATTGGGAGGGAGCACTGAGGCTTTTGCAAAATACCTTCATTCAGGTCATCTCTAAATACTGCACAGAACATGAGAGCTCCTCAGCAGCCTCTCTGAAGGTGCATTTTATAACAGGTTCATCTGGAAAGCAAAGTGCAGATTTGGAAGGGTGTTTTGCTCACAAAGATGAAATATATATGAGGACTTATAGACAATATGGCCATGATGGAACATGTTGGTGAGGCCTTTGAACCTGAAAAATCAAACATGCCAATAAATTCTTCTAGGGTTGGAATATAGCAGGTGACAATTTCAGTGTGAGTTATCAGCTTATGTGTTCAATACACAAGTCTCTAATTTTGACAGCATAGCAAGTACGTAAGTGGCTTTTGAAAGCACTGGGTATGTTCCCTGATTTTTCTTGTGTGTAAATGTATTTCTTCTTTAGAGAAGTTGTTGATAAAATTTAGAATAGGTAACAATAAATTAGAAAGTTCCCAATATTCATTTATGATAAATTTAATATGTTTGGTGTCAATACAGTAAGATGATTGCGTTGATCTTAAAATCACAGTTGGACCAGTGATCCAGGTCTTGACTTGAACTGAGATCAGCCACAGGATGATCTGTCCCTTTGCGTATCCTAAATGCTTTAGGGAAACCTGTGACTTCTGTTGAACCTGTGACCTTTTGATATGAGATCCTTAAAACGTTTTGGAAATACCTGCATCTGTTTTTTGAGATTCTCATTCTACAGACCTAACTAGTTTTATTTGGTACCCTTTTCCTCAAAGATTAGGGGAACAGATAAAATACAAGGAAATCCTGGTTTATTTTGTGGGGGGTTTTTAAACTGTGAATGGTAGTTGTGAGACTGATATAACCATGTCTGTTGGTAAATGGTGCTTTAATTTTAAACCTTCTAAAGGAAGTAGGTTTAAATTTTGAAAATGAAGGAGAGATTCTTCCATGCATTAAAGCACTTCTGGTTGAACAATATATGTAAAATTCCTATACAAAAGAATGGCATTGTATAAAAATAGTTTTAAAAATTGAGATATTAACTTTGTATATATATGTAACCTCTTATGCTCTCTCTGTGCAAGTGGAATTGCACTCACAGCACTAGTCAACAGCACTGTCTGATTACCCAGTGAGTAGATGTCTCTCTAAATATACACGTTTTTATCTTTACATTCTCAGGGCTAATATCAGCAACATTTTAGAGCTACATTTTTATTATTTCACAGCCTCACAAACATTATACTACCTCAATAAACGAGGAACACTGAAAAGTAGTGCTACAGAATGAATAGTAAGAAAATAAGAATTCTGGTGCCCTAGATTCTGGAGTTAATTATGCAAGCCAACTCCTGTTGTTACAGATGGAAGACTATAATGTCTAGATTCAGAGATGTGTAGGTGCCTACCTCGCATTGAATTCAAATGAGAATTAGGCTCCTAACCACCTTTCTGAATCTGGGATAAAGCGATTGCAGCAGCACTCGGTGTCATTAGTGTGGAATTTCTGTCTGCTTCGGTGCCATTATTTTGCATTTACTCTGTCTCAGTAACAATAAAACTCTGGCCACAGAGTTAATTTGTTGTCTATAAATGGTCTGTGATTTTACTCTTTTGAAAGAGAAGTCTTGCAAAAGAGGCCCTGTTGAGAAAGTGTGTTTGTGGTCTGAAGGAAAAACATTCTTCTCCGGGATGCACCCGCGTGCCTTGCTCAGACTGCAGCAGCTTCCATCGCTACTGCAGAGTCTGACTTAGAATGCAGAGGGAGCAACGTGTCTATGTATTAGTAAGGCCTTTCATTAAATCTTTACTTTTAAAAATAATTGGTTCTTTTAATCTATAATGGAACATGGACTTACAGGCTGTCTGTGATTAAAATTAAACCTTATTTGTCTTTTAATATGGTGCTATGTTCATCTGTAATTGAGGGGGGATCGATGCCAGCCGGGTGATGGGCAGTAAGCTTATCCAACATGACAGAGATAGATTTCAGGCAAGACAGACTTTGCTGTTTCTATGTACAAGTGGGATGAGTAGACCATATCAGCAACATTTAATTATTTTGTAGGTAATTATTCATTTGAGGGGCACAAGTTTCAGAGCAGTATTGCAATAGAAGGAAGACCAATACAATTACCATTTGGCCAAGTCCACTGTTTGCACTGGTAGCTGGAAAGTCATAATGAGCTTTTCATTACATTTGAATAAAGGAATGTTTTATGTAATAATAAAGGCTCAGACTAATGTTTAGCATAGCAATACTGACTTGGAAGGAAAGAAAAACAAACAGAAGAAGCCAAATGATGGGTCAGTAGCATGGATTCTTTCAATACCTTTTTGTCTCTTCTTGTTAAGATCCTTTGCTCCTGCAGAATCATACAACAACTTAGCTCATCAACCTAGACATCACAGTGGTTAGATGAGGATGATTTAGGGTTGTCCAGTTGAGTCTTGAACACCTTTAATGATGGACATTCTGTAGCTGTTCTGGCCGTATTTGACAATCCTCATGGTAAAACCAAATAATTTACACCTGAACAGAGATGAGGTTGTTAGGTCTGTGCTTGCGGGGTTCTCCCTTTTTGGCCTCTGCTTTGCCCCTTGTTTTGCAGTAAACAGAAACCTCTCAGCAGCTTCCACTTATTGCCATGACCTTTCAAAGATGACAGTCTTCCAGTGACATCAGGGCACATCCTTCAGCACCCTCAGATACATGATCCCGTGAATTTGTGTGTGTCCAAGTAGGCTGAGCAATCCATACATTTGTCTTCTTCTGCCGTGGGTGCTGCTTCTCTCCCACAGAAAAAACTGGAAGGATCCAAAGCTGAAAGGAAATAAATTAAAGAATCCTCCCAAATGTTGTGAAGACTTTTATGATGAATGTGTTTCCATCCAGCTTGAACAGTCTTGCTTGAAAATGTGTTTTTATATATGAGCTATTGTTCAGGAAAACTAGATTCCTTTTACTGCATTTTGTGTCTTGCACCATAAACAATTGTTAGCTTTATGCTGCTTACTAAGCTGTAAATATTAATATACTACCAGTGAGACTAGAGGAGATACTCAATATTATTAGCAATAGCTGTGAACTGGAAGGACTATGACCACAGCAGGTATTATTTAACTATTTAAATTTTCATCACTTTATTTTTAGAGAGGAAATAACGGGGACTCTCTCTCTCTCTCTCTCTTTTTCTTTTTCCCATGGGAATGTTTAAATAGTGGTATTGGCATGGATGAGCTGTTAAACCAAATGACTTTTTGTTGTGGCTTGGAGAGGTTATGCTTGTTCAGAGTTTCAGTTTATTGTTAATTTATTTCTGCGTATCTCTTAGCTACAGTCTGCCAAATACATCTCTCCTTCTATCCAACTGCAATAGCCATTGAGATTGCATTTATCATTTCCTTGGGTAGTGCAATGTGGCATTTGATCTTCATAACTTCTTTTCCTGCCCTAGAATTTATTCAGCTTAAGGGAAAAAAAGAAAGTCACTGGGATTTAACATTTTTGGGGTAACACTACTAGTGAGCATAATAAACTGTTGTGGTTTAACCCCAGGCAGCAGCTCAGCCACCCACAGCATGGGTACCCCACCCTGCATGGAGAAAGAGGGATAAAAGTGGAATGCCTGTGGGTTGAGCTAAAGGCAATTTAACAGATACAGCAAAACAAGGAATTAATTCAAAATTCCCATGGGCAGGCAGGTGTTCAGCATTCCCAGGAACGCAGGGCTTTATCACACCCAACAGTTACTTGGGAAGGCAGACACCATCAGGTAGAAGAGTCCCACCCCCTGTTCCCTGCTTTCTGTACTGAGCATGGTTCCCTAGCTGTGGGCATCCCTGGGCTCAGCTGGGGCAGCTGTCCCAGCTGTGCCCCCTCCCAGCCCCCTCAGTGCTGGGTGGGGAGCAGCAGCGAAGGCCCTGGCTCTGTGCAAGCCCTGCCTGCAGTAACTAAACACCCCTGTGTCATCCAGCCATCTCCAGCACAATCCAGCACACAGCCCATACCACCCTGGGAAGGAAGTTAACTCTGTCCCAGCCCAACGCAGCACAATAACTTAATACTCTTGTCTGGAGTATCATTAGCATGAGCTGTAGTTTATTGTACCTCGCTCTGATAGGACTTGTCACTGAAAACAAAAATGTAAGAAATGTCATTTTCCATTATGATTATTATCAAGAGCTACTTCATAGAGCAGTGAGATGCTCCAATGTGCCCTCTATGAAGGTATTTTTTAATAGCTGATGTAAATAGCTCAACTTTACTGTAACATTAAGGAAAACACAACCGAGACAGAAAACCATTATTTTTTCCTTCCCTGGTTTCATGCAATTCTCCAGGTCAATAAATAGCCCCAAACACATACAAGGATGTCCATGTGCCTCACCCAGGGGAATGGATTTACCAATTTGTGAAACTTCTCACTGTCATCCTTTAGTCCAGTTCATTTGCTGTTTATCCATTGCAGACCTCTAAGATTTAGGGAGGATATTGAAAGGGAAAAGCATCGGTCACAGAGCACAGAGGCTTAATTAAACAGGGGGGCATAGTGTGTGTCGCTTGCACACAGAGATGCAGGTATTTCTCTCCATTGGTTACAGTGAACATTTACTGAACTGTACCTCTGAATGGCAAAGTTCACTTATGAAATAATATAGGTTATAACCCAGTTGCTGTAGTGAAATCCTAAGAAACATGTCAGGTTTTACCGGTGTTAAGTTTTCTTGCCCACAAAGCATCCTCTTTAAATTGCTGTGGCAATGAAAGAAATGAGCAGAGAATTGTGCCAGAGAGTGGTAATCAGTATCATACTTTGAGCAGCAATATGGTAAGAGGCTAAAACTAAAGGCCTGTCTCCAAGCAGTGGTATTTACTGAAGGATGCAGTGATTGCATGCTCAGCCATGTTTTAATTTTTGAGCAGTTTTCTTTCTCTTTTTAGCCTAGAAATGCATATAGTGATATTGGACCACTAAAAAAGTGTCACAACAAATGTAAAAATCCATATAAATGGAGAAAGAAAATTACAGGAACTCTTTAAAAAATCATATAATTAGTTCCGAAGTTTTCCACTGATTTCAAGTTTCTTATTTGTTCGTAATAATGGCAAATTAAAAATACTATTTAGTAATTTAAGGTAAGAGTAAATTGGCATTAATTTGTTGTTAGGAAGTTAGGTCCTATAGAAGTCATCAGGTGCATGTCATGACACTCATTTACCACAGCAGCGGATTCCATTTCTTACAAGAATGAATTATTCTCTTGTCAGTATGCATTAAATAAAATTAAAAAAGGATAATAAGTAGTTGTTGATGCCTAACATCAGTGAGTTCAGTAGGTCTTTATGGAATCATTATGGAAGATCTATTAACAGTGTGAAAATTCAGACTCCTGGTTTTTGTGAGACTGGTATGTCATGAAATTAAAAAAGACAACAAACCCCAAACATAAAACAAACCGGAACTTTTGCTTATTGATTTTTAGACTTTAACGCAACTTGACTATGTAAATCCTTTTAGCAAAGGTCTAGTTATTTAAGAAAATAATCACTGGAACATTTTAGCTCCTGCACCACGTCCACCAAGGCCAGGGTGTGTGCCCTGGAAAACTCATTAGTGAAACCATCTGTTCCTCTCTCCTTCTGAGCTCGGCAATGTGGTGTGACTCCTCTCTTTCCAGCAAGTCTGTTGTTCTCCTTGCAAGGAGCTCCCCAGACTGAAGAAATCTGTCCAAGGATCAGAGAGGATGGACATTCCCACATGGGTCATTCTTGCACATCCTTGTCTTGTAAAATAGTTTAAAAACTAGTTCGTTTGTCTGAATTCTGGGAATTTGGCACTGGTTCCACTGAAATTTCAGATATTCTTAGGGAGTTAGTGACCCCTTGGAAGTGCCTGTCCATTTTGTAACCCCATGTAAATATCAATGGTGCTGCATTGTTAGGTTGTTGGGGTTTTGTTCTTTTAATTCTTTACTCATTTATTTGTTTATTTTAGGGGTTTTCATGGGGGGTGGCTTTCTCAGTCTGTTGTTTGGGGTGAAAGAGTTGGGTGAGTCCCTGTCTCGTAATCAGCATTCTTTATGGACTATAAGATCATGTAGAGATTAGTAAAAATCAATTTAGTGAAAGAGGGATGTTATTACTGTCTTGGTATGTTTCCTGAAAGCATTTATGCAGCAGGAATGAGTGGTATGTATCTCTGTGTAATAAGAAAGCCAAACGAAGAGAAACTTAACTGAGCGTATTGCGACATCCTAACTGAAACCATTGTGGAGATTTCTCTTTCTACAGTTAAGTAGGTTTGCTCTGAACAGCTGGGGGAGAAGGAAAGAAAAGTAGAAGGAAATTTAGGAAGAAAAAAGTAATTCCTTATTATTCAGCTGCTGAAATAGACATGTATGGTAATAGTAAAATTAAGTCCTTATGGCGAAGCTCAGTCTGAGGAAGCACAGAAAACATCCCAACTCTGCTTTACCCAGAGAAGCACATTATGGTGATACCGAAGGGTTAGTAAGGGGATTTAATGGATTCCTTTAAGTGTCTTAGGATAAACCTCGCGGCCAGAAGGCAAAGAGCTCACTCCTTTTCTTTACTTTATTTCCCTCCCCTCTGTTTTTTATTTTGTTTTTGTTGTTGTTGTTATGTAACCACGATCACTGTATTGATTGTGAAGAAATGTGTTTGTTTGCTTGTTTATTTTTGTTTAGTGCTTGACCGAATTACCGATTAGACATGTTGTATTAGCAGCTCTCAGAAACGTAACCCTGGCTTTTAAGTTTGTTGTAGCAGCAGCAGCTCGGGCTTTGCAATACAATGGGAAGGTGAGCCACTTGCCTTTTTGAGATTGCATCCTCTGCTGCGTGAATGGAGCAATATCAAGTGTGTGAATGTGTCTTAGAGAGGAGAATACCTGAGACTTGCTGTGGTTTTCTTCCTATTTATGTAGAGCTAAAACTTTGCATAACATGCTTTTTGAAAGCACCCTTGTATTTGTGAGATTCACAGAGCAGCAGGATTTGTGGCTTTGGCTGTTCAGGAGTGAATAAATAAAGGTCTTCAGTGACAAAAGTTGAGAGGACAATGTTGCTGTACTCAGAGATCAAGTCCTTTGCTATCTGTACCTTTATATAGAAACATTTCTACCTCTTCTTGCTGAGAACAGGAGAGGTGTGTGAGTCCATGAAGTCATAACCACCTGCTCCCCACATTTCTAGAACTGGTCAGCATTGCTGAGTTTTTAAAGGCCTGGCCTGGAAAAGAGGAAATACTTTACAAACAAAGTAAAAGTAACTTTTCCCCATCCTCCGAGTACATTACTGATAAATATTTGAGCCTCGGTGTCGTTCAGTTTGCAGTCTTTGTGGTTTGCTCTGTTACAAACGTGGATAAGGGGCACACCGTGGTCCCGGGGTTTTGAGATGGAATGAATAGTTTTAGTTCATTTGTAGCTAAAATTAAATTTGTCAAATCCTGTTGTGGTTCCAGGATTAGAAAATCTGCTGTAGATAGGCTTAGCATCAGTTCTGATGTAATCACATTAAAACGTTACTGTGTTCTTGTACCAAGTGAGTCACTAGACTAGATGGAATGTTTGTACACTTTCAATGCATGGTCTGTGCTTAGCTAAGGCAAACATTGAAGTCATATTGCAAAGGAATGGACAAGGCTGTCCACTGCCAGATTTTGGCAATGCTCTTTCTAAAGAATATGCATATCAAACCCAGCCTGCGGCCACTAACTCATAATACTGTGATTAATTCTGTAAATATTGCACATTTTTCGATTAGAAGAACTTAATCATTTCAGTCCTGTATGTTTTACAGTTGAAGGATGAAGTCTTATCCCAGATTTGTGTAATTGGAGTCAGAGCATCTTGTTACTTGAAGATCACTTTCTTATTATATTCCCAACAATGTCACATACTTAACAAAGCAAGGTCGTTGCACAATGTGCTCTTATTAATTAGTGAGCTCTTAAATTTGCTGGCTGTTTTGGGAAGCACGCTTTCAGCATGGAAGACAATACAAGTAGAAATACTACGGATTCATGATTTATTTTAATTGGAATTTTGACCCTGAGTTTGTATATGCTAAATGTGTCAGGATTTTTATCTTCTTATGGGTTTCTTTTGGCCTGTCAATGAACAGATATGCAAACAAAACCCACTGATACTCCATTGCTACGTTGTGCATAACTTTGTGGAATTTTTAACTAATATCCTTATCTGCTTAAATAGCACTTCTTAGGAATCTTTTTGCTGACTGCATGCTTAACATAATTCATCATTTGAATCTGAGTTTCCAGTTAATACTGAGTAATTAAAAGCACAGTATCTGCTTTCTGTGCAAGCAACCACCCCATAGGTTACAGCAGCATCAGCACTTTGTATGAACTAATTTCAAAGCATTTACTAATAAATTGCTTTGGATTTGTTTCCCTGCTTAAATCAAAAATTTTCTTATAAGCATCTTTCCTTCTCAGACCGTGTTACCACCCTACAGCTGTTGTTTCTGATTTAGCATTGTTGCTGGGTATATAGATCCATTTCCCCAGCAGAAGACTCACACAGTATCGTGCATTGTCATATATTCAGGAGAGAAGAAATAGCAGAAATAAGCAAGAGACAATAAGGAAGATTCATTTGATATTTCTCTTACCTTACTCTACCCCTTTCCAATGGCTTCTCTTGCTAGAGAGGGTGTGCTGGGTGGGTCAAATCGGAGTTCTTACTCAGAGGAGGAATTTTTAAATACCTGTATTCACAAGGTCTTCTGTTTGGCTTGTGCTCTTCCAGTACCTGAATGTATCCAGTCGAATACTGTCACAAGTCAAAGCTTAAACTTAAATAAATAAGTAAATACATAAAATGACAGTTGTTGAAATATTCCAAAGTCTTTCCCGAAATAACTGAAGAGAAGTGAAACATGGTTCAAGTTAGGCAAGCTGCTTTCTTCTCACAGGGACTGTGTGAGTAGAATAAGGGAAAATTATTGGGGAAATTAGTCACTGTGAATTATTTGCTCAGTTCTAATGATGGGATTATCATCCAACAGAGCTTTGAGTTAATGTTGGAACAGTATCATTTGATTCATCTTTGCCTTTTTTCTGCCAGTATATACTGAAGTAGAAAACACTTTTCATTTGTATAAGGGAGCTGGTGGGTTGGTCACTGCACACTGTCATTTGCACCATTTTTTATGGTATTACATGATGGCCCAACAAATACAGACAAAAACCTGTGGATTTTTCTACCCTTCTCCAAACTGGTTTGCTTATGTGTACACAGCAGATAGGAAAGTGACGACTGCATGTTTAGCTATCTTTAATTACGTGGCCTGGGCAAGGCAAGAGGTCTTGCTAAACAAAGTGCTGCATGAACTCAGAAAGCTGGGCAAGGTCTCATGGTCTCTTTTACAGGCTGTGAGCACAGTCATTTCCCCTAAATTGTGCCAGAGTCCTAGCTTTAAACACGGGGCTTTTTAAAGAGCTGCATGCCTGGATTCAGGGAATTACCTAGAGATAAAACTTCTGACAGACCCATCCCTAAATCACTACCCATTGAATACGAGCAGCTGCTCAACCACAACATCTGGCCAATGTTCCAGCTGTGCTCCCAGTCAGTTTGTGAGTTCTTCTCTAGCAGTTGTTAAAGATACACCCGTCAGCTCCAAAGGTGTGAAAATGAAGAATGTGTGACTGATTTTGACACGTCAGCAGCAAGAAACTTCTCAATTACACACTTCTTGTGCTTCGTAGCTCAGGGTTTTTACAGTTTTCTTTAGATCTGCTATGAAATTCAAGAAGACTTAAGACACGTTCCACTTTTATTTGAGAACCCATGCACTTTTTAAGTGACACTGGGATTCTGTTCCATGCATTATTTCCTTCTTTATGTTCATTAATATAAATGTAATCAAATAAAGACAGTGTCAAACATCCTAGAACCTCAGAGAGGTTGTGACATGATATGATGGACATTTGACTGTGCTCATTCAAGGTAACAAAAGCTCTTAAATACTGAAGTGTAAGGTAGTATAATAAAGATGAGGCAAAGCTACAGAAGAACATAAATATTTGTAAGTAATCTGATCCTTCCCATTGTCTGAACACACAGATGCAGATAAAGAACAGGATGGATTCAGTGTTACCCTTCCATTTATGACTTACCATGTAACGATGTATTCCCTGCCTATCCAAATTAAGCCTCCCGTGCACATATATATCTACATATTAAAAAAAAATAAAAAAGAAAGAAAAATTAAAGTGTAACACATTTCTTATTAGAAATTTACACAAGAGGGTTTTTAAAATAATTTTTCTACATAAATTGAGTACAAATTAAATGTCAAATATAATTTGTCGCGAGAAGTTTGAAATATATGATAGTCCTTAGAGAAAATCTAAGCACTCCATTCTCCTCGCCAAATTGTTATTTGCATAATAGTGAGCTATAAGGTTATATATCAGTATGTGGCAGAATGCCAGGCCATAATCTGCACAGCAAAGCTACTGAAAACTGCAATCTGAAAAGCATTCATCTTAGAAAGGAGTCTGTGTCTTCTGCAAAATATGAAGCATATTGACTTTTTTTTCCTTGAGCAAACAGAGCACTCCAATCTATTTCCAGCATTCTCCTCATTTAGCTGTGGCAGACACAAATGTAAAATGAATGTTGACATATTTGCTTAACACCCCTGAACAGATTAAACTGCTTTAGGACTTCTTCAGTAATCAGCCTTGAAAAATATAAACTAACATTCACATCCCTGGGTAGATTAAATTGTTTCAAAAGTTCTTCATTAATCAGCCAAGGAAAGATTGTTAAAAAACCCACCAAAAACCCATGTTCATACTCTGTTTGTAGGTAGAAAGTGACATGGGATTTTCCACAGGAAACTCAATGGTGAAAGTGAAAATAGTATTTATGATTTATATTTTGGATTATTTCAAGAGCTTTGTGCTTAGAATATGATTTGGGTTTCATAAACATCCAAGCATTTTACTTAATATGCTGTAAGAGATTTGGAATGCTGAAATCTCTTAAAAATACCCAAAGTGAGCTTTATTAATAACACTTTTTTATTTCTAATACTTTTATTGCAAGTTACCGATTACCCATCTGAAACTGAGCAATATTAGCCATGCTGGAAAACCCAATAGGTTCTTCAGTTTCAAGAATTAGAGTGAAGGGTTTAATCTGTCTCATATTTATTAGGCACTAAGAATTCCTCAGGGACCGTTGTAGGAAGTGACCTTGGGCAACTAATTATTTTCATGGAATACAGTGATTCCCAGCTGACAACTATTTTGATTCATGCAATTAAAAAAAATAGGCAGAAATAAAAACTTCACAAACATATGTACCTTTTCCAGTCCTGATTGTTTAGGGCCAAAGTGTTTCAAACTCACTGGAGCCATTGCTCCTGCTGGTATTTAGAGTTTGCATGGACATATGTGCATATGTAATAATACGCAGGTAAATTTGAAAGATATACAAAGATAGTAAAGTCTGTATAAATTCAAAAAATAATCTCCCAAACAAAACCAAGAAACTATATAAAATTATGTCATTACATTTAAGGCAGAACCATAACAGGTTATTTGAATAAGCTCAGTGCAATTCCTTGTTTTAAATTACTGCCATGAGTTTGACTTTCAGAGTTTCAGAGTAATTTATACTCCCTCTAAGCACTGGCTGTTGTTTACTACAGTCACTTTAAAGGTTATTACAAAATTTTACATTAAAATCATTAAGTGCTGAATTAAAACATCAAGATTTTGTCTTATTAAAATCACTTATGCTCTGTATCTTTCTAGATAATAAATATTTCAAAGGTGAAATACCTGCATGCACTTCTCTCCTAGAGAACCTGTTCTCGCAAGGCAAGACTCACAAATCTTCCTAGGAAGGATTCTTGTTTATTGGTATTAATTAAAATAAAGAAACTGGTCTCTGAACTCCAGGGCAATAATTTCTAGTATTAACATAAAAAATTATCATGTCCCATAATATTTTACTGATTTTTATTCAGTCTCAAAGGTCCAAAAGTGGTTCATCTTGTTTATAAATGCCTTTTGTAAAGGGGGCATAAATATGTTAAGGCAGCCACCTTCGAACTGCCGTAGAATGCAACAAACGACATTGTGATGGGGAAGTAACGCATTAACAAGTGAATGTATGTAGGAAACAGCTTCACAAGGGAAGAGACCTCAAAGTGACCTCTCAGAAGGTGATTTGAACTGAATTTTAAACCCCACGGCTGGATTACATTTGGAACAGTCTGGCTGTTGTTGTTGTTGTGCACCAATGATGTTCTCGCCATGATCCTCCCCCTGAACATGTGCACAAAGGTACACTCAGATGCACAGGCCTTCACTCGCTGTGACCTTGGTCAAAATAAATCAGGACTCTGCAGAGGCCTTTGGGCTTTGGCTAAAAAGGAAATTTACTGCTCACCAAGGAGTGTTTTTCAGGTCACTTCTTCTGTGTGGGTTCCTTGGAGCTTTGTCTCGCACAAAATAAATTCCCCTGTTGGTTCTCATGGCATGTTCCTATTTGGACCCTGTGGAAGAAACAAAAGTTTATTTTTGTCATTACCATAAACTCTGGTCATCTTAGGTAATCTAATGGCCTACATAAATGGAATTCTTTATATTTCCATGCCTTTTTCTAACTGGGTGTTATGTATGCCAGTTTCCTACTTTTCCTCCAAGGTCGCTCATTCCCTCTTCATTCAAGAAGGCAGTAATGAATACACTTTAAATACATATTTAAGCTGTGTAATATAAATATTCATAGAGCATACGTACATAACTCCTTTTCAGAAGACAGGTAAAGTGATGAATTGTCAAATTGAAACCGCTGCTTCATAAATGCTACCAGTAATGCAACTGGAATCACCCCAGCTGAAAGTTCAGATCTGAGCTCAGCAGTGAGTTCCTGGTCCGTATTCTGGTGCCAAAGGCCCCAAACTAAAGCACCACTCAGGGAATTAAAGCAGACATGCAATGAATGCACCCAGACCTGCCAGGTTCCTGAGTGCCCTTTGCCTGCTGCGGGCTGGAAATGCTCTGGTCGAGGTTTTGGAGGCAAAATGGGTGTCGTGGCAGTGCCCTCAGCCAGTGCTGCTGTACCAGGAAATGTGCTGCCACTGCAAGAGAAACCCCTGGGACTTTTATTAGCATATAACTACGTTCCTGAAGTAAAGGGAATTCATTCCCGTGGAGCTTTTGTGGTTAAACTCTGGGAAACACGTAGGTGCTAAGTGGTACAGGGTGCTTCATGATGATCACTTGTAAAGGAGATGAATGTCAAAGTTCATTAGCTGGCTGTTAAATTTCTGTAAACATCCTTTCAATAACCAGTTCTAATGCTCAGATTTGGACTGGCTGTCCTATTAGATCTAAATTAAATGCACCTCGGTGAACTTTCCTTAAAAGCTCTTGTTTTCCCTGTCCCCCCTTTGAGATGTGCTAACCCTCTCCCTGGTAATTCCTACTGCCACTGTATGCACAGGGTCTCGCTCACCCCTTCCTTCTAACAGCACTTGTTTGAAAACGAAAACTTCTCCGAAAGAAAACAGTAATCGAGCCCAAATCCCGACATTTCTAATATATGCTGCCCCGGTAGGAGTTTTTCCTTTGAATTTCTAATTAAAAACCTTTCAACAGAAGACAGCCTGAGTCTGAAGCTGTCAGGTCTCCCCTTGTCCTTGATGCATACGGGGCAGGGGAAACAATAAAAAAAGGCAGAAAGAGGATTTTACTTTTAAAGAAGCTCCATTTTCTTTAGACATTTGTATTCAGATATTACACTCTCTTTCTCATGGGAGCACAGCTCTGCTCTTCAAATGAAAAAGAAATAATAAAACACATCAGGAACACTGAACCTCAGACCTACTCTTTCTCTCCTTCTCCTGGAATGTTATTTCCATATAGAAAGCTACTCTAATGGGACACTTGTAAATGGCAGGGAATTTAGCCCTTGTGGAGTCTTCTCCAGAGATTGGATTTTTGCTTAAGCAAACAGCAAACCATGCAGCAGGGAAAAAGCTATTTATTTGGCTGCCTGTTGAAGAGCCTTACAAAAATACAATTCAGTCTGCTGTGATCAGGGAAGTCAGTCCAGTATGCACTCAAAAAAGAATCATTTTGCCTCCCTCGGAGGCTGAAGCAATCTCTTGAGTGCAGGAAGAGTTAATAGGGAAACAGTCCCCATTTTAAAATTTGTTTATAACAGGAACCATGCAATCCACAGTTATCATTAAGGACAGATCTCACTAATGGCTATCAAAGCCTCATTTGCTGCTTGTGCTTCTGGCTCTCTGTGTAGTTGAGAGAAAAACCAAAAAATGAAAGAAAATCGGGATATTTTCCTCTTCTTTTGACTTTTTAAATGTTTCAAAGTTCCTCTGTTGAAAGATGCCATCAATATGAACTCTTGTCTCTCTGATTTGGACACTTTGTGCCCTTTTAATCTGTGCCAATTAATTGATTTTTCAGTAGGAAAGGGTCATTATAGCTTTTTGAAAATAGTCCACCACAGACTTGAATTGTTTCTCTCAGCTGAACATGAGCACGAGTTCAGTGACGTCCAGAGCTTTCCTGCCTGGGACGTTCCAGGAGCTGCTCCCTTCTCAAGACTAGAAGAGCACTACAAGGAGTAGTTGACAAATATCTGGCATGTGGGAAAAGAAATCTCAAAGAAAATCCCAAACTTTTAAAAGAAACTGGAAAAGCACAGACTTAAGTTTGATTAGAAAGCTTAACTCATTTTAGATTTGCATTGCACTACAAACATACATTGTATTACCTGTACTAACTTCTCATTAAGGCTGTTGTCTCCCTGAATGTACAAAAGTCATTTTCACTGGGTGATTCTGTCTGAGAAGGGAATTTCCTTTTGCAGGCGCATCCCTATTTAATTAATCCTTTTGTATCTGAACAATTTATAAATGTTAATCACTTTTTATGACAACTTTGTAAAAGAATAAGATCCTCATTTTATTAATGGAAACGATGGACAGGGGCTGAAATTCCATATAACACCTGACTCTTCATTTTCCCTGGTATGGTATATAAGTCAAAAGAAAATTTTATTCTCTTGTATTGTGGGATTTTTTAAATTAGATTGTAGATTTTCTAGTTCTGTGCAAACACATGATGCACATCATTAGAATTAAATTAATTGCAATGGCAGTGACACAGCTGGTATCCCTTTAGCTGGGACTGGGATCAAGTTGTGTAGAGCAATATTTACTTTCCCCTTCCTTCTTCTCTTCCTTTATTTTCTCACCTGTTGTCAAGCTTTATTGCAGATACGGTAGGGACTGTGATTTCCTTGCTCGTAGAATGATGGCAGAACAGCTTAGGGGAGTTTTTCTGAAAATTAAAAGAGTTATTGAAATTGCAGTGCTATGTTATGCATCCAGTCAGCTGTTTGGATACTTAGTTCTAATTAGACACGCACACGTGACTTTGTGAATCTGACCCAGAACCAGTCCTTCCCTCCACAGTCAGTCAGTGATCTGGGCAGCTCAAATGAATACGTGTCAGATGGAATCTCACTCATCATCTGCAATCTATGGCATTTTGTCTTCTGTTTAAAATTTTCTAAGCCTACATTTGTTCTATGGGATACTGCAATTTTAGTGGTCCTCAGCCAGTGGTTCCACGTATTTTAGTTTCAGAAACTTTGTGAAAAAATAGCTATTTTGTCATGGTCTCATATTGATAATTAATGTATATGCTTTTTATTTCAAAAGCAGATTTACAGAGTGAAAAAAATTACAAAAATCTCATTTTGTTTCCAACTCCCCTCTACCGGTTGCATTCCACCCATACTGTTCCTAGGGCAGTAAAAATCCATTACAAGGTTCATGGTGTTATTTGAATTGGAAGCAGAAAACAGTTTAGTGGGGAGGAAGCATGGCAGAAGGAGGATGGGAATGGGAAAGAATTCTTCGAGTGAATTGTTCTATTGTGATATTTAAGTGCTGCTTCAATTAGGGCTAAGTGAATACTCACAACAAGGGGGACTGGCCTTTATAGTTTCAACTGGGAGGCAGGTGGTGATTAATTCTTTGGCATCTTTCTGTTCAGTCAGATATAGAATCGACTCGAGTGCTTTATAGAAGATGAAATAGCTCAGTGAATTATGCTTCCTCTCCATTATGGAGGGGAAAAAAATGTCATTAACAGAACTCCAGAGTGAAAGTCACGGTATTTGAGAGTTCTCGAAGCACTCAGTTCATGTTCATTCAGGAATTATTCACAGGCTAGGGATGAGCACGTCCATTAAATTGTGGTCTTGAAACTTTTAAGCAGTGTGTGATTTCATGATGATATTTTTCAATTACACATAATAGGAGGGGTGTGAACTCTCATATCTCTTCACCTTTGTAGTATTTTTAGACATGCTTCCCATAAATTAAACCATTCACAATTACAACAATTTGTTTCACTAACTCTTGATATGCTTCTTTGTGGTTATTAACATATTCCTCGGTCCTGATTCTGACTACTGGGCTGGCCTTAGGGTCCCTGTTTTGTACTGATGCCATCATGTTTAGGCTGCAGATAAATCTAATGGAAAAATACTTCACTGCTGGATTACTCTGTGTGTTTTGAATGCTGAGAATGTGTGTGGTATCTTTATCAGTGTTTGTATTGCCAAAATTAATACCTGGAAGTGTGAAACAATCAGTAGGTGTAAAAGCCTTTGTCCAGCAGTGACTGCAAAATCAGAGTCTCTTGGGAGATGCCACCTCAGAGGCTGCACACAGGAGGGGAAAACAGAGTCCTTTGGACTTCTCAGCTGGATCTCGGTGGCTCTGAGGGGCGCGTTGTGTCACTGCAAACGGAGCTGAGGGGAGCCTGGGTGGTTCAGGGTGGTGCTGCGGCTGCAGAAGATGCCCAGGTGATCTCAAGCCCCGGGCAGGCGCCTCCTCTGGGCTTGCAGCTGGGCAGGAGGGAGAGCTGGGCTCCTCACCGTGCCTCTGGGGCTCGTGGCTCTGCACCCTCGAGCAGTGTCACCTCAGCTGCAGGGTGCGTGCTCTTGGGTTAAACTGCCTGCAGAAAGAGAAGGAAGTTGTAAGAACCACTTTTTAAAACCACTGTAGACTGCTGTAAAACTAAAGCAAAGAAAGCTTCCCTGTTATCAAGCTGAAGAAATTTTAAAATGCTACTTTTTTGTCTTTGTGGGAATCTCCACGCTGACTTTGTGATATGTCTTTATTATGATACGTAGGCTATATAGAAAAAAACATCGTATAATGAAAAAGACATCATTTTGGGATGTTTTTAATTAACATCTTCAGATAATTGAAACATTTCCTGTGCTTGTGCCAGATGCCTTATATGTTAATACTAGAAGATTTTATTCTAATAACACTAACTATAATGGAGAGTGAATGCATATGAATTCTCAATGGCACTGGGGGGAAAAATGCTCCAAAGGGACAGTAAATGTATGCATTTTGTATTTTAGGGGAGCAGCAGTGCAATTACTGTATAACCCTCACTTACCAACCGTTTTAACCTCAGTTTAATGTGTGTGGCAGCTCTCCCAGAATGACCTTGATGCAGTACTGAATGTTTTGCATTTTTTATCAGGCTCACACAGATACAAAGAAATGTAATCCCAGCTAATGGGATATTATATCCAAGCCTTATTTAACATTTTATAAATTGTATTTATATAAAACTTCCATCTATTTACAGTACATTAAGTAAAATCTCTTTAGTCAGAGCAGAGCCCTTTTTGTAGCGCTGAGCATCTGATCAGTTATTAGCCTGTACACGGAGAGATGCTGTTTAAAGACTTACCAACTCCCTTGAAGTGAATTGTACCCTCTGGCTAAAAGCTGCCCCAGCGCAGCCGACACGTGGGGAACCGTGTGCGGTGTTCAGAGGCAGAGCTGCTGGTCCTGGGCCCCTCAGTGGCTCCTCCAGCCCCGGCCAAACTTCTGTGCATGGCTGCTTGAGCACTTCAAATGCCGGACGATGCTGTCGGGGCAATGGGGAAGCCGAGCTCAAAGTCCGCTATTAAAACTTCCCTCGAGGACATTTTCATTAGAACTTTGTACGTGGACAGTTCAAAAGACTCTGCTATTGATTTTTGCTCAGAAGCCCTCTCTCTCTTCTCGTATTGTTCAGCATTTTGACAGGGTTTCAAACCCCCCAAACTGTGGCAGCAGAAGATTCCAGCCAGGATTTGATGCTGCTCGTTTGATTTCCTCAGGCCCCATCCTTCCTGTGTCCTTGTCAACACTACAAGGAGAGGAGCCATCTTAGAAGATTTCCTAAAAGGCAGAAGCAATTTCACAGCAATCTAAAAAAAATCTGACCTTTCCACATACAGAAGATCTCTCTTAAGTAAATAACCCTTTTAGCTGTAAAATTTTGCTGAGACATTCATTTATCAAAACCATAGATAAAAATCACTCTGTGTTTATCTCTTCACCATTAAAAAATTACATGAGAAAGAACCTACCACCAGTGCATGTGGACTGTAGTAAAAGGCTTCTAACAAACAAAATAATTTTATTTTAAAATAGAACTGTTGATTTAAAGTTTGTAGTGCTGGAAGATGAGTAATTAATTATTACCATCTGCAGTTACTATCCTTACTCCTATTATCGTTTTTACGGACACTGGGTAATGAGGTTCATTTAGCCCCAGCTGCATTGCCAGGATATACAGTAGTTCAAAATTAATAGGATTTATGGAGAAGTTAATGAATGAGCAGTGTAATTATTTCTGCTTAAGGAAAAGCATGATCTACTTGATCTTTATGAAAGATATTGCAGGTCTTTTAATTGCTCGGTGCTTACACACTACATTGATGGTTGACAAGGCTGACATTCTCTCACCTTTCACTTGATTTTACTGAACACATTTTGATATAAAAAAAGTCAAGATAAATACCTCTCCTAACCACACTTCTCTTGGAAAGGGATTTGTTAGAGCCTTTTGAAAGTGGTTCCTGTACTTTCACATACTCTACTCTGTTCTATTTTATTTTATTCTTGCTCTACATCTCCCTTCTTTATAAGACTCCTCAATTCCTAAGCTCTAAGACTTCAGAAGAACATTTACCAGGTACTTACCAACAAAAAGTGTATCTCTTATTCAGCAAGACAAGTAAGCACAGTTAATTTCCTGAGTGTGCTTAAGTCCTTATTTTCCAGACAGAACATCTCCACACATAGATGAATTAGCCAGAATATAAACCTAATATACTATCAAGTATATTAAGTATATTAAAAGTAATATTTTAATTAGCCCATTACTATATGTGCTTTAAGACCTCTTTCTAATTAATGGCATTTCAGATTCCAGTATTTCGACATTTTCCAATTTTTCAGTATTAGACTATTTCTCTGGCTTCAGTTTTGGCTGTGGGGTCAAGGTGAGAGATCATCTGGAAAAGGAACTTTGAATATTACCAGGTTCACAGCTGCCCAACTGAGTGGCTGGTTGTTCTGGACAGATTACTGTGCTCACTCCAGTTGGAGTTTTCTGCTACCAGGTTATTCTTTTAAAATATTTTTATAAATATTCTTTTTAAACGCTGCATAAAGCCACTGTTCCTCAAACCTCAACCAGGCTGTAGTTTCTCAAACTTAATAGGAAAATACAATGTATAAAAAGAGGAATCTTCAGCCCCGGTGGTGTTACTGAGGTTATTTTGCCAAGGCTAAAAGAGGAGATCAAAAGACACTGATCTGTTAAAAGACAGGCCCTAAATAAATTGATGTATTTGTACAATGACAAGAGGGAGCTTACTCTGTGTTAGTGGAAAAGCTCACAAGCCACAGAGTCTGATTCAGAGGCAGATACAGCATGAGAGCTTTGTGCAGCCCTCAGCTGTGGATCTTCACTGCACAAAATTGGGGTCAACCACACACATTTGGCAATCTGGGCCACTCGCATCTGAAACACAAAATGGGGAAATCCTCTTTCTGCTCCCGCTTTCAGGAATAAGCTCCAGGATTCCCTCCCTGTCCCTGGTTCCCTTAAGGGTGTTTCGGCGGCTCACACACGGCTCTCGGTGTCCTGGCCGGGGTCTCTGGGGTGGTTACAGAGACACCAGCCGGGGAGGGCTGCTCTCCAGGTGCCCTCCCAGTACCAGCTGAGGGGGCTGTTCTGTTCCTCTGCTCATGCAGAGCATCCTTCCTCGTGGGCATTTTATCTGTGAATCTGTGGCATCAACTGCCCCAGTGACAAAGCTTGAAGCTGTTCCTTCTACTTGACTCCACAGCCTGTATGTTACTTTTTCAGTGTCTCTGAAGCTTGGCATACGACACAGTCCTATTTCTTTACGTTTATTTCTTTAGTAAGATGGTGCTCAAAAGATTGAGTTCCCTCAGAGAGCTAATGCAGACTCTTTCCTCTCTTCCTAATAAAAGCCTTTTCCTTAGAGAAGGTTGTCTTAAGGAGGACATTTCATTCACTTGAACATCCCCATCAGCTGCAGTGAGTTATACTTCACAGAACCACAGAATACTTGGAGCTGGAAGGACCCAGCAGGACCATCAAAGTCCAACCCCTGACGCTGCACAGGAATCACACCATGTGCCTGAGAGCGTGGCCCAAAGGCTTGGGCCTGTCTGTTCGTGAAAGTTCTGGTCTACTGATGAAAAAGCAACTGAAAAACAAAACCAGCAACTGCACTTGGAGCATTTGATAACTTTTACCATTGATATACAGGAATTACATCTTTTCCCTGTACAACTCACTGTTCCAAATCAGATTGAAATCTCAGTTTGAAAACTGAGCGCCTTAAGAAATGCACAACAGCATTCCTTTCTTTGGTGGATTTTTTCCCCCCCCCCCCCCAGAACTGCTGAAGGACAAATAGAAACTTGTGTCCAAAATTTTAGCCCTTCTCCAAACAACTAAATTACTGCCCTATTTCAGAAATGCTGGTAATGATATCTTCTATGATATCTATATGATATCTGTCTAGTTATTACTGAAGGAAAATGTCTCTAAATTTCAGACTTGCCTCTGTATTTCTAGTGAATTGGGAATCCCTGTTCGCCCAGTTGAATAGTGTGAAGATACATATTCTAGTTATCCAGGAAATTCATGCATTTATAGTTATGGCATGTTGATTTATTAGAAAGCAGCGTTAGGAACTATAAAACACCCGGTTCTTTCCCAAAGTTACCTGGTTTGGGCTCTTGGTAAACAGAGAGGTGGTTGTACAGAAGATTATGTAACTTTTCATGCCCAGAGATACTTGTAAGTTTATGGGAGTGGGGCTCCCATGGAGGCTGTGGAATAAGCAGACTCAGAGGAGAGTGGGTGATGGATCTCTTGGCACTCGGTGAGTTAACACAAGCTGTGCCCCAAGCACATTCATGCTCCTTTAATATTTGGAATATACTTTACCATGCACAGATCCAGAATGTCATTGAAATCGTTTTCCTCTGTGGAAGGAGGTGATAGTGAAGATATTTTGGTGAATTTAATCAGTCATGCTGAATTTTTTGTTGCCATCAATGATCCGGGGAAGTTTTCTCATAGCTTTTTATCAAGAAATACTAAAATTTTTTGTTAGAATATTGTACTTTAATGTACACCTTGGCATGGTTTTGATATAATGTACCCCCTCCTGTGCATATGCATATACACATCTCTTGTCACCAAAGATGAGAAGAGTGGAAGAAGAACCCACCCCACAACAAAATCCCATCCATCAGGTGACAACTTGTGCAGAGAGCTGTGAAGTCATCCCCGTAGCAGTACCAAATGGCTGTAAAAATACCATATGACTCCTCTTCCTGCCTCCTTGGTGGGAACAGAAGTGATGCAGAAGGATTGGGCTGCAAACCAAGAAATGAGTAAACAAATACCACTAGCATTTGGAACTAGGATTTGAGAAAATGCTACCAGAAAGGATCAAATGTGTGAGAATGGAACAGAATTGTTTAGGAGGGGAAAAGGGCAACCTACAACGAAAATAAAAGATACAAACAGCGAAAACAGGGATGCAAAAATTGCAAGTTTTAAGTGACATGGTTCACCACTTTATTGAAACACTTTCCTACCAGTTTAACCCAACTGAATTCCAGGAGGTTGAACTGGCAAAGCCCGAGTGACTTTAATGGAGTTGCAGTAGAATTAGACTACTCAAGCAATTTGGACAAATGAGTTAAAAGCTTGCTGACAATAAGGGTGTCCTAAAGGGAACAAAAATTGCTCTCAACAGGAAAAAAGTGTCAAATCATTTTTAGTTGGTTTAATATTATCCTCTTTTAACATTCCAGAGAGTGAAAATACTAGGAACTAGTTTATTCCCTCGTTTTGAAAGATTTCATTTCATCTCAGAAGTCAGTGAGAAGAATCCCGTCGACTGCACAAGCTCAGATGAAAGAGGGGATGGGGAGCAGATATGTCTCCCTCCACTTACTAGGTGAGCAAATAAGCTCTGTCCAGCCATGCTGTATTTGTAATGCTGCTGCTCTGTTACCTCAGCAATTGGCTTCTAAAGGCCAGCAACGCTGCTTTGCTGCATCTCAGTTTAACCCAGTTATCAGTATCTTCAACTAGAGATTCCCTTTGCATCAATTCATGAGCTCTTTTCGGGTATTCTCCACCTACCTTCATGTTGTAGCCATTGCTTCCTCATAGGATAGGAACTGAAGTGTTTAGGAAAGGCTCATATTCTTTTATACTGTCTTAAATCTGGACAGAGGTGTAAACGACAGTATTTGGGCTGTATGCTTACTGTATTACTTATTCCAGTCCTGCATTTGAAGGAGCAAGACATGTGATTCTGTAAATAGTAATGTTCACACTTTTATAATACTGCTGTTTATATTTTGCAACTTAGAAACAAGTTTGATACTACTTTAATGGAGAACGCGCTCTGTAATCTTAGTGGCCCTTTTCACCTTTCCTTGACAGAGAGGGAAAACAGTCATAAAGATGATTTTCCGCTTTGCGACAATTTGTTCAGTTTTATAAGCATCATTTATAAACATCTCTGTATGTTCTTCTCACCTTACCCATAGAACTTCCTTGCCACTTCCTAAATTACTAATCCTTTGTTTAAGCAGTTGACTTTGTAGCTTTTGATCTCCTAATTTTCTCATCTATCTTCTGTTTCTGCTTTGCCCTTTTAAATTCATCCTCGTGCTTCTTTCAGGTGATCCTGTAGTAGTTTTTGTGACATTATCTTCCCTTCAGCCCTTGTCCCTGAACTATTTGGCCCAAATTACTGTCCTGTTTAATCCATTGTATCCAGTTCCTTCTGTTTCATGCTGTGTGACAAACAGTTCTGAGCAGTCACCTTTTATATCACACACTATTCCAGCGTGAGTGCAGATAACCCCTTCTATTAGCAAAAACTTGATATACTGAGCCCAAATTTGATTGAGTCAAAGCAGATCACATGAATACTAGCAAATTGAGTCTCTTATCTTCAGAAATGAAAGCTTTTTTTTTCTTCTAACAAAAATACTGACCCTGAGAGCAGTAAGAGAAGCACTTCTTAGAGCCATTGTTAAAGCTTGAAAACTTAATAGTTTTTTAATAGTATCACAGTAAAACAACAGTTGTATTATAATGGTAACGGTTCAATATGAGTCTCTGTGAGTCTGTAGAGAAAGGCAGGTGACATAATTTGTATTTTACAATGGTAGGAGAGAAGCACAGAGGAGGATATTCATAAAAGCTGGCTTTAGCCTAATATGTTCCTCTTTGTGGGCTTTCTTGGTAGTCAAATAAAAACCAAAGGTCCCCACTAGAGGATTTCCTTTCAAACTGGTACCTCATTTAGTCACTTCTGCTTTCCCCTGGAGTATTGCACCTTTCTCATCTACTGAAGGGGCTGTCTGGGAAGATTGGATGTGTCCCACGGATTTGCCCTGGGAGCCTTCTTGTCTGATGCCATGCTGAGGGTGAGTGCAGAGAATGGGCTGCACCCCAATGTCGCCCTTCCACCCACTGCACCCAGCCAGGTCTCTGCAGTCCCCAGCAAGCCCTTCACCTAATGGGGGACTTTTCCTATCTTCTCAGCAGGACTTTGCACTCTGAGGACTTTTTTTATGTTACATATCTGTATCAAAAGAATTTACGTGTCGAAAATTTAAGCAGCTTCAAACATTTTCTTTTTAATGATTCAGGGAGTTTATTCCAGAGGGTTGCCCAAATAAAACATGGGATCGGTTCATGAGGTTGGAGTGGTCTAACTAATGTGAATTCCTGTTTTAAACCTTTTTATTTGAGACATTAAACAAGTGTATTTCCAAAAGAAGAGATAGAAAATTAGGGTCTTATTTAAGGGATTTGCTTAGTTAGAAATTCTAGTGTTAAGAAATATCCCATTGATGAAACTTCAGATTGGCTTCAAAGTCAGAAAACTGTGATATTTTTATTTGCCTTCTGGTAATGAAGGCAGAAGAAATGTTGTGTTCCAGATTCCTTTATAGCTAGAAACTTATTTAAATTTCAAAAATAAAAAATTAAAAATGAAAGCCAAAATATTTGTACATTTAGTCTAATATTCACTAGCTGTTGACATAACAGTTCCCTGTGTAATCACATACAATTTCAATTAATAGTTTTAGTTAAATGCTGTTTTAACCTTCAGTCTTCTCTTTCACTTTCTCTGTTATAGTCCTCAATGACAGACTGTTCTTCAACTCTCTACTTCCTTAAATTTTGCTGATAAATTTTAGCATTTGCTCTCAATACTGTTTTCTTCTCATCTTAATTTTGTCACTTTATTAGAGATACTCCGTATCACCAGTGCTGGTCTTTAAATGTCTTTTTCATCTTTGCTTTCTTATTTCTACACTTTTGTTTGTTTTTAAACACGCTTCAAAAGTATGTCTTTACTTCAATGACATTCAAACGTGTGTTTAGTGTGTGAAGAAATGGTTAAGAAATCAGAAATATATATATATATACATATTGTAGTACAACCCAGCAATGTTAGCCTAAGGAGTGTTTCTAACCACGGCGAGGGCACACACACTCAGTGCTCAGTGCCAGCAAACAAAGGCTTGTCCCCTGCTGGTCCTTCAGAGCTTTTATTGGTGGGCAGAGATGGCAGCACTTGCATTCTTTTCTCGTCAGAAGAAATTGTTCTTATCTCCTCACCAGGGACTGTACATGTGCAGTTCACTTGCCAAGCTGGGCAGCAAAGCAGTCCTTCTCTTTCTAATGGAGTCATTCCCATCACAGTGTATTCAGAACACAAAACTAAGGAATCTTTTGGTGTTGCTGGAAAGGGATGTTGTATTTTGGGTTTCTTTCTGGTAATTCACACGGACTTTTTGGCCTTTTTTTCACAGTTTCCAAAATCAAGTGCAGTTTCTGCACAAGTATGATTTGGCATTATTTGAGATAAAACCAGGATGTTTAATTTAGCAAGAAACTCATGTTAAGTTTTTATAATGAATTCTAGGATAGACATTTTACAGCATCAGCAGCTTTCTGGATCATATCAGCTGTTTTCACTTAATTGCATGTCATGTAAGACCTTCCACAATATTGAAAATTGGTCTCCATATATTTTGTCTTTCATTTCTTACACCTGCGTTTTCAAGGCAATTTGTTATCTGGTCCTCACGTCCATAAAATCTTTAACACACTTATTCTTGCAAGTATCTTCACAGTCAGTGGAAGCACACCAGTCCTGTTTTATGTATCACAGCAGTGTAGAAAACAGAACTGCAAGGATGGCAGGAAGTTGTCTCCTCCATCTCCCTGTGGTAAAACAAGATTAACTATGTCTGTGATAATCTTGGCCAATATTTGTCTAATGTGCCCTTTAAAATCTCCATTAGTAGATATTCCACAGCCTCCAAAATTCATTTGGTTCATGTCTTAACTATCCTTATCATAGGAGCCCTTTCTTTTAATATAAACCTGAATTCCCTCATTGCATTTTAAGCTCATTATTAATTGCCAAAAAAATTTACCACATTCCTGGGCCAAGTTTCACATTTGAAGGTGGGAATCTTCTTTCTCCATACTCCTCTCATCTTTATTCTGAATAACCACAATAATTTCAGTCTGGTTTTCTGTGAGCTACTGCTTTTCATATAATTTATGCAGTTTGTCTTCTGTATGACAAAGTGGTCTTTTAATATGGCTGTGGTTCCAGCCTGTTTGCTGAAAGCTTTCAAGAACCATTCCTTCTGTTCTCTGAATCAGCTAACCAAAAATATTTGTACTGCTCTGCTGAATTCGACTCCATGCTCACCCCTCTTAACAACTAAGCTCAAAGTATGGTTTTTCAGCCAGTTCTACGCTCAACTTTTCACAATTTCCTGTATGTGCAGTTTACTTCTTGAGAGTGGCATATGAGACAGTGTGGCAAGACTTAATAAAGCAGAATATATGATATTTACTATGTGTCTCCTATGCAGACAGTTTTCTCACAGAGGGTAATTACCTCTCAGAATTTACTTAGGCAGGTTCATTCTTTCTCCTCTGCGGCTGAACTTACATTTTCTTTTTCCCAAGAGGTGTTTCTGAACTAACAACCCCCTTTATACTCAAATAACCATGGCAAAGCTGTGAGCACTTCTAGAAGGGCACAGAAGCAAGAAGGAGGCAAAGTCCCATCGGTCTGGGGACATGGAATTGCAGCCTTTGTGTGCCTTGTGTGCAAATGTCCTCTGGCAGCCCAGTGTGAGCAGTGCAGGCTGCCTGAGCTGCTGGAGCCTCAAGGCCATAGTGCTGTGGTACTGCCCAGTGATAGTGCCAGACTGGTTCCATTTAGGAAGGGCTGCTGGTGCTGTACTGCAGAGCTGAGTTTGCCCTGGTTGGTGGTGTTCAAGCCTCAGCAGCTTTCCCTATTAGGCACTATTAGGGCTGCCTGCTGCCATCTCCAAACCACCCCACCCACGGGGCCAGCAAGCGTGTAAATCAGGGCAGAACCGTGGGCTCAGTATCGTACTCCTGCTCTGCTCCTCTGCGTGTCCTTTGTGACACCACATTTGCTTTTATTTTCTGGGGATCTTGTCATCACTGGGGGTTTTAAATGAACAGTCAGGCTCCTGGCTTGGCATCCCTTACCACCTTTCACAATGCTTGATGCCAGTCTCACGACCATGAGCACACACAACAGAAGAACACATCCCTAGGCTATAGCTGGATTGTGCCTAGACAGCTGAGACTAGAGCTTGTAAGAATTTTTACCTACAGAAGTGGTATATATTTCCCACTTGTTTGCATTTGGGATTAATACAGTGATGAATTAATTTTCCAGTGGTGAACGAGAAGATTAATTTATAAGCAGCAGAGCTGGAATCCTTTTTCAACACAATGTAGCAAGAGTGCTAACATGCCCAGTTAACATTACTCACTAGTGATAATTTGAGCCTTGAATTTCAAGTTCAGCTATAATTTTTCACTAAATTGGTTAGCTGAGAACCTGTGTGATAATTAAATATTATTGTTATTTTAGTGAGTTACAAAACACATGACGGCCAGACAGGTGATAGAAACCTCTAAAGATAAACAAACTTAGAAACCTTTAAAAATACACCAAAGGCATGACATGGTTAAAGGCTGTCAATAAATGAAACACTGATTTAAACAACCCTGGGACTCATTTGTCTTTCCGGACATTTAATAAAGTCTACACATTAGAGCATAAGTAGCAGTGAAACTGCCAGGGACACGCTTCCGAGTTACTCACAGTAGTACTTATAAACATTTGCTTCAATGAACAAAAATTTAGAGTGCAGTTGGAAATCTCCTCAGCTAAAAAAGTGGTGCAATGGCTTTTTCCTCTAAAAATAAATTTAGGCCCAATAAAGCTAGTTCCTTTTTTTCTAACTAACATTGGATGTTGTGATAAGAATGATTTGCAAATTCCATTCAGGCTTCTATTTCTCTTAAATAAATTCTAAAACCAGGAATAGCAGAAGAAAATTTCACAGCTTGATTTCATTTTTTTCCATTGCCATATTCGGTATAAATTTTGTGTAGCTTTTTACAGATAGCAGGTTTTACTTTAGACTATGAAATTTATATTTGGTCTACTAACCTAACCTAACCTAAATACGTACCATAATTTTGATGATAAATGTTTCTCCTTGCCAGTATCACTTAATTACTTTAAAAGATGCTTAAAAAGGCACGTGGCTTTATTTCTCCTGTCATGAGAACAAAAACGATATATGCGTAAGAAACACAGGGCAGTAAAACAAATCTCAAGGCTTTCATTTCAGAGAGGTGCAACTTCATAGCTGTGCGTCTTGGAAGGAAACAGCCCAGGAGCAGAGAGCTTCTGGAGCTTATACAGGCCCTCTTTGCACAGCAGCAAAGGCAGGAGAGCTCTTGAACTCGGAGCATCTTTAGGGAAGTCTCCAGGTTGCCATCACTGAAATACGCCCTTACTGCAGCTTGTGTGAATGCTGATCCTCTGTCGGTGTGATTCTACACTCTGTGCTTAGTCTGGAATGCTCCACCAGCCCCAGGCACAGCTGAAGGAGCACATTTGGGCAAAATGTGGGCTTTGGCACAGGGGGGAAGTGAAGCCAATTGCCAACAGCCCCTGGTGTGAAAGGACTGGCCACAGGACCGGCAGGAAGAAGCCTTGCCGTCAGAACTCCTTGCTGCTCATTAGAAGTTACCCAAGGCAATAATATGAACCCGTTTGTATGTGGAGCTACCCAAATGCTGGACTTTGTCTTGGGAGAGAACAATAAAAAACTTCACAGCCACAGGCATTCTGATATTTGAATCAGAATGAAGTAAATCCCACACAGGAATCCACACTGTGTCTAAATCCAGACAATACCCTGCAATCGCTCACAGGAAATTGGTGCACTCTGAACAACATCCAGATCTTGTCCCAATTTTGAATTAAAATTCTGAACGATAATCTCAATCCAGCTGAAACAAGAACTTGTCCTTATGAAGTCATTCCTAATTCTTGATATTTTTCTTGTATAAATAAAGAAAATATGCCCATGTTTTGACGGCTGTTTGTAGGGTTAGCATCGTGTCCCTCAGTTGTGCTATTAGATTTTTACATGATCTGCAGGTGGCAGAATCTTTATTGTAAGGTTATCTGTGTTATGACAGCAGAAGGAAGGTGTGTAGATGTGACCTGCTGTCTCCAATCTTGCTCTAGGTGGAAAGGACTGGGTAGCCCTGTGTTGGTCAGATCAGTTGATGCTTAGGAACTGAATTTTGTTCAACATATCACTTGCTCTTTTTCAACATGATAGCGATATAAAGATGAGTCTTTCTTTTTACTCCATCAGCTGGAAATCAAACACATCTCCCTGACACTACTAAGTTTGCATAGCTCTCTCTCAGTTTCCTTCCATGTATTCTGAGTGCTCAGCCATCGGCAAAGTGTAAATTGGAAATGCAGGCTTGGTTTTAATTTGCAATATATCCTAAGGTGTTCTATTTAAAGAAAACAGTTGATTTCTTTACCCTGACCTGTTTGTCTGGACAGGAATTTAATTTGAAACGACAAAAGTTCAGTGAAGGAAAAGAAAAAGGTTTTGGCAAGAGGTCTCCCTGTCATAAGCTTTTCATCTTCTTTCCATCCTTTCTTGTGAAACTTTGGAGGGTTCTTTGGTATTTATAAAGTTTTCATTTACTTTTGTAATGAAAAGGAAGTTAATTAATTAGTTCCATTGCTTCATTGGTAAAACTGAAACAGAGGTGGCATTGCAATGGGCCAGCTCAGCTCACACTCAGAGCTGCTTTCTGCAAGGCCTACAGATTGGCAGGAAGGAGGATGGCAGAAAACAATTCTCCTTTTAGCAAATAGGGTCATTTGAGAAAAGGAGAGGTTCAGCAAACAGGAACAAAACACACCCTGAAATGACTATGCTATTGGATGTTTGTCGAGCCATTTCTGAGTCGTCCATACAGGTATTTCTGAGGTCATGTCAGCCCACTCCAGCACTGACCAACGAGTCAATAAGGGTTTGGTTTAAAAGAATAAGTGATTAGCTTGAATCGTTAATGTTTCAGGTTCATATTATTAGTAAGCAGGCAGAAATTTATTTTTTAGAAGAATCGCTCATTAGTGGCAAGAATAAGCTGTACTAGAATTTCTTTCTCAGCTGAGAGTGCTCATGACAACTGGTATTATTTATATTATGTAGTGTAGTGTTTGGTTTTTGGAAAGCATAAGCATCATGAAACATTTAAAATGTGGGAAACACAGTAGCCAGGAATTTTAGCTACCTGTAATCACATGTCAGCCAGTGGATTGTAGAATCCACTTTAGAAAATACCTTTGGTAATTTATTTTCCTCACTTTGAGGCAAACACAGTTCTGTTCTCAAACATGTGAAGGACCGAGAAGCCTAAAATGTCCTTTTCTCTGTGGAAATTAAGCGAAACAACTAAAGAAGGAAAAAACGACTCTGTCCAAATCTTTTTTTCTTAATTCTTACCACCTTCAAAGGTCTGGGGATACAAACCCAAGAAATATCTAGTGTACTGATTGGAAGTGCCTTGTGCAGAGCTGCAGGAGCCCTGCGGGTAATTTCTATAAGATTAATATAGTAGTGGTTAAACAGCATGTGGAAGTTGTTTGCTGTAGCTGATGTCCTGTTTTCATTCTCATTCCATGCCAAGCCAATTCTCCTGGTGAACATAACCGAGGAGTGATTTGTGCCAGTATTCACAATTTTGAGAACATAAACTAAGTGCCAGTTCTTCTTGAATATGATGAGAAATAATTCATAATGCCTTTGTCGCATTATTGGAATACATACATATGCATTCTAGCAGCAAGTGTAGTCACAAAAATTGAAGTCTTAAGTACCGGGAGACTCATAAATGTCAGGAAGAAAATTCAATTGTCTCCAGCACTTCAGACTTGAGAAAACCCACTGCAAATTTGCCATTGTGCCTAGAGATCAAAGGGTGTCCTTGTCATTTTGCAGAATTAATCACAGGAGCTTGACACACTTCCAAGATAATTCTGTGAAAGGAGAGAAACTTTGCCAAAAGTAAATTTATTTTTATGTTTAAGCATTACAAGCTTGACTTTAAACTTTAACTGTCTTTATAGAGAAGTTGAATAGAATTTAACTTTGTCAGTAGTTTGATTAATGATGATTGACTAATTGGCTCGACAGTGCGTGGCCAGTATTGTGAGAGCAAACAATCTCTGTCCCAAATAACTTCGAGTGGAAGAGAGAGAAGACGAGAGTGGCAGGCTAAGGTAGAATAAATGCTATAACCAGGATAAATATAATTCTACTTCCAGCAGGATCTGCTGGGTTTTGGGGTCTTTTTGGTGTGGTTTTGTGTGTACTAACAAGAGGGACTTCAGTGCAGGGAAAAAACTTAAGGGAGGGAAACTTTGAAGAAGAATAATACGTGAAGGGAACAATACTGGGAGAAAAGAGATTATGTGGAATGACTTTCAGATAGTCCCTGGAGAGAGAAGAATAAGAGCAATCAGATAGTCTTTGCAAGGGTAGGGTCACTGAGAACCAGAGAAATTTCTCTTTACAGGCACAGATTTGTAAATTAAAAACCTTCAATCATTGATAGGAACAAGAATATGTGTTTTTCTCGAATAACACAAATAACCAGCTATGGTACGTCAACAACATGTGATCACTAACATTTTTCTGATCATTAAATTAAGATTCATTTCCTTAAGTAATTAATAAATTAATTTTGAAGCAAGACACAGTCCTGAAAGTGGAAGTCTTTCACAGATGGCTTTTGATCACAGCTAGAGGTAAAATACAGTGATTTTTCTAATTCCCGGTTTTTCTGTTTGCTGGTTACATCCTGACTCTGAAGCACTATGTACTGGTTTTGGTAACACAATTAGCAGTTCAGGAAAAAAGGGCACATTTATTGTTACAAAGGGTCTAGTGCACGTTTTATATCTCTCATCTTTTGGGATTTCACAGCTGTAGCCTTGGAGGTTTGCCCCCCCCCCTCGTGTTTTTAGGGCTGAAATGCAGTGGGTTCTAAGCCTTGCTTTACCTTTACTGCACTACCGATACTTCCCCCCCCAACAACTATATAAAGATGTTCACATGCATAATGACAGGGTAATTATAACCTTCACATGGAATTTTGGTTTCTAAGGCCAAGTATTTTCCGAGCCAGGAGGTACTGTGAGTGCTTTATGATTACATTTACCAACAGCATGACAACATCCACTTCAGCGTATTCAAAGGAAAACATAATCAGGTAGCCAAAGGAGGACAATTATCTTTCATACTAATTGGCAAGTTCCTTTTAACCTTTAATTAACTGTGAATTTTCAATAGGTCTGAATAGTCTTGTTAGGTTTCTTGCTGGTAGAAGGTCATGGAAATATCTTTTCTCCTGATTGCACAGATGCAGTATAAATAAAATATAGGTTCATATACAATATATAAGGTCATAGTTCTCATCTGCACTTTGAAGTGCACAAAGTATGAAAATCCTACACTGCTGAAAGCACTGGCGCTGCCAGGAGTTTTCACTTGTAGCTTCAAAAGCAAATGCTGCATCCTCAGTTTGTTTCTCTTGGCACATTTGTGCTACGATCAGCAGCAGTTGCTCGCGAGGCTCCGGGTGATGAGCAGAGAGCCCAATGTGCTCTCTGAGAGACCGGCCCAGCGAGGATTCCCTGCAGAGCAGGGGCAAGGGGCATGGAGGGAACACAGCGCCCTTCTCCTCCCCAGTGCTGGGTTATTTAGTCAGCGTTCCAGGGGCTGCTGCTCCCTTCGGGGGGGTGGGGGCTTGGTAGGGAAAACTCTGGAAATGCGACGTGTTTAGGAGGTTTCTACCACGTTGTCTCTGCAAAGAGATAGTTGAAGCGCAGTGTGTTCGTGTTCGTATGCTTGTCGTGTAGACTGATGTATTCTATGGCTGTAAATAGAATAACTGGCTAGGAAAAGGTGTTAGAAAAGAAATGGCTGGGGTCAAAGCCCTTGTGACACAAATTTTTGCAGGTGTACAGGCAGTAGTAATAAGTAAGACCTCAGACCGTTGCAGTCATACGGGTTACATTGATTTGTTTCCTGATTAAATAGAACAGGTAACAAAGCAACATACATTATGCATGGGATGAATAGCTTCTTGTTTGCAGCCTTGGGCAGCTTCCAGTTAAAAGGCAAGGG
Source organism: Sclerurus mexicanus (assembly GCA_013396755.1). Lineage (NCBI taxonomy): Eukaryota > Metazoa > Chordata > Aves > Passeriformes > Furnariidae > Sclerurus > Sclerurus mexicanus. Next base: position 634,969 of record VWZF01002766.1, on the reverse strand, counting down.
GGAATCCTGGCCCTGGTTTGGAGCCCACAGGATCCACCTGGCGTCGGGATCAACTTGGGCTCTTTGTTGTGCTTTTGCTTTCACATTGTAGTCTCATTATGCAGCTGACTGCATCTAATTAGCTCGATTATAGATTAATGCTGCTACAACTAATTTTTGTATACTTTTAAAGGTTTTTCCTAGTCAAATCCTCCCTCTGAGGTGCCTTGGTTCTTGCTTGAAGCATTTCACGTATGCATTCTTTGTTGTCTGGCACCATACTGTTTGCAGTATCCCATGAGCAGCAATCAGGTGGCCAGAGCTTTGCACTGGTGGGTTTTCTGATTGCCTGGTGCATAAGGAAGAGAGGGAATAGGTGCATGCTGCCCAAACATGTATGATAAGAAACTATTTTGATGACACACACCACAGCAAGTCTGGTATTACTGTCTGTATGTTACTTTTGCTTAGTGTATAATTACTGAGGAAAACAAAGTGGGCTGTTCATGGTCATGCAGTCTGCTCTGCTTTTGGAATCAGGGCTTTTTGCTTTTGAAGGAATTTAGCCTACGAAGGGACAAATGGCTCATAAAGGTCATCTGAGGAATCTGCATCTTAAACCTGCCACAATGAGGTGGTGTCACCTGATGCTTTGTGCCATCGTCATCACACCACCAGCTCTAACAGCACATGGGGGATAGTCCCAACAGAGACATATGCCGGGATACAAAGAAAAGAGTGTTTCTGTCAAGAGAAAACATGTTATAAAGTTACATCCTGAGTGAATTAGATCTTTTATTCGTACCTGAAAGAAACACCATGCCTTGCAAATAGCATATATTCTCAGCAGTGGATTAGGAAGGAACAGTCATTCTCACTGGAACCCTGGAGAGGGGAAAATAAAACATTTTCAGAAATTGCCAAATTTGCTTTCTTGGATTTCATGTGATATGACAGGTCAGATCGTTTTGGCTGTGCTCGCATTGATGATTGTCTTTCCTCACAAGTAGTTTCACTAAAAATGTAAGATTATTCACTTAGGCAAAAAGCTCCTTGAAGACGCCAGGCAGACATGCTGGTAGGAAGAATTTGTCAGCACTTAGCAGCATTATTTTCTAGTCTTTCATTTTAAAAGAGTGTAAGATGCTTTAGGATTCTGACTCCTGGATTGTAACCAATAGGAACCCCTCTATCAGTAGTTGCGCCTCTTTTCCTAATAGCTTCCCAAGGCAAACACAGAAACGGGGAACAGAATATTCTGGCCATGCCAGAGGCAGTGTGTAGGCTGGGTGCTGTAGTGGTGCAGTGGGACACTCCTGTGTCTGGAACACCCCTGCCATGGCCTTGAGGGAACGTATCTGCCTGTAAGCTTCTGTGGAGCCACTGATGTTATCGCTCTGTCGCATCTGAAAGGCTCAAACTACAGCTAGAACACCCAACACACATTTATTTCTGTCACCTAGCCATTTAGTAAAATAGGACTGTATAAAACAAGCTCACTCACTTCGAAGAATAGGAATATCTGCCCCTTATTAATTTCTTGCAAGGAGATAGAGCATGTTTCCTTAAGGGACTGATAAGCTCTGTTTCCAATGTTAACTGTTGTTTGTATAGGTCTGAGAACTAAGAATTTTGCTTGCAATCTAGACTAGTGATCTTATTATTTTACGTGGCAAAACATTGGATCAAATTTCAAATGGTAAAAATCATAGTTTTATCTCAAAAGTAGTTGTGCTTTTCCAGCGACCTGTGCTTACTGTGGCTCAGTTTGAGAGTCCAGCACGTTGCTGCAGGCCAGGTCTGCAGCACCAGCATCCAAAACCAGCCCCTCACACCGAGTGCAATGGAGATACTCAACTGCAGAATGTGGAAGAGACTCAAACAAGACACTTGTAAAATAATAAAACTGTGAAACCTTCTCTTCCTCATGTCAGCACTCAAAACATTATTATTGAAATCATATAGTCTGGCAGAACGGTATTTACCTTCAGCTTTCTCCCCCTTGAGTTTTAGCCTTGTGTCTCTCCTTTGAGAGGGAAAATGTTGAATGTAAACAAGTAAACTTGTGAAATCCAAGATAAGTCCATAAACAAGTACAATACAGCCTAAAGTAAAGAACTAGGTCTAATTTAGCAATTAGACTGATTTTATAACACCTCATTAGGGGAAAAAAGAAGAAACCGTTAAAAATTGAGGAGCCATTTTTTAAAAAACCTTGCTTTCCCTTTCCCTTTAAGAGAGATGATTATTCTTTTGCTGCAGGAAGCATCAACCACCAGGTCACAAAACACCAGGAGGCTGGGTTTGCTTTTCTAGGCTGCGTTTAAGAGTTTGAGTGTTATGAACTAATCAAGTGATCATTAGAGCTGTTTTCTTTGCATGTCACTCTAAAAGACTGTCTGAGAGTGCTGCAAAATGCAGGTGCAATCAGAAAATGAATGAGTTATAAGGATTGGCACTGATGGTTTGTGAAGCATCATTTGCTGGTGTACCCGTGTCCATCTGCTTTGTTACAGCTTGCTTTCTGTCTCACAAACATTCCCTCTCATTGTTTCACTCTCCGAGAAGACTCCTCTCAAAGTAGAACTTCCTTAATTTGCTTTGGAAGGAGCCCACTTCTGTTGTGTAAAAGTACCTATTCTTTTGAAGGAAAAGGTTATTTAAGATGTCAATATATTGCTAGATGTCAAACTTCTGTATTTTAACAAAGTACATTTCCAACTTCACAGCTGTGTCTTATATATGAAGGTAAAGCTAGACCACTTTTCCCACTGTTACCTGAATCTGATGTGGCTGATCAAATCTAGGGCAGAAATCGCTGTCTTTTCCTGTTTCTATTCGGTATCATCAGCTCTAGAATTTGGTACCAAAAAGCCAAGTCTGACTGTTTGCTTTCATGTGATGTGATAGGAAATACATGGCATTTGTCAGAGCACGGGAACTTGGTAATGGTGTTGAACCATTAAAGCTGGTCAGACACAGTTTCCTTTGATGTCACTTTCCATTCATAGCTGTAGTAAATCTCCCAACAAAAGTGAGTGATGGCAGAATGTTATCAAAATTTAGAAGATTTGTTTGAATAAAGACCAAAAAATCCCCAAGACTTTGGGTGCTACAACTCTCTCAAGAGTTTTCTTTTCATATTTCATGTCTTCCTGCCTATGGACAATTTTGAAGCACCACAAGGGACACTTTTTTCTTGCAGTGTCTTCTCAGTGTCATTAGCCGGCACAGACATTGTCAGATGACTTGATCAGCTGAACCACACGGCTTTTGAGGGTGTTATTAATGTAGTTTCCCATCTCTTATTGACCTAATGTGATTTATCTAAGCACTTTGAGTTATTTTTCCCTCTCCCCCAGCATTTTAGATTGTGAGTGCTTTGGGCCTGGACCTGCCTGTCTCTATGTGTTCATGTAATGCCCAGCATGGAGAGGCCATTATATATTACCTAGGCATTTCTCAGGTGCAGAGGATAATAGCAGAGCCTCAGCTTGCAAGAGAGTGTGTGCTCTTCTAAAAGTGCTTGAGAACATCACATACTCAAAAGTTTAAATCAGGCTAGATTTAGGGTAGAACTTTTGGGGGGTTTATGCCATCATTCTTCTCTAATTGCAAATTACAAATGCTTTGTTAGGAAGAATAAGCTTCCAAAACCTTATAAATGAAAAAAATCTTCAGTTGGGTTGCCAAAAAGAAAGCTTTCAGCTGTCTAGAATTGTACAAAGAAAAGGAAAAGAAAATCCAGAGACAGGAGACCACAGTGCTGCAGTGTTTGAACATCCAATAATGCTGGTGCCAGCCTCGCCTGCCTCGGAGTGCCAAGCTGGCACCAGCTATAATCCTCCCCTTGCCTAGCACTGCACTCAGCACTCAGGAAACCTGGAAGGAGTGGAAAGCCTTGATTTATCTCTGGGGAAGTCCCATGCCAACATTTAAAGGGAGGATAAGGAGGATGCAATTATATGAGAAACCAGAAGAAGAAAAAGGAAAGGGGAATAGAAAAGAGAGGGAAAGGAGAAAAGGGGATAAAAACAGATGCAAAGCAGTGCAAAAGCATATGAAAAAGAGATAATTACTGTGAAAGTAATGAAGTCAAAGGTTTGCCATCAGTTCCTACTGTGCATAAAAATTGCATCTCATCTCAGACTAATTTTCTATCCTGAGCACCCAAATACTGTAGAGAAGTGAAGATTCCCTCAGCAGAACTTCCCCATTGACTTACACTCTCAGTGACCTAAAGAAGACACTTGGCTTTTTCATAAAGCATCTGTCAGAATGATGTTTTACCAGGTTTCACACACAGCTCTGAGAGTCAAGAAGACAGAATAAAACAAGGTACAACACCCCTCCCTCCCTCAAAAAAAAAACCAACCAAAAACAACCAACCAAAAATCAAAACAGGAGTAGCCTTGAGTAAAAATATAGAGAGGTTGCTCCTCTCTAAGTATGATTCCCAAAGGGAAAAGGACTTAGGAGAAGAGTCATGTTTGGACTCTAGAGATGGGTTGTCCCGGGGCCTGTGGTTACCACAGGAAACAGGTTCCAAGGGTGCAAAAGTGGCAGGAAATGTTTTAAAATAAATACATTATAAGGTGTATGATAATTTCCTTCTCTTGTAAGACAGGAAGACACCTCAACTCCCTTTCTTTCTTCATTTTATTATTTCATTCCTCATGGTTAAAAATCATGCTATTTGCAGGAATGGTCAAGACTGTTTCTCCATGGAAGTTCTGATTTGCTGCAAAGTGCAGCAAGGTCAGGAATGGGAATTTGTGCAAAATGGTGGGGTGAATGGTTTTGAATAGCATTTGGTGCAGGAAAAATCTGGTTCCTTAATTAAGAATATACATTTTTATGTTAAGGACATCACACCATCTCATCTGCTGTGGTGTCTGCTGGGTTGTACCTGGTCTTCTTGCACTGCCGCTCCTTTTATGAAATTTGTGTTCAGGAATCACCGCCCCATGATATTTTGAACTCAAAGCTTTAGTCCCTGGCAGGTGGCTGTTATTTGAAAAGAGGAGGAGGGAAGGGACAGGCGAAGCGCCTTCAGTAGTGGGAGGGTTTGTGCCAGGTGGTCGCAGGAGCTGCGTGTGGGCAGGGAACGTGTGCTGGTGCTGTCCCTCCCTGCAGGCAGAGGACAGGCTGCTGCCACTCGGACAGCTCCGGGGCACTCGGTGATTTCCAGCCCTCCCAGTCACCCCAAACCGCTGAACTTCTTCCCATCTCCAGCATTTGTAGAGCCAGACCAATTTGCCCTTATCACAACAGAGTTGCCGAAGGCTTTGTGAATTACAAGGTGTTTCTCATGTTTATTGATGCACTGATATTTGGGAAAGGACCAAAATAATAATAGCAAAAAAGTGCAGTTCATTTCCATTGGAATTGAATTTTTCTTTCTTGCTTGCTTGCTTTTTGCCTTGCAATTTTTCTTTTTCATTTTTGGGGGGATGGGAGGAGGATAAGGGGATGTGGAGAGCTCAGTTTCTAAATGTGAGACCTCGGGGACAAGGAACAGAAGTAATTGAATCGGATTAGACAAGCCAGCAGAACAAAGTCACATTCCATGAGGTTTTTCCAGCATTGAGTAGATGAATAGTAATTATTTAAGGATTAGTGCAAGTCTAAGATGTGGTCCACTCTGAATACTCTTCACCATATATAAACAAAAGCAAGATGTAATGTGTGCTATTTAAGCTTCTTTTTATCTGTAATAGATTTCTTTTAAAGCTGCAGGAACTTGAAAAAATCCTGCATGGTGAGTAAGCACTCTTACTGTTTTTCAATACAGAATTAAACCCTATAAGCTTTAATTCTAGAGAGATTCTAAGGAGAGCTTAATTAAAGATACTTACTCTAGCTTTAAATTATGTCTACACTCATTCTGGTGGCTTTTGGTTGTGGGGTTTTTTTGAAGTACATCAGTGAAGTAAAGGGGAATATTTTAAAGTGACAGGTTCACTTGGGGATTTAATGGTTTATGGCATCCTCTTTTTTTTTTTCTTAGATTCTGAGGTCTTACAGGGTCACAATTATACCCACTTTTGGCCACATCTTTAGAAGTGACTTGCAAAGCTAATTTTAAACTAGATTTGAACCCCCTTTTTTTAATTACCTGAACCCTAGTGTTCAAATAAGAGCATTAGACTACAGTATCTCTCAAAAGACCTTTTTTAAAAAAGGGAGTTTTTTCCATTTCAGGTTCTATCTCCCAGTGCATTCTAAAAAGGATCAGGATTTGTTATTTGATGGTACCACACATATCAGAAGAATTATGCTTTGCAATAGCTGTAGTTCCTGGGTGATTTTTCTGGAGAGCCATGAAATAGCATAGAAGGAGATGAATAAAGATGAGGTTATGGCTGTGAGTCCTTGTTCCTACTTCATTTTGGGAAATATTGGAAATAGTTTTCTATATTCAAGATCGGATTGCTTTCAGTCCCAAAAGACCTCTGCTCTTTATTTCTTTTCCACATACTTCATTTAATAAAGCTTTTGTTGTGGTTTCAGTTTCCCTCCTCTCTCCGTATCAGGAGATAAATGAAATAAAGAGTAGATCAACCACCTGGTGACCACACTGTGGAATCAGTGAGAATAGCAGAAATTTATTGCTTAAGCATAAGCAAAACATTTGTCTTCCTGAAAATTCATTCAGGCACTGCTCTTGGGAAATCCCACCACTCTAACCTTTATATGTCCTGTCATTTGGACAATTTCAGGTGCTAGATCTAGATGCTGGAGAACACTATTTTTTTTTCCCACTTTTAAAGCTTCATTTACTGGATTTGCTTCATTTTGAGCCAGGTAACCTTCCCAGCTCTTTCTATTGTCTGCAACTGTTCAGTGGGTCTGAACACCTTTAGAGCTGTGAATTTTTTAGTGGTTCTGTTCCTTTAGATGTTCCTTGAATCCCTGATTTTATGGACCCCAGAGGGTGGCGGTCATGGGGTAAACATTTGGGCCAGGACTGAGGTGGACAGGAGGCAAAATCGAGATTAGAGGGTTTGAAGACAGAACCAGAGACCAAGATACAGGAGCAGGAGCTTCATTGCTCAGAGAAGCTTTAACAGGAATGCACAGCTTGCTTGTACAATTGGCCATTGTCAAAGGAAACCAAAACATATTACGTTTCTGTGTATCCATTGAATATTATGGAATCATGAAAAGACTATGTAAAGTGTTTGAATTTTTGGCTTTCACAAATCTGTAGTTTTTAGCACTTTGTGTAAAAGTAAACATCTCTTATTTCTCCAAAGTGTAGATATTTACTTGCTGAAAATGCTTACTTTTAAAGGTTGGGTGCAATTAGCAGAAAAATTCTGTGAATTTGAGCATTTCAAGCTACTAGCATTTATTTTGCTTGTGGAGCAGTGCAGATTAAACCACTGGTTTGGATTTGCTCTACATCAGTAAATACATCTGGAGGATTCGGCACTTTCATTAAAAGCCTCTTTCAGAGAGCTTGTGGGAAATGTAACAAAGACTGAAAAGATTCAGTCTGTGTTTGTAGAAGAAATGGAGATGGGAAATGGACTTTGAATTAGTTCTTAGAAATAATCTTCCATTAGACCAATTATTAGGATTTGAAGAAATAGGTAAATTCTTCAAGTATGCAAATCGTGGTTCCATTGTAAAACCACTGAGGCAAGCTTGAAGCGAGGTACAGGTGAGGACTGATGCTGTGGGTTCCATCATCCGAGGGGAAAAGCAGGTGGAAAGCACTGTGGAAGAGAAGACACCTTAGGATGAAGGAAGGAGGAGAAGACATTAGGCCTTGCAGGGGGGATGCTGAATTCCAGGTCTGCTGAGCTTCCAGTGAGCTGTAGGGAACATCTGTGCTTGTTGATAGACTGATAAGCTAAATGAGATTTGACTTCTTTTGCTAGGGAAAAAACATCTAAAACCAACAACCCTGAAATAAACAACATACAGAGCTAAGGAAGGGACACGCACAGAGAAACGCCCGTGGTGTGAGCTGGGTTTTCTCGCAGTGCGTTTCTCAGCCAGCAGAAGTACAATTGCTCTGAACTCCAAAGGTTTGCTTGTGTTGTAATGCAGGCAGGGCTGGCGTTTACTCAGACTGAACCAGGTGCGAGAACAGGGCACTGCCCAGTATGTGGTGTTACCAGCAGGAAAAACAGGAGTGCCGTGTTACAGCCTCCCATTTGTGATCTCTGGTGCCACCTCTGAGGAGTGAACGTCCAAGGCACGAACAATTTCCACCAACTTGGCTTTGATCAAAAGATGTTTCTACTGTCTGTGTGGATCAAACTTTTGCTATAATTGGCCTTACCAATTTTGTTCACACTTCAGCTGTGCAGAATATGTAACACACCAGTAACAGGCTGTCTTGTGTTGATAACAAGCTTTTTTAATAAATCACTCAACCTTCCTATAATAATAAGACTTTCTGCTGTGTTTTCTTAAAAGCAAAGAGAAAAAAAGTAATTCTGCCACCTGGATTGTCATTTTCTTGTCTGTCTCATTTTCATTCTTTTGTGGCATGACACGGTGCAACATAACAAAGAAGATAGAAAGGAAAAATCTGCTGGTTTTCTTCATTTTGCTTTTTACATGGCACACTGCTGTTGTTTTAGAAGTCACAGAACCAAAGATTTACTCAACTGGAGGACAGGAGAAGTGGGATGAGGGTATGCAGATATAACCAGAGGGAGGTAAAGAAGCAAACAGAACAATGGTAGGCAAAAACTAGTGGAACAAGCTGTTTAAACATTCCACTTGCAGCTCTTTTTTCTCATAGTTTTGAGCAGCCTGTTGAAAACGCTCAAGTTTTAAGTTCCTGCATCTGATTAAGCTTTAAATATTAGGATTTAAAACTCTTATAAGGTGTCAGTTAAGGAAGATGTAAGAATATATTTGTGATGTTTGTCATTCAATTCAGTGGGCCTCGGATCCAACCCCGAGACACTGGGCTGTCTAACAACCCTGCTTTAAAGACTAATAAGGTGTGTTACAGTGCTTTTTATAATGTGGACAGCTAGATATCTCCCTTCCTAACGTCTAACTTTCACAGAGAATAGGGTCGAGAGGTTCCTGAAGACCAAAGAGATCATCATATCCTCTATATCTAAAATTTCTCATTGACCACCACAGACTTGAAATGTAATCACTTCTGATTATCAGATTTCTGGATGATGAAGCTCAAACTTATTATGCCCCCAACCAGGGAAAGCCCAGGTTATTTTCTCACAAGGTGAACCTGTGTTACATGTGCAATTCCACAGCGTGTACCTAGCCTTCTGTAGTCAGAGATATGTCTCTGCGTTCTCAACTCTGGTTTTTAATTAAAATTGAAATGGTTTTTTGAAAGAAAAAGTGTATAAAAGTTGTATCACATAAGCACCGGAGCATCCAGATGAGGAAGATTTTGAAGGCTGGTACATCTGGCATTATCTTGAACCTCAGAACCGTATTTTAAAAGAGAGATAGGCACTGGGATTTTGAGCATCTTACAGGCACATAAATTCAGAAACAGAGGCTTAAAAAAAATCCCCCTAGGCATTATTTACCTGCTTAAAGAGCACTGGAAGTCAGGCTTTACAACATATGGGCTCTGCATATGGTCTTAATCTTCCCCTTTTCCTTTCAAATTACTTTTTCCATATCTTATTAGCTCTAGAATCACACAAAGTATGTGGCTACTGCAAGCTAAAGCATAATGCTGAACACATTACTTTACCTGCTGAATATTAGAGCTGACCAGGAATGGAGCCAAATTTCTTCTCCTCCAAAGCACCATTTTTCTTTGTACATGCACACAATGTCTAACAGGTCCTGCTACAGCAGCACCTTCCATCACTCAGCATGCGTGCATCACACACGCCTTTTACCAAGAGCTGCTCCTTCCCTCCTCCAGGTACGGCTGGATCCTTCCCTGCTGAAACCTTCATCACTTCCCCCATCAGCATTATGATCAACTTCCTTTCCTCGTATTAAGAAGGATGTTAAAGCCTTCCTTCACATCATTTTATCTCAAATGCAAATAGTCATTTCTTGTTGTCTCACGGAGAAGTTCATGCTCTAAATCTATATAAAAGAGCACTGACAGCACAAGTGCCTAAACGTGGTGCTGAGGCTGCCTTTGAACAGCTTGTTTTGTTTCTGTAGCACCACTTTTAGTAGAGATCCCCTGTCAGGGGGTGTTAGGAGGGATCCAACTCCAAACTGCATGAAGTGAGTTTATAAATTGTGCATTATCACTTACTTCTGCTCTTCTGTGTGGAATAGCCTTAAGTACACTGAATTTCACAGGAAACAGCTGAAAGCACCATTATTCTTAATTATTATTATTTTATTCAGCACACTTACAGGAAGGTACTAATATCCAATAACCTTTAGAACATGTGATCTGTCCCTGTGAGTGAGATAACTGAATAGTAGCAATTTTTAAATACGAAACCTATAATTCAGTCAGATACATCAAATCACTCTGGACTGTTGTTCTTTAAGGAATATGCTACATCAGTAACAGCATTATTGGATGATAGGAAAAAGACTGTAATATTTAGTTAGTTTGCAACAACAAAGCACATTTGGGAATCATTTACTGGAGCTCAAAGAAGATGGATAAAAATCAATATTGCATGTTGCCTACATAGCTATTTCATTCTCCAATTGCCAACAAGCAATAAATTGGTGCTAGAATTAGAATTCTGACATATCATTAATCAGAGGAATAAATATGAAACAGCTTGATGAACCTTGGTATAAGAAACACAGTTTCAAATAAAAAGTCATCCCACATGTGTCATTTCTTGCTAGGGCTTTATATAATTCAGCAAATTGTATCATAAATTTTGGCAAAAGGGACACTGGAGCTGTCAACTTAATTTTTTTAAGGGGAAAAGCTCAAAAGACAATATTAGTTCCATGTCACACAGAGTAATCCTGCCTTTTCTACTCTTCTGTGGATTTAAATATTGCTTTCAGTAATGAGGGTGCAATCCTAGGAGAGTAGGAATACACTGGATTTGACACTTTAAATTGCAGTATTTTACATCTCTGTCTTGATTCAGCTGTCTGATCCATCTTAGTTTCTCCTTCGAATCCACGTGGCCACTCTTTTGTTCAGCCAGCTTTAGTCAGCATATTAATGAACTGATATCAGTAATGAATTTAGTTCCTGGAGACAAACAGGAATTTTGCTCCAACCTCCCCAGAGGCAAGGTTGGACTCATTTGTTGACGGCAGTCACGTCTCGGCACGAACACCTTCAGAGGCTGTGCCAACACTCCAACATTCCCTTTTAAAATGAAAAAAAAATTGTCTCTTGGCCAGCAGAATTAATGATTTATTTCTTTTTCTTTTGCATTTGGGTTGTGCTCATGTTCAGCCCTTTTCCTGTCTCGTAGGATTTGCCCTTCTCTATTATCAGTAATGAGCAGCATCTTTTAGAGCCACAGCGTGATCCTGAATAAAAAACGCTGTAACCCACCAAGTGCTGTGATACTGTAGAACTTCCTGGACAAGGGTTAGTACATCTCAAGAGCAGGGGCCACTTAGGAACTGTCCTTTCACTTTGATCTTGCTGTAGATCAAGATTAATGGGCTTAACAACAGAAGCTGCAGTTCAAAATGACAATGGAAAGCTTTTTCATCTCTCCCTTTCCTGTGTTCCCTTCCTGGGAGCCACAGATTTGCTCTCCCTGCAGGTCCAGAGTGACTCTACTCTTCTGCCACTTTCTGTGGGGAAAGGGAAGAGAGCAGCAAGGGGAGGCAGGAAAGGAGGAGTGCAGCCCAAACCCCACTCCTGTTCCTCCTGCTGCCTGGGCAGCCTGCTCAGCTGAGCTCTGCCCAGGGCAGGAGGGCACAGGGGCTCAGCAGGGTGAACTCTGGGCAAGGAGGGCATGGGGTTGGTCCCACAGGTGCTGTGGTAACACAGCGTGGACATCTTCATATCGCTTGTGTGCTGCACGTGCAGTGTGTTACGCACAAGTAGAATTGTCCTGTTGGAACAGTTTAATCATCTGATATTTATCTGCTCCCTGCCTGAAACACAGGATGTCTCCTGGTTCACCCTGCCCCGTGCAGATTGTCCAGGCAGCAGCGTGGGGTGTGCTCAGCCCTTCTCTCAGCGGGGCTCTGCTTCTTTGGAAGGAAGTACTGGTAGCTCATTCTCATTTTAAAACCAACCACAACCAACACCGTCACACTAAGAAAATAAGTCCAGGAATGTAAAATAGGAGGCAGACAGAGGAAATAAGTTAGCAGGAGAGCTTTAGGCCCAGGAAAAGATAAATTTTCATTGTTGTGAGACATTGATATTAGTTACTTGGAGCTATTGCATCTTTACATCGCCTTTATACGAATTGAAGATTTTCCCTTTTTCCTTTTTTCTTTTTTCCTGTTAGTGATATGTGATAAGAAGTACAGATGGTGTCAAGATCAAGTTTTTGGTGTGCAGACCAAGTGTAGAGGTAAAGCCTCTCTAGTCACCTACATTCAGATGACTCTACCAACCATAGTCACCTGCCCCCAGCCACATGTCCGTGTGTCCCCTGACCCTACAGTGGCCGTGGCCCCTGCCCGCAGCGGGTGCCTACTCAGACATGTGTGTGTTGTCACCACGCTCCCCAAATCCCCTAAACCCAGTGCTGTGACCCCATTTGTTCCCCCAGGACTGCCGTGGTGGGGCTGGCATCGCAAGGGGGGGTGATGCAGCTGATGTCAGGCTGAGCTGGAGTTCTCAGCCCCTGGCAGGGTGTTAATTGTGCCTCTCTTCTGGGGGCCTTTAAGCCCAGCTATTTGTGTGTAAGCATTGACTCTGCCACAGTGCGGGGTTTCAATCTTTGTGTGCTTTTGGAGTAATCCTCTAATCCTTTTACAGTCTGAGTTGTTACATAATTCAGACTAAGGAAATGCACGGTATGGACGTCTGGCCTGCCTTACTGACACCCTGTGCACTTAAAAATCACACTGCTTTATCAGAAAACCTAGGCATTAAAGAAACAAAGAGTTGCATAAATAGAAAATAAGGGCTTGTAATTGCCTGTATTCCAGGAGAGCAGATGTACCCCAAATCCTCATATTTAGTCTAAGCAAGAAAGGTGCTCCTTGGTAATTGCCTCAAAACAAGAGGGACAACAGGCTGGAGCAGAGTGTAGTAGAGATAAAATGAACATATTTAGGCTGTCTGAATGCTCATTTTAGGTCCGAGTAAATCTGAGGTGTTATAAAAACATATGTGTGTGGTCTAGAATAATCTGCCCAGAAGTTATGGTCAGTATTTCTTGTAAAGTGTTTTTTAATTAGTAGAGAAACATTGCCAGGAAGTTAAGCACCAGAGTTAACCTTCTGACTTAAGTGGCCAATTTTCCTACATTTTGTGTTTCACAGACGAGGTGTGTGCTCACAGACACTTCCAGGGCTGAAAGGAAAGGGTGAGAGCCAGTGAATGCTGTGAATCTTCTCAGTGTATCAGTTTCCAAAACACCTGCATTAATCAGGGTTGAAGGGATCAGTGTGAAAACAGCTGAACTTCTCAGTCTTTCAGTTTGTGTGATTCATACAGAAAGGGTGTTCAGGGAGGGGGGAGGGCGGAGAAAAGCCAGAATATTGTTTAAATTTCGAAATTTGTTGAATTTTGTTATTGACAAAAAGTCAAACGTATTAAAAGTAAAATGTATGAACTGCAAAAAGCAGGGTTGCCTTTTTCAGTAGGAACGCTGAGTTTTCAGCAGCAATTTTTTCTACTTACGAAGCATAGTGTAAGACTTTGTCTTTAATACACGAGCCAAGAAAACGAATCAAATGACTCAAAAGTGTGTGATCACCTTCACCCGATCTCTCAAAAATCTCAAGATGCTGCATCTTAAACAGATATGTTTATAGGACTGCCTACTCTGCCAAATGCCAAATAAATAAGGGAGCTTGAGTGCCAAAACTGGCTTCGTGGGATTACCAGGGACTTAAGTTTGGGCTGATTTACTGGGCTCAGGGACAGGCGGAGTTAATCTTGGTGGGGTTTTTGTGCCCTCAGTGCTGCCATGGGTCAGCTCCTTCTGGAGCCTGGCATTGCTCATTCAAAGGTCTTCTATGTCAGTGATACAGAATTGCCACAAACAGAAATGTGAGGGTTTTGCAATATTTCTTTTCCCAGTAAACACTGAGCTCTCTATTTACAAAATAGGCTGTGTGTGGTTTTATCAACTTTTAAAGAAAGTCTGTCAAGAAAGCATGTGAGACTCCAGGTCTGGGACTCATAGCTGTGAGAGTCGCTGGGATTTAGCAGTTCTTAGACCTTGAAGAACTTTTTTTCACCATCATACTCATTTTTCTAACAAGGACAGGAGAGTAAAATGTCACAATAATAATGAATTATTAGTGAAACAAATACAGATAAATCCATACAGCATGAATCTCTCTGAAACAAGGCACATGTGGAAAGGTGTTGTCTAAACCCAAAAAACACACTAGTCTTGACTCCATAAAAAATCCATCTTTGATTTTAGAATTTGGTCTAATTAAGTGTAAAATGGCACCTCAGTTTTGATTTGTTCTGTTGACTACAGTATTGATGGAACAATAAAATCCTTTCCCTTCCTGTATGAACTTTAGTCCATTTTGGAGGGAAGGAAATGTAGACTTCATTTAATTTTAATAAGAAATAAAAGAGCAATAAATACATTATTGCTTAAACTGAGAAATAGGGTAAGCAATTAGAATCATTTACTCCTTTATACATCTACTGGCAACCAAAAGCTGGGATAGTTTTGAAGAATAAAACTAAGTTCAAAACATATTCAAAATGCAAGTACTATTCATCAAGTTTATTATTTGCTGGGGTTTTTTTCCCCTTGTCTATTGGCCTCTCCAATGAGTTTTGCTTTTAAGATATTGGAGGATTAATCCAGCATATCTCTCTAGCTTTGCCCTCTGTGATCTCACAGGATAAACTTGGAATTAATTCCTCATACCCTTTCTGATGGAAGAGATAAGCCTTTAGATAAAATGTTATTTCAGTTGCTGTCTTATCCGGATGTTTGTGCTGCCAGTTAAACTGTAAATTAAAGGCTCAAAATTCTGGATTATGGACTCCAGCCTCATTATTAATGAAATAATATGCCCTTTTCACAGTTTGTAGTTTTTATGTCTTCCAACAAACTCTCAAAAATTATGGTGAATCTTTTCTACTGTCCTGTTTAAACGAAACAAGGATAGAGTGACACAATCTTCCCTTTGGAGGATGGAGCTCCTACCATAAATAATTGATTTGTGCCTATTCTGTCCACTTGAATGGCCACACTGTGGAAATGTGAAGGTACTTCCGTAAGGCACTTCTTGCCCTGGAATAAAGAAAAGCCTGAATCAGACTTCCCTCATTATCCTAGTCTGCAAAGTTTGTGTCCCAAATTTTAATGTGACAGAAACTTCTCCATTGTTATTAACCTTTGAATTGAGCCTGCCAGTTTTGCCACTTCCTTTGACTCATTTTCCCACTCCTACAGTGGAGATTTATCTCAGTGATTGCTTCATACTTTTACATTAAAGTCAATTAAATGATTCAATACCAACTGGCCATACAATGTCAAAACTACCTATTTTATTGGGCCTTCCTATAAGGACAACCATCCTTTATACAATGCTACGTATACTTAGAGTTCTGATTTATGTGAAATCATTGTGAAGTTACACTGTATTATCTACATACGTAGATATTAAGAGGAAAAGCTCACAAGAGAAGTGACTTATTTGTATGATCCACGAGATGCTGGTTGGTTCAAATACAAGCTCTAGCTCTCTTTGCAGTGTTATTATTTCTGGCAGCAGCTTCTGTAAGTGAAAAAGCTTATGGATGGGAAAAATATTAAACAAAAACCCAGCTAACATTTTCAGTGTTTCTTCCTTTCTCCTGTTTCATTTAACCATACTCAAACCATGACCTCTGTACAAATGCAGATAAAAAGGAAAACCAATGTATGCTACCGAATATTCACACAGCCATTGCAGCCATAAAATTCCAAGCCTCAGTTAGGAAATAAGAGTATCCCAGAGAAGCAGCAGGTGCTCTGACGTGCTGCAGTGTGCATCTTGTCCTTAGGGGGTAGCAGGACACCGCACGTTGAGGTCAAGCCCCTGTTCCAGTGGCTGTGTGACTGGGTGTGACGGGAGCACAGGCACACATGCAGTCCTGTGGTGTAGTCACCAGCCTTAACAGCTGTGGGCGCTTCTTGAAAGTCCACCTGATAATATTGGTCAGCTCGATGGGTTTTCTGTTCGTGATTGGTAGGCAGATTCAGCAGGGTTATGAGATGATCAGCCAAGAAAAGGGGAATTTCAGCGACTCAGTGATACGTGTCTATCTGCTTAGTTTGTCCCTTTGCAGATGGGGAGTCCTTGAGCCCCTGCTGCAGTTGCTCTCCGAAGGCAGCGCTCCCCTGGGGCAGAATGCCTGCTGCCCTTCTCGCGTGGGCCAGAGCTTTCTCCCTCTCTCCACTCAAGCCGCACTCTCATGTCAGCTTCAGTCTGCAGCCTCGGGAATGAGCACCGCTCCATGCTGGGCGGATACTGTGGGGCATCCTGACCTTGCAACTGTCTCGGTGTTGTCACCATTTGCTTGGAGAGGGATGCCTATGGGAGCCACATTCCCCTAAAGATTGGGGCTGTATTTTAGGGCACAAAAGCACTGTAAGTACATACATTATTAATGTCAGCGTAAGTACTTTGTAATAGTGTATTGGGCATATTGATGAATGCAGCGTGAGCTACATTATTAGTAAAGAGCTGTGTAAAGAATTTAAGACAGGATAAAACCAAAAGGAAAACAGCCCTCATCTATCAGGGATCTCCTTTTAGAAACTTCCTCTGCTTTCTGTTGCACAGCACATAAGCACCCTGAGCCAAAGGGGCTGTGGTGAGACAGACTGGAGCTCCTTTATTCGTGTACAGGGCAGCAGGAGACAGAGGTGTTGGCTCCTCTGTACAAAAAACGAGGATGCTGAAGGCCATTGCAGAAATGCATCTTGGAAATGAGGATGTTTTGAGAAACAGCCACAGAAAACCAGAGACATGAGGAGTACTTTAAGAGTTTATCTTTGTTGGAAAGTAGTAATAGTTCTTAGGTGGTCGGGAGACCTATTTTCTATTCCTAACTATTACAACTTCAGTGTCTCTTTTAATTAGCCCCCATTTTAAAGGCTATAAAAAACATTTATCTACGTTCCGAATGCTCCAAAGCATGCTGGAGCTTTAAAAGCGGCCTTTTAAACATTGCTTCTTTATTTTAGAGGGTTTTCATCTTCAGTACTCAGAAATGACCGGTAGTAAATGTTATACCCATCTAAACAGAAGGATAAGTTATTCTGTTGGTGTTAGCCACAAGCTTATGGGCAAAGCTATACTTATGCTATATATCTAGCTTATAGCTATACTGTATACTTACAGACTTACAGACAAAGCTCTGCTGTGAGCCCTTGTTGAATATATATCCTCTTGTTCAGTGATTGCTGCTGGTGGGGTCCCCTCAGACACTTCTGTAGGTTCCAGCCCTCGGGTTTTGTGGCCCACAGGTTTCTCTTTCCCCCAGTTTTAATAAAACACTCTCTCCAGCTGTCAAGTTGCCCATGCAACTGAGCTGCATGTGATTTGCAAACTCTTCAGGTTCTTTTGACTTGTGTTGCTCAATATTTCCTTTTTCTGGCATCTGCCTGAATGATAACTGTGATAGGCTACCATACTTAGCACTTGCATACTAATCCTTCCTTAAATTTTATGCTCTCTATTTCTTTCCATTAAATGCAATGCATGGATTCAAGGAGAAGTTATTTTTTATGGTGGCATTACACCTCCAGATATTCAGCCCCTCTGATGTGATCCATCCCTTTGACTGTCATAGCTTAGAGAACTGCATAAAAAGATTCTGAGAGAGGATTGTTGTTTTGGGGTTTTTTCCATGGGTTAACGTCAGATGGAGTCCAAATTCTGTTCTAGATGGATTATTTTTGTAACATCTCTACTGTTTAGAATTGACTATCAAATGTTCTTAGAATTAGAACCAGATCCTCTGATCAGAAGATGAAAGGCTAGTAAAAAGGGATGCTGACTTTGCTGACCTTTTTTTTTCATTGCACTGCTCATAAGATTGAGTTTTCTCCAAAACTAAACCCTTCCACAAAAGAGCAAGTTGAGTCAACAGCAAGAACCTTTACAAGATGCAGCAAGCAGTGTCCACACTGGTGTGGGGATTTTCTTCTTCCTTCTGAGGGTTTGTGTCGTGTACAGCAGACAGCAGCTTTCAACATGGGTTTGGTCAGATGGGTTTGCTGGTTTTGTTCCAGGAGCTGCAATTTACACAACAAGGGGGAAATCTTATTTATTATCTTCACCACCAAGATAGAAGGAAACTTTGTGATCAGAATGAATCTAGCAGTGAGGTGCCTTGGGTTTGTTGCCAGAGGTCTTTGTCAAAGATGCTCTTTTTCTTTTAAAGTAAAAGTAGGCAGAATAACTAAATAAAACAACAGTGTATGTCCCTAGGGGAAGCGTGAGTCGCTTCAGAATGAACAAAACTAATATACTTAGGACCAAATCATGAAAATTCTTATTTCTGCTCTATTAAAATTGCCACACTGTGATTAGAAAGAAAATAATGATTGAGGTAGAACTGAAAAACTGATTAATTAATCCTCTGTTATTGTTGTTGCAAAAAAATGCTAGTCTGTTCGTTAGAAATTCAAACTTTGCTCACAGGTACCTGTCCCTTCATCTGGAAAATGTAGTCCACGGGATGGTCAGGTGGGATTCTGTTCACACTGTGTCTTCACAAAGCTAATGACTTACTCCCTTATTAATCACTGACTTGTCCAACTAGTCTGTTCAGTCCAAGGGGATTGAATAGGAAGGCAACTGCTTGCCACTGCAGTAAAGGTAACTGTCTAGCTTTTAAAGGCTAGTTAGGTGAGGGTTTATATGTCTTACTCCATCAAATATTTAGTTTCTTAAAAGGCTTTGGCTTCATAGAACCCCATTTTGTTTTATTCTGAGGATCAAGTTGAGAGATGATGCCATTGACTCACCTCTAATATCAAATGAGTGACACGCCTTTGATGGCAAAAAATAAAGTAGGGACTCAAACATAAATATCTGCTATGGAAGAGGTTTGAGCAAGAAAATGCAAAATCCCAGCTTTGGGTTCATTCACCCTCAGCTATTCTTTCCCCCTCCACAAGTCAAGTCATCCTTTTTTTCCCCATAATAACATTGTTCTGTGCAAATATATTTGTTTATCTATGGCAAGTTTTTCGCTGTCTCCATAAACTGATGCAAGTGAACACAAGTCCTGCAGGAAGACTCACCGAAGGAGTTCATTTAAACTACACCTGTAAGAGAACTAGGGAATACCATGGAGAAGCCACACTGTGCACCAACTTCCCCTGGTTAATTTGATCAAGAGCTGTGTTGTCATCCCACTGCCATGCTGTAAACGTGGATCTGGGAGAGGTGCTGCACAATGGGAAGAAGCAGTTCCCGAAACCAGAGTCCCCTTTCATGTTCTCAGTCTTCTCAAGGAGGAGATAGATCCCTCCTTCCTGCCCCAAGTGATTGGATATATGACTCTGATTGAGTGTGCTGCAGAAAGCTGTAAAGGAAATTCATTTTAAAAGAGCCACACTGAATAGAGAAATTGCATAAAGAAAGAGGAAACCCAACCCTGGCAATCAAATTCAATTAATAATACAATACAAATTATTTCCCACCCCCCTGTAGGCAACCACCATGATTCTCGTAAATATTCCTTGATGCTGCTTGGGCAGATTTGTAAGAAGTGTCGTTGCTGTTAGGTGGAAAATATTTTTGTTTCTCTACAGAAAATGTGGGTGAAAAATATAGCAATCATTTTTATCTAAAGTAAATATTAAACCCTATATTTCAAAGGCAAATGATAAGCAATTTCTGTTTTAATTTTAGCATTAGAAAATTAAAACTTGTATTTCAAGAATAAAATTACTTTAGAATGAACTTTGGGCAAAATCAATTTAAAGACTTCTAATGACTCTAATAGATTTCGGACCAGGCCTGAAGAAGATAAATTATGAACCTACCTTCTTCTTCTCTCTCCAGGAACTCCGGAGATCTTATCATCAGAGTGTAAATCTCAAAGGAACAGCTTGCTGCTGCAATTATTTATCGCCTCCCAAAGTTCATTGTAGTTCTTGGGGGAATCAGTTTAATTACAACAGTAAATACTGTTCTAAAGGCTTCTCTCTTGGTTTTTCCTCCTTTTGCCCGCAGTGCCACATGCCTGCAGGGAGGCTTAAGCTGGAAGGCGTTGACTCCAGTCATTCAGGAGCGTGGAGAAGGGGGACAGAGTTTTGGGGGATGCGTGATGGGTGGCTCTTGGCAGGGAGAGGGCTGTGAGTCCTATTTTTAAAATATGAGATTGCAGGAGAGATGGGCAGCCTGCTCTTATTCTGACCTTAATAACATCAGGGACAATTTAGCCTTCACCCTTAAATGAAGTCCCTCTTCCTGCAGGAGTTTGAAAAGAACTTACCAGGCTGGTGTGAATGAATGATTGTCTAGCTGTCAAAGAGCACAGACCACCTTGATTTTGTTGCTGCCAGCTCATCCAAAAGTGCCAGTTCTCCATAAAAGAATCAATCCTGTGAAAGCACTAGATGTCTGTTAATAGATTTTTCTTTCTCTCTCAGAAGGGATTGGGTTTCTGTTGGTATAAGAGGAGTTTCCTCGTGGATCCCCAGCTATCACACTGATAAAATTAAAGCTGCATTAATTCACGGGAAGGCAGGGAACTGCAGCAGCTCCTGAAGATGAGGGCTTTTCACATGAAACCTTAGATCCGATCCCCTTATGACCCACAGCACATTCTCTTCAGCAACAGCTCATAAACTGACCTTCACACACAGGAGGGAATCTTGGCCCATCCCATCCATCTCTGATGTGTATCAGAGACTGAGGCAAGAGAAGACTTTCCTTTTCCTTAACAAGTCAGAAGGGGTATTTAATCTGCTGCTCCATACAGAGCATAGTAGTTTTTTGATATTTAACAAATATTGATATGAAAATATTTGGGTCCCTTATTTGAGGTGTAGGTTAAATCCAGGGGTGGGTGAACACTGGAGAAGTCTCTTGGTGTGAGGTTTGCAAGTGTCCCACTGGCAGCAGGGCTGTAGTTACAGTGCACACAGCACGTAACGATTGTGCTCTGCTGGTCCTTGTGGAAAACACTTCATGGAAATAAGGCAGTTAAATTTATTTATTTTGGTTGTGAAAGGCTTCATTTTCATCAGGAAACAGAAGTATGTATCTTTGACAGGACAGAAAAAGTGGAACAAATAACAGTTGTGTGTTACCTTTGCCTCGTCCTTCCTGAAAAATACATTGGCCACTTTAGAAAACCACTGAATTAAATCCCATTTCAAGACAAATATATTCAAATATTTGAGTATATTTATATGGAAGTCCTTGAATATAAGTTTTGTAAATATTTTGCATGTTTAGATTGAACTGATTGAGCATTTTAGATTTGGAGAAATATTTAATTCAGTGTCACAACATGTGACACTAAAAGCATGGGTTACTTAGAATCAGATTTTGGCAGAGAGGAGTAACATCTTTTAGTATAAAAACTGTTTCATTAATTTTGAATTAAACATTTTTAGTTTAAGATATTTATTCAAAGTTTTCCAATTACATTTTTAGAATAATGTCTTTGCCTAAGATCGGTGTAAGTTTTTGCTGGTAAGTCCTAAAAACAGTGGAATAAGCAAATTGTGAGTTTCAGCCACTATTTTTAATATGGCAACCAAAATAGATTTTTTTAAAATTATCTCTGGCTCAGAACATGTCATTGGGAAGTATTAGAGGAATAGATCTACTTAATGCCCATATACTGTAAGCTGTCGATCTGTAGATCTATAATGATGTATTTTTTTCCTTGTCCTGATTCCAATCAAGGTACAGGCAGGTGTGATGATTACCGTGTTATTTATGCTCATTGAGGGGCAGGACTTGCCATGATCCCTCAAGAGATGTTGATCCCATTTTCCTGCTGGCTGGAATTCCTGTTTTACTGCCTGAGCAATTCCGGGATCCACGGGGTCACTAGAACTCTCTTGTCACATGCAAGTTCCAGTTCGTTTTCTGGTGCACTGCACCCAGCTCATACATCCTAAATAAATACTTTTCTACCTTTTGATACTTTCTGATTACCTAGAAATGCTCTTTTCTTATTCCCCATCTTCCTCTCCCCCGTAAATGGATTTAGGGCATGTTATTGCAGAATATCATTCAGGAGAGGCTTCACAAAGGTGTAAACACTGTTTGGTCACTGCTCTGCTGTATCTTGTTTGTTTATTGACATCTTCAGTCTCCAGGCAGGTCAGGGAAGCTCTACCCGATCTTTAATTTTGAAAACAGTGAGAATGGTCATGTTTTAATATGAGATGTGTTAATTGCAGACTCTGGTAAATAACTATTCACAGAATCCCCTCAGTGTGTTTTCACCACATCAGGAATTAATGTCAGGTGAGAGTTTAACGTGTGAAGTGCTTGGCTCATGATTGACACAGGGACTGAGCCAGAGAGACTGAAATAGCTCAGGAGTTATTGTCTATACAGGGAAGCGTGTTAAAAATAAATAAAAATATGAGTATTTTTAAAGAACAGGGACCTGATTTTCTCTTCCTGCCTAAATTTGCAATCCTTCACTGAGCTTAGCTGTACTTAAGAGCCTGAGAATTGGAATTAATGAGCAGTGCTGAAGTCTTGCACATGAATCCGCCAGGTCTGCTGTGACTATTCTGCAGAGGCCTTAATCGTGCGAGTTTTTTTGGTTTGGGATTTGGTTTTGGTTTTCTGGTAAAGCCACCAAACAACTTCAAGTTCTTTGAAAAGATTCCTAAAACCAAAGACGAAAAGTGTGGTCTTTTAGCTCACCGTTTCTTTGCTAACTATCCTTTTGGTGTTGATATTGAAGGTTGTCAAGCATCTTTAACAAAACAAACAAGACAGAATGCAGGATGTGTTATACCGGTTCAAAGGTTTTGCTGCTTCCCCAAGCGAAGGCAAATGAGGAGGCAGATGGAAGTTGTAAAGAAAGCAGGTTTAAGGTTGTGTGGGGGCTGTTTACGGGAACATACAGGGAGACCAGCTTTTTGTTCTCTCTGAATGATGGATGTGAAAGTCGAGGCTGTGACTGAGACTGCACAGTGAGCTACAGTAAGAATAGCTTGTTGAAGTTGATTTTCTTGGGTTTGTTGCTCACTCCCATTTTTATCACCACGCTATCATTGTAATTTTTTTCCAAGGTTGGGTATGAGAACATATTGTTCTTTGTGGAGTAATTAGGGTGCTCATATAACACAAGCAAACATGCTTCACAGCTGGAAACCTCTCCTTTAGAAATTACTTAGAGGGAATTTGCTTTCAGAGCCTTATTGAATAGCTCAGTGCAACAGGGGAGAGATTCCCATCCCACACTGAAGGCTGTTACTGTTTTGGTGAATGACTACAGCCTTTAAAAGGAGATTTACTTCAATTTACACCTCGAATCTTAAGCCAGGATCTGCTGAGTAAAGATTAAGGCATATAAATTGGAATGGTTGGATTATGTATGAGATGGTTTCCGTGGTTTGACTTTGCTTTGCATTAGAAGACGTGCAATTAGAAGCACTAAAAGAAGCACTTAGTAAAGAGGGCGTTGGAAATAACATATATCATTCATATTTTCATGCAATAGGAAGACGGGATGTATTGTCTCCAGCTCTGACAAATAATTCTCATTGGCATCTTACTGCTTTTCAGATACATTATTTTACAGTGGTTGTATCTAGTCCATCAAAAGCTTCCCAGGTTCATAACGAAAGCCTAATACCACTTCATTTTTAAGCTTCTAAATACAAACTATCAAGGGTAAAGTGTGCAGTTAAAAGATATTAGGACAAATCTACCCTGCAACTCTGTCTTTGGGAGCTCTCGGTTCATGTGCTGGTCCGTGTCTCACACTTTCTGTGCACACACCTTTACGGTCAGGAGTCACTTGTATATTTATGTTGCTTAAGACTTTGCCAGGGAAGGGCTCTCATGACCTCTCTGTGAGAGCACAGGGAGCTCTGTTGTTTGCAGAAGACTTTGGAAATAGAGCCATGCAGTCAGCATTGCCTTTCTTTGTCCTGAGACTCCAGCCACGTTTAGCTGAGGTATAAAGCCAGTTATCAGAGAAATATTTGCAGAACATGTATTTAAGCCTTCCAGTCTAAGACCAGGCTCCTGCTGTCGCCCAGAGAAATGTACTGCTGGAATAACCAGGACTAAACTGAAGGAAATGGGACAGAGAGAGATCTGAACTGGATCTCCCACTGATCTTGGCAGGTTAGATGAGTGTGTGATGCCCTCTGCATATGTGAAACTCTGCAGAGCAGAAGCAGTAACAGAAACTGAGCCCTCAGACAAACAAACACTTCCTTCACTTCTTAAGACCATCAGGATTATATTGACCCAGCTAAGCAGTTTAAAATCACATATAATTATATTGTTGTCTCTGCTGGATTTGCTTTCAAATTATTTCTACTCAATGTTGTGACAAATTAATTTTGGGAAGTGATTAGAAGCACCAAAGTACTCCCATTGTAAATCAGTTTGTTCCTGCTATATGAGCCAAAAGCTCAGAATAAATAAAAAAGTAAATGTGGAAACATTAGTAACAGCAGCTGAAGGGTTAATAGGTTTTTAATTGAGTCACTGCTTGACCAGGCAAATTATAACCCTCTTCAGCGTGTGCCATTTCCACAAGTTTCCCGTGCTTTCTCTCCCAGGGTAACGGGCCTAGCAGCGAGCTGGCTGCTGCTCCTGCTATGCTTCGGCAGCTGTCATTTTGACATATTTTCTGCTTTCTTTAGAAGAGAGAGGTTGATTGAATGTGAGAAAAGTGGAACTTTGACAGGCTGTCAGAATCCCTTGCAGCACAAACCTACCTGCCAGCTAACTTGTTTCAGGTTTATTTCAAAGAAGGTTTCCAGCACACAAACTTCTATTACCAGCCCAAGAAGGGCTTAAATAAGTAGCTTCCATTTGGTCAAAAATTAAAATTACATCATTTGCCCTGCAAATTGGTTTAAATTTTGGGAATTCCAGATATTTCAGAGAAAGCAAGAGCAAACTCCCTTTCCCTTGTCCATATGCAAACACCTAAGGGTTGCTCTTCCTTCCATTCTTACGTTGCTTTTGTTGTAATCAGTTATTGGTCCGAAATGATGACATTTTGAAGTCAGTTCATTAATTGGTCGGCAATAAACATGCTGTAAACACTCATTCCTTACCAGGGGATCAGGCTGGGGGAAGATGCAGCTGTTAGTACTAATGGAATGATGCTGTTCTATTGAATGGCAGCAGCTCCTCACACCACACCTTCATCCCTGCACTCGTGAGCTCCCAGTGTTCACAGGCAGGGCTTGTACTGGTGTCCCAGTGGCACTGAGCTGGGGGCTGGAGAGTCCCTCTTTGCTTTCTGAGGTCTCAGTGTGTGTTCCTGAGGTCACCTGCACGTAGCAGCCTCTGGTCCGGGTCACAGCCCGTGGGCGATGCCAAGGGCGGGCCGGTGGCCTTGGGCAGATTCAGCACGTTCCCCGTGTCCTGTGGTTGTCACTCCTGGAGGTGTGACAAGGCCGCCGCTCTACAGAGGTAAATTAGTCTTGGGAAACGTTCCCACAGGATCTTCTCCGCAGGGCTGTTCATTTCTTTGGCCTGGAGTTTTCTGAGAACTGCATCTCCATCTAAATCAATAAATACCCGTAGAAACCATTCACTCAGTTCACAGCTGAGTGGTCTTTATGAAAGCCAAAATTAATAGAAATAAAATGATCTGAAAGAAAGGGACTTCTTATCATACTGATCATCCTGAGAAACACGTTTACATTGTCATTTTCACTTTGCTTTGTGGCTTGCATGAAAACGGTTAGCAAAAATATACAGTCTTTATTCATCTGCATTATCGGGTGCCTTTTGAGGCACGTCCATAACATTTTATACGTACCAGCTTTGGCATTTGTGTTTACCTGGGCTTGCTGAATGCAAGTTCTTTAGCAACGTGCATGCACTAACAGAGTTTTACCTCCGAAAATCTACATTATATACAGTGATGAAATCAAACCTTCCATTCCACCCTGGTCCAAATGATAATTATCATCTACCATCTCTTCTGGAATAGATCTGTACTGTTCCTCTCCAAAAAGAAACAAAGCTTTGATTGAAGTCTGTGCCCAGCTCCAGTCTCAGCCTGAATCCATGCTACCTGCAAAGTCTCTGTCCCTCCTAAGGATTTAAGGAGGTTTATGGAACTATTTAAAACTCAATAATAACAGAATGGTGTAAAAGACAAATTAGTGCAATTTAACTGACTGAGAAACACAGTGAATTTTGTGCCTGAGAGATATCCTGAGCACCCAGGTGGAAGTGAAAACACACACTCTGCATCTCCCACCTCCCAACCTTTAGAATCCAATATTTTTGCATTCTGATTATCCAAATTATTCCTCACCAAAACACTCACGCTTCCAAAAATGAGCACACATTATGCAGCCCTGCCAGACACTATTAGTCAAACAGGTAACGTACAGCAGGGAGAAGTTTTTCTCAAGACAATTCAGCACGATTTCAGCAAGTCATCTCCCCTGTCTTACTGCTTATTTGTCCACAGCCTTTACAGCTGTACATGGTAATTACAAATTAAAACACTTGGGTTATTCAAACTGTGATTAGCCAGTTAATCACTGGAAAACTAGAAACTACTTAGAAGTCCACACTTCCATGCAGACATTAACAGAGAAAGAGTGGAAAACTTTGAAGACTTGTAGACAATTACATGGTTTCATGGTTTGAAAGGGACAGCTCGGACGCAAATTCATTGTGGAATTTCACTGTCAGAATAAGTGAGAGGTTTGATTTCATCTGGAGTGGAGAGAGCTTGGTGAAAATGTAGTCAGAGATCCAAGTTCTAAGAGTTCCGCTTGTTACTTTTAAAAGCAGAGCATGGCATTGGAAAAGAAGCTGCAAGTCCTGACTAGAACTCCAGTCCAATTTCTCCATCTGAAAGCAGGAATGTAGTGGATTAGTTGTCAATGGTTATTGTTCACAAAGAATCTGTTAGATTTAGAGGTTCATGGAATCTGACACTTTAGCCCACTTCAATATTTCAGATAGTGCTGCTTTACAAAGCTTAAATTAGAAAAAATAATAGTTAAATTAATCTATGTTTTACTTTTCCATATGAAAGATTTTTCTTTTATAGAGATCTGTGCTCAAGTGACATGTGAAAAGCAATTTCTAGAAACAGATCTCCATAGGACTTTTTTTTCTCTCACATTTCTGTGCATATTTGGCTACTCTTGCCATTTGTGCTTTATAAATTTAAGAGTCGGGCATGTGAAAAACATGTATTTTGAACAGCTGTGCGGTTTGCAAGATTTGCACGTGACTCCATCTGTATGCAGACAGGAACCCCTGTGCCATTCTGTGCAGAATATTAAAGGCAGTACGAGGAGTGTGAGGATCTGCGCAGGGATTGTTTGAATGCCAATAAATCACAGAATCACTTGGTTTCCTCGCCACTGGGACTGGCCATGTAAGAGATATTCACTCCAACACACAGAAGGAGCTTGTGCACAGTTTCTTACACCGCCTCAAATCATTGACATTTGGGTAAAGAGCAGACGTGTCCTCAGTGGCAGAGGGCAGGGAGTTCCCAAAGCACGGGCTGCATACTTGCCCTTCCATCCTTCAATTTAGCGATGATACTACTAATTGCTGATTTTAAGCTTAGTACTTTGCAGACATTTCTATCTAAAATCTTCGTGGTTTTGGCTGAAAAGGACAAGTGTGCACGTGGGTGTGAGCGCATGGGGAGCTCCAGCTTCTGATTGCCAAGTTAATTGAAAGTTAAATTGAGTTACATTGCATTGAGATTTGTATATTAATTATATATTTTAATACATGTGTGTACGTATATATAGAAATATACACACACATATATACAAATTTGCAAGTGTATATGCATATATGCCAAATGTTTATATACATATGTGCATTATGGACATGTGTGTACAAATACATTGTTATTCCTTCCCGAAATCACGGACTGTATTCATACTTTTACCAGAATCTTCCTCTGAGGCACTTTCTGAACTAAATGCATTGAGGTAAGGAAGAGGATGGTCCTGCCAGGCAGTGTTTTGAAGTGGAAATGCGAAAGAGCTAATTTTCCTCACAACAGTAGGCACAACCAAAGACCTATCAATATCGTACAGGAGAGGCAGAGGAGGCAGAAACATGCTTTCATGTGAAATTGAAGTTGTCTGAGAATATCACTGTTGAAATCTTTAACATACTTCTCCTCTACAAAAATGAGGAAAAATGACAAGCCTGTCTTTTCCTTTTCCAGTTCAATGACAAAAATCTTTAAACTGACTTTGCTACAGAGGAGCCATCTTACTTCTGGAACAGAAAATGCTCTTTGTCGTGTTGTCCCTCTACACTACGGCATGAAAACACACAGGCAAACCAGTCCTCCTGGAAAAAATGCCCATAGTCGTTGTGAGCCCCCATCTTTCCATGCCGAGGGCCAGCTCTTGAGAGGTGGGACTATGATTGCTCAAGAGAGGAGAAAGAGACCTCTAGAATATGCCATGAGAACATTGCCAGAAGCCAGCACAGCAGCTGGAGGCAGGTCCCTGTCGGCTGCTGGGTCACTGCCCTCTGTGCTGCCCCAATTAGTCAATTAAAGGAGTTGTTTAGAAGGGGAAACACACCGCTCACCGTCCCTCTTCGGCAGCAGTTCAGCTGCACGGGGGCTGGAAGGGCCTTGGCAAGGGTGAGGCTGAACAGGTGAGGTGGTACACTCCAGCCCTTCGTGGTGCTTAAAGGAATTGCTTTCCTTTTTGAATGGATGGGAGTAAGATAGAAAGAACATGGATCAAAAATGACATATTTGGTAACAAAGTAAACCCATTTACATGCTTCACTTTTGCACACCTATGAGCATCTACTTGACAGTGTCTGTATGTTTGCAAAAGGAGATTAATTTGAAAGTATAGAAGAAACACCTTTTTTTTTAACATTTCCTGTGCCAAAAGCATTGTGGAGATGATTCTAATCCCGTTAATCCTCTTTCCCACGTTTCGTTTGCTCATCCTGAATGAGGAACAGGCTGAACTCAGGCCGTCTCAGCTCTGACCGTGTGCCACAGAGCAAACCAGAGCAGAGCCGAGGAGGCGACTCGGCATCCCTCCCCTCGCACGAGACTGCACAGCAAACTCAGCCTCTTGTCCCTCACAGAACTCTCCTACTGCTGCTGGATTTCAATTTTCTCCAAGCATATTTTATGCTGGTTTGATTCTAATTACATGCATTTTTAGTAAAATATCAAATTGTTAGTTTTCTTAATTAGCTTTGATATTTCAGCTTCCACATTGATCTTTCAATCTTTCCTGCATATTTTGCTTTGGAAGTGATACAGTTCTATATCACATATACCTAAAACAATGTGTGGGGTTTTTTTCTTTTTTTGGCTTGTTTCATACTTAGACATAAACTTTTCATTTAAATGATGTGAGCCTAATTTTCTTTTTCCTCACTTTTCTTTCCCCTTTAATGGTTACTAAGGAATAATAATTCTTTCCCGAGCTGTTACAGGAATAATTAAAATAATGATTGAAATGATGATTTGTGGTACAATGGTGTGAATGATACTTAGATACTGCTATTCATTCTCCTGGGTCAAGTCATTGTTCATACTGAGATAACACTTCTGACCTATATTCTGAAGAAACTTCTGCAACTGTGTTGCTGTGAATCTTGACTTCCCATAAGAGGAAGCATTTCACAGACTCGGTAGTGTTGACTGGAAAAAAAACCCCAAACCCCCAACATATTAATCTCCTGAGCCTTGTGGCCTCAGCCCAGCTAGGCAGGGATTTACTGAAATCCCACTGTTTGTGAGGCATCCGAAAGGCTTGACAAGAGCTGCTAAACTGTGGGAATGAAGGTCTTCTTGCCTATCCTGTTCGTACTGGCTTTGAGATAGACATGTGCATTTCTCGTCATGCCAAACGAGCAGAGTACTCAGGAGGGAGAGGGTAGAAATTCTTTCAATTGTATCTCAAATAATACCATAGGTTATACCTATTTTTGATGTATGATACGGATTTTTTGTGTTTCCTGTTGTATACAGATACACAAAATTAACAAACACGCTTTCTTTTAAGGGAAATACATTTGGGTTTCACAGCATCTTTGGCCAAGAAACTTCCTAGTTTTAAACCTCTGCTTCATGAAGCACACCACTGTTTGTTTTATATGGCACAGACAAGTTTCTTGCCATGCCTTCCAGAGCTGGTACTGGAAGAGATAGTGAGTAGCTTATCCCCATCCATCTTCCCAGTGGAAGCATGATTTTATTATATCCCTCCCGCAGACAGGCAGAGCAGCCTAAGTTCACTTAGTTGCTGCTTTTACAGAAGCTTTTCCATAACTTTTAATCCTGCCCTGGAGAGTGTCAATGTAAATCCAGACTGGGAGGTGACAGCACTGTGATGGGAAATAAGAATCTGCTTCTCTATTTTTAGCGTTATGATGTTTATGATAATAATAGTGAACCAAAAGAGATGTGAGGCATAATGGGTTAATGCTTCTTCAGTGTATGGAAGGTCAGAAAAGAAGGACAATAGAAATGGAAAGTACAAAATTGTTTTGTTATATCATTGTTGTTATCATCTAAACCCAGGCTAAGCCCAATGCATGTGAGACACAGGGAATTTTGTGTGAGGCAGCATTTTTACAGCACTTTGTATGTTCTTTACATAGAAATTGGCACATTCTCTGTGTTCATATACTTCTGCCCTTAACCTATACAATATTTAGTTCCTGGATAGTTCATGGATGCATACAAATATTTTCATATTGGTCCCAAATTAGTTATATTGCAAAATGTTGCCATCCTGCCTTAAAACTCAGAGTTTCTGCCTAAGATCTGCACAGTAAAACCAGTTGTGTTTCAAATTACTTTGTGGGAAAGAAAAGAGAGAGTCCACTGCAACTCACTGAGTCGTAGGTGCTTAAAGACTTCCTGAATGACAAATTCAATCAAATTATTGCAGTGAAATATTTTAGCATGTATGCAGCACTGATATTTAGATATACTAGCTTTATTCCCTAGCCCACCCCAATAAAATAACCATCCCCAGCAATTTTTTCTCATTAAACATGGCCAGGAAATTTATGAAGTAAGCAAAACATTGTTTTTCATTACTTGTGTTTAAGCAAATAAGGCAGAGGAGACAGACAGACGATGGCCCATATTGTCAACTACTACGTGAGTCCTGGGTGGAGGGAAGCACCTTTTGCAATATATCATTTACTGAGGGTTGCATAAAAAGGCAAGTGTCACTGCCGGAGTTCAGAATAGGAAACTCAACCTGTCGATGTGCCTGATTTTGACAAAACTCTCCCTTTTGCCCTACAACCTGTATTTTCATGTGGCTTTATATTACTTTTTCAATCAATAAAACTTGAGAGAGGTGCCTACTTGTTGAGGTCTAAGGTGAAGTTCCACACGCTTTTTCCAACCAGAATTCTACAAAAGGCTCCCTGATAACAGCTACTGGTTAGGGATGCAGTGCTCTTCTCTTCTCTGTGGCTCAGGAATCAGGGCTCTTCCAGAATTCCCTCTGCCCCTGCGGCCGTGGCTGGAGGACAAAGGATTGCCAGTTGCCAGTTTATGTCTATAATGTTTAATTTTTCACCTTGTTGGAATCTGTTGGAAAACTGACAGGATTAGGAAATGGGAACCCCACAAATGATTAAATGGCTGGGTCCAGACTGTGCTTTTAAATTTTCGCCATACAAGCCTATCTTACAAAAATTGCACAAGCTAGAAAAAGTGAAGCAGTCCCCGACTACTCAGGTGCCAAATATTTTCTTATTCATTTTGTTGCTTTGCTTTTGCAGCACTAACAAAGCACCTAAATTAACTTCTGTAAAAAAAAAAAAATGCTATCTCGTCCTCCTCAATACAAGTCTTTTCCAAAAGCTGACATGAGCAAATGCATGTGGATAAAGAGCTAGAGTAAGAAAAGAACCCTAAGGAGATCTTGACCCTGTAATCTTTGATAATGCAGCCCAGCATGTTAACATCAGACCACTGCACCACATCGTGCAGAGGTGTGAGTTTAAAGGCCAATGAACTCCACAGGTTTTCCGAGCCTTTCACAGTTACAGAAACACCTGTACTAAATATATTTGGGGTGATGATTCAATAGCCATCACAGAGTCCTTAGAGACTGACCTGTGGTACCTCAGCTGCTCACTGGAAACACACTGGGCACAATGATTTTTACTTGTCTTTATGTTGAACAGAGATCTGTGCTGAGGGTTGGACAAGCTTTGAGTTTTGTGACACATAATTGCAAGCGGGCACCACTTTTCTGAGGAGAGTATCTCAAAATCTGTCTGAATGGACTGGGTTTTCTTTCTGGTAAAAGAAAGGCTTTGAGTAAATGTGAGTGCTTACACAAAGCAGTCAAATGACTGTGTTCCTATTATACCTCTGTTTATCTCTGATTTTTTTCCTGTAAGTGTACAGAGACTGTCTTGGCAGCCTTGTAAACCACACCGTGTGTGTATGTATGTATGCGAAGCACATGAATGCACTCCGTTTTTCTCACAAGGATTATTTTAAAATATTTTGCATATTCAATCTCCTCTATCTTTACAATAGCATCAGCAATGTGCTATAAAGACACTTCAGGGAAGGGAAAGTAGTTTGTTAATACTGGTGTATCACCTGCCATCTGGACACACTTAACACATGGTGAGATGTAAAGATTCAGCCATTTGTGGAATTTGATCCCAGAGCTCACTTTCAATCAGGTAGAGTCATGTCTAGGCAGGCACAGATGTTGTATGTACATAATGTAGTTCATTTAATTTATGGCTTGCTTGTGTTGGAATAATGCTGTACTGGGATTAGTGCAAACCCACAGTGCCCTGGTAGGTGAATTGGTGACATTTGAGTTCAAAGGAGTGTGATCCGTGCCAGTGTCCCCGGAGCATGGCAGCACATCAAACAGCTTCATCAAGGTGCTGTGTTCCCAGTGATTTCGATCACAGGCGCAGGACCACAATGCAAAGGTAATTTTGCTTCTCATCTACCAATTCTGTGGGTTGTACTCAAAAATCCATAGTAGTATCATCAGGCTTCCCCACAAAGTAGATGTAGCAATTCTGGTGGTTCTTCTGGCACGTTGCACTCCAGTGCTGATGCTTCACATTCCTGCTGCCTGCACTGTGCCTTTGGGCCCAGGAACCACATTTTCCTTTACCAGCTATGGCATATAAGGCCCTGGACATGTATGGGGAATCCTATTTAATACAGAGAACTTTAACAGACAGTGACAGAGTGCTGCAAACCCCAAACCTAGGCACATTTCTTCTATTTCTGGAACAGTTTCTTCTATTTACATGAACAGTTGCATTTATGGAGGCTGCCATATTCAAAATACTTGGATTTCTCTGTGAATTCACCACATCCCCAAATGTATTTGTGGGGGCTTTTCTTCCTGTTCAGAAATACCCCTAATCTTTATTGTTCTTCCTTTACTTCAAAATTTAACTCTTCTCCAAGCGTATTGTCTTTACAGATCCATGTTCTTGGAATGCAAATGCATGCAGTGAAATACAAGCTGTGGGGACACTGCCCGGCCCCCCGAATGACCCATGGGCAGCTGTCCTTTTGTGATACTTTAGTCTTGTCGGAGCTCTCGTGCTCTGTGCTGAGCCTGGGTGGTAACTGTGCACCCTACAACAGTCCATTCCTATTTCACATACGTATTGGCATGGAAATTGGCTCTGGAAGATGTCCATTTTGAACACAAACTTCAGGATCGGGGTTGCATACACCGGAGCAGTGGCCTGAGGGCTCTGTTCATGGAGTGGTAGTACAGAAAACCCAGAGAGGAGGCACAGTCTCCCTGCAGGCTGAAGAGGGGTGGTGAGAGGAACCTTCAAGGCTGGCACAGGTAGGCCAGTCGGTTTCTCCTCTCCATTGGCAGATGGCTCTGAAACATTTCAGTCAGTTCTGTCCACGCCCAATCTGGTTTTGTTCTAGGGGAGCTGTAATCCTCCAGAGCCCACCATCTGTTCCCCACCCTGCCATGGGCATGTGCATCCTTCGGGGAGAGCTGGTGGCATCCATTTCCAGAGCAGGGCTGCTGCTCACCACAACTGGGGACACGGAAACGTGCTAAAAATTCAGTGTTCCCCAGCTACACACAGCATCTCTGGTACACATCCTGGACTCAGGAAACAGAGCTGTCTATTGCTTGGCCATTCCATTGATCCCCAAAGCTGGATGTTGTCTGGAATATGTCACTCAAAAGTTGACATTTAAAGTGTAAATTTAGCATTTGTCAAAATTTACAGTCTGTATGTGATATCTTTCCTAGGAATATATTACTCTTACAAAATTTTTACCTATTGCCAAAATACCCTTGGTTACCTCTAACAATAGCAGTCTTATCTTCTTTTCTGTTTCTGAAGCCACAGAAGGACCTGGTGAGTTTCTGCAAGGCAGTAGCACCGCGCCTCCTCATTTCTCTGTTGAAGATGGCATGCTGTTTGTTGCTTTGGTTATACACTCAGGCTGGCTTTCGTGTATTAGAAGCTCTATAAACAAAGCAAGTGGTATCGGGTTTTGCACCTAACACAGTAAGATGTAGATAAGATCAATAGCAAATGGAACGAGAATTTGGAAGGTGTAACAGGGGAGGAAGTTTCAAATATGACTTGGATTGATGCTGGCTGATCTACAGTCAGTCACCAGGAAAAAAGCATCTCTCAAACTCCTAGAAAGTTAATGTATTTGTCCTTTTTCATCCTTGTTTCACATTTTATGGCTACCCATGCTGTCTTGCCCCACAGGATATTAACTAATAACAGTCTTCAGGCAGCAAAGGAAAGAACTAATTGTCATCCCTCTACTTCACTGCTGCTGCTGTAATTGGAAGTTATCTCCTTATAACTGCATCTGTAGTGAATAGTAATTATAACTCTTATCATTAGCTTTATTTTAATTATTTTCTCTCCCTTTAAAGTAACATTTTGTACTAGTTCTTGTGTGACTTGAGAACACGGAGATGGTCACTCTGTTAGGGTTGTTCCGCTGGGCTGTTAATTGCCAAGGAGGATTCTACCCAGCCAAGAGCACACCTGTGCCAGGAGCAGTAACCTGGGGCTGTGAGAGGAGAGCAGGGCTGTGCTTTCAGTGCTGCCTCGCCCCGTGCCTGGGGTGCCCAACAGCGGGGCTGAGTGGTGCTGCTGAGTGTTGTTTGGATCCAACTGGACCACCCAACCAAGAAAGCAAGCTTCCCAGCTCTTACTCAAATCAAACAGATACGCCGTTTTAAACCCCTTTATTTTACATCAGCTCTGTGGCGGATTTAAGAACGGGAGCCAACATTTTAGGGGGAACAGGGTATAATCTCTGCAGGATAAGCATGGTGAAAAGGTTCCTGAGCTCGCCCTGGGGTGTTTTGTCCCAGACAAGAGTGAAAGTCAGTCTCATCTCTTTTCCAATAGCTCCATTTTGGCAGGAAAGTATGTTAATTTCGTTTTTAAAATATTAATACTCTGGAATTGTACTGCATGGTACAAGAGAGAGGATGACTGTGAAGTTTTACAAGTCAGAGTTTCCCTTCCGTGGGGCTCTTGCACGTCTGCTCACAAAGTGCTGAGAGCCTTAGCAAGTAATAAAACATATTTTGACTGCTAATTTTAAATCTAATTTGAGCTGTAAATATTCTTTAAAAACGTTATTACTGTGTGTTTGTGCGTTACCGGTACATTTGGCAACAGTGGTTTGCAGGTCTAAGGAGCAGCGTAAGATTGGGCTTGCAGCACCCAGTTGAGCGAATGCTGCCTGTTATTTAAATCATTCTTCTGCTCTGGTTTTTAACCGGGCAGCAGGAGGATGTGAAAATCCACGGTGAAAGGGTCTGCAGGGCACAATAAGCTCCATGAGCACACTCCATGTAGATTGTGGTTGACAACCCTTGCACTTCGTCCCGCTGCACTATTGTCACTCAGACTAAAGCTTCCGTATGTGGACTTTTCATCCGTCCTTTAACCATCGCTTTGACTTTCAGATGTGCTAGAAATCTTCTTCTCCTCATTTTTCAGCTTACACTAGTACTGTACACATTCTTAAGAGCTCGAAAATCCTAATTTTCTTCTGACACAGCTCCAAAATTTGGCACTGTAAATTTAATCAGAACTTCTTTTTATTAGCATGGTGTACTAAATATATACAGAACATGTGTTCGACATTTTCCTAGCAAAACACAGAGCATGTGTGTAGAAAATTGCATCGTGAGTCAACTTACCTGTTTATTTACTTTTATTTTTTCTTTGAAAAAATAAAGGAATTGGCAGATGCAAAAGTTTAATTTAGAGGAAGCTATTTTGACTTTCTGTTCACAAAAGAGAAAAACACATAAAACGACAAAACTTCTCTTCCTTCGCTTTGTGATTTAACCCTTATGTGAAAACTCTCTGTCTCTCCAAAGCCCTGTTTATACATCTTTGGACGTATCGGGAAGTTTGCACTGGTAGGATGAAATCTTGTGTGCCAAGCTGCAGCCTTTAGGGGATTTTTGACAATGAGTTATAAAACCTCAAGGAAGAGGGATTTGTAACTGAAATGCTGACACAACCCAACTAAAGTGGGGGGAGAAGGCCAGGATCCAATATAATTCAAACAACAGAAGCCCCGAGTGTCAGAGCCTGAGCAGGTCTCCTTGGCAAGGTCTCTGCTTTTTAACTTGAACAGCATCTACTGCTTTTTGTGGGTGGATTGTTGATTTGTTTCGTGGGGTTTGGTTTGGTTTTTTCTAAAAGATGTATTAGAAAGAGTTTTATAAAAGTGCAGCAGAGGGCAAAACAGCAGTGAAATGATTGAAGATCTGCATTTGAATCAGCGTGGTTTATAGGGATTACTTAGGCTATATGAAAATCCATGAAGGTCATAATGACATTTATGTCATTCTAAAACTGATGTGTGCTGTTTTTTATTCCCTTTATACACTGAACAATAAACAATTTTAAATCTACTGTTGGATTTAAAAGTAGTCGTATTCAGCTTTTAGTGCAAATCAAACTTTTAAGGAAATATATTATCTGCAATCTAAATTCATACCTTTTGGAGCTAAATAACATTTTCATCTAAGTTGCAATTTCACCAGAATTAAAACCAAATGTCTGTTTCAGCAAATTAGTTAATGTGTAGTTTTTGCAAACATGCATTTATAGAGGAGCTTTAAGCATTTAAAAAAAATAAATTTGATGACTCTTTTGCTGTCATTAGTGACTGAAGTCTGAGAGTCAGGAAGTACAGGCACCTTCCCTTTCATCTATGCCATCTACAGTCATTCTCTCTAAACTATGGCTTTTCAAAAAGTAATTTTTATAGGCAGATCTAGATTACAAATTCATAAAGAAATGCTACATTACAGTTTTCAGCAGGTATTGCTCTTCTGACTCCGTCTTACTTGTTATTTTATAGAAACAGATTCCTTCTCATATTTTTTGCCATAGCTACTTTATTCTGATGATTTAATCCTTAATCTTTAAATAAATGGAAGAGTTTTGCAGCTCTCCCTTAACCAGTGGCCTTTGCCCTGTGTGCCTTTGACCAGCACCGCCAGCCTGGCCACAGCTGTAACCCACCACAGCGGCACATACAGGAACTGGGCCGCACTTCCAGTAGTGAAGTGGCACCAGTTGCATCCAAAAGTCCAAATAAATATACATTTCTGCACTGTTTTGTTATGTGACAAAACCCATCCTTTGATCCTTATTGTTTAGCGCTGTACTTGGACATCCAGAGCAAATTTTAACTCAAAGGACTGGCCATGGTTGCCAGAGGAACAAGACACAGGTAACACAAAACACCAGTTTTGTGTTTCCCTTACCTGTTTAAGTCCAGTGTAAAGCTGTGCATAGAAAATAGTCCTCTGTGGGGCAGGGAGGGAAAAAAGAAATAACTCACACATTGAAATGACTGCAAATGAAGGCAAAGTTACCAAAGAAAATCATATTACTCATGCTGCTTGGCTTAATGCTAATAAAAGAGTTTTGGTGGCTTTCCCAGCAATTAGAAGACTTTTCTAAAATACATTCCTAAATACTTATGTAAAAGAAGCATGCACAGCATGGAATATATTTATTAACCACCTTTTAACTTCAAAGCTTTTTATTTTTACATAACTTCGCCAGCAGAAGAAATCTTTCTTTAAAGAAAGAATCCCTCTGAACTGTGTTTTGGTCTCTTAAAATACAGTAATCGGAGTGGATCAGCAGTTGGTAAAATTAATCCAAAGCAACTGTTTATTCAGTGTGGCTCCAGTGTAATCCTACAGCTTTCAAGAATTTCAAACCCTCACAAAATATAATTATGTCCTGAAGATGTTAATGAACATGGGGGAAATGTTAATAAAATTCCACAGATGGTGCAGGAGGAATGGGGATCGATCTGCAGAGGTCAATTCTCAGTTATAAATTGTGTCCCAGATTACATCAGGAATCACCAGAAATTTGAAAACCAGCCAGAGATCTCCAGGATTCAGGACTTAATATTCTCATTTTAGGCTTAATGGGAGCATATTATACACAAAAATGATACATGGCCAGAGACTTTTATTAAAGTCATAAAGAGCATTCCTAAGGAGGCTTTGACATTTTTCAGATATTTTATTTACCCAGGAGAATTTTACTATTTACATCCATGTGTTGCTACTAGAATAACTCCCTTTTAAACACTCATACTGTGGTATAATAACATTTTTCTCTGGCTTAGCTCAAAGCTTTTCCTAGGACTCAAAAAAAAAAAGGTCTGCAAAGCAAGTATGGAACCTTGTTTGCAGCCAGTGTATTGATTTAAACCTAGATGTCAGGTTACATGGAATCTCCTGCTGGGAAATAGGAACTCACATCAAATTTGGACTGTGTCAGAGTACAGAGTGACATTAAGACTGAGCAGAATGGTCGCAGAGTATGGACACTCTTGTGACAGAAGTGGACACTCAGACTGTGTTTTCTCCCCTAAAATCCCACGAAGATCAGGCCCCTGGACTCACCATTTCAGTGAACACTCTGAAGCAGTGGCGAGAAGTCTCCTTTGCTTTGTCAGCCACTTTTTAGGCTTGTTGAGAGGCTGAAATGAGAACTAAGGGGAACAATGCAGCGCTCAGAGGGACCTGACCCTCTGGCAGCTGGTTGGGTGGGCACTGTCTGCCCCTTGGCTGGGCCAGCCAGCTGCAGGAACAGCCAGAACTGACGTGGTCATGCTGTCCCAGGAACACAGAACCTTTAGTCTCAGCCGGGGCTTGTGTATCTGCACCCCACGGTATGTAATGCAGCACAGCAGGGACTGTAAAGATCTCGTTTGGGAATTAAAAGCAGCTGCGTTGCTGCATCTGGATGTTCAAATCCCATGAAACGCTGTATTTGGGAGAGCCCAGTCACTGGTTACCACTGCTGGATGGTGTCTCTTTCCAAAAGAGATTTCAGAAGAATTTATTACCTGTTCGGTGCTCGTACAGTGGCAAGGAAGATTCCTTTTGGTAAGGGTTGGAGGTTAATGTTAACTAACACAACAGGGCTTGTATTACCTACCACTGTTGTCCAGGTTTGCTGGGTATATCCTGGAGTGTTTGCTTTCCTGTCCCTGAACTCTGTCGGCATTTGTGTGTTTCTGCAAAAAGCAAAGATCTGTTTATCTGTGTGTTCACGCAGCGTGACCTGTGAATGTTCTCCCCAAGCCTTTGTCAGAGTTGTTGAATTAAAAAGGCGGAATGGGAGTCAGTGTAGGGTGGGAGGAGGAGCTGGGGGTGATGGAGTCCTGTAGATGATGACACTGCATAGGAGATGGGCTTTCTAAGAAAATAGAAAAAAAATCAAGTGTTCCTACTGCGCTGCACTTCTGAGGAAAAGGCCCTGTTTGTTATAAATACAGCAGCGTGGTGGCTCGTAAGGTCCTGCTCCTAAACCACACAGAAAGCATTTCTCCTGTTTGAGGAGAACATATTCTGAATATGCTGCTGCTTAATAACAGAGTAGAACTGAAATGGTTAAGAGGGGGGAAAGAAAACGGGAAATTAATGAAGGCTTTTCTACGTGTACATGGGAACAGGTTAAGGTATGTTTTCAGGAACAGCACAACATGGAACACTTTTGTTATCACTCCTCTTCGTTTTGTTGTATGTTTCTTTTCTTGTGTGTTGGGAGCCTTTCACTGCATTTTTGGTTCATAGGACTTGTTTTAGCATGATAGATTATACTGGCTTCAGTGAAGTTCGTATTTTTATCAGGTCACTGGCCAAGGATGGAATAAAGAATTAAAGGAGTGAAAAATAAAAGAGGAAAAAAAGACTCTCAGAGCTTTGGAAGAACTGTTACATTTCACAAAGATAAAAAATCCATCAATAAGCATTTGCCCAATGGTCTTAAACTATTATAATGTACTGAGTAAACAGTGAGCCACAATACTGTGTGTGTTTTGCCGATAAATCAGATGCATTTAAAATCCCTAAGTACAATGAACCTCAGTTTTAAATGCCTTAGTCCTCATCTGCCCACTGTGGTTGGCAAGGGAGGCCCCAAGAGTGAAACAGGAGATGTTTCATTTCTCTTGTGCAGAGAGCAGCTGAGACACAAGTATTTCAGGTGGGCTCTTCTGTGCTGCTGCTTGAAGATATTATGGCATTGGTGCATCTACTAAGGGCTTCTGGCTAGAATACATGAATGCAGCTGTTGAAATCTCTGTCAAAGATATT
Source organism: Sclerurus mexicanus (assembly GCA_013396755.1). NCBI lineage: Eukaryota > Metazoa > Chordata > Aves > Passeriformes > Furnariidae > Sclerurus > Sclerurus mexicanus. Next base: position 594,131 of record VWZF01002766.1, on the reverse strand, counting down.
AATTTAATATATTCTCCCACAAAAAAAAATCATTATGCACTTCAGAGGGGTTTACAACCTACAAAGAAATGCTGAGACTATATTCTAAATTCACTTGAATGATCATAATTCAGCATAACTTCATGTTATCCCCCGATTTCTTGTGTTTTCTGCTAAGAAGGCAGTGCCTGTAATGGTTTTGATTCTTACGTGAACGGAGACAAATGGATTCTCAGAAAATTCCCTTCAGGGGAAGCTTCTGCCAAGCACCATCAAGGATAGCTGTGTGGATGTAATTATTGGATTTGTAATAAAAACATTTTTCTAATTGATTAGTTGACCAATTAGACCAACATGATGATCATGTTTTCCATGATCATCAATAATTCAAAGTAATCAGTGCGGTACTTTGGTTTACCACCTGGTGATTTCAAAATGATCCTATCTGTCATGAAAGTGACCTGTAGAAACAGAAGAAATTAAACCAATAGAATTTTATAGAATTTTAACTGCATCACATTAAAAAAAAAAAACCACAAACATTTAAAGAGTGCAGAATTGATTAGGAAATATTATTCTCCTGTAGTGTTTTTGAGTAACCTCCCTAAATCCAGGAGTTCTAATAAATAGGTTGCTGGAAAATTCTCTTGAAAGGATTTATTTTCTCTCCTAAAGTATGAATTTCTTCTCCAACATAATGTGTTTCTGTTAAGAAACCCCAAAGGTGCAGGAAGAAGATGCCCAGTTTTGGCCATGGTAGGTCTGCCGCCCGTCGCTTTGTAGCTGTTGAACACATTGAGGGCTGCAGAACCAGCAGGCTCCGGCAGATATTTGTGTTCTTTACTTCTACATGGGCTCCAATTTAGTTTTCCACTTAAGTCAGTATGAAGTCAGAAACCCAAATGCATCTCTGGGCATAAATGATGGTGGCTGTCAGAATGGGCTCTGTCACCATCGCGAGTGAGAGAAAATCAGAGCAGTCCCAAGGATGTGATAATTTATGCTGGTGACATTTACCCTGGGTGCCTGGGGATTATAATATACCAGAAAGTCATGTTTTCCCCCAATTTACATTACATTAATCATAGCATAGCTAAATATAAAGATCCAGCTTCAGGTTCAGTTGCATGTCACACCAGCTACCAAACAGAAACTCAGAATCAGTTGCTATGACTTCAAGCATTGCCTGCTTCATCTGTGTTCAAATACTCAGATTCAAGGCAGAGATGTTTTTAGAAATCAATTACATCTTATTTATAAAACACTCAGCAATGTGGAAAGTCAGATTTAAAATGATTTCAAACTTCCTGGCAGTAAATAAAAGCTTAAGTCCAGCAGATCATTAGTTGTTTTTATCTTCAAATTTAATAGCTGTATTCGACACTGTATAAGTGGCTTAAGGGCATTAGGGTTCTTAGTGTCTGTAAACTACATTGTTGGGACTTGGTTTTAAATATTTATAAGTCTACTATTAAGAACAAATCATTTTCTCAATCTATTTCACTAACAGAAATTATTTATAAGTATATCATTAATTATTTAGATTTTCCTGGTATTATATTTACATTAATAATTAAATGCATCTAATTATTAAATCATATAAATAAGATTTAGTTTCATTGATGAGTTGAAACGCAAACAGCTATCACTGGCTGCAAACATTTGGAATGAGATGCTGTGCAGTAAGGAGCCCTGGGAGGTGCCAGCAGCCAGGAGAGTCCCTTCCCCCTGGTGGCCCTGGGGCCCCATCCTTGCAGGTCACATCTGCAGCCACAACCACCTGTGCAAGGTGATAACAAGCGGCCCATTTCTCACCCGCTCGTGTCCTGTACAGAACATAATTACAGGATGAGTAAAAGGTGACCTGTTTCAGTCCCTGAGTATGACCAAGTTCGACCAGGTTCAAAAGCCTGTCATTACCTATATGAAGTCTTCTGGTGATTACAGTTCTTCAGCATAAACCTTCGGCTAATACAGCCCCACTGCTGTTTCTGCTCTCCAGTACCAGGGGCTCCTCGTGTCTGGGGATGATGTGCAGTGGCCCATGGGTGTGCCTTTTGTGGCAGACAGGCATAAAATCTTTACATCTTTGAAAATGTGCAATGTCTGTTTTCTAGAATTATTTACTGGCATTGGAAGCAAATCAGCATTTTGGTCCTGGCACCTGAAGACCTCAGGTCTGAACTAATGAAATCTGGGTTTAAAGATTTTTCATCTTTTCCATATTCAGATGGAAACAGGACTAGGTTATATAGGCCTCCTGGAAGCTCTCTTAAGTGGCCCTTACAACTTTATTTTCTCTCTCTGAAGTGCCCTTGGGTATAGCCTAGTTAATCATAGGCTAAAACTTCCTAATAAATAACAAACAGTGTAGATTTTCCAAACTGTATTTTGTGTTGTTCATGGCAAGTAAATATCTGGTGTAAATTGCTGCCCATAGTTGAATGCAGACATAAAATGTTCATAAATGTTCATTATAGCATTTCATATTTTCAGAACCAGCTTGATATTTCCTCCTCAGGCCTTTATTTGTTCATGTGTACCTGAAATCTTCAACTGCCTGCTTTCATCATAGTTTCTTTGTTCTTTTAACCTATTTCCAGCCATTCAGCTTTATTGCAAAATAAAAGTAAGAATAATGTCAATGATTTCCCGCACAAAAGGACCCAAGGGAACACTTTAGGGCAATCTGAACTACAATGAGATAGAACTGAGCTGATGTTAATTTATAGGAACTTTTAATTTGAGGATAATACTAGAAGTGAATCATAACCTTCAAGGTGAAGAAGTACATTAGCTTCCTGAGCTGACTTAACCCTAACAGAGAAAGTGCCACTAGTTACTTGTCATACCTGTTTATCATTATTTCCAATGCCATAAAATATGAAGAGCATTTATTTTCAAAAGATGATGCATTGGCAGAGTATTCAAGCAACAAAGAACACGCAAGTGGGAAAAGAAGAATTCTAAGAAATCTCTTTTTTGTGTCTTACATTCAAAAAGAAATTTTCTCTCTTGGAGAAGTTTTTGTTTAATTTGGGGTTCTGGTCATCTGGTTGGTTCTCTGATAAACTGAGCTGTAATGAAACAAAAAGGGGTGAAGGCTGACTGAAACTGTGCCCAGCACGGGAAGTAAAGGCAGAGTGTGCTGTAATAGTCCCCTTCTATTTTGAACAAGAGGAAATTGCCAGTGAACTTCAGAAGGGAGCACACAAATAGATTGCAGGCATCATGCTTTAATGCTTTTATGTTACAAAGAACTCTAATTGCTCCTGCAGGGATGAGATGTCAGAAATTAGAAAAATCGTAATTGCCCTCAATATAATCACTAAACTTCAACCAAAGCTGTCCAACTTTCTGTCGTATCAGTCCTCCTTGATTTGACTGTGTGGAGATGTTGCATTTAATCCTAGCCTGGAATTACCTCAAGAACTTTCTGTGGTTTTTTGTTTCCCTGACTCAACAGAGTTTACATCTCTAAGTTCTTTCTGTCTCCGGTTGTCTCAACCTACGTTATCAGGTCTTCTTCTACCAAAGTTACTTTGCTTAAGTCATTTATACAGGGACAAATTTACGCATGAAGTCAGTTACGTCAGTATTTACCTGTACCCGGGGATTCACTTAATCTCTCAGGGAGGAATTCCAGTACATACTGTGGTTTTGCTTGCAGGTTGTATATTCTTTATTAAGTATCAGAGAATCATAGAGTGCAAAGAGTCAGTGAAATGTCATGAGGACTATGCACAGCAGACAGAGTACGGTCAAGTTTCAGCAGGTATCACGCTGGCACATGTACACTGCAATTCCCAAAGTACACAAACATCCCCTAAAATAAACGTTTCAAATGAAAGCAATGAGAGCAGCTTCAGTGGTCCATGGCTTAGCATAGAATTTAAAAGCTGTGCAGAACCCTTCATAAATAAGCAGGCGGCAAGTTTTCCCTGAGTTTCCCTGTAAATTTGGCATCTGCAATGACCCTTGCTAAATTCATTTATAAGTAGCTCAGATGCATCTGCATGAGCCCTGGGTACTACATGAATTTAAAATATATACCTGAGCTTTTTTATAGCCGAACTCTGGGATGGTGTCGTATTGATCAATGCATTTACTTGTTGACTATGGGCTTGCTAGGTGTAAGTAAAACTATTAGTTTCAGAACTTGTAAAATAAAGTCCTAGAAGAGTTTGGGTTGGAATGGACATTGAGGCTCATCTCGTTCCCGCCCCTGCCATGGGCAGAGACAGCTTCCGCCAGCCCAGGGTGCTCCAAGCCCATCCAACCTGGCCTGGGACACTCCCAGGGATGGGGCAGCCACAGCTTCCCTGGGCACCCTGTGCCAGGGCCTGCCCACCCTCCCAGGGGAGAATGTTGTCCTCATATCTAATCTAAACCTACACGCTCAGTGTGAAGCCATTCCCCCTTGTCCTGTCCTACATGCTCTTTGAACAACCCCCTCTACATCTTTCTCCTAAGTGCTTTGTTTCGGGTTTGTGAGTGTTCCATGTCACCTCACAGTCACCCCAGCCTTGCTTCACTGTCACTGTCCAGGTCTGTCACACGCCGAGGCCACAGACACGTGTGTGTAACCTTGTCAGAGCTGGCCACATGGGCAGAACCAGCAGCAGCACACGGCGCTCTCCTGGCAACAGAGATTTTGCTTCTCTGAACTCTCAGCCAATTTTCAAGGAATTAAAATTTGATGCTCTTTAACATGATTAGGAAAAAATCTTAATCATAACGCAGATTGACCTGCATGTCTGATAGAGTGAAAAAGTGCCACCTTACACAAATGTCTTCTGATTACAATTTATGGTGGAACGAGTTATTTGGGGATGGAGTTCTGCAGACTCTGGACACAAAGGTGCCACCAAGAGGCTTTCAAAGTTGACTGAAGCACCAGAGCCAACTTTTGTCTTCTTACTGAAGTGTGCAGCACTGCCAAGCTGTACTTAGTTGCCAAAAGACATGCAGGGTTTCTAAGCTTTTTTTGTTGTTGTTGTTTTATTGAGGGAAATTGATAGAGTACATTTTATACTGAAAATATTATCCTGAAGGTGGTATTGGACCTTGATCAGTCTACCTTTGAGGACAATGAAATAAGATAAAATTAATTATTAGTAGGATATTAGTGCTACAATATCATATATGTTCAGATTTGTCAATAATAAACATAGATCTAAAAACAGAAAAAGCTTTCCAAGCTCTAGCCTAAAGGGAAGTACTGAAACCTTTCCAGACAAGGTGGAATGTGGGGACAGTGTAATATGATAGAACCATGAAATTAATGAACTCAAAATTAAAACTTGTGACCTTTGTCTTTGGGTGTTCAATGTGCTGGTATCCTCAAGAGGGGGATGCTGAGACTCTGAAGTGTCACTTGTTGATTGTTGCTGGTACTGAATTGATATTGACATTAATTAAATTCGTGCTTGAAGGGTTCGGCTTGGAGACTTAACATGGGTGGAAAGAGATGCTGAAGAGATGCACTAACATGCCTAGAGATACTAAGAAATCTCATAAGTGATTAATTCATATACCTTCCTTTGCTCAGGATTAAAATGGTCACCAGAATTGTTTCCCAAAAGAAAGTTTTCACCATGTCAAATTGGATTTGGGATGGGTAGGAAATAAAGAAATTTGCATTTTCCTGTAGCTGGGGAGCAATTACCTAGATAACCTGCATGCTTTTCCCTTAAGAAATTCTCAGCAGAAAATCTAGTAATATATCTGCAATAGCACTGTTTTCCTACATTTGTGCCACAGGACCATAAGCCTGTTGAAGAACGTTGTATGTGCCGTGCCATGAATTCTGTGGTCTGTGGCTCATTCTTGTCTAATCATCTTTTCCTGTCTGATGGATCCCCATTTCTGTGCTCCAATATCCATGCCTGTAACGGAGCCCCAGGTGCAAATTCTCCATAGCTTTTAGGTTCAGAGATGCACTGTTAATGTAAGTAACTATTATCAGGGATGGGTTGATGATATTCCTGTATGCAGATGTCCTGATTTTGTCTTATTTTTCTTTTATACTGACAGCTATCCACTTCCAGAGGGAAAAAAAAATGTGACTTTCTCCATAGTTGCTTTCTTTTTATTCCTACTCAAATTAAGCAAATACAGTCATATAAATATCTGGTTTAATGTCAAGAGTTCCATAAGTGGTAATAGCTGGGTTAGATCTCATCATTTTCTGTATTAAGTTGTAGTTGTTTCTCATCATAAGCATTATTTTACATTTATCAACAGTCATTTTCCTCTGCCTTTTTATCACTGAGACACTAAGTATCATTACATATTCTGTAAGTCTTCTCGCCTTTCATTTTTACTATGAATAATAAAGACTTCAGCCCTTCCCCAGGCTGCCCAGGAACCCACAGAGCTGCACAGTCCCCAGCATAGCCCTCTGCAGAATTTTGCCTGTAAAAACTGGACATTTATTACCTCAATGTCATTTCAGGTTTGTTTTATTTGCTTACAAATCCATGCAGTGGCTTTGTTTTGTGTACCACAGAGTCACAGAATGTTAAGGGGTTGGAATGGACCTTAAAGACCGTCTACTTCCAATCTTTCCATTCATTTTTGCCCACTGTGACCTGGTGCAGTGCTGGGCTGGGGACTGGCCATGGCAGAGTGGCACACAAGTCCTGCAGGGTCCCAGGCCTCCCTGCCACTGCAGGATGCGCTCATCCATAGGCAGGGCTCGGAGCAGTCGTGTGATTCCTTTCTGTTCACCTTAGGGCTGACAGGGGATTCCCAGGGGAGAAAAAATGCTAAAAAATTCAGTCAGCTTTTTGGCATAGTCTGCTTTTTCTGTGAGCTCATAAGACCCTGCTGGGCTCCAGGAGACCTGATGTATTGTGAGCCCAGCCACCCCGAGATTCCCAGCTCTTGGCCGCCGAGACATGAGCTCCACTCTGTCATTGGTACCTCGAGGACACCTTCTCAAAATCATGCAGTCTATAAGGTTAATCTAGTTATATTGTATGAATATTTCACATTATAAAGCACCTATGATTTCCTTGTAATCCCAGAGTTCCCCAGCTATTTTAAACAATTGAAACCAGTTTTTAAAATTAAAAGCAGGTGTGACACAAGATAGCACAAAATGATTTAGAAGGCAGCCTGTTTCCCACTGGCAGGTTCAGTGCCCGTGAGCTCTGGTGAAAGAAGGAAGCACAGAGCTCTCAGCATCCCAACCCAAATCCCAGTCTCCACCCTTGCCCACCAGCACGTGGCTGCCACTCAGGGGCCGGCCAGGAGCCTCTGCCTCCCATCCTGGTGGTGTAACAGCTTCCTCTGGATCCACGTTTCCTGCATGGATGCCGGCAGCAGCTCCTGCCTTCCCGGCTGCCACGGAATTCTGGCTAGAGTTCACCTAGTGTCCCATCGGCTGCCTCCATCCTCCAGCCAAAAAAACACTGGAGCCTGGTGTGCCCGAGCACGGAAATGTGGTTATAATTTATGTTGCATCAGTGGCCGCTGTCACACACAGCGTTCCAGCTGGACTAACCACTGCACAAGAGGCACACATGAAGTGCAGGCCCCGGCGAGCTCACACCTTGGGTGAAGGCAGGGGTCAGGAGGCACGTGTTCAAATACAGCAGGAAACAGCGAAACAAAATCCATGTCATAAACAGGGATTTCTTTATTTTTATGAGTGCTACTAAAACCTGCAAACCAACAGATTCTTGGGTCTGTGCCTTGTTCACCTTTGTTTACTAACACATGGGTTCCAGCAAGCTTGGGAGCTGAAAAGCTGTTTTTTCTGTCAACACCAGCAGGTTGAATCTTGCCAAGATTTTTACCACATTAGGAATAGATTTTAAAAATCGGGACTGTACAGTTCAACTTTCCAATCTATTAGTTTATGTTTGCATAGATTGTTTTTTCCTACTACCATAAGAAAAAGATTTACTCCACTGGAGGGCTGAAAACCGTGTTTCTGTGAAATCTAACTGCATGTAAATGAGAAAACAGCTCCTCAGGAACTGCATCCTCTCATGTGGTTAAGCAGGTGTGGAAAGTTTCCAGAAATTTTTTTGAGGCACAGCTGTAAATTCAGAGCAGAAATGGAAAATATTTCCCTTTTCTCTTCATGGAGAAAAAGTTTTATTTCAATATTCTTCATGTTATTAAGATTGAGCTATACTTTCTGCACTCAGAGGAAAATGTAGGTGGGTAAAGGCTACAAAGAGCTCCTTGCCATGGTTTGGGCAGGGGAAGGGAGAGGCAGCGTGTGCTGTGGCTGAAAGAGGTGCCAATCGCCTGTGCTTGGGCATCCCCTCTCTGGGTGAGAGACCACCACCAAGAGAAGAGGGGCTGCAGCTTTGGTCTGAATAATCCCCCTGTGCTGCTTGCTCTGGGCCTGAAGGGCCAGCCTACAACCTGTTCCTCTAACCACGGCCAGTGGGCAAAGCCTGCCAAGAGTTTAGTAACTTGAGGTGGAAAATGAGACTTCCCCTTTCCTGTGCTTTACAACCAAAAGCACTTGGGTCAAACGTGGTTGGCATTGAGCACACGGAATCTTTGGCCCACCACTTTTGACCTGGGTTTCCCAGTCTGAAATCAGTGTGTCCTGAAGAGTGGCTACTTCCACTTTAGGTTTAAAACAATAAATACCGATACATTTATTACCTTATCTACATCTGACATTCCTGCCACTTCTGTATGTGGATGTCATTTAACCTTGCCATCATCTGTTGTCTTGAGGAGGAAATTACAGTCCATTTCTCCTTTGATCTGTCAGCTTGGAGCAGCTGGCAACTTGTCAGCACCTTCTGCAGGTGGACATTTTACTGCTGCGAGCAATGCCCCAGCAATCTGTAGGTGCTCAGTCTTGACAAAACGGCTCCAGTCAGCAGCCAAGGAGTTACTTCTCCCAGTGCTCCTCCCCTGGAGCATTTTGGTGGGTTCACACTGCACCTCCTGTCCCTTCCTGCAGGTTCTCTTAAGCAATCCTACCCTTTATAAAGAAGTAGCTGTAAGTGGTGGACAGGTTGCAAACAAAGATCAGGAAAAGCAAGGTGACAGCCTGTCCTACGTAGCTGAGGAAGTGGAAGCCTTAATGGACCAGGAATGTACGTCCTGTATGCAAATCTTAATGAAATCGGTGATTTAAAATCACAACTATTTTTTTAAATGTAGGTTTCCAAGTCTCATTAACTTCAAACAAGAGGCTTCACATTCTATTTAACTAGAATTCACATTGAGCCGCTTTTCATTTACAGTATATTCCTAAAGGTAGAACCAGCAGGGAGATGAAATGACTTCATTTACTGGAATTACAGCTTCTTTTATATAAAACGTTAATCATTTTATATATGACAACCTTATGCTTAATGTTGCTAGAATCCTCCTCATAAAACATTATTTTGTGAATGCATAGACTCCCCTACTGAGCACATAACAGCTTTCAGTGGATGTGCTAATCCAGTTTGAATATATGTAGTATTTAATCTTCATTAAGATGCTGAAGTCTATACAATGTTAATTATTCATTTTGCATGTTCCTTGCACTTTATTGTAATTCATAATTTCCTTAATCAAAATGTAGTTTTTAATTATAACTGTAGAATTTGGATGAAACCTGCCTGGTAAGCATAAGCAGATTTTTTTTTATTATTTTTTTTTATTTTTTTTGAATGAACAACATCCAACCAAGTGAGCAGCATTCACTGCCCCATCCGTGGGCACAGCCCACGGCGACTCTTCTGCTGATATTTGCCAAACCTGAACTCTCAAGGCACAGGGTGATGTTTACTCTGCCATTCTTGCCTCCTTTCCATCAGCACCAGAACGTGGCAAGCTCCTGCAGGTAGCGCGGTGTGTGTGTCTTTGGAGAGCTTTCCAGCAGGGTAAGAAGGCTGCCACAGCACACGGGGAAAATCCTGAGTGGAATGAAGAGAAGCCATGGCAGTTTCAACATCCTTAAACAAAACGTATTAGAACAGATGAGAAAATTTAGCAGAAAAATAGAAGAAGATGTGTAACGGGGGTCACTGTGAACGGCGATCAGGAGTAAAAGGTGTGTCTCTTTTCAAGTATGGCAGGAAACAATTAACTCGCAGTAACAATTTTAAACTGCTGCTTTTGATACAGAGCAGTGTGATACAGAGCAGTGCACCAGCGAAGTGTCGAGCTCCAAATGTTGCACAGGCTGCGGGTGACAGGCAGTGCATGCCATGGAGTGTCTCTGACACAGCAGAACTGCACACTCCGGCTTCTGGGGGCTTTGCTTCCTTTTGAATGCACGTATTTTTCGGTGGCAAAGTACCCAAAAGTGACCGAAGGGATCACAGCATCGTAAAGGTGTGCATTAGCACACAGGTCAGAGGTGCGTGCCCTCTTTGCCTTTTTGTTTCTTTCTGGAGCTCTGGAGAAATAAACTCAGAAATATTCACTTAGAGTTCCTATTATCATCCAGAGAAGACTAAAACATATATGGTCTCATAAAGGAAACCTCTGTCTTGGCAAGTGTGCTGTTTGCAAACCTTTGCCACGCCAGGTTTACAACAAATTTACAACAGATTTACAACAAAAGGAAGGAAATCACATCTTTTTAGGCTGAAAGATGTATTAGCAAATAGGATGAGCTGTGATACGAGCTGCAGCTGCAGCCCCTCTCTGTCTGTGATGCTGTAGCTCAGTAGCTACACCTTCGGTCACATGTGCTGTGGCACATCCCAGGTGACTCAGGGAATGTATCCAATGACCTTTAGAATGATAAAAATTCTAATAGGAAAAAAAAAAATCTATGTCTTGGGCTCTATTTTCTCATCTAGGGTTTGACAATACTATTTAACTATTTAATATAAAATTGATATTGTGCTTTAGTAGAAACAAATGTACCTTGTTTATACCCTGTTCAAAGAGATCTCCAATCTGCTTTTAAAAAGGAATTATTTTCTCCTAGTTGTCTGGCACAGCCTCACTACACTGGCCTGTCTGTGGTTCACTGACAAATTACAGTGTCCTACATGAGAAACAACTAAGTCCCCAAATCCCCCCAAAGGATTTATTTTTATATCATATTCAAGTGTTCTGTCATCTGAGACTAGCATTAGCAAAGCTGCTATGATAACCATATTTCAGTCTTTTAAAAGCTATAAACTAAAGCTCAAATGCTTAAAACACAGTGGTAATAAATAAAATATGAGGTCTAGAGAAACTGAAGAGGTTTATGCCAAAAAGTTTTGTCATTGTCAATGAAGCAGTATTTCCTTAATTATGCTTCTTAAAACATTTAAAGATGTTCCTTTATTGACAAATACATATCTATGTCCTGTTAAAAATTTATATATGTAAAAACTATACTGAAATTATGTTGAGATAAACAACTGAAAGCAAAGATTACGCAATGAGGCTTGTGCAGTCTGTGCTCCGTCTTGATTCAACAAGTGCATGTTTCACTCCTACAAAGTCTATTGCTTTAAAACTCCACAAAATATTTGAGAAAAGATTGCAATGCATTTCAATTGCTTTTTGTTAACTCTCATCTTTCTACCTGTATTTAATCTTTAATGCTGAATGATTGATTGGCACTGGAACTCTACACTAAAATCCTACATTCCTCGGAGGTATTGCTTCAGTTCTGGTTTGGAGCAGCCCCAGGAGATGCAGTTCAATATTCCTGTCTGCTGGAACCCTGGAATAGCCTGATACCTTCGGCTTTGTTGCTACCCAGAACCTTGAGGTTCTCCCCCGGGGTTTGGAATGCGAGCCCCCCTGCCCTGTTTTGCATTGCAGAAGTGATGTGCACATTACCTCAGGAGGACACTGGCAGGGCTGCAGGGGGCGTGGGCAAGGACGGGCCAAGAAAGAATAGATTAAACAAGTAGGAAAGCAAACCGGCTCTCTGCTTTTTCAAAAATAAATTATAAAGATGATGCAGAGGGAGAAGGAATGGCAACACCCCATCACTGCTCATGATGATAAGAGAACTTTATATACAGGCCAGGAGAAATAGAGTGGCTGTCATCACGAACTGCATAAAAATGCCAGTTGGGTTCTAAACTCCAGAAAACTGTCCGGCAGGTGGGACAAAGCCAGGTGGAGATGTGCTTAAAAGCCTTTCCAATAGAGAGGTTTGACTTCACATTAAAGACTTCTTTGTCAGCTGAAGGGAATGATGTGATAATTCCTACTCTTTTTAATAGCATGAATAATTGCTAGATGGCTCGCTGTAAAAGACATTCACCATTAAAATAACCCATCTCCTTGGAGCCATATACTGCATCCCTCTCCGTGACTACATATGAAAACATGTGCATAGCCACGTGTATCATTTGGAGTTAGGTGTCCCTGAGATGATTCTAATAGGAGATACACCTGAATTATGAGCATCAGATCCCTGGTCTTGGCCGGAGCAGTGTGTCACAGGGGCCACCTCAGCATAGGTGATCTGACTGCCCAAGCATTTCGCTTCTCCGGGTCCAAGTGGAAAGTACCCAATCTTTGCTGCAAAGGCCCCAGCGCTGAGGGCAGCAGTTGTGTTGGACGGCGGGGTCACCTCGGAGCACTTTGGTTCTGTGAGCAGAACTCCTGCCAGCACCGTCCCAGGGCACATCGGCTGCTTTAGGTTCCACACATTCTGCACCTTTTTGTCTGCGGTGCAAGCGAAAGCAGGAAACCGGGGATGGTTTGGAGACTGACCTCAGCAGCAACTGATTCAAACTAAAATGCTGACATCCACACTCACCAAATAAAGGACACAAATTAAATTGCCTCTGGTTTACCACATGTGAGGATGCTGGGAGGGTTCAAAATGAGCTCTGGACTCCAGAGTTTGTCTTGTGCTGAAAATGCAAGACCTTCCTCCTTGTTAACAAGGAATTGCAGAGTTAAAATTTGGCAGAAATTTTATTGGCATGAAAGCTAAATGCTCTCAAGAGAAGAGACATCCAGAATGGGTGCTGCAAACTAAGAAGCACTGTTTAATCATGACACCAGAACGTTTCTCAAAACATTTCTCATATAAAAGGAATCCACAATACACAGAACGTAATGGATTTTTATTCCTAAGTGAAGGAGTGATACACTGACAATTGACAGGGGGCAGGTCTCCCTGTGGCTCTGTTTGTAGCTAGGAATAACTTCAGTTGCCAGCAGGTAATGGGAGAGAATGTGGCACCTCTGTTCTCAGCCAAGTTTTCAAACTAATTTTTCCTAGAAAATAGAGTTGAAACATTTGAAAATAAACTAGGACTCAGTTTTGTTTCCAGTCTTTTTTATTTTTTTTTGTAGTCAGATACTGGTACTCTTTGTAAACAATTTAAAGAGTGCTTACATGCATCACCTTGTGCTCAGCAGGTATTTGCTTTTAACAATGAATTGAACTTTAATAAGCTGTACCCATAGCTGTGCCATGTTGCTGCCAGAGATGAAAGCTGAGGAATAAAATAACAAACCAGGTCATAGGATTTTAACTGCCAGTCAGAATCGGAATTAGAGTTATGTTAGAATGGTTCCTGTGTTATTTTATTTATTAAAAGGGAAGTGGTGGTCTGCTTTCATTTCCTCAGCACTGTTCCTTTACTCCAAAACTACCTTTATTTATTTTTCTCCTGTTGTTTTGTTATTGTGTTGGAGGGGGATGTGGGGTTCATTAGGGATGTGCAGATTGGAAGACTGTTCGTTCCCTGACTGTTCTTTGAATGTCTCCCTGGGTTACCAAACACTGCTGGCTGTGCCCTGCTCTGCACAGTGCAAATTACAGCCACACGCTCACCACTGCTTTGTCTGAGCAAAGTTGGTTTGGGAATGTTATTGTGACCATTTAGATTTAGTGTCCTCATCAAAATAGCTGTCACTGCCTGGTGCTGAAGCACAGGCAAAAGCAGAAGACACCTGGTTAAACAGAGGTAAATTCATAGACTTCTCTGCAGTTTTTACCCACTTAAATGAAGATCCAAATAAGTACTTGCATGTCTGTTGGAACTGATAATCCTGTTTTTTAAGTGAGCTAAACCGGAAAAATTTGATAGAAATTGTCAGGGTAATGTCTGGTTTTATAGTTGGTTTGGGTTCTTTTAAGCAAGTTCAAATGACCTTTTACCATAATTAATCATTTCAGATCCTACTGAAAGTGACTGATTGTGCATGTAGCTGAAAGTAGAAAATATAACAAAAAACATAAACAGCCATTTAAAAGTATGTTTGTGGGGCTTGGTGGTTTTTGCTTGTTTTGTGGCATTTTTGGTTTGGTGTTTTTTGTAGTGTTTGGGGTTTTTTTCTGCAACAGGTATTTGGTTTGAACTAACATTCAAAACAATGTTTCTGAGATTATTGTACGTGATTTCGTGTTTGGAGTAAGACGTGTAGTAGAAGGAAGCTGGAAAATGCATCATACTTCTAAAATTGCGATCTTGTTTGGTGTTTGCTAATGAAATGGAACTAAACACTGAGTATTCAGTAATACTGAACTAATACTAAACCATCCGATGTAACCCTCGCACTGGGAAGGAAATTTGCCTTACTCTTGGTGCCACTGATACATGCTGATAGGTGAGAGAGAGAGTCGTTACCCAAGACCTGTGGCTGGCACTGTCCAAAGAGCCCCTCTTGTGCCAAGGAGTTATTGGGTACAGCTGGGGGGGAGTTATTGAATACAGCCGTGAAGGACATTATTGGGTACAGCTGTGAAGGGTTATTGAATACAGCTGGGAAGGGCTTGCTAACTGTGGCCACCCCCAGAGAGCCAGCTGATGGGGGAGGCTGTAGTGCCTCTCCCAGCTGCACTGCATCAGCACTGGGGGTGTTTAAGGGGCTGCTGGGCACAGGACAGCTCCTTCTTGGAGCCCGAAGTCCTCAGAGTGTGTGGAGTGAGCTCCTTGTTGTGCAGAGCTCTGAGCCGGCTCCTTTCTGAGGGCTGTGTTTGTCGCAGGTCTGGTGTTCCCTAGAGCACAGAGAGGTGCTTGATGCCACCACAGCGCTGGAGCCCGAGGTGAGTGCTGGGTTTTGGGGTTCTTGGGGGTGCTGAGCCATTAATCTGGGAGCCAGGCTGTGTGGGGAGGCTGGAATGCACCTGTGGAACAGTCCAGGGCCCAGGGGCTCCCTCCCATAGGTAGTTTAGGCACTGCTTGATCCGTGTTTTTCTCCAAGTTGGCTGTTCATGTGACCCCTGGTGGTTTGCTGAGCCTGGGCAGTTTGGGGCGTGTAAGATTTAACCATGCTGAGAGGATGGATTAGGTATGTTGAGTTTGTAAATATGTATGGATGTTCTATATGAAAAATAAAAGCCTTGGTAGATGCACCCAATGATAATTTACGATGTCTAGTTCTCCACAAACACATTTAAAATCCCCCCTGCCCAGACCACCTTAGCAGCAGCATTTTTAGGAACACAGGAAGACTTAGGTGAGCAGTTTCCAGAGCTACTGTAAATTCAAGTAAAAGGTAAGGAGCTGTGTTTAAATTGGCAAAAGAAATTCTTCAATGTCTGCTGCTTTTTAGTGATTTTGTTTTAAATTAGGATTCTATTTTTTTATGTCATAATGATATGCATAATAGAGAGGTTAAGATCTTTAATTTAACATGGAAATGAACTAAAAAGAAGACATTTTACTCTCTCTGAATTTGCATTACATAATTGCATTTTAATGAATTAAGTGCATTTCACAGACCTAAAATGAATTTGAAACTAATAGCTGAACCCTTGCCACATGATGTTCTCGTTGTGGGCTCAAAGGCAGACTCTGTTACCTACAAATTACATTGCTGGTTTCAGTGGTGAAAGCATGCTGCTTAGATTAACAGAAGTCACACATAGTTATAATATTTAAATAAACACACCCTATGTGCTGCTGTTTGGAGCCTTCTATTTATGCTCAGTTCCTAGACACCTGGAAATTTCTAGAAATTTGGAAACAATTGGGGACCCTTTTCTGGGCAGCCCTGCTGAACTTGGGTTGTTCTGCTCCTGTGTGGTTTGTGCCTTGGGATCCCCTACCAGGGGATGTGAAGGCACCGGGTTGTTGAGCTGTGATTGCTACTGCTTTCATAATAGAGTGCATCTGTAAAAGAAGTGCTTTGTATGGTTACAGTTTGTCTTCTTCATAACCTGGGAGTTGGGAACTGTTCAACCACTGCTTCTACTTCAGTGCAGTTTCCCTGGTTTTGCCTTTGAGTCACCAGACTTTCAGCTTTGCATCCACAGAGAACACTCGGGTTAAAAATCATGTCATCTTCCAGATTCTCACAGATGGTGGCATTTCCTTTTGCCAGGCACAATTGGAAGTGTCCTAGTCTTTCATAAAAGTGTCATTACTAATTGATGTTTGTGTGATTAATTTCTTGTTGAAGTGGCATGTTTTTAATTTGGGGTTGGGATTTTATTTGTATTAGTTCCTACGTTTTACTGCAAGCTATGCTAAAGGTTTAGAGCACATTCACAAAACCTCTGGTAAATCGCAGTCAGTTTGTGCTGACTCACTCTTTGCATTATTGCATCTCATGATGCTGAGTGGCCGAAGAGGAAACATGAATAGGAATGATAAGATTCAGTTCACAGAGACTTATATTGAACATGTCTGATATAATCTTGTATTAAAAGGCTTTCATGGTCTTTGATTTGTAGACTTGGTGGCACATCTCTATCTCTTTTATGAGATCTAAATTAATCTACTTATTAGGGGGTTTAGAAAAATGCAAGTTAAATTACAGAAGTAATCAAATGCCTCTGGTAGTTATTTTTCTCGTTACCAGAGGTATCTTAAACTCAGTAATACTGTACCACAGGAACACGGGTAGTTCCTGATGTGCTTATCCCCAGGGAGCTTGGCTATTAACCTAACTGCTGGTTATGTACAATGGGGAGAGGGAAAAGGGGTTTGAGTTGCAAAACCAGAGTTTAAAGTTCTCTCTAAATAAGGTTGTAGTTAACAATGCACACTATTAATGGGCTTTGGACTGTCTTGGGCTTATACAACTAGGGGTGCTCTGATGTATAAGTGCCTCTCAAATACTTAAAATGTAGTCATGGGTGCAGTCTCTTGTTCTTCCAGACAGTAGGAAGGGGTGGGGAAAAGAATTCTTATCAGCTTGTAGCAACTTTGTCTGCAGAGCTCCGCAGGCGTTATTTGTGTTTCAGAGAAGGAATTATTTAGGGAAAGCTCATTTAAAGAAATTAGCTGTGCAATTAGAAGTGAAGGATTTGTATTTCATTCCACCCTAGTTTTTGAAGTTCTCTTTGTTGCAGTTGTGCACTTTCATGTGTAAATTGCCTTGATATGTTTGGGATAAGATTCATGTCAACCTTTCAAAGCCATTTCAAAAAAGCATCTCGGGTTTTGTGAAAGACAACTTGTCAGGCTACCAGTGCCCTGAAACTTGGCCTTGAGTTACTGAACCTCTTTATGAACCAATTCATACTAATTAAATGTGGAAAAATACCTTCATGAATGCTTGATACATTCATAGTGGTTTCATATTTAGCACTTAGTTTAACAAACCTTACAGAAATAAGTAACATCTTGAATATCAAACTGATGGTGTGTTCACATTAAGCCCATGCTGAAATCACATGGGGGTTTTCTGAGGTTCGGTGTTCAGTTTATGCCTCTGAAGAACCATAATCTTGTACCTTGAAGGATCTGCCCTTTACAAAAGAGTGTGTAACTTAATGTTGCAGAGCTTGCTAGGGTACGGAAAGCAGGCTCTGAACCTTGTTGATTTTGAGTACTGGAAGGATAAGTTATTCTGAGACAAGCTTAAATATGTACACTCATGGGATAGGAGTTCCAGTAAGGCCCCTTAATTGTCAAGAAATACAATGACCCGAAGTAGTCATAAGTCACTTATATAGTAGTTATATAAGCAAGCAGTTTTATTTTAATTGCCTTTATCTTTAGTGACCTTTTTTTAATGTAAAGATAACCTTGGAGGGCTACTTTTCCTCCTTCCTCCTTTTCCTTGCTGACCTGATATGCTGCTTCATGCAAAACTTTTAGGACCTCCAATAAACTTAATAACACTGCAGAAAACTTGGAAGGTTGTTCTCTCTGCTTTTGTCTGTAATACTAACATTATGGGAGTCCAATTACAGTTTGATCTCTTCTTGCACCCTGGGGAGATCTTTTTGGCATTGTTGGTGTCTGTTTAACCTTGAGCATGAAAAGAGAATTCTGAGAAGCATTCATACCACCACAGATATGCTTCTCCTCACAGACACAAGTGTCATTCTTTAATTTTAGTGTGTATATATTGGTAACAGGCACTAATGCCTGGAAGGTTGGTCATCTGAGATGTAGGCATGGATCTATTCAGGCTGCAATATTCACCAAATACAATATGTACGATGTGACTATTTCATAGTGCAGGGAGCATTTTGGTGGTGGGTTATTGGTTGTTTGTTGTTGTTTGGTTGGTTGGGTTTTTTAATAAGAAAAAAACCTATATAAGATAGTGTACCTTTATTAAATTCCCTCCTCTAGTCAGATTTGGTTAGGGATATACCCGAACTTCCATTATTGCTGAGGAAAATCAGCAAGTATGTCTTGTTATCGCTGATATTTGCTCCTTGCTCAGTGTGTGCATGTAACACTTAAGAGCATAACTGAATGTTATAAGCAAACACTTTCAGGGTCAGGATCCCACAAAATAAATACAGTCCGTGCCAAATCCCACCACATATTCCTGTGGCTGGCAAAGATAAGCTCTAACCCCTGGAAGCCTGGAAATCCAAATCACTGTAGGGCAAACTTTCCAGCTGTCATTGGGTTTGAGAGATGCCCTTCATTTTGGAGCTAATTTTACTTCTGGCCCACACAGGCTTGAAGTTGGCTCACTGTGCCTATTGTCAATTTTTTATGGGAGGAAAGCTGAATCATGGAGCGGAGAAGTTGGGAAGTGTTATTGCTGGAAATGAGCACGATTAGTCCATCAGTTAGACATGTCCTGGGTTTATGAGCTTTTCTCATCAGGTCTCTTTCTTTCTTAAAGCACTGCCTGTAACAACCTGAAAAAGTTTCTAAATGGTAATAGAGCTAAAAGTTGTTTGCTCAGTGAAGAGTGTTTGAATTCTGACTGTGTTCTGATGTTTTATTGTTTGAGTCCATTTTATATTAATTTCCAGTAACTGTCCTTTCATTTTCAAAATTGAAACTCGAAAAATCGTGGCGAAATGCAGTCTGAGTATGTTCTGAATATAATACAGTTGGCATCAAGTTCCTGTTTATGTATGAACAGCAAACATTCTGTAAATGAGTCTTTCTTAATTGCTTTTCACCAAATTGATATATGGTTAACTAATCTGTCATCTATCACTAAGCAGCACTTCTGTTTCATTCAATCTTTTCTAGTATATGTGAGCATGTATATGCTTATTCTTTTTAAAATTTTGAAAGCAAAATAACATATGGGAGGGGGGGAAAAAGCAGGTTCATATTTGCATGGCAACAATTTGAATATTTAATTGAACCCTTTTGTGCAAGACCACGGGTTCCGAGTGAGATTTCTGTCCCCCAGTTTCTGGTCTCATTTTTTTCTCTACTGTGAAAATAAACATCTGTATCATGATTTAGTAGATGCATAATTTGGCGGCTCAGTGTGATGGAATACTGTGAATTTCTTTAAAGAAAGGCTCTAAAAGGTTTCAGTCAATGAACAGGTTCACCTGCTTAGAAGGAACACATAACTCCAAAGTATATGAGACTAATTGTTGCTGTATGGTACATCAATGTCCTAAGGGAGAACTTTATCCTGTAAACATTAGAATCCATGCCCAAGAAGTGGTTTCCCAGCATCCAGTGTCAGGAACACAACGTATGGGAGAAGAATTTATGAAACTCATATGTCAGAGCCCTCCAAGCTGCTTCTGGTTCCCTGAGTGGCTGAAACAGACATGGATTTTCTTGGCTGGAATTGGAGGGTCTGCGGGTGCTCAGCACTGACCTTCACAAGAAGGTATCAGGGAAGTATTTAGGGCATGGATTATCTTCACTGGGTAAAGGTGTTTGGGGCATTTTACAGGTTCAGCATTTGCAGGCTGATAGGAAACACAAGGTATGGGAAATCCTAACGCTGTTTAGGGGACCAGTTAATACAGTGCTGGGGCACAGTCTGTGTATGAATTGGAATTATTTATGCAAAGCAGCAGGCAATCACAGGAAGGTGAAATTTGCAGGCTTTGGGATGTGGTGTTGGAAGGAGCTACAATCACAGATCACAGGCAGTAATGACTCATTTCTGTTTACCTCAGTAATTAAGTGGGATTCAGTGGTGATACTGTTTAACTGCAGCCCAATCAGAGCAGCTCATATTGGTCAAGTTAATAAAAGTCATTACTTTATTCATTACTTGACTTGGAAGTAATGATTTGCAGCTGTAGTAACTCCCAGCAAAATTGGGAACCAATATAAAGGAGCAGGGAAAAGGTTCTCAGTGGATAAACACTAAGCAATTCTAACACACTAATATTTATATCCATACAGCACAAATTATTTTACTCATATAAGAAACTACAGTGCAAAGGATGCTTGTTTAAAAGTAAAAGCTTAAATGAGCCATGTTGCACCTGAGTTTAGTAGTAGGCATATATATGTGTGTATCTATATAGGTACAGACACAGACTATGTATTTCTGTAGGAGCTTTTTTGGCTGACCAAGGAGACAGAAGCAGCTTGGAGAGTCATGTGATGGACTCTGTAATTGGTGGCTGCTGGAAAACAGTGAGGCAGAGCTTCATTTAATTAATACAGGATATATAAGCAATAGTTAAATTTCCAATGTAAATGTGTACTATTATTTGACCAGCACACTGTAAGAACCACTGTCCTGACAAGTGTACCTGATAGTTTCCTCTGTGTAGTGGTGGATAATGATGTAAATGTTTCCCTGTAGCAAAGGGAAAGCATTATTTGCTTGGCTTTGTAGCATTATGGATAGCATTTAGTTTCAAGTTTTCTGTCTTTCGTAGCATTCCCAAGTGATTTAGTTTGCTCACTGCCCAGTGAGACACACTCTCAGGACAGAGCATGTTACATGCTTAAGTGGCAGAATTCTTCTTGCATTAAGGTCTCAGCAGGGATTGTGGAAGGGAGCTCTAAAATATCCTGTTTCCTGTAAAATCCCGTAATTTGTAATCACCGTGTTGAGTTACATAATGTAATGAGAAGCAAAGTTCACCCACAGGATATTTTATTTACATGGTGCAAATAGAGAAATGAGTACTGTGGTAAGCCTTGCCATAGCAGTGACTCCACAGAACCATGAATAAAGTGCTGAGAGAGCATGGAAAGGCTGTAACTGCCTTACTAACATCAACCTGTTCTTGGATTGATTGTCATCATTTTCTGATTTATTTTTTCCCCCACCACCCAGTATCAGATATTTTCGTGAAAGAAATTATTTTTCCTTGGTGTTAGTCTGGGAAAGCTGTTGAAAATAGGAGCATTTAAAAGATAGATTTTGCTGTTAAATATGGGGAGGTGGCGGTTGTTTTAGTCTTAGCTCTCACTAAATGGGAGCTTTTATGATGGCTTGCTGCTGTTCTCCCAAGCCAGTTTTCCATCTGGAAAACAGCCAAAGTCAAGGTGCATAAATAGTACATGTGTGTAGATATTTCCTTACATTTACTGGAGCAATTCCTGATAGTCCTTGTGGCAGAAGGAAGGCTACAACATGTACAGGATATGCTTTCAGTAAGTGTAAAGTATTCTGTAGCCTGAAGAATGATGAAGGAAAGGAACCCTTTTGTTGGTGGGTAACTTCCTACACTCCAGGAGGAATTTCTAACAAGAGCTGAGTACCTGAATGACTCTTTACTATCCTTGTAAATATAAACATGTGAACTTCATAAACCCCATGTGCTATTAAACACAGTGTTAGTGATTGATTTCTGCCAGATTGTGGATTCAGACAGTGATGCTGTGAACTAATCAGTGTAAACTCATGCAGCAATGAAAATGGAAGGTGTTGTGTATTAAGGCATTTGAAATGCCCATTTCTAAGTCCTTCCAAAGGCTCTGCTATACTGTCAAGTCCTCAAATACATGTTGGTGTTTCTGTAGGTTTCAGCATCCAACAGAAGACAGTTACCCAATAATTATCCAGTTGCATTTATTCTTCTAGCTAAAAAGGAAATTTCAAATTTGATAAAGCTTTGGATTACTATAGATCGCTAGTATTTGTTATATTAAATAGTATTTTAATATATTAAGAGTACAGAACATATTTTAGCATGAATGGGTGTTTGTTTTCTGAAATGTTAAGTATCTGTACCATTCCAGGAGAAAAAGAATCCCATTTCTATTAAGATATGCTGAGTGAGTGTCCCTGTTCCCAAGCAACGCCCTTGGCTGGTGTTTGCATTTCTTTGGTCTGTTTCTAAGAGACAGTCATGCCCACATTGAGAGCAAGTGCATGTATGACAAAATGTTTTCATTAGTGTGCTCGCAGAATCGCACATTTCATGTGATGGGAAACAGCACTTTGCATTAGGAATATGATGTTTTCCTTTTCCTTTAACACCCATTGCCAAGGAGCCCACCTGGAGGGAAACTGCTATTACCTGTACAGGCATCTCCATAGAGGCAGTAACTCTCCTTCCTTCCTCCCCGTAGTGTCCATTCTGTGTGTCCTTTTGCTCTTCTCCTCTTTCCATCTGAAATGTCTGACCAAATCACCCAGTAAGGCCTGCATATATAGACCTTTGCATGCCCTATAAGGTCTAGAGACTCTGAGGTTTATCTGTGTTGTGCTCAGTTGAAGGAGGATTCACCTGTTCGGCTAAGGATGATAACAAATAAGTCTTCAGAGGTTTGACATTCAGGTTGGCAAACAGAAAATAGTCTTTCATGTAGGATAGGAGCCCTAACAGGAGAGTCAGGGTTTATATTGACTGCCACTGTGTTTCTCAATGTGCAGGTTTTAACATACTTGTATAGCTTTGGTGCAAAAGAAATACTTCCTTAGATGGAAACAGAATCTTTAACCAGAAAAGACTAAGCACTCCTCTGTTTCCCCTTACTTGTGGAAAGCATTGCTGCCATTTCTGGGTTGATTTCAGTCTCATCTTCCCCACCTCATTTCCTTTTCTTCCTTGATTGTTTCAAAGAACCACATTTTTCTAGTAACACCTGAATGTGATGCATAAAACTCAAATACTTTCTTTTGAGGTGGTGTTTTTCAGAGCACACCCATTTCTGTCATCAGCAGTCAGTGTATTAGTTCAGAAACTCTCTGAACTCAACAGTGGTGTGAGCTTGGGAGCAAAAGTGGACATGTGTGGGTCCCTCGCACAGGTCACACTGGTGTGTGTCATCACTGGCTCTGTCCATTTTCCTTATGGCACAGGGTAATAAAAAAGGGAGGGAGGAATTTCCCTCTCACATTGATAAAGTTTCCTGGTTTTTCCCTGTGCCGTGCCACATCCAAAGATGCCGTGTCATGTTTATCCCAGTCATGCTGAGGACACCTCACTGTTTCATATACTAAGGGCTGAAAAGCAACAAAAAATAGCTTTAGGTTCCCAAAGTGAGTCAGCTCTCTATTCACAGCTTGAGATATTTTATAATTATAGCTAACATACTATCTGTGTATGCACAGACTGAACTATTTCTTCCCAAAACCAGTGAAACTCTTTTCCTCTCAAAGGAAGTTGCTGTGCAAAATGAGAGATCAAGCACATTAATTTAAAAGGCATGTGACACACCTGGGAAGAGAGGTATTTAATGACTGATTTCATGAATCACAAGTGCACACAGCTGATTCCTCACTGATTTCTTGTGAAATATCTGAACACACATAAATGAAAACAGAGAATGCAAATTATACAGTAAAGCTAAAGAGAGGGGAATGTGGGGATTTATTGTGGAGTTACAATAAGCCTGCTCGCTTACAGGCTGGCTCTCTCTGCCCTAAAATGTGGAGTGTGACTGGAGAAGGGAGAAATGTTGTGATTAAGAGAAGGGCAGAGCATTCCTGTGAATTCTAAAATAACACTTTGGGCCTGGCTGTCCCTTTGGGCTGGCATAGGTTATCTTGCTGAGTAAAGGCAAGAAGCCCAACATCCTTCCTTTGATGTCTTAGATGGTAGAGGAAATAGCAGGCTGGCCTAAGGCAGCTGGACAAACTGTAGGGAGATTTCTTGAGGCATTGGGCATTGATTGTTATGGATTCGAGCTATGCAGATCAAGTTGCTGCTAAATTCATGGGCTATTTGACTTCACTAGGATTTAGCTTGAATCCCAGGTGAAAAGGCTGTTTCAAGGGTGACAGCTATGCTGACTAGATTGCTCATTCAAATTTTACAGCTGATGACCCTCAACAATATGAGGATGTTTGGTTACATGTTTATGTGATGCTGGACACACAGTCTAAGTACAGATGTGTTATACGCTCTGTAATGGTTGGAAGCTTGGTAGCTTTTTATCAAGATGCTATTGGAAGAGCTTGCATTTAAGAAAACATTGTGACTTCCATAGAAGTGTCTTTTTCCCTAACACTTTCATGGTTTGTATAGCAGATACGTGCTGTATAGGCTGGGGTGGGTTTTTTGGTATTATGAAAAAACCACTGTTGCTCATGTAGCTACACAGGATAGCAGATCACCGTGGGACAGCATGTCTGATGGAGTTAAATTTTTGACTCTTTCTTGCTTGTATAGAGTCATCATTAGATGTGTGAGATGAGGAATTGCACTGCAGGACAGCTCTCATGAAAATTCAGCTGTCTGGCAGGTGATTCACAGGTAGCTGTAAGCATGAGTGATTTGAAAGCAGCAGGTGAACTTCCCTTACAGCAAATTGCCAAACAAATTTGTTGAGAATAAATCCCTCTTAGAGTTGTTTAAAGATGCTGAGAACTTATCTGGCACCTTCCCACTGTTGTTTTAAATCATGATTAGTAAGACCTTGGTTTTAAGAGCATACAAAGTTTCTCATAAAATCTATGCAAGACACTGATTAGTAAATGAAAATGAGAAAAGAGATCTCAGGTATCCTTCCTGGTGCTGCTGGCACTCCCACTTTGGATAGAATCCAGGCAAATGTAGTAACAATGCAAATGGTTTTATCTTTGTTGCCAGGTGGGAAAAAAAAGCTTGAAATCAGATTAAGTCTGTATTTGTATTGAGAGAAAAAAGTCACGTAGTTTTGGACAAATATTTGTCAGTGACTATACAACCTCGACCAAGCCCTCTGTGGGGCATTGGTTCCTGTGAGAAATGCAGAGTCCAACCTGTGTTTTTATTCAAACGTGGGATCAACCCTGTCTGGTTTGTGATGTTAATGCAAACCCGCCTTTGAGCCAGTGCTTAAGGATAGCTAAATGCTGAAAGGTCAAAGCAGCACCTTCTACATTGCAAGATGGTCTAGTTAAGTTTTGTTGGAAATGGGAAAAGAGATGTCTGCCTGTTCGATGAAAATCACAGAAATATTGCAGATAACTAGTCTAAAGCCTATCAAAATTACTGGATGAATTGCTGAAGAAATAGGATTATAATAAATGACAAGAGAATCTTATGTTAAATGAAAGTATCAATGGATTATTAATCCTCTTTAATAATGAAAATACCAACACAAATCAAAGCATTTAACTAAATAATTCAGTTAATGGATTAGTTATTTGTCACTGGTGTCAAATATGTGAACAGATTACCTGTTTTGCATTTAATATATTGTGACACCTTTTTTTAAAATAAAACAAGTGCCTACTGCCTTCAAGATTTTGATTATGCTGCAAGTACAGCAGCGTGTACATTTTAATGACTCACACAGCAGAGCGGGTGTCAAACCTCACAACAGCAAAACATGTCTCCACAATGATGAGAGAACTCGGGCTCCAGTTCCTGAGAGCTTCAGCTCTGGCTGGAGAAACAAAGTTTGAATGACAAATCAAAGAAAGCAATGCTTAAAACAAAGGGGAAATTGCAGGTAACAGGCTGTGGAGAGAAGCCACTTCTAATGAAACGAAACACACATGATTGAAGAGGGTAGATAAAGGAAGATTACAACAGAAGAGAGGAGCAGGTCAAATACAATGAGTTATGGGAGACCTTGAGGAAGGAGATCAGAGAGGACATTACGAAATAGTGTGTCAACATCATATGGGGTACTCTCAAATGAGAGAACTACAAGAGGATAAGAAGCTTTTGATGTGGAGGTACCAGCAGATGTTCTTTCTGAAAGACAATGATTACACAGTGTGCAAAGAGCTGGAAATGGAGCCCCACAGAGTGCTGAAGTGTCACCAGTGACTGTATGCACACAGCGCCAGAAATGCTCGGTGCAAACATCTACCACTTTCCATTAGAAATGAGAGATGTGGGCAGTAACTTCCTTTCACTTTCCCTTTCCCTGTTTCCTCTCGCCACTGTAGAGGATATTAAAAGAAGCAGAGTTAAGTCAGCCCATACCACAAAACCTGGAAAACTAGCGCTTAAAAATGCCTCAAAGTGTAAGATGTATTTTAAAGGCTTTTGTTGCCATTTCTTAGTGTAGTAGAGAGCATTAAAAACCCTCTGTCTCCAGCATTTGTGACTCAGCATGGTCAGGGAAGTGCGTTATGTTCTGCAACATGATTACAGTGCAGTTGCAAGAAAGAGGAAAAGGAGTCAATGACTTTTTAAAACATTTCAAAGGCAGCTACTGTTTGGCACTGAGGCTTCAGAGTGCCACTATATATAGTGTGTTAATTACTATCTCAAACCTCATTTATGAGAGGAGCGGACTAGGAAAAAAGTTCTCTACAAGAAAAAGTTAGTTTGCATGTCTCAACTTTTTAAATTTGCTTTTATTGGAGTCTGTGTATGAGAAAGGAGTCGTCCTTTGTTTTGCGATTAATATTAATTAGAAACATTCTACGCTAGACTCTGCAAGGGAACCTCTTTAACAGGGGGAACCTAATGCTTGTGAAATGGCTTTTAGTCATTCAGCTTTCCATGGGGAAGATTGCCTTCATCTTGCCTAGGGGGTGACATGTGTGGATCAGGCCTGAATTCTGTCTCCACTCGCCCTCAAACAAGCTGGTGAGGAGCAGTGGTTTGGAGCAGTGGCTGTGTAGCGCTGCTGTGCCGGAGCCCTCAGTCACCTGTTGGCAGAGGGCAGTTCCGTGATATTGGTCATGAAATCACCCTGAGTGCTGAGCGCCTTCCACCAGGACGGCTGGTGGCCTCACTGGTACGTGCCACGGGGGCTTGTGCTTTCTCTTCCATCTTTCCAAGGTGAGAACAGGATTTGGTTTCTCCTGTCGTGGACAGAAAGCACGTCTCCATCCAGCCATCTGGAAATATTTTACACATCGGATACTATCCATCCTCGTGCTGAGCATTTTCCTGCTAACCAAACTAGGGAGTACCTTTTCTTTTAAGATAACAGAAATAGAACAGAATGAGTCCTGGGAAGGTAAAGGATAGCTCTCCTTCAAAGTGGACTTAAAGGCATGTAATTAAAAATACTTCTGGAAGCTTTTTCTTCATGGTGTTCCCAGCAAAATGAACGGGAAGAAGCTGCAGTTCTGTGTTGGAGATGGTAATACTGATGAACAAAAAAGGTTGAAGTTAATTTTTGGTCAGCACCAAGAGAGAATGTGTTTGTGTGACACACATTTTCAGAGGGGTGTATAAGTTACAGGTCTAGGTTTATTTGCAAAATGGCAAGAATGAAAGGCTGAAACTTCACTGTTTGTACAATAGTATTTATTTTTGAATTTCATTGCTTTCTGCACAGTTTAGAGGGGCAGCAGATTATGAGAATTTTATCAAAATATTACATTTTCATATTGTAGGTATCCACAAGAAGGAACTTTTTTAATACCTCAAAGTAATCTTTATTCTCAGGTTGGGGCAATATGTATCCCCCCCTTTGGAATAATTGTAGCAAAAGAAAGTAGTTGTGTAAGCAAAGGAATCTTTGAGCATCAAAAAAATTTGGTCAGAATTCATTTCATGCTCCCAGTGAATGATTTGCTCAGTTCCAGCTAAGCTAGGCTTATTTCCTCATGCTGACTTCTACTGTCTGCTTGGAAAATAATCATAATTCTGCCTTCCTTTCGTTGAGTGTTTCACACGGTTCCACTAAGTTGTTTATACTCATTGAAATTTCAGGTGTCAGGTTGCATGTCATAAAATGTAATAAAACTCAACATAAAT
Organism: Sclerurus mexicanus; assembly: GCA_013396755.1. NCBI lineage: Eukaryota > Metazoa > Chordata > Aves > Passeriformes > Furnariidae > Sclerurus > Sclerurus mexicanus. The sequence continues at coordinate 566,068 of VWZF01002766.1, read as the reverse complement.
GACAGAAAACACCAGTGGTCCTTAAAATGTAAAGCATAATATATCCATTTTACTGTCTTATGCTTGCAATCAGTGATGATACTGCAATAAGCAGTGGACCATGAAATTTTTTGACTTGAGAAATTTCCAGAAGATTATTTTAAGCCATTCAGTTTCTGAATAAGGGGGTTTTATTCTATTTTTTGTTAGAGAGGTTTATGGCAATTGTGATCTTGGTAACTTGTCTATCATTTTGATTAAATGTTTGAATTTATATTAGCATGTCTTTACCAATAGGTCAATTTTAGTGTGCTTGGGTATTTAGTCCTCTAAAGTATCTAGACTCAAGTTTCCAAGCTCTTATAGTGGTTTCCTAATATGCCAAATAAACAACTTGTGTTAAGCTTTAGTTCTATTTTCATTTGAAGAGGTTTTTAGAGTCAGCCAGGAGTCTCTTGAATTGTAGGATCATGTCACAAATTAAGACTTAAAGTATATCCAGTTATATATAACAATGCTATATTTTAACATTGTTTTTTGGATAGTTTATAATTATTTTAATTAAATCCTAAACAACTTTCTCAGTAAACATGATGTACAGGAATCACAGTAGGAAAGTAGTGCCTCCTGTCTTTTCCCAAAAGAGATCAAACCCCCAAACCAGATTGCAACTTTTCTCTTACCAATATTTTGTTTCTCTGGAAGAAACATGGATCAGCCCATTTAAATATAAAAGGAAGGAATCCAAATATAGTTACCCAAGGGTGTGTAGGAAGCCTGGGGCCATGGGAACAGGACTCTGAGGGCTGAGGTCCATGACACAGGTTTCATACAGTGGGTGGCACTGCCTTGTGTGAATGGCTTGGGATCTCTTTACTTAGCCAGACCAACTGTGAAATGCAGCTAATAAAGCTTAACCACCCTTGTAAAGTGCTTTGAGGGCTACGTATGAAAAAGCCATGTGTGAATACAGAGCAAAGACAGACTGGTTTTTACCTTCCCTTGGTGAGTAAATAGGAAGGAAGATCTGAGTGATTTATTTGGGTGACACAGTAGTTACTGACTCTGAAGCTGCAAGACGTGGGTCTTCATTTCAGGTCTGATGCTTCAGGGTGTTCTCTAGTGGGAGGAGAGCTGTCCTGACTCCACATGCAGGTATTTTAAGTGTTGGAGCTCTGCATTTTTTAGTTATGAGCGAACAGAATTGCAGCTCTACAGCTACAAGTGAGTTTGGCCAGCGTTACTCATTCCTTCTGGAAGTTAATACCCTCTCTTATATATTGCCAGACATTTCCCTTTGTTTAGTACACAAGAGAAATTGAAGTAAAGGCAGCTTTTAAGACTGGAAGGCTTTGCTTTCTCAGAAAGCACTGCTGAAAAGCAAACTAATGTGCCAGTAAGAACATTTCCTCACCTGTCACATCATACCCATGTGAGCACTTAAGGCAAGGTAATGAATAATTACCATCTCCATTGTACACTGGGCACAAATAAATTATTCCCACAGGTTTATATGACGGTAATGTAATCTTTACATCTGAGAATTGATTCAAGACTTCATATATCTTATCCTAAAGAAATGCAGACTCCTGATCAGGTAACTGACACCAATACCACACAGATTACATCTTTACTGTTAGAACTACTTATTTCAGGCTCTGATGTAGACCTGGACTGCACCGAAGGTCAAGTGGTGGGAATTTCTTGCTTTTTAAGATGCTTCACAGGCTTTAACAAGGTTAGTTTTCTGCTTGCTTTTGCTTCCCCCACTATTAAGGATCTGATACTTATGTCTTGTCACAAGGTAAACTGTGTTCTGTACCTTAATGCTGATGCATCTTCAAACACCCCCGTCATTTTAGTTACCCTGTGCCTATAGATGGTACCGCTAAGAAACTGCATGCTGACTATGATTGTATAGGCACTATCTGCTTCTCACTGTTTCCTTAATCCTTCCTATAGAATTATGAAATATAATCCTATTTTAATCTTCTTTGCCAGTTCTAGACCTATTTCCATGTGCAGTCAGTAGTATATCAATTAATAGTTTATAGCTATTAAATGTGTTTTGGTCTTTTATCTTAATAATAGGTAAAACTAGATATAGAAATGTAAACAATATTGGAAACTATTGTTCTAATTACTGCTGAAGGTGTCACCATTTGCCACTTTCTTCTTTTTTAAGAGTAAAACCACATGAAAGTGATTGTTCTGCTTTGTGGAACACTGATAGAAGAAAAAGATTGTGCTTGGCAGATATTTTGTGCTATCCATTACTTTATGTCACAATTTTAAGTCACTGAATAAGGTGATTGTAGCTACTACTGCCCTCTTTAAAGATAAACCCGTTGACAATAACTTGGCTGTAATACAGTATTGTCAGGAAATGCAATATGCTTTACCTTTGTGAGAAAACCTCTCTAATTGGAATCGCTGGACCTTGACTTGCTTGTCACAGCTATATTCAGGGTGAAGGTGAAATCTTTAAGAAGGCTGATCAGGAAAATTAGACTGTGGCTTCTCTGAACAAAAACATTATGAGAGGACACATTCATAGAAAACATCTTTCTGATTGAGTTTTTTTCCCCTTCTAATATGTGGGGAGAACAATGGGCAGGGAGCAGAGGGAGCAAGAGAGACAGATGATGGCATTTGAACAGTTTGACTTGTTACAATTCAGTAATTAAAATACAGGAAAAATAAACAACTACTCTTGTTTCTTGGGCTGGAAGAGTTAATAAATATCTCACACTTGGGAACAGGTGGAGGAATTGCAGCTAAAGCCATTGAGCTTAATGAGAATTAGTCATGCATTCTGATTGTTCAGATATTGGATGAGGGACCTGCAAGGCAAGTGCTTTTCCTAAGCTCCTAAAGTCGGGATAATAAATAGAAACAAATCATCTCCTAGTGATTAGTAGACATGTATAGAGAGAATTCATAACAGCACAACAAGACAGTTTCATTGCAGCATAGCAGAGCCATAGCTGAGACACGCTCCTCTGTATCTCATATTATTACTGTTATTATTGTTATCTAGGAATTCTGGCAGCTGGTTTTTAATGTTTTGCTAAAGTATGAATAAAACCAAAATCAGCTCAACATGAACTACGTGAGTTGCGCTGTTGGTGGAGGTCAGGGCAGGAATAGGAGGAAGGCTCAGAGTTGGCTTTGCCTGCCTCGGTCCTGTGCAAAGCAGTGAGTGCCATGAGAGGTGCAGGACACGAGCTATGTTGGTTTAGTAGCACAAACAGGTTATGGAGCCTGTGGTGTGCAGGAGATGGTGGAAAACTCCTGGAAATTAGCTGGTCAGTTATTGACATCTTGGTATTCCCAGGCAAAATAAATAATTAGTTGACCTGAAGTGATCTGTAGGTTACGTTCCTAGGGTTGTTGGCTGGAATTGCTCATCATAAGTCTTCAAAGCATTGATCAGCCACATTTTTAGGTTGGACTAAGGCTCTTAATTTACGTTTTTAAATCCTGACAGATTTCTCTCAGTAACTTGTGCATATGCAACTCTAAGAATTTTAGTATCTTTTATCATTAGAGTGTAAAACAATCAGATGATTATTTTAGTTATGTCTTTCCTTAATCCTGGGAGCCTTCGATGACTGGTTAGTGCGAAGCTAAATAAAATACTTGCTGTAATATGATGGGTTTACATTACATCCTATTGAGAAGGTTGGTCTCTGAGGACCAGCTCTCAATGCATGAAGAACTGTTGCCTCATGTAAAAAGATTACGTGTGTGAATGTGTATGTAGATATTTGCTCTCACTGTTGCCTGCATGTAATAGAGATCACTAAAAAGTGAGCATTGATTCTCTAGTGAGTGGCTCGGAAAGGTTTGTTTAGGCTCCCAAATTATGATTATTTTCAAGTTCAGGAGTATTGGTAAATGAGGAAAATATGAATTATTAAAACTCAAAGCCAAATGCAAGCTTTGTTGCTTGTTGAAACTGTAACTAAAATCTTTGCTGTTACACTGTGTAACTCTTATTCTTAAGTAGAGGTTTTTATGACAGAGCTGAAGGAAATGGGAAAACATAAAATCAAACAGAAATTACTAGAGATTAAATAGTTTTTATTGCCAAATCAGCAACACACAGCTAATGGAAAATATTTTCTACAGACAGATGGGATAGTCAGATCCCAGGAGCATAAGTATGAAGTATCTGTTAAGATTCTATTTTATACATTTGCATATAAATATAAACATCATTAGTAGGGGCTAATTGCCCTGTAGGAACTACAACATGAGCATTAGAATCTTCAGGGTTGCTGTTTTTCGTTGGTTTTTGAGGGGGGTTAAGTATCTCTATTACCCATCGTGTTTGGTACTGCATGGCTGCCATGGATAATTACGGCCATTAAGAATCTCAATCACAAAATCAAACCCATTTGGACCGGCTTCCAGGGCCGCCCAGCACAGTAAGTAACCATTGTTTGGCTCATGCATATTCAGAAGAGTACTTGATTTGACTTTCATAGTAGGGGGCTTGTAAAAAGCTCATCCACATATTAGCCCCTACAGCAGACCGAGCATCTAAGGTAACTGGATACTGTGCATGACCCAAGTCTCTCTGAAAAGCAGGGCGTAAAGCAAGGAATTACATATTGGAGCTCCTCAGAAGGAAAATAGTAGTGTAAAAAGATGGGATTTCAAGTATTTAGGTCTTTTGGTTGTCCTAGTGCCAGAAAAGGTCAAGTATCTGTGCTGTGCAAGGCTTGGTTAATATGCCCCGTTGCTGGGCAAAGAGCAGCTGAGTCATCTGTGAAGAATAGGGAGGACTTGGATATAATATTTGGGAGCCTGTGAGGTGTGTGATAAAGGCAGTGCTATCAGCACAGTGGTGTCGGTAAAAAAACCTATTAATGTTTCAAATATTGCTGTGTTATTTCACATTTGAAAACTTGAATGATGTTTGATTCAATCTTAAGCTCGGACAAGACCTTGTTGACATTTAAGAAAACCCTACCAAACCAACGAAAGCCCCATGGTCATGACATTCAGCTAAAGTTTGTTGTTGTGGAACAGAAGTGCTAAAGTATGAATGAGAAATAATGCAAAAAAAAAAAAACCTTCTAGGAATCTTCCACTTTAAAAAACATACAACCAAATAATATCTAAAAATGAAGTCCTTGTTGTTGAAGTACAACATCTGCTTCCCCTGACCTGCCCAGAGTGGGATCCGGGAGCCACTGGTTTTGGCTGCAGTGACTGTCAGAGAGTCATGGCCACTTCTGCTGGTTTTTCTTCCTTCGTATGTTAATTTTCCAACTCATCTGTCTCTGCTTCTATGGCTAGCTGTTTTATTCTTCTGCTCACTGTTCCTGGCAGGTTTTTCCTTGTCAAGTGATGAACACTTTCTGATACTGGTTCTTAGAAAATAGCACTGGGGTTGAAGATCTGGGGGCTTTGGCCTGTACTGTTATTTTCATGCATAACCTTCTCTTCGTGTATAGCTGGTCAGGGCCACAGGGAGAATTCTTCCCCACCTTTGAGTGCTGTTTAACACAGTGGTCCCTAATCTCATTAAAGGGCAACTTTGTGGCTCAAGTACCTGTGCCAAGTCAGGGAAAGACCTTCCAGCAGTCAAAGAAGAGAGATGAAAGCTCTGGACTGCCTGCGTAAGAGCCAAATGTGCATGCATGGAATGCCTGTAACCCTGGGAAGCGAGCCCAGCCCAGTAAGGCTGCATTTGTGCATGAACTAAATGAAAAAACAAATATTGGGGAATGCGATGAACTGCTGATTTTTAACAGGTGTCATTCTTGCAACAAAGTTAGAAGGCCCCTTTGAGAATCTCTTGGAAATCTGCAGTCGTAACCGTGGATGGTGTTAACCTGTGTGAGTGGCATAGCAGAGAACCCTTAGGACGGAGCAAAAGCTGGTTGTGTAAGTGTTGATGAGGTGCATTTCCCTGCAGCAGCAAGGGGCTGAATTCCTGACGGCAAAGAGGACTCCTGGTCTTCAAGCACTGAGACTAACCACTGTGAAAGTATAAAGCTTCTGTCTTCAGTGGAGTAGTATGAGGGGGGAAGTCCTTCAGTCCTACTCGCTGCACTAATTGGCATAAGACACTCCTGGTCTTCTGACAGTGTGAAGTTCAAAGACATTTCAGCATTAATTGGGTGTGCTTGATCCATTCACGAGTTTGAGTATATGCCAGATGAAATATCTCATGTACAGCCCCTGTTCCTGTGCATGGGCACCACTAGTGAGTTTAAAACTGGTTTTCCAGATTATTCATAAAGGTGTTGTGTGCCACGATTAAAAGTAAATTGCAGTGATAGGTAAATGTACTTTTTATTCAGAAATGTGTCCAAAGTTATTCTTTTCTTAAGGATACAGCTAATGGGTTCCCATGTAACAAACTCAGCAGACTTCCCTTTTTGGGAGCATGTGTGAGAAACTGCTTTACCTGCAGCTGTGTTTGGAACAGGAGTGTCTATTTACAGCTGTTAATAACCATTCCTTTTAGTGAATTCAGTAAAATACAGGCTTAAAGAAATGCAAGTCAACCCTTATTTGTCCATCATCCTTATGACTACCTCCACTACTGTTACAATAAGAAAATAGTCTTCAAGCACATGGCAGCTGCGTGTGGGAAAATATGGGAAAGGGAGCAGGGAAGAAATAAGATCATGGTGTAGTTAGAGCACTACCAGTAGCCATAGGCTTAAAAAGTACCTCTTAAATATGTTAATTGTAGGATGCAAAAGCACTTCAAAACAATCCAATCACCAGGCTAAACCCTGTTTAACATCAAGGCTGTGTGTAACAGAACAACAGGTTAAGTTCTTTTCACTTTGTATTTTGAAATTATTGCAATGTGATTTCAGCAATTTGCTAATATCAAAACAAATCATACTTTTTAAATAAAAGGTAATAAAATATACACTGCTGCTGCTATGCATAAGAATTAGTCTGCATTTTAAAATACTGACAGCATAAGGTAGTAAAATGGAGTGGGGTTTTGGGTTTTTTTTAGATTTTTGGATAGTTTTGGGCATCAGCAATATACTTGTAAAGAAATAATTTGTTGCAATAATGCAGATTTAATGGAAAACTACTCAATTGAAAAATTTTAGGTTATTCTCAGTGCCATCTAGTATCATCATTTTGTCATGTGAAGGTGCAGAGACACAGCACGTTGAATTGTGTACCTCTTCAAGCCACAGCAAATCGCTCAGGTTTTTGCCCTGCCGGAACTCTAAGTGGATTATGTGGTCAGAAATTACTTTTTTTAAGGTGTTCACACATTGCATTTTGCAGATGTCAGAGTGAATATTTGGTCTGGAAATTGTTTGTTTGATAAAATGAAATATGAAAGAGTTAATGCAAGATAGTCCTAGTGTACGGTTGGGAGGGAAGAGGATCATCTGGCTTCCTAATGCCCCTTCTGCTCCAGGCTCAGCGTGGTCTCCCAGTGGTCCCATAACTCTGAGATCTGGCCCAGAGGTTTCCTGGAGAGCTGTTGCTGGAGCCTTTGCAGAGAGCTGAGTGAACACAGCTCGTGCACTTGGGGGCTGCCCGAACTCCTGCTGCCGGGTGGGTGTTCTGCACTCCCACATGGGATGAGGTTTGCTCGAGTATCACACTTGAAGTATTTCTTCATCATTCTCCTGTGTTGTGGAGCTTTTGAATTTGAGGATTTTGTGTAGTTGATTTCTTTAAGAAGGCTGTTCATTGGTAATTGTCAGGCTTGTCTCCTCCCATTAAAAATGGGTAGCATTTCGGAGGTAGAAATCTTTCTGCTGCCTCGATTGCAAAACTTGAAAATCTCATTGAAATATCTGATGAAAGGATTATGGAATTAGTGAGATTTAGATGCCTGTACAATCCTTTGAATTCAGTAGGTTGAAATCACAGGAGATAATATTTCCTGGCTGGTTGAGGTTCCATTCTGTGTTCAACAGGAGGATTTTTGTTTAGCTACTCGCCACATCCCTTTGACCACCTTAAAATTACTATAAAAATTCATATGCTCCCAGTTTTCAACATATACTTGGAGTGAAAATTCTGTATCTTGGCAACCAGGAAGGGACAATTATTCTTTGGAAAAAGTCATTCTATCTGCCAAGATGAATTTATTATCATAATTCTTGCAAGGATATGTGAGTTTATTCCATATCTTCTCTTTGGCTCTCTTTACTGTAAGAGATATCCCAATTCATTGATATTGAAATCGGAGAAGTGGGTTTAATTCAACTGAAAGAAATATGTATCTGATGGTATAGAACAGCTCTTTATAGCATTTAAGGTTTCTTGTGCTTAGAGGGAAAAAAATGATCAATTTTAAGAAATTTTGAATTAAAATTACTCTGAATCAGAACATGGCATTTGTATGGGTTTTTTTATGCTGTGGACATGGGACTGCCCCCAGTAAAATGGCAAGAGATTGAATGCAGAGAGCCTTGTGCTTACAGTAGACAGCTGTTATTGCCTAAGTTAAATAGCAATACCTTTTCCTTTTCTAACTCTGCAGTCTTATAATTTAAGTTATACAAGAAAACATTAGTTCTTTGTATTGTTGTTCATTTAAATGCAGGACATAGACTTGAAGCAAAAAAGATAGAGGGGATATGTGAAAATGAGTCTGAACTTCTGAATTACATTAGAGAGGTTTAAGTTCTTCTTTGAAGGATGAAGACAGACGCAGGCTTAGGTATGTAAGATTAGCCACAGGACACCACCAGCTAAATTGATAAGTCATTTGAGAAGGAGTGAATGGAATAGTAGAATTTTAAGAAGAGGAATTTGCTGCTTAGGCTATGTTAGACTTCCTTCAGAAGTGGTAATGAAACCTGTTTTCAGGTCATGCCATAATGTGACCTTTTCATGGTGCTGGTGTAAATGAGTAATACTTGGGAAACATGGCCCAGGACACAAGCACAGGCTGAACGCTGGTCCTTCCCAGCCCAAGTTCTGTGTGTTTCTCTGCTGCTTGGGTTAGGTTATCACTTCCCATGGAGAGAGGAATAGCAGCACAATGAGCAGGACGGAGAACTTGATTGTTGTGGTTTATTTTTTCTTCCCATTTAAGGCAATTTTTACTCCATTTACGCTACCAAAGAGTGTCATGATGACTGTCTTGTCTGACAGGAAATCTTCTGGGCTTTCTCAAATGAGCATTTTCCAGCTTTGAGACAATGCAAAACATTACAGAAGCATGAGGAGAAGCTCACTGGCGGCTCAGCAGCCTCCCTGGGATGAGGGCAGCCCCGGAATGCTGTGCCAGCTGTGCCCCCCTGGGAGGGCCCTGTCCCAGCTCCACCTTAGCCCAAAAGTCATCCCCAGCCAGAGCTGCACAGCACGGGAACCGAGCTCTGCGGAGCTTCTCAACCACCCAAACTGCAACACGTGTTGCGTATGCAAATGGGTTTCAATCAATTTCCAAATTAAATTCAATCAGGTTACTTCTTTCACTATTCCGTGCCTGTCACTCGCTATCTCCACATGTCTGCTGCATTTGGTGCTTGGAGCAGGTGATTGTAAACAGGAACAGGGCTTAAGTACATCAGCAAGGCTGGCTGGCAGCATCAAGATGGCTTTTTAGCAATTCCTACTCAGACCTTTAAATCAAAACATATTTTTGGTAATTTTCATGAGTGCTTTCTTTGCAGTAGGGGTCTTGTATTTGGATTAATAAAAACCAAAAACACAAACCCACTGATTTTACAAAAAAGAAATAGAAATAGTTCTAAAAAACATGCAAGCAAATTGGGTGTTTGCATTTAAATAAGTATGTCCTGGTACTTGTTTAGGGTATTTTACTCAGTTTGTGTTACTGAGTAATAAATAAATTTTAAAAAAACCCAACAAACCACAAACAAAAAAAAACCAGTCAAGGGGTATTTTCCCAAAGGCTTGGCAATAAATTGTCATTTTAACAATCTTTTTTCCATTACCAATTTGTTAGAGGTTCATGCTTGCAAATGTGCCAAGATACATATACATCCATATGGATGTGAGGGCAGTCAGCTCATGATAACCTGACATCCAGTGGTTTTAAACCTGTGACCATGGGGCAAACAGTTTCATTATTAAGAATAGCTATACATGCTTTTGCCTCCCTTCCCCTGCTTTGAAAGCTCAGCTCCTGCTCTCACACTGGAGCCCTGTGCGTGTGAAACCCCCTCTGCCCTTGGGATTGCTGAAACACAGTTGTGTGTGTCCTCTTAAGCAGTTTGCATTCCCGTGCGTGGGGATTATTTGCATCTTCTGCAACTTGGGCGGTTTACAATGGGCATGGTTGTCCCAATCGCTGTCACGAGTGAGTTTGGTGTAAAAAAACAGCGTGTACAACACTCTGAGTAATGACACTTGCAAATATTTCTTGGGTTGTTTGAAAGGAAAAATAACTGAAGTCTTAGTTGTGCCTGGTGCCACTGGTTATGTCATGGTAGTAGGAAACATCACCACCTGGTATTACAACCTTTGGAATGGATCTACTCCCATTTCTGTGCTTATATTTAAAGTTTAGCTCTTTGTGTGTGTATGACTGAAAGGAAAGTTCAAACCAGTGACTCACTGTCATGGAATAGGTTACTGGATTATTAATATTTTAACATTTCCTTTGGCAAATATGAAAGCAATTGTAGCTAAGTATAGGAGTTAGTAGAAATAAACTGCTTCTGGGTGCAAGAAAGGTAATTGTTCTCTGATTCAGCAGCATTATTTTGAGTTACATATCAAAGGAAAGAATAATATTTCTTACATTCTATTAGGACCTCTTTCTATATGAGTCACGTTTGATAAAACTCTTTGGAGAAGGAAAAAGAGCAAGTTCATCCTAAATAATCATGATTTGCATACTCCTATTATGACAGCTGCATTACTCTGAAAAGTGTGCTGTGCTATTTCTATGGCTTCTGAAAACAAAAAAGGTGAATTTCAGACTGTAAAAAAAAAACAGAACAAATGTTCTCAGCATGTAATTAGGCCATGCATATCAGAACATTGTTCTTGTGACTGCTTTTATAATTTTTACATAGTTATTTCAGAAAGGTTAAAAATTATGCATGCAGTCTTTATTATATTACACACATAATTTGGAAGAAAAGCATTTCTCTGCACTAAAAATAATAAAGAAATAGATTCATTGTGTTGGGAAAAATTTATTTCTTGAGCATCAAATAATTTAATTCCTTTTTATTCTATGCAAAAAGTAATTTTATCCTGGGGGAAATTATTGCTTAACTACTGTTATGTATTCACTGGCAGTCTCAGCCACTCAGCCAAAGACAGTTCTAAAAAGGAGGTAGAGAAAGCTGATTGAAGTGAAATCCTTAAACTAAATATGAAAAATAGAAGACTTAAGGCTTTATATGTTCCTTTCACAAAGAGTCCATAATGTTCCTGACATTAGAAAAGCATTGAAAGTAGAACTGTGTGGGGACTTTATCGCTGTCCCCTTATGGTTGCTTTAATGTGTGACTGTTTGTGTGTTTGTTCCTGTGAGGACCTTTATTCATTTCCAGGATGGGCCCACTTTGGAAAAAAGTGATTCTTGGCAGGATTGAGCTTTTAGCCATTAATTAGTTTGCTTCTGTTATTGTTAGGTTAGGTTAATAACTGGAGGATGGATCAAGGGGCCACTAAACTGGATTTAAGTAGAGATCATTTTCCTAGGTGGTTGTCCTGCTGGAATACCAGCATTAGCACTCAACACAGACCTGTATCAACCCCCCTTCCTGCAGCTGAGCCTGCTGCCAAGTCCTGGCCACGGAGGTGGCACTTGGACTATGCCAATGGGGGTTGTACCAGTCAGGGGCAAAAATGGCTGTAGATGGACCTTTTCCAGCCTCATTGTATTTCCTTTACGTTGTACAGTGAAATTGTATTGTATATCCTTCCATAGGACCTATGGATTATTACTCTAATAGTTTATTTGAGTCCTGGTGCAGGTCAGTAGTTTGCCCCTCATTGCCTGCATGAGAACATGAGTGAGATTTCCTTCCACCTGTGTTTTGTGATGCAGTTCTGTTTCTCTATGTGTACCAGTAAAATCTGTTTGGATTTAGCTTTTTTCCCAATAACCTTCCAAGGAAAATCATCACATTTCATTGTTTATGCATACTTGAGAAAGCAAGTTGTACACAGATACTGTTACTGTAGGTATTGATCTTGCTTGAGATGGAAATCAGCTGGATTTAATAAGCCAATTTTTCCATCTCTATCTAAAAATCTCATTTTTAAAGTTAGTGGTAGTATACCGGTTCCCAAAAGTGAACTCTTATTCTCCAATCCTGTTCACTGCTGAAGAGGCTGCCTGGATAAACAGGCTTCCTCCTGTCATGAAATCATAATATGCATCATGACATTATATTTTGTTGTCATGGAAGCAGTTGCAGTGATATTCTTGATTCTGATGTGAATCTTAACAAGTCTTTTACCAGCCATCAAGTTCCAACCTGAGGGGCAGGTTCTTGCCTGAGTTATGCATTCGCCTTCAGAGAGCCTGTCAGTCATTCATTACCAGGTCCCATATCTGATAGAAACCAGCAATCCCACTAACCTGCACAGCTTCACACACCTCCTGCTCTCATTGCTGTGCTGAAGTGACTAGAAAAGTCACTTAAGGAAGCCTCTGCCATTAGCACAGGTGTTTTGTGGCCAGGTATATTTCAGGGAATAATGTCATGTGTGGAGCTACAGAGAAATTGTGGTGAACCTTTGGGTTTGTGAGATTTGGGATAGAGTGGTTTACACATTCTTATGGATGGCATTTACATTGACAAAATGGGGGCATTGCACAAATGGCAGAAATTGGCTTTGTTTTGTTATAGGCATCCCTGAGTCCTTGTTTTCTCTCTCTATTGGCTCTGTGACAGAGCTGTGGCTGCACCTTTGTGATACAGGAGGTGAGAACTCATTCCACTCAACTCACAGTGCTCAGTGTGCATCTTCAGTCTTCTCTTGGTTTGGTTGCAATAACAAATCCCCCAGTAAACTCTTGAAAAATCTCTGCTTTTCCAACCATTTTTCCTCACCGTGCCTATGAATTTCATATGGCTGTACAACTGCAGCTGGGAAACCAGGGTTCACCATCCTTTTCTCCAGGCTGTTACAGCACTCTGATCAGAAGAGCAGCACGCCTGCTCCCCCGGGTTACTGGAGGTACTGGGATGGGATGTGTGCATCCCCAGGCTTGGCTGGGTGTTACTGCCTGCCCTGGCAAACCTCCTTCTCACTCTGCTCCCAGCACCAACACAGGGCAGTCCTTGGCAGATGGCACCAAGCACGGCTGGGAGAAGGTGCTGCCCTCCTGTCCCCCTGCTGACGTTCTGCACCAGGGGGAGTTCTGCTGAAATAAGTCATGGCACACTAACAGAGATTTCTCTTCCAATTTTCTTTATTGTTTAGTTCAGAGAGCTATCGACATGTCAAGGTGTTGAAGTCTTTAATGTGCCTCCACAGAAGTCACTAGAGTATTGGACTCGCACAAAGGTCCTGTGGAGCATTACAGGATGGTTTAGATGGCTAGATAAATCCAGGTTTGGAGGTCATGTTTAGTGCGGGCTGAATCCCACTGGAATCTTGGAATTCTCTACCTTCTTACAGACAACATTAGACCAGGAGGGCTGGTGGAGTTTAGGCCAGGTAAATCTAAGTTGTTTCATTAAAGAGCAGGGTCACTGATTCATCATGATCTTGACAGAGAGGGGTTGTATATTTTATTGTTTGAGAAGCTGAAAGCTAGAAACTTTTGTTTGTGTTTTTTGCATTTGGACTGTCAGTGTTCTGGCAGTACAGGATGAGTTATTACTAGTTTGCTGGGGTTTTTAGCTTGAGGAAATGTAAACATTTTGCATATTAAAGGAAACAGATAAATAGAAAATGTAAAGAGGTTTTGATATGATTTTCAGATAAGAGCAAGTTCCAGCTGTTATTGAAGTAAAAAACCAAATGAGCATAGCACTTAAGCACATGTTTAAAGGCAGTAGGAATTCCACGTGTTCTGTCCATTTAAATCCTAATTTCACAAATGAATGTGTGTATAATGCTGTGTGAAAGCAGAATCCTAGGCTAGCTCTGAACTACGAGACAGGAAGATGAGTATAGTGAAAGGCTTATCCTGGCTGCAGAGGCAGAAGAGTCACGCAGTGCACGGTTACAGTGGCAAAACTGAGCTTCACCCACAAGAGCCAAGATTTCACTGGGTGATAATGTGTGCAGCCTGTGGAAGAGGAATAATTCCAGCCAGGAGTGTCTGGGCAGGATGGCATACTCTTACTGCTACGCTAACAAATCCTTCCACTGTAGGAGCTCTGTTGGAGACCCTCTGAAGGCTTCAGAATTTGTGTTCGTTCAGGCTTAGGTCTCTTGGTGATGTGTGAGGAGGGAATTTTATCTACCTGTGCAATGATCTTTTCAAAACTCCATGCACTGCTTGTTCTTGACACTCATTATGGGGACTGGCATACAATCCCTTTGCTGTTGATGAATTTTCTCCCTTCAAGACCAGCCACTGAAGCTCTAAGTTTCAATGGGAAAAAAATTTGCTGTTAAGCTAAAAGAAGCTAAAAATTGGAGTAGTAACATAGGATGCGGTTCCTGTAACCTGAAAATATTTAGCTCTGCTCTGTGATAACCCTTAAACATGGTGGTTGCAGCTAATTGTAGGGGGAGCGTGACTGCTAGCTTAGAAATAACTACCTGAAACAAGTTACCTTTATTCTTTAGGGAATCTATATTGGTGGCTCCAAAGGTGTTCACCACACTTTGTCTTAAATGTTGAGGTTATTAAATAGATTGGTTTTCCAACATGTGTTTTCTTTAATTTGGGACCTGAAAAATGGGTGTTATGCATAAGGATATCTGTTTTTCCAGTGAAATCAGTTTGTCTAATGAAAGGTCTTATTTCTTTTTGCAATTCTTTCTGTACTTAAACCAGCTATGATGACAGAGTAGATCCCTTTACTTCATGCAAGGATGTAGTCAAAATACTTTATTGAAAATCTGCCTTAGAGTTAGGAAATGTAAAATTCCTTCTATTTTTCTGGTTTGGATCAACCCAAAAATGCTCATGTTCATGTTACACCTGAAATTATTAAGTTTTGCAGTTAAGGGTGCAGGAAGAAGCACTGTATGAAAGGCACAGAGTTTTAACTGCACATTCTTCTCGTATGAATGGGCAACTTACCACAGTTCTTTAAGTGTTTCATGTTTTCCTGCACTTTGAAGTTGAAGCTAAAATCTTACTCATGTATTGTGCCTCTTCTTCTAATCCATACAGAAGTGAGGTTCTCTGGTAGGAATGTCCTAATAACCAGAAAGCAGCAATTTAACAGCCGTGCATTAACTCCCATGGCAGTCTAAATACAAGCAATTATTTTGCATGAGCCTGCCTTTACAATGGGCTGCAGAGTGTAGCTGTACTCCCACATTTAGCAAGTCCTGGCAAATCTCACTTGATGCTCACACTTATAATATTAAGTGGAGGAATTGATTGACTGTAGTAGTATAAAAGCATAACAACCACAGAAGTAGTTAAAGCTTCTTATGATCAACATTCCCAGTACAAATGGCATTTCACTAAAATGTAATGCTCCTATTGCTAAGGGCAGGTTCTTTCCTTTTTTCCCTTCTCATCATTTCCACCAGGATGAAATAATTCATGTCCTCCACAGACTAAACAGACTTACTAAGAATAAGTTACACTCAAGGAACATAGGTCTCCAACCTGGAATCTTTAAAAACATTGTGGCTTAATAAGTATTTAATAGAACAGCAACATATTTTGAATCCCTGACATCCTTTTGGTATTGAGTGGCACTGATGTAATAGGAGATGTTCAGGGAATATAAAGGCACTGTAGCTACTTGAAAGTGAAAAATAAGATAAACTGCACCCTTGAGAGGCGATGAAACACACACTAGGGCAGAATAATTAGGCTTTGGAAAGGGTCCAGTGTATACTTGCCCCTCTCTTATTCTCCTGTTTGTCCTCCTGCAATGTCTCTTAGTGAAGCAGAAAAAAGGAAAAAAGAATTATATTATTTTTAAACTGGTTTCTACTTTACAGTGTAGAGGTTTTATGGGAAAAATGAAGCCCAGAAAGAAATACAGTGAAAACGGCCAAGGGCATTTTGTATTGCATTTGGCAATGTTGTATATTTTTAAAAAAACCCAAAACAAAACCCCTGAAAAATCTTTGGAGTGAACAGTAAAAGCTTTTATTAAGACTCATGATCCTTTTATCATCAAAAAAGTTTCTTTGCCTGAAATCTTCCTTGGGGTCTTCTCAGACACGTGATCCTTTTAGAGAAGTAAAATAAGTGGTTTGTCCCAACTGAACTCTGTTCCTCTCGAGACTTCTTTTCAGTTCCCAAATGTCACAACTAGTTTTCATTAACCATGTCGGTCTTTCCTGGTTTATAAGAACCCTCTGGTACGGGATTCACTCTGGTTGCTGTGATGAATTGCTGTGCCTGATGCATTGTTAGTTGTGCCAGCCCTTCCAGTGTAGTCATCAGTAATAAAAACAGTTGTAGGGAGTAACTCTTATGGAAATAATTTGATTATCATTTTGAACTCTGGGCTTCTCATTCACTTATACCTAATCATGCACGTACTTATTGCAAACAATTGATAATACTTTTGTGTCATAGTAGCCCCTTCATTTTTATTCAAGTTTTCCTACAGTACAACTAAACCAGGCTGAAATTTTAATTTCTTAAATGGAGTCATAGTGCCCATCTACTCGGAACTGCTTAGAGAACAAGCCCAGCTATCACAGGTAATGCTGCTGATGCTATCAAGAGGATGGATCTAGCAGAGTAGAATTGGAAGATATTCCAGATGAACAAATGATACTAAGGAAGAGAAGAGCCTGAGGTTCAGCATGAAAGCTTTATTTACACAGACATCCCTTACCTGAAACCCAGAAATTAAAAACAAAAACCCTAGTAGCAGTCTGTGTGCCCTTGATTAGCCTATTTTAGTAGTTTTATGCCTCTATGTATTTATATACTGTGGTTTTCTTGAACTTTATTGCTGTTTTAACTTGATTACTATGGAAAAACTCAGCCACAGAAATGATTAAATATAATAAAACTCTGGTGAAGAAACCATGAAAAGAGATGCTTCAAATAAGGTCTGAGGTCTGGACACTTCCAGAAGTTAAGGTATTTAGGTAGAGGAAAATATTGTAGATCTTGGTAAATGTTAAAAAGCAATAATGGCAGTTCTCTGTTGTCATGCTGATTCATTGCCTCTCACTGTTTTGATGCAACAGAAGTGAAAGAATTGAAGTGAGAGCTGTCGTAAGGCACCCAGCACTGCAGCAGTCCGGCCCTGCACTATAATAAATACAATTAATTTTACAAGAGCCTGCGGGATAGAGAACTCCTGTACTTGAATTTCCACAACTGGACTATCAGCTTTCCAAGTTTTAAGCCTAAAAGAGGTTACCTTAGAAATCAAGGGTTTGTACCTTCAGGCAGAGGCAGTTTAAGAGCAAATGTCACAGGCGCTTTTAGGATGTGTTGTGATGGAAAAATGGGAAATAATTTTCTGTAATGAATAAGGTTAGGTTTGAGGACTCTACAGTTCTGCACACTTGCTGGTGTGATGAAGAGGTGTGTAGGAATTATCTGTCACTGTGTTTAAACATACTGGGCATATATGGGAATTAAAAGTGGTGCTGTAGGAGGTCTTCCTCAATGCACTTAAGCTGGAAGGAGCTCATAGGGTTGGCCTCATGTGTGAGTGTTTTGGATTAAGTGAAAATACAAAATTCAGTATTTCAACTGAGAGTAACCCCCCCCAAAAAGCAAACAAACACACACCCCTTCTCCCAGCCTGTTCACAGTATATCTTTAGCATAAATAAGCATTAAGCCAGACAGCAAAATTGGCTGCCCTTCCTTCTGAACCTGCTTTCTGTGGAGCTCTTCTGGAAGCCCTAATCAGGTTGCCAGGGAAGAGAGCTCAGGGGGTGTCTCAAACCCATCTCCAGGAGTTTTCATACCACAGAGCGTATTTCTATTTTTCCATAGTAGATTTGTGTTGAAGTTAGAGGAAGGGGTGAGGTTTGTGCTGAATCAGGCTCCCCACACAGCCCTTTCTGAGCAGAGATGGTAATTGACTGTCAATACTGAGTGTATTAAAATAACGTTTTCCTAATCTTTGCAATAAACCTAACTAGTCTCTGGTAAACTTTGATCTCCTACAGAGGATTTTCATAATTTTGTCATCTGAAGTGTATTTGTCTTTGAAAATATAGTAATACCTTCAGGTCAGAATAAGACGCTGCAGGAAGTGAAAGCTGCCAGCTCAAATAAAATGTAGATGGTAAACAAATTAAAAAACACAGATGTAAAGCAGAGATGTGTACATTTTTTAAAAGTTTACTTTTGTTATTTCAGTTGACATTTCACTGAATGTCACTAAGAGTGAATAAACAAGCTAATGAGGTTTTAGCTAAATCTCTGCAAACAAGTTGTGAATTGGAAAAAAATATTGCTCATCCCTTAATCCCTGACTTCCTATTTTGGGCCTGTTCAAGTGTCTCCTGGTTTGCAGTGGTGCATTCATTCAACATGTGACTAGCATCAAAGGCATGACATTCTGATTAACCAGTTTTTTGGCATCTCACCTCCTTCCAGTCTGAGCTTGGAATCTCCTCCATGCACAGAGCACTAATGAGGAAATCCTTGCTTAGGAATTCAATGCAGAATGAGAGACTTTCTTCTTTTTATTTTTTTCTTTGCATAATGTCTGCTTTGAAGTCAGACAGTCCAAGAAAGTGATTGATCTCACCCAAGTTCATAACTTTTTCAAAGTACTGCCGATATCATTAAATTTTAATTAACCCTTTGAGCTCCTTCTATGATGTAAAGATGAGGAAACATCAAAGGCTTGTGTGTTAGAGCAACAGTGAAATCTTCTGAGCTGGCTTAGCCTTATTGAAGAAATCTAAGCTGCAAAATATTCTGGTTCCATAGTCAGCTCAGCTCTAGTTACTGCCCTGCTCAGTGTTAGGAGAGGCAAAGCACTTGTTACATCCTCAGCTGGGGCTATTTATACACTGTCATGCTAAACCTATTTTCCTGGAAATGTTCTTCCTCTTGCTCAAAAAGGTAGCCCATCTTAAAGCAAATGAATAGAATATAAGACCTTATTCTTTCCCTGTTCATTTGTTTGCTTTAGCTGTTGTTATCCTGGTTAGTTGCCTTAGAAAAATGCACTGTAGGATTTAATAGGGATTAAACAATAAATCTTCCATTAAAATAAATAGGCTTCATATGTTAATAAAATTGATCCTATGCAGTTCCTGTTTTTGTCTGGGCAATTTGAGTTAAAAGGAAGCTTCATCCACTCCTAATTCCATAACCCCCTGCTTACAGCCGGTGGGTGGTGACCTGCAGAAGGCTTTGAGAGGGGCTGTGTTCTCAGGGCAAAGCCCAGTTTTGCCTCTGTGCTGTGAAATTATTTATACTCCTGTGCAGCAGGTCTGAAAATATTCTGAACCAAGTGCACATCACAGTAAAGAATCCCCAGAGCAGCAATAAGGAGGGTTTTGCAGCTTGGGTCAAAAGACAAGGCCTGGCTGGAGGAACACTCTGCTCTGTTGGTACAGAAAATGCTGGCATGAGAGAGCAAGGTGAGCAGGAGGAGGAGGGAAGCAAAGGAAACACTTTCCAAAGTGTGCAAATGAGGAGAAAGGGCAGGTCAGGAAATGGATACCTTCTGCTGGATATGGCAGCCTTTGATCTAATTTCCTGCTGATTCTGCTAAGGAAATTGATGGTGAGAAGATAAGGACTGTTCTTCCTTTCTGGTCCTTTTATTAATAGTGATTGTGATAGAATGAACTCTTTGATATGCAAAGAAAATGCTGGTGAAAGCAAGGCCCTTCTGAATAATAATTTTTTTAAAAAACGCACTTGTGACGATTCACGGTGAAATGAGTATTTTTGACTGTGGGTTGGAGGGTATTTAGTCTGAGGAATTTTCAAAGAGGGTCTATTGCCACGGTAAGGAGGGAATTTGACAACATAGTTTTGCATTTGTTTCACCTTTAACATGAAATGTAGGTTAGATGTGGAATGCCACATTCACATTTAATATAATACATATCTCCAGGGGGAAAAAAGGTGATAAGCCAGTGTGGTTTTTCTTGTCTATCCCCGGTACATGCAGCACTTGTTGAATTTGGAGTGCGGATTCTAAGTAACGTAAGGGGTTTTGTGTTCTCAGCTACACCTGCCTTTACAAGTGAACCAAAGATTGATTACGTGGGCCTTTCTGCTGCCCTCAGACAGCAAAAGTTAAATTAAGGCAACTGTTCCAGTGTTAGGCTACTTCAAGAGCAGGAGGCTTAATTTAGCCTGATTGAAAGAGGCCCAATTAAACCAATATTTTAGAAGCAGGGATCAAAGATTTCCAAAGGATTGTTTAGCTGGGGCAGAACTTCAAGCGTTCCTCCACTTCTTTTTAAAGTGACAAGAAGTAGGTAATGAAGGGATTACTAAAACTATTTTTCCACCTGTCACCCTTAAATCTGTTTTAGGATTACAGGAAAGAACAGCATTGAGTCTGTGTTGTGATGCATGAATAAAAGGGGAGTTGTGACCTCTGGTAAATATGGAGTGAAAACAGACGTGCAAATGGGGGTTTGTAAGGAACAGCGTCTTTCAAGAGCCAAAACATTGAGTCATCATAACAGCCTACACTTCTGTGAGTGTGTCCCCCTGCACGGACGTGGGTGAAGGACCATTTGTCACTGACTGCTTAGTGCAGTTTTGAAATTCCACAGCAAAATCTATTTTCCAACTTGTTCTGAGTTTCCAGTGGATTTTATTGCATGAGCATGTGCAATGCTTACATAAAATGTCATGTTATTAAATGTTTAGACAAAGAGGAGAGAGGAATCAGACAAAAAATAGGGAAAACATGTGGAGAGAGTGTTTATTTTCTAGACTTTGGTGAATAACTTCCCTGAGTGTTGGTGAGTGTGTATGTATGAAGGGTCTGGGGAAAGAGAGCACTGGTTTGAATCTACATGGTTGCTTGCTAATGGTGATTTCTAATCCTTTTCCCTAACCATGGCTTCTATCATACCTATTTCAGTAGAGGGGAGGAAAACAAAATAGCTGTAATAATCCTTGATTATATACACGTAACATACCAATTATAGTTCTATGGTAAATAATGCTATTTAATAACAGCTAACCAATATGGAATATAACAGATACTAAAGAAAAGCACGTATTGCAGAGGAAGAAAAAGCTTTCCTTTTGTCTGAACATGTATTGGAATGTGTGAATGCATTTGCAGATTGTTGTGATGAGCCTTTTGATATATTTAAAAATGATGCTACATAAGACCTTTCACAAGACCATGAAAAAAAGAGGAAGAATTCTTTTGGCTGTTGAAAATGTAATCACTCAAGTGCCAGAAATTTGAGAGAAGTGCATTTTAACTGGAGATTTATTGCTAATAATAGTCTCATTCTGGCCTTGACTGTCCTTTTTGACTATTCTCAAGGACCAGCAGTGGATTCAGTGTTGGAACAAACAATTCCAGCATTGTACAGAAGCTCTCAGATCCACTGCATCTCAAAGCAGTGTGAAAATCAAAGGGCACTGGTCAGAGATGAATTGGCAAGATGCAGGATAAGTAAGGAATGAAAAAATTGGGTTTGCCTAAGCTGGCCTGAAATCACTCCACTTCTACCAAGTGTCTGTGGTGACTTCACAGGCCGTGTTTGCCTGTTACCTATTTGCTGACAGAAAAACAGAGCCAGCAGATAGAGCTGCAGCATATTGAAGAGAACGCTCGGCTGCCCAGTGCGAAGGATGCTGTACGTGTAGTTTCCTAAGCACTTCTCTTAGGAGAGGCACCTGAATGTCAGTGGCTGGCACCCGGGGAGACGAGGTAACACTTGTCAGCAAAAGCATTATTAGAACGGAAATGGTTTCTTTTTATTTCTTTTCATTGCTTTTATTTCATAAAATGAGTTTAGCACTCGTTAAAGATGGTCTTTTGGCAAGATGAGATGCTTGGATTCTTTTGGTTTGTTGTTGTTCTTAGGGGTCTTTTGTTTGTTTGTGGTTTTATTTTTGAAAGGGGAGGTGGATAGTGGCTTTTGATGTTTGTTTGGTTTTTAACCAGCAAACATTCCAGCTGCTCAATGCCAGCCTTCCCCTGGGTGCCAATGCTGATGTGGCTTGGTAAGCTGAAATAGTAGCATAGTCTGTTTTTCCATCCCATATGTAGTCACACAAAGTACCTTAAGTATTTATTCTTGGTTGGTAATTGCATTTTATATTTTTCTGACCTTAAGAAATTTCCTGATCCTTAAGAAATTAGTGTGTGACTTTGAGATGTTTTTGGATTTTGAAGGCTACAGGCTCCCAGATAATGTGGAAATGTTATGAGGTTGGGGTCTATGTGTAAATAAGAGCTATTTTAGTTCATTCCTACGGACTACTTCAACAGGAAAGACTGTGTGTAGAATCTATTTAGAAAACAATTTTGCCCTTGAGAAGGTGTAGAGACTTCAAAAAAGACAGGAAGTAAGCAGAGCTCATTACAGTGATATGAATTACACTTCTATCAGATTGGCAGCAAAACAAATGGCTGCGTTTGCATTTTTGCTGCTGTTGTGCATTTCAATGATCACTCCCTGCATTAACTTTGCACCTCAACTCCTGCGAATCAACTGTGTGTGCTCCCAGATAATCAGGGCTCCTAAATCTACCTCATGGCAGTGTTAGTCACACAGCTCCTAACTTCATGCATTAAGAAGCGTTACTGGGTATGGAGGACTATTTATGCAATTGGAATGTTCAAATGTCAGTCACGGGAGGACTCGCTAGCAATCCTGTGCAGTTCAGTTTTGTTTGATGTTATTCTTCATAAAGAGATTTGTATTTGATGTAAGGTAATTAAGTACATCTTTAGTAGCTTAAATACAAGTGCCAACTTTGCTGCATATGACTGCTAAGGGCTATGAATGTCTTGTCCTCTAAATTGAGGAAATTTGCTGGCAAAGTATTCATTTGGTAAGAAAAATGTGAAATTTTAAGTGTTGTGATACTTCTTGTGGTTGTCTCCATACATTTGTACTTTGATTTCTGACCACCATCACACTCAAAGTGGTTTTTACAGACTCCAAGGGAGAATTAGCAACCACATCAGCCTTTCTTTCCTGTTAGCTTTCCAGAAATTTAATCCAAGTGTCAAAACTAAAGCAGTTCTTTGCTCACACCAAGCCGCAGCTGCACGTGGCACTTGCCCCTGGGTCCATTAATATGTTCTAATCAAACCAGCAAACAGTCTTTGCCCCCTTGCCTGTGCCTTGCTCCTCAAAGGTCCTGCCCGGGAGCCCTCAGCAGTGGTGTCTCCTCTCACGCTGCCCACAGAATCTTTGCTGCAGTTCGATCCAAGTATCACTCTTGCTTTGTGTTGTCTGTTGTTTATTGTTCCTCAGTTGCGTTTTTGATGGCAGGTTTAATGATCCTTTGATGTGGCAGAGCAGCGGTTGGAGTTTGCAAAGCAGTTAGCTTGAATCTCAGTTTGAAGCATCATATTAATAGTATTTACAGTTCATGTTTAACTGAGAGATGTAACAGAAACCTAAGATAGTTTTAAAGATAATTTTAAATGAATTACTGATAATGTCTGTCAGCCTAGCTTCCTGGAAATGTCAGAGCACACTAAAGTTTAAAGAAAGAAAAAAGAAATCTGAATTTACATCATGACAAGTTGATTTTTTTTGGTTTTGTTTTTTCTGGAATAGAGAAATAGCAAAATGAAAATTTGTGAAAATGAAGAATGATAAGACGTCAGTATAAATATTTCACAAGTTACATAAACAGTTGCTAGATGGGCAATCTGCTCATGTTTTATGCCTTGTAATAAATTTTTGTTAGATTGTTTCTAACCAACAGAAGGAAAGTGACAATAGGAAAAATTGCAGAGGGTTAATTCATTTGCTATTAAAAGTGCACCGCTATTGCCAGAGTTGTATTATGAAATGTATCCCTTAGTTAAAGGGATAATACTAAAGATCAGTTATTCAGCATTAGAACAGCATGATTACTAGGCAGTTCTGTCAGCCTTGCAGGGGCAAAAATACTGCTGCTTGTTACAGATGCCATATAGTGTGGATTAAATGGGCATAAAAAAGCTTTAGGAATATCACTGCGCTTTCGCCATAGCCGTGTGTGCCATAAAACACAGCTAACATTGAAGCACACAGCTAAATATTCTCCTTGGGCTACTTACTTTCTCTTACAAACCGTGTGTAAAAGCAATCTTTGTTTGCAGTTGCTCACAAGTGTGAGTATGATGGTTAGTGTATAGTGTAAGACTCAGAAACATTCCCTGGATAGTGTGTCCATTCTCCATGAGGCTCTCAGCACTCAGAGCTCCAGGCAGCGGTTTGTGCCTCTCTTGCTCTCAGAGCAGGGCTTGCCTGGGCTGCAGGATCAGTCTGATGCCAGCATTGCTCATTTGGGAGGAGGAAAAGAAATCACCTTGACAATTCCTGCCCTGAGCTGATACCCATGTAAGAAAGAGAAATTAATTCCATGTGAATATGGGTGGTATTTTAATGTTCTAAAGACTTACTTTGTGATAGAAGTGTTATTGTTTTATTTTTAAGATATTCACAATGAAAAGAATAATTTGCCTTTTTTTTCTAGAGCTCAATGGAAGTTTTAGGAGTTTACCACTTAGAACTGGTCAAGGGAAAAAAAGGCAGTTAGCAAAAATGCAAGCATTTCTAAAAAGGCAACTTCTCTTCTGGCAATAGAAGCTTCAAATGATGTGCCCACTGAGAGCAGCTAAGTTTGATGTAGCCACTTTCATAAAAGCTGATGGGGGATTTAGACTTTAAGGAAGTCTTCAAAAATGGAATATAAAATAAGAAATAAAAAAACAATTCTGAGGGTATACTACAAAGATCTTTATGTGATCCTATTTTATTTCTCATAAGAGAAGCCCTTATAATCTCTTTCAAGTATTATTTAAAGAATACAAAATCAGTTGACTATGTGATGTCAAAAGTTGGGATTCCAATAACTAGACATGTTTCTCAGACTGTTGTCAAAAGCTCAGCCTCTGACCTTTACCTTTTTCAGCTCATTAGAGATGTATTTATTTATTGTAGGTTGCCTAGTTAGCTTGGGGTTTTGCATCTTGTCAGGCCGTGTTCACAGAACTGGGGGAAGTCACAGAAAAGCCATGGTGGCGCCCGCTGGGACTCCTGTCCTTGGCTGCCCCCGTTTAAGGGGGCATTGCTGGGTTCCCCTGGGACAGCAGGCAGGGTGTTTTCATTATACTGATGCAAATATACAGACACGTAGATACACATTCTTTCCTTCACCAGTGCAGTTGTAGTTATGATGTAAAATTCCTTAAAATCTTTCCCGAAACCCAACTGTTCTAATTACGCTTCTCTAATATTTGGAAACTGAGGTAACTGCTTAAATGGCACTGTCACCATAGGTAGGCTCAGCCTCAAATACAGCATCACCCCAGAGCTCAGCTGCGTTTATCCTGTGCAGTTTCAGGGGCAAATGCAGCTCACTCTGCTGGAAAACATTATACTGGGCTATGTAGGAAAAGCAGAGTGTATGCAAAGCATTCTCCAGTTTTTCATAATTACAGGAGCTGCTTATCCAAAGGGCAAACTGTCCAGAAAAGATGCAGATCAAATACTTTCTCTTCCAATTGACATTTAACTTTATATTTTAGCAACTATGCTATTTCCATAGGATACATTTTTAGATGACATGTACACAACAAAATACCATTTCTGCACCACAAGAAAAAGATGTTTTTGTGAGCCACTGACGTTCTGCTGGCTTAGAAACACGTGGAGAGAGGAGACCGAACCTTAAGACCAAATCTAAAGATCCATGCTTGTATAGCTAAATTTTATCCAGTTTTTTCCCCACAAAATAAAATCACTTGTGTGCATATGTCAGGCTTTGCGTCTTTGTCAGTTTAAGAGCCAACAAGTAGCAAACATTATCATTTTATTAAAAAATCAGTTATTCATTAAAAATTGTAATGTGTGATGTACTCAATTATAGAAATAAACTAAGAAGCAAACAGTTGTAAGAAAATTTTGGGCAGACTTAAATGAACAGCATTTCCTCCAACAGTGCTAGTCTGTAACATATTAAAAAAAGCCCCCAAAAAGGCTTCAGTATTACTGGTGTGGGGTTTTCTGTAGTTTAGTTCATTAGCTGCCACAGAAAGCAGCGTGGGTTACATCTGGCTTTCAGATTCAGCTCTTTGGCTATCAGCATGCCATATTTATAAGTTTTATGAATTTTGTCTTATTGTTTTGGTGGGTTTTTAACAGGAGCTGTAATAGAATCACAGGATAGAATGGTTTGGGTTGGAAGGGACCTTCAAGACCATCTGGCCCCAACCGCCCCCGCCATGTGATATGAAAACCAGCTCGCTGAGGTGGCTGTTAGTGCCTGTAGGGTTTTGTGTGCATTTTGGGTGAGGATACAGAAACAAACCTGACTTCAGTTATATTCAGGGTGAATTCCTGAAACCAACAAGCATCTTGTTCCTCTCCAACATGTGAGATCCGGTCTGTTTTTCTTTACCTTCTTTATTCTTGACCAGGCTAGGAGATCTCTCCCAATTAACAGACTTAACCAAAAGGGAACAGTTTTTCTAATGCATGTGATGAGGCTCTAAAAAAGGAGAGGCCCAAAGTTTTTGCAATTTGGGGTAAATCTGTATCTAAGTAACTGCAAGCTCTGTTGAAAACCTCAGAGCAGAGTTTTAGTGACACAGGCAAGACTGCCCGTGTTAACATAGAACATGTACAAGATGAGGTATTGTAATTGGTACCAGCCTGGAAGCTGCTGAGTCCATGAAAAGCAGGGATGACTTGAGGCTTAGAACAAGTAGGGAAATGGAAAGGATCAAATCATGGAAGATTATAAAACTGAGCACAGGCATTGCCCTTTTGTGAGTAGTTTCCCTTCTACTTCACTAAGAACTTCGTCACTTTTAAAATGTTTCAGAAGGACTAGTGAAAAAGTTTTTCCTTCTTGATCCAAAATTATATTTGATATTATTTTCAACATTTGTTCCCAGGAGAGTGCAAGACATTATTAGGTCGCTGATAGGGCAAACTAAGCAGTACCACCTCCCTGAGTCTTTGTGTGCAGTTGTTCCTCTTGAGTTAGAAACTTTCTAGCAACGGATGATCTTTTTTGCTACAGTTTTTGAAGAGCAGAGAGGAATTTACTGGGGGGATTAAAGTTGCCCTGTCTCATTCTGCCCATTAGCCTTGCAGAACGTGGCACACCAAGTCATTTCTCAGCACCTGAATCACTGTCACAGCACGGTTCTGGTTTGTGACTAGAAATCCTAGATGCTCTGGTAATACAAATAATAACTACACAAACCCGGTATCTTTTTGTATTAAATGTCATTCTAAATAGACACTTCAATTAAGGAAGGAATAAGGAAGGACATCTTTCATCTTCTTCCTTATACTGCTGGTAAAATGCAAACCGCAGTTTAAAGAGTAGAACTGAATATGTCAATCTTTCATATCAACCTCCTGCTCAAGTGGTTCTGGAAATGACTGTTTAAATTAAGGAAATAGGTTTTACCTGTCACCCACCCCTAGACCTTCTTTCTGTTCCTATAGACTCTTTCTTTTGCTTTTTCTCCATACACTTGATTGAAAAACCAACTGTGTTTCTGCCTTTTTATATTCCAGGATTCTTTGACTCTTTACAAATGCCAGCAGTCACACAGCTGTGAAAGAATCTTTTGATATTCACATTTTTTTGTAATATAGAATTCAAATTTATTTTCACTCTATCTTTCATGCTTCTCAAGCTTTAAATCCTGTAGGGAAAAGATATAGATGTGAACACAGAAGAAAAAAACCCACTAGTTTGAACTCCAGACTGTAGCCATCTCAAGCAGTGAGAATTATTTCATTTGAGCAGAGGTGTGTGTGCATCTGTGATGAGAGAGATGGATGAAAGGAGATGAAAGTGGAGAGAGAAGATCTATGTATGCACAGGTGTCAGAATGTGTATGTATTTTTTTATATGTTCCTCAGAATGTGTATGAATTTATAGTCTACATGAGACTACTGTGCATCATGTAAAGAACACATCATGTAAGAGATATGAGGCCAAATTAATCATTTGACTTCAGTCTTCTATGTCTACAAGGCATCTGCATTTTTTATTTTTTTTTAAAGGAGTAGCTGTAACAGTTTATATTTTGTTCTATACTTTGAGACTCCTGATATTCTATCTTTTCTCTTTGGTTTTGAAGATGTCTCGCTCAGGTTCACAACCCCTCACTGGTAACTATTTTGGGGAAAGGATCTCTTTTTTTAACAGCTTTCCTGTCTGTGCAGACATCAAGTCCTGTTTCCAGTTGCTGGAGCACAATGATGCATTGTAAGCAATAGAGTTGATATGGATTTACAGCAACTTACTCAGAGGTAACAGGAAAAGTTTCCTACCAGTACTATTTTAGGTCAGTATAAGCTGAATTCATCAACATAGAATCCCGTCTCCCACATTACATAAAACCTCTTGGCTGTACTATCCATCAGACAAGCTTGCCATGCTATTTAGATCTTTAAACTCTAAAACTTGTAATCTAAAGAGGAAAAAACCTTCTGCTTTCATATCACTCCATTGCAGGATTTTACTAGTGTAGGAGGTTTCCCAAACAAGTATTTCAGGTGACAGATGACTTGGTGGTGCCCCTTTTAAACAGCAGCAGTATCCAGTGTTCTGTAGAGGATTCTCTAAAGGCATTCACGGGCTATGAGGAAATTGTGGTACAAACATCATGTTTCTTTAATACTAATTTGTGTTGTTGGTTTCTGTTTGAAAACAGCATCACACTGTCAGCTGGAAGGAAAACATGGGACCTGTGTTACCTTCCTTAGCTAAGGACTGGCATTTATATCAGTTCCTTTTAGCCACATGGAGTTGGGAGGGGAGATGTAGCCCAGGACAGGTTCTGAGAACAAAACAGAAGGGACCAGAATGTCTTCTCAGTGAGAAATTCGAGTGATACACATGAACTATGGGTATTTCTAGGGGTACGTGGCACAGTGTGAGCAAACAGCTGTGTGCTAGTGGTAGATGATTTCACCTGTCTGAAGGGAAGGTGTAACACAGAGCATCTCACACAAGGTGATATTGATAGCCTTTTATAGCAAGGACTAAGTGTTACTCCACCTTTGATGGCAAAATAGACATTAAAAGATAGAAATTATTAGAAGATAAGGGAGCATTTTCCAGGCAAGTGACTCTATGTGCAGTGTAACAGCACTTAAGGAGAGTTATTAAATTAACAGTGCAAGAAAACAGAGTGGTTTATCTGGGGTGGTAAAAAGCCTAATTTCCTAAGCACAGTCCTTCAGTGATTCCAGCATCAATAACATGGTTTGTCACTTACTGCCAATAAAAATAATCAAATTGTTCTTGAAGTATGCAGAGCTCATCTGAGCTTTTCAATTTCTATAGGTACCACTAGAAGTCATGTTTGCTGTGATACTATTACTAGAGAAGGGAAAAAATGGAAGCAGATAATATCTGACACTAAAAATGCTAATTTTTATAACTATGTGCAAGGGTGAACAGTTTGGCATATCTGAGCAGAAATGTGAGTGAATCAAATGCACTTTGTTAGCACAACACCAGTGTATGCTCAGGATGGGTCAGCCGTGAGCAGCCAGTGACAGGCAGCAATGAGGTGGGTTTTGTGGAGAAGGAATTTTTCCCGAGGCAAAATACCACAGCTGGAGGAGTGGACTTTCCTACTGTCATGAAGTATGAGGTAAACAGAGCTGTTTTTCAGTTTCTTCATGATTTTTAGGAGAAAATAATAGTATCCTGTTTTCTTAATGGCACAGACTGTTTTTCTGTGCTCTCCTGAATGGGAGATGGGGATATAAATATCCTATAGCTTGTTGTAGTTAATGTGCAATTCACAACTTTTTGGAGTTTTTTCTCACGCTGCCATGACAATAATGGTAGTACCTGGTGCCTTTCTTTTAAATAAAAGATAAAACGGGAGTAAGACATTAAGTAAATTTACCTCATGCTATATACAATGGCCAATTATTTATGCAATGATTTCTCTTCAGAAAAGCCATTTCAGTTCTAGCTGAAAACGTTAACCCCAGTCTAGTGATCTGGCTCTGCAAGCTGTTCAATAGGCCAATTGTGCATCTGTTGGAATAGACAGAAATCTGCCCGGGGATGGGAATTCACATGTATGGATACCTTAGCAGAACACAGATAGCAAGTCTTGCAAAGGTTACTCTTGCCAAATGTTCTTGTATTTATTGTGACAGTGTCTTTGTGGAATTCATTGAATGCAACTCCTCCTCCACCATCCATTTCATTTGCAAATGCGTTCTCTTTGACTGTATTCACACCCCTTCTGTATTTGCTTTCCAACAGTATTCCAGCAAATTACTTTACTGGCAGGAACATTTAGTGAACCAGCCAACTTTAAGTATTGCAGGAGTATTCACAAAAACGAAAATTCTCATTCATAACTAGAAGTATTCACATGGTTTTAAGGTAAACCTAATCTTAAAAATGTGATCAGTGTGTCCCTGAGCATGAACGTTTCTTGAAACCTGTGTTCTTGGTTAAAACAGTGCAACTTTGCGTGTCAAATTATGAATGGCCTGTGTAAATGCTACAGATCAAGACACTGGGAGAAATTACATTATGAATTATATCTGAAGGTAACTTCTGACAAGAAAAAATTTTGCTTAATGAGTTATTCCAATTTGTCTGCTTGAACCTAATGTGCCAGGAAACAGTAGAAGTGGACAGAATAGTTGGAAGTGATCCTTTTTTCAGTGGATAAAAGATCATAATGCTTAATATCCAATGGCAAGTGAGTTTGGGAAACCAGAACAGTTTTTCTTGTTTACCCAACCCTGTGTTTTCATTTCACTGAAAAGTGAAGATTTAGATATGAGAACATTGCGTATTTCTTTTAATAGTCAAATATGCCTGAGGTGACTCAAAATTAACCAGTGCAGTTGTTTCCACTGTCATGAATATTATGCCTTTGTTGGCTGGAAACGCAGGGAAGATAAAATACTGTACTTGGTTGCTTTGAAGTACCCCTGAGTTCCAGCTGCCCTGAGTATGTGCATACAGCTCTGTTTAATCTGTGGAGGACAAAATTCTTCGGTATTGTTCATATTAGATTTTTTTGTCAAGGAAAATATATCTGGACATACATATCTAGTTTTTATTTTGAACATTTTCTGGATCCTGTCCAGCTTTGCTCTTTATCTCCTGCACACCAGCTTCCAGGTATCTGTCTCCTGACAGTGGAGATGTGTGGAGGATTAGTGTATTGATTGGCAGGTTGGCTAACATTACAGTTCTGTTCATATGGAGCTTTCCTTCAAGTTCTAAAAAACCACCACAGGCAGGCCAGGAAAAAATTCTGTTTCCCTTGTTGCAAAACAGCATGTACAACCTTAAATTCAAAATGTAACCTGAACTGGGATATCTTTATATAGTTCAGCCATCAATGCAGATAGAATTATGGATGAAATAATCATTTTTGTCTTCTTGCTCAATAACTTAGAGGAAAGGCAAGCTGTGTAACTCACAGGAATGACAGAAAGCTTAGGATCATTGATTGCATCTTACGCTGCTAAATTAATAGATCAGAGTCCTTCTTCAATAAATAGAAACAGGAGCATTGTTTTTCACAATCCAATCTATTCTATAGCAGTCTGTCCATGTGTGGCTATGGCTAAGTGAAATACAGAGGGACAAGCCATTTATAGCTGTGTTGACCCATATCTCCCTACGTTAGACCACTTAAACAGCCTCCAATCCTGCAGAAGATATTCTGTTTAAAATAGAAGTTAAGTCTTAGGAACAGCCATCATGAGCAAAAAGCGTGAGCTGGCTTCCTCTTCATAAACTGACTTTCTTTTCTCCCAAGAGGGAGACCTTGCCAAAATGTCCTAAGGCATTCCCAGTCTTTTCCATACCTGGGGTGCCAGCCAGGCACTGACCCTGCTCAGGTAAGTATGAAAAAACTAAGCAGAGTTACTTTAATATTTCCCCAACAATGCAGACAAGAAGGGAGTATCCCTGTAATATATGAAAGTAGTTTTAAGGAATATCTTGAAGGAAAAGCTGTTTCATCACAAACTGATGGGAACAGGATGTACAATAGCCTGGCTCTGTCATGACTGGAGAGGAGCTTTGCAGTTCTGTATCTCACTTGCAGATAGATTATATGTGCCTTGTTTTTTGTGCAAAATGAACCCATTTAACTTAGAGCTAAAAACAAGGCTTGTAACTAAGGTCTGCAGGCTGATGCTGATGTGAGAGCTGAAAGACTCCGCGGTGTGAGCTGATGAGAGCACTTCAGAATCAATGGCTTGTGTTCTCTTATTTGGATCAGAAACAAAAGTACTGCTTGGTACAAAAAGCTTTTACCCTCAGTCCACAAGTCTAAATTTATCCTTTATATAATGCCATTGCTTTTCCTACTGTACAACTTCAACACAGCTGTCTGTAACTTCCATCATGTTCTACTACATCCTATTTGCTGGTATAGGCCTTAAAAATTAGAAAATGCCATCTTCCTTTGAGCATTCTATAAAAGGAAATAAGATAATTTCATCACACTTCTCCACTGAGCAATATTTTTTTTTAAGCTATTTGTTTAAGGTATTGTCACTTTCCCCTCCATGAATGTATCTGATAAGTTTTGTGTTAAAATACAGAAGAGAACAAAATTGAGGAAATTTCTTATCTATTTGTGTGTGAGTGACCTGGACCATTCACTTGTTGTCTTCAGCCTTATTAATTTCCACCAATTTCACTGTCATTTTGTTAGTTTTGGCAGGATTTCTTAGTTTTGTATGGCTATTTTTAGCTCTATAGTCTGTGTCTCTTCCACAGGTACCTCCCTCCTCAGAGTTCTCAAGTTGAATAAATGGGAAAGTCAAAAGAGCTTCTGTTCTGGCTTTAATGTAAACAGTCCATTGCTATTCACTTTTTGGTTTCCTTGTGGGAAGAAGTAGTTCTGCTGTTTGGGTGATGCTATTTTGAGTTCTTTCACTTGAAGCTCACTGCTGGCTAATTTGTGAGAGTTCAACGAGGGCTGCGTATTATTTATACCGTTATTATTTCATATTGTCAGAAGCCTGCTTAAATCTGTAAGAGTGATAACTGAAATAAACCAAGATCCAAAGCGGAAAGTGGTTCCTTGAACAGAGAGTCCCTTAGGAGTTGCTTTTAGGAAAATTCCATTAACCTTATCTTTGCAATGTCTTTTCCAAATTGCTTTTTTTGCAGGTGGCAATTGCAGTCAAGCTCTTTGTGAATGTGAGGTTCTAACATAGATTTGGTCATGCAAGCCCTGTGCCTCTGCCTCAGCTTGCACCTCGTATCATTGACTCCTGATTGTTTTTATCAGCTCTGCTGCTCCCTCAGGATTCACCTTACAGGTCTCCTTTAGGATGAGGGAAGTAATTCAAGAAACAAAAAAGGCACCTCGCTGTGCAACAAGTCTTTCTTATTCTCAAAGCTGTCTGGATGTGAGCCACCACCCTTCTGAGTGGTTATGTGATTTCCCAAATCTGTTACAGGAGAGAAAATTATACCGAAAATTGATTCTGGACTGTTTGGGTTGCAAAATGTGACCAGATAAGAACATAACACTAAAAAGCAGCTTCAGTGCAACTTCAGATGGGATGACTGCACACATGCACACACAACCCCCCTCCACCAGACCCAGCCTTAGCTTGTTAATATTTAGTTAATTTAAATGACCCTTATGTACTCCAGGTACTTTCTGCACTCGTCAAATTTTAAAATGACTGCAAATTTATCCAGGTCCCTTAAGAGATGATCCATTGTTCCTCTCAATAAATTAATCAGATGTGTCTTTCAGGACTAGATAGGGAAGCGTTGCTAGTAGGAAACCAAAAACTAGCAAAATATTGCAATAAAGTATTCCCTTGCTAATTTTCCTAATTAAATTGTCACGCAAAAACTGCCGAGTGGTTTAAATCCCAAGGGAAGGTTTGCAGTGTTTTGCTGAGGTAGTCTTTCCAAAAGCCAACCCCCAGAGCACTCCTGAAACATTACCTTGCACGAGGCACCAGTTAAGATTTGTTCTTTTGAAGTTGCATCAAATAATTGATCAGAAGCTGTAACTGGGATTATAGAACATGGTCAGAAATGAATTTGAGCAAATAATTGTGAAAACAAGTCTTGAAAACTGAGAAACATTTCCTTTTAATGCCCACAGGGATGGGACTTGTGGCTTTGATTAACACTAAAGATGGGGGGAATGAAGAGAGGAGAGGCAGTTCGATTGGTTTAAAATTATGACATAACCTATTGTAAGGTGGAAACCAAAA
Organism: Sclerurus mexicanus; assembly: GCA_013396755.1. NCBI lineage: Eukaryota > Metazoa > Chordata > Aves > Passeriformes > Furnariidae > Sclerurus > Sclerurus mexicanus. Next base: position 531,681 of record VWZF01002766.1, on the reverse strand, counting down.
CTTTCCAATCCTGTGTAAAGGTAAAATTTAAGAGTAAAATTCTTAGTTTTCTTTCAAAGACTGCAGTTTCTTAGAAATACTTTGATCACTTATGAATGGCCGACTAGTAAAACCTTGGGTACAAGAGTTGTAGCAGATGTTTTAGGCTCTGATTTAAGCACCCTGTGTGTGCTGACTGTACTTACTGAGTCTATTATTTGCTCATCCGTTAAGGCTACATTTAGGTAGACTTAATTCCTAGTTATGGGGAGGCAAATAAAGATTTTTATTAATAGTACTTATTTGCTTTATAAAAACACTTATCTAAGCTTCCACTCAGTTTTGAAAAATGCTGCAGACTTAACTTTTTTTTTAATCATGATTCCTTGGGTTGTGTTACCAGAGATCTAATCCTGCTTCTGCTGAAAGCTCCAGGACTATCACCATTTCTATGAACGAATACTAATTTAGGCTTACTGCTATAGATCTGTGAAGCACAGAGACATGGTGTCAGTCTGCTCAGTATTGCCAAATTGTTTGGGTTTAATGTAAAGTCTGAGGGAAACTCATCCTGCATGTTAATCAAATGTTTTCAGAATCAGACATACAAAAACACAGAAGCCCTGCTCCAGAAGACATAAAGCAAGAACACAGATATTGTACAGAGGTGTTTTTGTATCAGCTTTTCTCTCACAGACAGTATTCCACAGGAATGGTAGACATTGGGTGGCATTGTGCCCTTATTAAGCTCAGGAGCAAAATTATAAATTAATCTTATGGAAATGGAAAACAAAAACAAACAAAGAAAACCTAGCACAGACTGTTCAGTGACATGATATCACCATTTATTCTCAAAATTATTTCCCTTCCCTTTCACTCATCTGTCACTGATTTTTAGTGTTTCAGATTTTATTTGACTTGAAGTGTAACTTGTTAAAAGCACTTGAACTATTCTTATTTTCTGTTAGCGAAGTTTAACTGAACTTGAATTAATAAAATTCAAACTAAACATTTTTTACCTTGCTGAAGAACTGTTGCTTGCACTTTCTGTCAGAGTAAGGAACAATTGGGGCGTTCTTGCAAAATATTCTGATCTTGATAAAGCCACATTTTCAAATACAAAATTGCTCTTTCAAAGCATGAAACAGTTCTCATCTCACAAATGCTTACTTAACTACATCTAATTCCATGTAATTTGAAACCGGAATGAAATCCAGAGGGTGTTCTACCCACCAGAATTTCTGCCTGACTACCCCTGTGCAGTTAACGAGGCTGGGCAGCTCTGTGTATAATTCATGGCCGCTCAGAGGGTATCCTGGGTCTTCAAGCACCGCTTCATGTCCCCGAATTCGGCTTGAAGGCTCGGTGTGGGGAACACGCAGCGTGCAGCTCACTGCTGGGCTGCTGTGGGGCCGCGAGCAGAGCGTGTTCGGTGTTGCTCGTGGAAGAAGTGAACAACTGCAACTAAAGCTCTTCCTTAGGGTAGCCCTCGGCCTCCAGAGGTGACCTGAGGTGTAAACATGACGTTGCCAGAGGATGCTGTGATTAATAATGGTGTCTGCAAAAGAGAAATCTCGCGGCAGAGAAAATCTGAAACAAATAGGATGTGTTGGGATACATATTAAATACGTATTAAGGGGCTAATGTCTCGTTCCTGTAATTGAAATGCTCATGCAGAATCTGATTAACCTTTCAAATGCTGATGCTGGAGTATTTTTGGCATCAAGAGCTATTTCTCGAGGAAAACATCAGATGAGAAGCACCAAAATGTGTTGCTCCCTCATTCTTCTATCTCTCTGGAGAAACTTTAAGCTCAGCTTTGCCTCACATCTATTTTGTTATTCTTGCCGTCTGTTTGTAAAATACAATTCAGTTAAGTGTTATTAATTGAATAATATGCTGTGCTTGAGGCTGTGGCCTCCTCAGCACATTTCATTGCCAGACCTTCCCTTTGGCAAGAGTCCCAAGGGCCTTGAGCTATTTATAAGGTTATGGTTGCTTTGGGTTTGTTGCCATTTGCTGTCTCCTGTTCACCCGGAGAATCCTTCAACTGGTGGAGAAATCCCTCTGGAGCGCAGGTGTCGTGTGGGCAAGGCAATTAACCCCTGTTTAATTAACAGGTAATCAAGCGGCTTGTCCAGGGCTGCAGCCCGGCTGGCAGGAGCGGGTGGGCACAGGGCTCAGCTCTCGGGGCGCCTGGCACAGCAGGGTTGCTCTGGAAGGCTCTAGAAGGTGTGGCTTTGCCTCCAGCGCCTTTCCCGCGGCGCCTCGTCCTGCCCTGGCCCCGCGTGAGACGCCGGGGACGCCGCTCGTCCCTCCCCGCTCTTGCTGGCTGGGATTAGACAACGGAGCTCACGTGTTCTGCGTTCCCAGAGCTGCAGTGGAGGATTCTTCCCCTTGTTAACATAAACGGGAAGTCGGGTGAGAACCGTGCTTTGATTTTACCAGAAACGCGTCACCACTGAGGCTGTGAATACCCGTGAGGGAGTTTAAGGTGCCTCAGCACTTCTGCCTGCGCTGTGTGGGGGGAGGTAAGCGCTAACCGGTTAGAGTTGTTCAAACGTGTAATTTCATAGCATTGCTATTTTGCAGAATATTGTAGAGTAAAAAGTACTTGATTAGGGCTAAAAGTAGCGAAAGCCTCAAATCCAAAGGATGGGAATTAAGGGGCCTTCCAGAAGCTTCCAACTCGGTTCCTGCCGTTCAGGGGACCGCGTGCCCTGAGGGGAAAACTCGGCCCTCAGGATCTCTCGGCACTTCGGTGGTTAAATTGTCCCTTTCGGATCTTACAGAACAATATCAGTCATCTTGTGTTAAGGGAAAAAAACGTCTAATCTTTGACAGAAATGAATTACTTCATACGGGACGGCTACGTTTTGTCTGATGCTTGTTGTCAGCTTTCACTGGGAGATGAGGAACTAAGAAATAGATTTCATCAAGTTCTGAGATGGGAGGAAATGAAATCTTAGCAAAGAAAACAAGTTGTGCCTCCAAAATGGATTGTACAAGTGAAAAGATCTATCAGGTGAAAACTGAATGTTAAAATAATTTGCCCAAAGATGACTCAGGCAGTGCTGGGGAGTCAGGAAAAGGTGGAGGGTCCCAATATTCGCACTTTATCAAAGCCTCATTGGAGATGTCTAGGCTTGCTGCTTGTCTGTTGTTGTTCTCTTATGGTTTTGGTTTGGTTTTAATCCCCTATAGGTATTTTCTGATGCTACACTTTTATGAAAGTCAAGCCTGTTCACTTCTCCCACCAATCTATAACATAAACTTAATTATTGTGCTGAGCATGTGGTTTTCCTCCTGATGATCTCTTTTTTCAGACCATTTCCTTGTCACTAGGAAGGGGAATGTTCAAATCTGTCCCCTGGCAGAGCAATAGTTTGGGTGTGGTATTAAGGTGTGATCTTTCTTTCTGATTAATTTTTGGCTGAGTGGAAAAACAGAAAAATGACCAGCTCTCTGCTGTTTTGGTTTAAAAACTATCCAAATACGTCAGTTTACAGCAGATTTCTCATTACCTTCTTGTCTCTGTCTTTTGTCCTAGTAGTAACTTCTACTTTTTCAGCCATAAGGCTTTTCAAATATAATTGAACAAAAACCTAAATGAATTTATTAGGACTAAAATGTTATTGTAAGTGCACAGTGTGAGGTTAATTTTTATTTTTCTGTTTCATTTCACCACAAATATTTTTGGCTCTCCTGTGACCTCTGAAAGATGGAGCGAAATGGAGACTGGGAGTTGATTCAGGGGACGTGGCAATGCATTATCCCAGTTCAACAAATACCAAATCTGTGAATAAAATGTAGCACTTTTGTGCAACTGAGGCCCTCTCTTGTTAAGGGTAGTGTGTGAAGTATATTCTATAAGGCAAAGGCGGAGTAAATAACTCCAGAAGTCAGTGTTTGCACATTTGAGAAAATGTGTCATTCTAATGCCCAGTAAACAATAAATGTTTTTCTTTGAATGTTGTAGTTCCTCCTTCCAATCATACTCTGTGAAACAAGCTCTCAATTGGGCAAAATTGTTATTGTTGTTTGGTTTCTTGATTTGTTTTTCCATCAGGTGTGAAGGTTCTACTTTGGGGGGAAAAGGAAGCACCATCAGAGGTGCAGATTTGGGGTAATGTTCATTTGATGTGAATTAGAGTTCAGGTTTGGGTTTGTTTCTTGAGTTCTGAAGATAAAAACAAAAGTATAACCAGTACATATTTATTGTTGTGCTGCTTTTAAGGTTTTACTTTGTTATAAGTGGGCCTGGGATCGTATTAGTTAATTTCTGCTCAAATGTTGTTGCACTTAGAGAAAATGAACATACGCAGGAAGTTAATTCTCCTCTCTCCTAAAACAGGATCAGACTCTTTGAGTGACTTTGGTGTTTCCAGTCAGATGGACATAGAGGGGTAAAAGCATGGGTAACATTTGCTGTAGTCCTGTTTTACTCACTGCTGCTTCTGCCTGAAGTGTCACAGTGGAAGTGCAGGGTTAAAATTGCTTTTTTTTTTTACCTTTTCCTTGTAAACAGGTTTCAGGTTTTATTGCTCATCAAGACAGAAGTAACTTGGATTTATTTACAGGCAAGGTAAAGCAAATAAAACTTGGCACTAAGAATGCCAGGTAGTAACAAATAAAATTAAAATACAAGTTATAGCATATTTTGCATTTCTTAGTAAGTTTAGCATATCACTGCAGAAAGATCTTATTCAGGTCACCATGGAAAATATCAGGGAAATATCAGAAAAACTGTGTTTTCTATCAGTTTTTGTTAGGTTTTTTGTTGGTTTTTTTTTAATAGCACAGAGTTCACTTAAATGTGGAGAAATGTGACTTCTGTTTGCTGTTAATATTTTCCAGAGATGTTACAGTGAGAGAGAAGTGAGTTTCCAGACCTGTTAATATGAGTAGGAAAGGAAGAAAAAGGGGGAAAAAAGTAATAATTGTAGATTGTGGCTGATGGGCACCCTACAGCTTATTCTGTTTGTCAAAATACATAAAGCTTCTTCCCTATCACCACGTTAGCTGGGAATTACAGTATTGCCCTGTATTTGCCTATTGTCTCATCTCAAGTTTGTTGAAGTAAAATATTTGGGTGATCATGATATTTAGGAGTGTAATATTAGCTTGATTTAGATAGTGCAAACATTTAATAATGGCTGAACATGGATTATATGTGGCATTTGGGGAAACGTATAATTCTGACGTGAAGGGGGACGCTGTAGCAATGGAAGAGCGATGAGGATTTCTTTTCTTCTCACAACTTCTGATACAATCTGCAATCCTGCTGAGCATCTCTTAGTTTTCAGTGCCTGACTGCTACTGCCAGATCCTTTCAAGCACATTGGAATTTAGCTTTCCTTTTTCAGTGGTTACATAATCGTTCTGATGGGGTACTATTACAGCAATGTAGGTTTCAGGCAACTGATTCAGATATTTAGAATTATTTCTTAAATGTTCTTTACACATGTTGGTGTTGCTGTTACCCATTGTTGAAGCTGCAATGTTGATTTTATGACTAGCTATACGTACTCTGTGCAGGAGCATTCCTACCCTCTTACACTCGGTGTCCAAACCCTCTTGTGCACACCTTTGCTAGTTCCCAGACTGTAGTCATGGGGCAAAGCAGAAAACAGTATGAGAATATGGATTTCCAAACCCAATGAAAAGCACCGCTGAAAAATCTAGCTTGGTTTAGGAAGACCAGCAGAGTATTTGAGGTTGTTGGTCCTGTTGTAATGAGACATTGATCCTCATTGTATCTGGAAAACATTGATCTTCAAAAGAGCCTAGCTGAGTGTAGGCTGTGGAAGGAGCAATTTCTCATTGTCATAGTTGGCTATGTCTGCCCCTTAGGGGCAGGAAAAATACCTGAGGGTAAACTGAGAGCCTTGGACTTGCTCTGCTGTGATTTCTGCAGTTCACAGAGATTGTTCTGCTTTACTTTCTTGGTTTACATATTGTTTCTTGGCTAATTCAGGGGCTGAGGGTTTTTCAGTGTTTCTGTTGTAAGCATTTTCATGTACTGTGAAGGTAGGCGTGTTGACCTTCCAACATTTTATAAGTGTTTCATTATTTAATCTTAACTGTCTTTTCACACTTCCAACACTTGTCAGACATACCTTGTAATATGAAGGAATAGTGTAAAGGGTGTGCTTGAATCTGCACTTGTTTGGCCTCCTGCTCCATGCCCTGTCATTGACTCACAATTATATATGGGCATAACATCAGAATGCACTGTGGCTTTTCTTTCTCTTTATAAATAAACCAAGTACTCCTACCACATAGGTTTTCACATGTGGCAGGGTCAGTAGAACATTGTGCAGCAGTCAGCACAGAAGGATGTGCTTCTCTGCGCTCTGCATACCCCAAACAGTGGATTCAAGACAATGCAATGAGAGACATGGCTGCTTATTGTAAAACCTGTGATACCTGAGAATGCAGAAAGCTTTTCTTCTGGCGGTGTCTGGTGCTTTGAGAATCACTGTAATGATGGAGTGGACCACAAGCATTTTCTTTTCAAAACTGCTGTGGAGTTCCATCCTTAATAAATTGTAACCATTAGCAGATGGTATCTGTGAAATCTGAAGGGGCACTCTCCACCCCCAGCTTCCAAATGTTTAGGAAGAGTGGGCTGAAACCCACCAAACTCAGTCAGGTACCTCCAACTGCCAGGCAGCTGAGGAGAAAACCAAGGGAAAGGGATTCTGATCCTTGTGAAGTGAGGGGAATGCCAAATGAAATAGTCAGGGCTGAATGAATTGCAGATTCTGAAACTAAAACATTGAGTAGCTCAAATGTTTGAAATGAGTCAGAAAACTTCGTGTTTTGGTAACACATTTGGAAACAGACCCCTAATTTCTGTTGGTACACTGAGCTGCTCTTGTAACTCGAACACACAGATGCAGCGTGGATTTTCTGTGTTATTTGTCCATACTACTATCCTGAATGAGGATTCAAGTGTTGCTCTGTATGTCTGTGTAACCAGGCCCCTATATTTAAAAGCAGAATTATTATTTGAAGCCAGCCTGTGGAAGACTGAAATCCATAAAAGCCATTAGACTGATTATCATCCTGTAACACTGTCAAAAATGATGTTAATTGGTGAGCATAAGCCATCCTCTGCTAACAGCTTTTCTCCTTAATTGAATTTTTGCCAAATCGGTGTCACTGAGATTTCTGTAATGGACATTTTTGCTCCTAGGGTGTCTCTTGCTTGGATGTGAGGGTTATATTATGGCTACTTCAGAAGGACTGCAAGTTCTCAAGTGATTAGCATGGTTGGTGGTAGCAATTGAGAAACTGATACCCAGAAATTTGTTGTGAATGGTGTTCCCAGTCCAGTGTCAGTATCTGTCAGTGTCTGGATGCTGTATGGTGTTTCACCAGCACAGGCTTCTTCCCAGTTCTTTTAGTTTTTCTTTTATTTTGTGTTTTGGGGCAGAGATGGGTGAGGAAGGTAATCAGACTCGGAGCTCTGCTGTTCCTGATTGCAGCTGAGACAGGTCTTACACAAGCAAACACCACATAATATTTAGGCCAAATTTGCTGCCTCTCCAGCTGCTGGGTTTGTTTGCTTGATTTTCTGTGGGAGGTTTTGTTATTTTTTTAATTTGTTTGGTTGGAGTTTTTTGTTTGTTTGTTCTTGAAGTAGGTTATCCTGTCAACCCCTTTCATCGGAACCTTTTGCAGACAGGTGCCAAAGGCATGGCTTTTGGAATAGCTGGGGCACATCCTGTTGCAACTTTCAAATTATCTATTTTCCCCTGTATTCAGAGAATTTTGGTCATGCTTTGGAGAACTGATTTATGCTGTGACCAGTTTGTGCAATAATCTGGATGTCCAGCACCTCCCTGTCTGCAGATTCATCCACTTGGATAGAAATGCAGTTGTCTAATACAACTTTTTGCTTTTAATATGAGCAAAAAAGGAAGATCTCTGTGGAATACCTTGTGTTTTCCTTCATTTCAGGCAGATTTTCCTAAAGGCCTCTTGAAATCTTTGCTTTCGCTGAATGGATTTAGTGTGTAGATCAATCAGTGTCCCAATGGGTACAGAAGGTCTGTGTTTTCACTTGCCAGGTAGTTCTTGCATTTGTTTGCTTGTTGGTTCTCTCACATAAATTCCTGGAGTGGGAATTGGTTACCCCTTCAGGGAAGATTACAAACGAATGTGGAGGGACAATTGATGATTGTAATGGTAAATGTCTGCCGTTTTAACTCCTCCACTTCCAAGAGACCCTCTAATATCTGGAGAAGAATATGCTCTCACATAAAGGTATGAAAATTACTTATGTTGATCTTTTAGTCACTTACTTGAAAGAGATACAGAGAAAGAAGTACACAGACTTACAGGGAATAACACCTGAAATTTATTCTGCTTGGGTTTTTGCAGGATATTTTCGCAATTGTGAATCAGGGTAGAGTTAGATGGTAATTATTTTGTCAAATTTTATAAATTTTCCTCTTCTGCTCCATGCCAACACCTTTAACTATAGACTTTTCAGATAGAAGTACTTTTATATGGCCTCTTGTAGTAAATCCTGCATGCCTCTTAAACTGGGGATAGAGGCAGTCTTTTTTAAACATGATTAGAACAGTTTAACATTACTTTTAATATCTGTCAGTTATAGTGAAACTCAGCTCTCTGGTCTTGCAGACTGTCCCTCTTCAGAGCCTCTATAAATTAGGGTTGGGATTTTTTTATATTCCTCTATTAAGTTTAATATCCTTAATTGATTTTTTTTCCCAAAAGAACTGTACAAAGAGGTACTTTCCACAACTAAAAAAAAAGAAAATAAATAAATTACAACTTTGGAAAGTTTCTGAAGGAAAAAAGCTTATTTGATTCCTGTCTAAATAAATAACACCATATGGATTTTATTAAAGCACTCTTTGTTCTGCAGTGCGTTCATCATGCAGGTGTTCTCCCTTGAAAAAGGTGTTGATTTGTCCTCTTTGTTGCTGTTGTTAAGGTGATAACCTGCTAAATGCTCCAAACCTTCCCTGGCTGATAACAATGCTTAGTAGGGACTGTTTAGTAGGATGTGAAATCTGTTTTATTCACTGCTGGTACCATCTTTATGATAACCTGACATTTGTATGAGATGCCCTTTGCACTGCAAATATGAACATACTTAGAAATGTGGAATAAGGTGGTTGCAGTCCTTTTGTTGAGTAAATGTGTATGTTTATTATACATGAATAACATATTGCAAAGCATAAACTATCATTTTCTTGGTACTGAAAAATATACAGTCCTGTAGCCAACTGTATATTCACTTGGGATATAAAATACCTACAGAGAAAACATTTGACTTAACTAAAGGGCTGTGCAGTTGCTGCTTTGATATGCCTTTTTAGATCCTGTATTTTTTTTCTTCAAATGTTTTTAACACTTTAAAAAGGAGCTTCAACTGTCCAAGCTAATGTAATCCTAACTTTTAAATGTTTGGGGAGGGGGCTGTCCGAACTAGATAATGACTAACTCACCAGAAGAATAAAAGCAGCTTCTATCTGTTCATTTCAGTTGAGGCTGTGAGTGAACGAAGTGAACCAGTGGTCTGTGTCACACAGGGAAACAAACAACACGGTGTTGGTCTGGTTACTTTCTGTAAGCACTGCTTTATTTTGATGTAATTGTACAGCCAAGCGATGATCTCTACCGAGATGAATCAAGTATAAATACTGTAGGTTCTATTAACGGTTCTACATATATGATTCTGATGTGTGACAAGCTGCTATTATGTAAGGAGAGAGTTCTTGTGCTTTTTGTCGTACGTGAGATTTCCAAACAGCGAGTGAGCTATGCTGTGCTGGTCAAAGTTGCACCATTGTCACTTGACCAACACTGAAGGAACTGTGAACAAACTCAGATCTTTGGAGTAGCTACATCAGGAGAAGTACTCCAGGTCAGTGCTCCCTGCCACACACTCTGCTCTCACCACGGCTGATGGAATAGGTGTCATACAGAACACTTAAACCACAGTGGGTACACCTGGGGGCAGATCCAAACAGTGCAAAACAAGCTGATGGCATGTTCTGTGGCTTCGGTTACTTTTACATGTGTTAAATATTTTCTTTATTCTCTTTTGTCAAACTCCAGATGTGCATTTCTTTTTGGTGAGGTGTTTACAGTGCCAAGGCTGTGCCCCACCTCCCCACTGCCTGTGTTCCTCTGCCACAACCTGTGTCTTCCCTTCTCAAGGCCTCGGCCACCGTGCAGGGCTTGCATTTCTCACCTTTCTGCTTCAAGTGTTAGTCTGAAATGGCCCCACTGTGGGACTGTGTTTCTTGCAGAGTGTTAAGGTACTGTCCAAGGTGTTAGACTTGATCTGGAGATGTGCTTGCCTGCGGGCAGGTCAGGGCTAAAGATTCTCCCATCTATGCTCTATCACGCAGGGCATTCATCCTCGTATGTCTGCGTCTCTGAGTGCACCTTTGCATAACTTCCAGTTTCCCTGGAAGTCTGGTTTGAGATGCTGATGTGTGTGAGGGCAAACCCTGGAGAGTGCTCCGTAATCAGATTCTCTACTAGAGGCAAAGAAATAAGTTGCATGCTACAGTAATGGCGTCACTAATCATAAAGAAGATAGATTTCCATGTGTTACAGTTGTGTGCTCAGAGCTTTTCCTCCAGTTTGTTAACCACGGCGACATGAGCGATGTATTTGAAAACCTGTAAGCCAAATTGTTTTTTGGGAGCTTTCCAGCAGTTCTGAGTGTCCCTCAACCTTTATCAGTGCAAGAGGTTTGCAAGTCTATTGACAAATAAAAAATAAAATGTTTTTTTGGAATGCGCCTACTCCTGGCAGACTTTTGGCAGTTTTGCCAAAGGAGGCCTCCATAACCCTTCTATTAAGCAACTGGCTGTGCTCAGTAGCAAGAGGGACTTGAAGTGTTTCACAGGAGGTGAAATGATTTGACCTGGAGCACAGCAATTGTTTTTCTTAAAAAGGGCACACACCTTTCCTACGGACATCTTGCCAAATATAATAATGGCTGTTAAAATGTAAATGCAGTCCTTTTTATTATTATTCTTTACAAAATTATATTCCTGAAATATTCATAATAAAGAATGAAAAGAATATTTTCAGCATGATAATTCGAACCCCAGTGTACACGTGGCATGAAGTGAATGGCATTCATGTTCAAGAAAAAGGCAAATCTCAATTCTTCTGATCAATATCATATTATCAAGCATCTGATGAAGGCTTGGTGGTTGGAGTAGGAAGATCTCAAAGGCCCTTTATATAATAATTGCACTGCCTTTCTTGCTGCTGCTGCCCCTCCCTTTACCAGAGGGCCTTGATAGCAGCCACTTGCTAAAAAAGCCCTGAATGTTTTCTTCTTGCACACAAAGGCAAAACAAGAAGTAGCACTGAAGTCTGTAAGCATTTATGGAAACATTTGTCAACAGAGCCAATTTGGATGGTGACATAACTTTGAAATCAGCCTGCTGGGAAATTACCCAAGCTGGGCAAACCCCAGATCTGCCAGAATTTCAGGAAAGCTCAGGAAAAGAGTTGTGAATGTGCAGTTCTGGACTGTTTGCTTGGGACTGAGTTCAGCTGAAATTGAATTTCCCTCCTGGCTTTCTCTGGCCACTTCTGCTGTTCTTGATGCCTGTGCCAGTTTGTGAGGCATGGAGAGAAGTGTAACGTGTGTTGGTCTTTTCCTGAAGCTGAACTGCTACAACCTAGCACTCTGAAAGTGAAAAGGGAATGGAAGATGATATGGACTGTAAAGAGAGCAATATATTGGAAGATGTCATGCTCACATCTACCCACTCTCATGCTGGCAAATGTCACAAACAGAGGATAACTTGCAAGAGGGAGAACACAGATTTGATCTTTTATATGTAATTCATGTAACATAGTTAGGAATGTCTTAAAAGACAGTTCATTTTCAAATACTAGTGACTTTTTCAGTGAGGACAGGAAAAGGAAAAAAAGTCTTGAGTGTATTTTTGAAGGTTTTTTCATGCTTTTTTCTAAGTCCTGCAGACTGTTCACCTTGGATATATCTGCAGACCTAATATTTGTAGTTGTTCCAGTGATAGTGCAACATTTTTTTTGTCAAAAATCATACTCACATTTTACACCTTTTTTCCACCTGTGTGTTTCAGGGTTTGTCATAACTAAGACTGAACAATTTTTCAGCTCTGATACCTGCTTTTCCCAGTCATGGTGCATTACAGCTTTTAAGGTTAATGTAAAAATCTGACATGTCTTGATGGAATTTGTGAAATTTTAAAACTTTACTGAGCACCTGGCAGCAATTTAAGCTTTAGATGTCTCTTTCAAATGTATTGGATATATATCTGATGACTTTCAAACAATTCAGAAATGATAACAAGAGTTTTCAGTGAAATAGTGATAAGCAAGTGGGAACAGAAAATCCGAAATGCATTTCTAAAAAAATCTAAGGAATCTTAGTATATCTAGGATACAATACATGCAAGGGGAAAAAAGAGTACTTTCAGAAAGGATGACTGTAGTTCATGAGTTATCTTCATAACTCAGCAGAACAGTTATCCTCCCAGCAACCAGGGACTGTCACTTCTGCTGTCCCCCCTTGCAATATCAAATAAGTGTAGATTTAAAAACTACAAACTATTCATAGTTGTGCAAATACTTGTGGGGTTTTACTGAGAGCAACATCAAAACTGAAATTTTAAAACTGAGGTTTTTTTAAAGAAATATGAAATTAAGATATTTCTTTTTTTTTAAGCTAAGAAGCTTCTTTTAACCTGACTTAGGTGTCAGAAAGTAACCCCCTCCGAGCTGATTTGTTCAGGCAGGTTTTAAAGTGTGCAGAGAGACCAAGTAAGAAAGGTACACTGGAGTACCAATGGTAATTTAAGCTGAGAGATGCCGTAAGAAGGGGATATTGGCCCAGCTGGGAGGCTGGGAATTTGTGTGACCTCGTGTGAAGGGATTGTCCTCTGCTGCGCCTGGGAACAGAGGAATTGCAGTGTTGTTCAGTTGCTCTTTCCCAGGTCTCTGCTTTTCTTCCCTGGGAGTTTTAAACTATTCCTTGGGAACATTTCTCCTGAGCAGCCACTCGGCACTTTTCTGTTTGGTTTTAGTGTTCTTATCTCCTATTGCCTTGTTTGACACAACTGCTTAGCTAGATGGAGTTCTTTTCATACAAAATTCGATCTTTTCAGAATTTACCTTCCTCCATGGCTTCTTTAGACCAGTTTTTATCCTGACCAGCCATCAAAGTGATTACTCTTCTATAGCCCTAATAGCTGGCAATGTGTTTTCATGGTTGCTGGCTTAATGGTATTTCCCTTGAAATATCATTTCTAGTATTTACCAAATCCTAAATAATGAACAGGATTTGGGGGGTTCTTTTGTTTCTGTAGGGGATTTAAAAAAAAAGAAGTCTTTGTGGAATCTGTATGAAAGTCACACCTTTCTAGTCTGGAGAGATATTTCTCGTTAGATTTTTCTGAGGCTCATTTTAATCTGCATGTCTTCAGTTTCCTGAATGTGGGCTTTTTGATAATTGCTTTGTTAGTCCTCTGACACTGAGTGACAGTACTTTTCAGTGCTTGACAGCCAAATCCATTGGCATACGACAGTCCTCATACACCGTGAGGTGTTTTCTCTCTGCCTGGTGACAGTAAGAGCTTTCAAGTTGACAGAGGGGGGCTAAGACATCTTTACAAGTGAGAAGAAAGCTGAGAGAGGATGAGGAGGTTCTCTGTCAAAATAAAAGCATTCGTTTAGTTCATCCTTCCAGCAGAATGAAATAAACAGAAGATCTGATAGCTACATGTTAAAGCATAATTTTATTTATGTGTTGCTTATGGAAAAATGTATCACTTAGCTTGCTATCAGGGTCCTCCTGACTTGAAAATTTTTGCAGTGAGTGTAACAAATTGTGTTTTTTTCAGTGAGGTGATGAGTGGTTTGATGTAGAAGGGGAGCATTTACATGTGAAGAGGATTGCAGTACCCTCTGAGAACTGATCTGTTCATTACTTTTTCTCAGTAAATAATTAGTATAGAATTTATTAATTTAGGGGCTTTTTGTATACATTCATTTTGTTTTAAATTTAAAACACAGATGAGTTTGGAGCCTTACCTGGTTTACAATATCACAAGTGATGCTTTCATTTTATGCTTCAGACAATTTCCCACTAGAAAATAATTCATTTGTCAGAATTTCTGTGAAAAACTCAAGGCTTTCTTAGAGCTTGGGCAAAAGGATGTCTGCACTAATGCCATGCTTGCTGTGTCCACGAGGACAGTAGTATTGACTGGTAATATTACCTTGCTGTCTTTGGGGGAAGAGGGGGGACCAAACCAGCCAAACGTGACCACGAACAAAGCCCCTGTCTGAGCTTCCAGCCAAAATGCAAGAATTGGGACGTGTTTGGGGCACTGCAGCTCCAACAGTTCCTGCGGGACCCCAGGAACGCTCCCCAAAGATGGTCTGTATGTGGTGGTACAAAGCTGCACTTGGCAATGTGCCTTTCCTCGGGTAGTTCTGGTGTGGGTACTTTAGAACCAACCCAACTCCATGGCAGCGATCACCTCTGCTCCTGTGCTAACTAATGCCCTGTCCTGGGTGGGGAGCACAGGCACAAGTTACAAGGACACTTCACCCACAGTGCTTGGTGCAGAACTCCGTGTCCTTTTGCTCCCAATGAAGAGATTTGAGGAAAAAAAGCCTGTGTGTTTTTAACCTGTGTGATACAGCAGTTTTACAATATTCCAGTATTGTAAATTAGTGTTTTCTGAAATGAGTTTTATAATATTAGTGTGCTTATGATAAGGCCTGATAACACTGAGTTTTTCCTGTCTGACGTGAGTGCTGTTTTTCTCACACGCACCCAGTCTTCAAAAAATGTCAGTGTTCCCAACCTTCATGGTATTTTGCAGCTCTGAATTTCATCGTGCAGTTCTTAATACACCTAAGTCAAGTTTGCAGGAAATGGGTTTTTTTGGTGGGAATTTTTAAATCAGACTTTTCACTTTTGTCATTCTATAAAACCTGTTTTGGCTTAGTTAATACCAACTAAGTTGGTACTGAGTTAACTTTGAAAACCTAGTCCATTCCAAGAGAATAACAGGTGATTTGAAAAGAGAAATTTAGAAGATATGATTCTGAGTGTGCATAGTTCCTTACTGTTTTGAAATACTTAAAAACTTCAAAGAGCACAAGGCCTTCAAGTTAAAATGTTTATGCCACATTCTAGCTTAAATATTTATTGTTTTTCATAGTTTCATCCATTTTGATGTCTCTCAAGCCATGGCTCCCATTTTTCCTTTTGTTTCCTGTTCTGTTTCAAGTTTAGTTCAAGTATCACTTTGTCAGTTATTTTCAATAACAAAGTAGTTGTTCTTGAAAATAGTGGAAATACTAACTGCTAAATGATACCAGAGCATGGACTAGTATTTTAAACAAATCAGATTGCAGAGAACCTAAACCAGTTTATAGTGGTTCAAAAGGCAAGAACAACACATTGTAGAGACTGTCACAGTGATAACTTCAGTAAATGTACAATATTTCTTTGCTGCTTTACAAAGAAACTATCTTTGCATTGAAAACAGGCCTAATTTTTTGTGGCTCTCAACTGTGTAATCGTCTTCAGATTGAATCATTCTCGATATATTCCCTTGAAACATAACATTTCATAAGACTGAATGAAAACCCCTTAGAATGGTGTCATCTTCTCAGGGGATGTGCTCAGGTCTGTCTGAAAACACTGACTTAGCTGACTGGTGGGCTTTGATAATCCTATTGTGCAAGTTAATTATTCTTAATGTTTTTAGCATTACTCAGGTTGCAAACAAGCAGAAGAGATTGTGTGGAAAATGTTTTATCTGTGCTGCTTGAAAGAAATCAGCTTTTCCTTCTCTCTTCTTGTGTTTCCGTTAACACTGACATAAAGATTTGGAGCCTCAAAATGTCCAACACGTTCTGTCTTTGACAGTGTGGTTTGGTTTAAATTACATTTTAAGAAAGAAGTGGTCCTAAAGCATCTTGATTATACATTATATCAATTATCCTGGTGGAAGAAACACATAAAATACATTTAATTATAGGTTATAACCCAGCAAATCATAAAAATCCTGTTCTGAAGTAAATCGTTGCCACTAATTAGCTTTCCTGTTTGCCAGTACTAGAATAAATCCAATTCATGTCTTGCTAATATTAGTTATTTTCATTGAATCCAAAAGGTATAAAATACTGACTTGTCCAGTCACTAAGTAGTTTTCTAATATTAAAGAATACATAAATGAAAATCTACATTCCATAGCTTTAAATACACTGTGCCAAGGTCACTTGAGTTGTATTTTAAATTGAATTAATGTTTAACCTCACTTAAAATCCAACGGGGAATGCGGTATTTAAAGGTTTGGTTTGTTTTTTTGTTGGGGTTTTTGGCACTAAAAGTGTTTCCAACAAGTTTAAATACTGCTGTGTGAGTTCATGGCTGGCAAAACTGGGATGTTTACTGAAGGCCTGAAAGTGATAAGGCAGTGTTTGTAACTAGCTGTGAGACCTTCCACACATGGAATCACAGGGCAGTGCTGAGCTGGCTTATTACCTAATTACTACCTCATTAACGTGAAATTCCAAGATTATCTAACAGTTTGTTGGTGTTTTAACCAGCAAGCAAGAGAAGATAGCATAGAGGTACGTTGTCACACTAATAATCACGATAAAATAAAAAAAGTTAATCCCAAATTAGTCGTGCTTTGCTCACCCCTTCCTTTATGTCAAATAACAACCAGAATAGAGTTAGCTATAGTTTTTCTTAACTTTTTGGTACTATGTTGTTAAGGTCAGAAACAAAACACAGGATGAAAAGTTGAATCGATTGCTGTTGTGCGGTAAAATACAGCACACAGTCACACCAAAGGTAAATGATATGCGACATTTCAGGCTAGGCAATGACTTCTTTTACATAGAAAAAGCATTTTAAAGAGAAGAAATGGGAAGTGTGATTCATCATGGCACAAGACAGGGATGTGAGCAGAGGCAATGGGACTGAATTAACCGCTGTGTGGAAAGTTCTGTCACATCTGTTGAGTCAGAACACCCTTTTCAAATTTATGTCTATCCTTTAAAGAGCACTAGTGTATATCCTTTAGTACACTCTTGATCTCTTCTTTCCCAAGGGCTGTTTGAGCTGTAAGCTCTATGAATCAGCTCAGCAACTTGTATAACAGAAATAAAGTAGCTACCTAAATCAGTACATAATAAAATCAAGTCCAGGGTAGCCTGAGGTACAATGATAACGTTGTATCAGGTGCAGTTCACAGATAGGAGAAAATATCTTTAGCCCATTAAAACATGAAATCATAACTAATCCCTTCCAATATCTGAGTGGCAGTAAATACTTCACATCGGTTTCTCATGATGCACTTTTTAGTTTTCATTGGCGTTACCGCAGATTCACATGGATTTATTTCAGACTTTTCTATTTTGGGCCCACTCTGTAAGTTCAGTGAGATTAGTTGAAGCCATCATGTGCACTGAGACCTCTGTGCAGTTCAACGGTGATGTGAGAGGAGGCAAAAAGTCCCATCAGAATTTGTGAATGAAAGCATGAGAGGAGGAAAAAAAACCCCAAACAACCCACCTGAAACAGTAGCTCATGTAAAGTGCTTGTAATAGAAATGAATTTGAAGTGCAGGTTTACTTCTGCAGTCCATGATACCACCCAGATTTCCTCCTCAGCAGTGCTGGCACGGTGTGTGATTCCCAAGGCCACATCTGATGATGGTGTGGAAGATGTTATGGTACTGTTTTAAAAATCACTCAAAGCAGCCCAACTGCAGTCTTCCTGAAGCTGAAAGTTTTAGAAAAGGTGGCTCAGTTTGCTGGTGCTGAGGGCTTTGGTAAGGTGACTTGTTCATGCTGTAGTCTGGGTTTGAAAGTAATCCTGGTTTTGTTCTTGGCATTTACTTTACAGTTTACCCTAAGAGATAACCTTTGGTTACCACTCAGTCTGCACTCAGTGTTCTGAACTGTCCTGAAAATCCACACTTGGCTTTTGTCCACAGATAAAATTACTTGGAAATCTGCATTTGAATGTGGCATGTGTGTGTGGACACATGAGGATGGTTTTGGTTTTACTTGGGTTTTTCTTTCTCTCCTTTTTTTTTCTTTCTTTTTTTTATAAGTATTTGACCTGACAATCTCTGACATTTCACATTGTTTTCTTAAAGCTGCACAACTCATTGCTCTCAAATAAGCTCCAGGTAAGCTGTAGTCATCTTGCTATGACAGAAAGCATAGCAAAGGGAAATTGTCCATTGCTGTGTCTTCCAGAGACATTTGGAATACACAAAGGAAAATCTTCATCCACCAGTGCTCTGGAAGGGGCAAAGAGAAGCTTTTCAAATATTCTAAGTGTCCCACAGGAAAGTTGTGTACAAAGCTGTTTTGTCTTTGTACAGTTGACACTGAATCTAGATTTTGTTTCTGGTTTTATCCCATTGTTGTCCCTGGAGCATCCAGATATTGTGAGGATTAGGAGGCTTTAAATACTTGCACTGGGGATGTTGATTACAGATGGAACCTGGGGGGGAATCTAAAAATTTGTCCTATTTCTTAATGGAAACAACAGATGAATTCAGTGTCTCCTACTGCAGGAAAAAAAAGTGAAGATGGGAAAGTTCAAGATGAAAAATTACAGGGCAGTGAACACAGAGTGATAAACCAGCCCTTACAGGATTAGAGTTACTTCCTTAGGAAAGAAATCTATGTTAATCCGTATAGGGAATCCAATATCAAGGGACTGGAAGGAGCAGAAACAGGTCAGAGAGGCATCACCATCTCTAACGAGGATTAAAAACTGGAGACATGATTAGTACTCTTCAAGTAACTTTGGGGATTTGATGTCTAGAGAGGTGTCACCTTCAAGACAGTAAATCCATAGTGAAAGAAGTTGATCAGCCAACTCAATGTGAAGTTTCTGAGATTTCCAAAATAACATGAGGGTGGTACTGTAGGAAGTCTTTCTCATCTGGTTTTCCTTCATATAGCAAGGGTGAACACTGCATCCTGTGTGCTGGAGACGAGAGTAAATCAGTTTGTGTTCCCAGGTCTTTGGAGAAAAATGCCTGTCTCCTGAAATGCTGGAGTTGTTTGCTGGAGTCGTATGGGGAAAAAAGCCCATGTAAATGTATCAATTGTTTTATTCACAGGCAAAACAGATAAATGAAAACTACCGAGAAAATACTATCACACAGTGGGTTTTTTCCCCTCTGAAATTAATGAAAGTGAATTGAGTGCTAATTTAGGATAGGAATAAAATCTCTTAAAATAAGGGCAGGGACATACACTTGGAGACCTTCTCAGTAACATATTCTAGGAGAAAATCAGTAAATTATTTAAGGAAAATATTGCTTAAAAGGAGAAAAGGACAGTCTTACTCTATATGAACATTTAGTGCTGATGGTTGAATATCAGTAATGAGATACTGACAGACATTTGAAAAACTCCAAATCAAAGACGATACCATTTTGGTTTGCGGGTTTATATGTTTAAAGCACCTGAGAAGCTGTGGCAGATACTGATAGGATTCTGAATTTGAAGTCTAAGGGTAATTGTAAATTATAAAATTTGGTAGGCCTGAGTAGCCAAGTCTTTTAGGATGCTGTGAAAGTGGGAATTTTCAGACCTGGAGTGTCCTTCAGAGAAGGCAAATAGTAGTTTTAGAGAATAGCCAGATACAACTTGAAACAGAAAAAGCATTAATGTTTTGCAGAAATCCTCGAATGATTACTTACTATTGATAACTGAATGAGTTTCCAGCCCATAACCCAGGTTGTGTAATGTATTGAAGATTTTCTGAGTGCTCCCAATATGTTATTTGTCAACAGTATTTATCCTCAGATTCATATCCGGTGTGGGCTGCAGCAAATCAGTCAATTAGCAGTGGTAGGTGGGAGATGTCTCGGGGATTAAGGCACTCGGATATCTATTTGTTAATCGTACAAATACGTAAGGAAAGGCAGATGCCAGGATCTGTTGTTACCAAAATACCAGGGACTGTGATTCAGAGGCTTTTGATCTTTTATCACTCCATAGAAGTTGTTCTTCTGAGTCTGAAAATAATGGCTTTGCACTTTTAATACTTTATTGTGTTTGTGGTTTGGGTTTTTTTCTGGTAAGAGTTAAAGAAAAGAGTAAGTTTTATTATTTGTGCATGTATATGAACACTCTAATCATATTATTAAAGCTGATTTTTTGGTGAATTTCACAGGTTTTAGATCTTTTTTGAATGCCTGCTTGAAGTAGGATTTTTACCCAACAAGAATAAACTTAAGTACAACCTGTATATGTGCAATATCATATTATTAGTCTTTTGATTCTTCCCATCAAAATAGCAGTGTAACCTGTCTAGAAAGAAGCTGTGATTATTATTGTAGATGAAGAACCAAGACAAAAATTTGAGGCAAATTTAAGAGGTAGAACCATATTTTCTACTGCAATTTTCTACTCAATGACTGTAAAGAAGACAAGAATTAGAGATGATGTACAAAAGGGAGCTAAAATTGCTGGAAGATAATAAATACTGAAATTGATATGGTTCATGTACTTTGAGTTAGGTTGCCTTCTAAAAATGGCATGTATTTTTTCTCCTAAATATTCAAATCAAGTTTTAGTTCCTTGTCCCAAAATATACAGTTATAGCAAGAAGATTTATTTATAGCCAAGCATTAAGGGGAAAGCATGACTGAGTTACATTGTTTGTTCTCAGCTTACTGTAGGCTTTCTTTTTCTGAGCTGCTTTGTACCTTGTTTTGACATCCTGTATGGCTGAAACATTTAGACCCTGTCAGTGCCCTGATTAGGGTTTTGAATGTCATCAGAGTGCTGTACAATTGCACATCCTAATGGTGCTTCACATATTTTATAGACTTGTCTCTTTATATAATTGTTCTATTGATGTTCTTTGTGCTGCTCCTTCCATGTGGGACCCTGAGAGAGCAGTGGCAGGAATAGTTAAACCACTGACAATAGGAATTGTCTCTGTAACATGGGAGCTATTTCTGGATTGCCAGGCCATAGGAATGTTGCCTTCTATTTATAGTGGCATTTTGCATCAGGTTTACCACCTCCACAGGGCAAAACAAAAGGGTAGTGCAAAAAGGAGGTGATTACAGCATAATTAAACTCATTTATGTGGTGGGAAGAAACTACATTTGAAATGTAAGATTAGCTTTAAAAATAACAGAGCGAAGTTAGCTGGAGAGTTTCTTGAAGTAATTGTCTCTAAAAGCTGAAGCAATTGAGTGCTTTTGGATCAAAACACTGTTTGCAAAATATTACCAAATTACCTATACTTAGGAAAACATTCTGAACTTAAGCATAGTGAACTATGAATATGTTTAGTAAACACTATTTGATCATTCAGATTGACTAGGGGGAAATCCAGAAACCTTTTCTCTTCTTTCATTGTGTGGAATTTACAGTTAACATTTGTAAGATGGTCAACAACGGGGTCCTTTTTCATATATTGAAAAAATAAATTGTTATGGAAAGGTTGACAAGATGGGTTGGACTTCTCAGCCAGTTTAGTTGTGAGTCCTTTGCGTTGAATCCCGGAGAAGTATATTGTAAGTTGTTGACTCTGCATTTTAGTGATTTTCACAAAGTTTCCACTTTTAAGACTGCAACCACGTGATTCTTCTGATGTGGGGAAAAAGGCAGAATACTCCAGTGAACCTCCAGTTTGTATTTGGCACTTGGGATGGTTAGTGCTCTCTGTTCACCGGTTTGCTGCAGTGAGAGCTGCAAACCTCTTTACAAAATGATTCCCTTGCTTTATTCCCAGCACTGTGTAAGCAAACCTTGAAATTCTGATTGAAATATCAGGGAAATTCTTAAATAGGGCTCAAATAGTCCCTTAATTGTTATATGTGTCTGGTAATAGTGCCTTGCAAAATTTTGCCTGCAGAAGTGTGCCAAACATCATTTAGTTGTTAATTGTGGAGCATTCATGTCAGACTGTTCCTCTCATTTCCACCTTTTATTTCTTTTGGCATCCGTGGGCCTTTTTGATTTGACATCTAATTTATTGCCAGTTGCTCTGTGTGGTGTGTGTGTGTGCTATAAAACAGGATGACTCTGTTAAGTTAGACCTCCTGTTAACTTTAGCCCTAAGCACCACTTTTCTGTAGTGTGCCATATCTCGCAGTCTTTTGTAACATTTATTTGGAGAACAGAGTATTTATAGAAATCTGACTGATCTTTCCAATTTCAAATGTCCATAATCTTCAAGCTACTACTTCCCTTCCAGGCATGTATTTATTGCCTGGAAAGAGTGAGTGGTGTGCAGGAGGAGTGGATAGGCATGGGTCTGCTTGTCTGTAGTGTTCAATGGCCTTATTTACTCCAGTCACTGATCTAAAAAGTACAGGCGCTCCTCCATATGTTCGGAATTATCAGGTAAATATGAAAGCATCATACAGTGGGATTACACAAAAAATGTCCCAGCTGTGTGGCTTTTCATACAGAATTAAAATGGGAAAAAGGTTTGGACTTCCTGACGAACATTCCATAAGGAAGTCATGATTGTGTGCTCCCTGCTGGGAGGTACAAGGATTATGCTTGAATTAGGAATAAGAAGCCTGGCCCAAATAGGATGGACTGGGAAAGGGTTGCAAACATTAACAATTTCATATTATTTAGTGTAAGCCGAGAAATACTGCGTAATTACTGACAGGTGATCTAGACTAGGACACTAAAATTGCCTGTGTAATTGTAGATTGAAGATATTTTATGTGTATCCAGTTTGATTTTAACATCAAGTCACCACATAATTATATATAAAGAGACTTTACAAGATACCTGTTATTTCCTGAGGATCCATTACAGTCCATCAGACAAAATACCAGTTTTCTTTTTTAAACTGCATATTATAATATAAGATTTTCAAAATAAGGGTTGTTTACCCAATAAACTGTCAAGATATATTTGAAGTCACTGTAAACAGATATTCTGCTCCCAGTTATGGAGCTGTGAGAGAGCATAGTGAGAGTTGCAATGGGCTGTTTCTATGTAACAAAAATGTGATGTCTTTGGGATAGGGAGATGTTCAGTTTATACAGGATTTACCTTGATTTATATAAAAAACCCAATAAAATACAGAGCACCCGCAGCCATCTGCATGTGAAGAATTTCACTAAATGCAGGGAAATGAGCCATCCGGAAAGTTGAGTGCACGCAGTCAGGTCTGACAAAAGACCAGGATGATGATCAAAATAAACGTGGAAAAGTTTTTCAAGTGTTGGTAGCAAACCTCAGAATAACTGACCAAAGACTGGTGTAGAAGTCATAGAACATGCTGTTACCAGATATGGCATCTCCTTTTATATGTGGTGATTTTATTCCTTGAATGATTTGGAAAAGACTATGTTTTAACTTCAATGAGTCAGTACGAAGTTGAAATTACTTGCCAACACATTCATGCATTTCAGTTGTTTTTTACACTGCATTTTACATGAGGGGAAATTGCAAATAGTAAATGTCAAGGATTCACTCGGGGCATTACAATTTCAGAGGCATGAAGCTAATACATATTTGTCTCATTACTGTCACCAGATTGAAGTTAGTCCATGGATGGCAAGAGCTCATAACTCATAGGAGACATAGTTACAAATGACCTGTGGGAGGTCACAGATATCACAACTTCCTCAGTTCATATTACAAGCGTGTTGTTAATAAGAAATGAGGTACATGTTGTTCATCATCTTTCATGAGGCTGGTTTTCACTGAAAAAGAGGTAAAAGGCTTGTGGGATTTTTTTTTAATTTCCAGTCTCAGTTGATCATGTCTTTGTAGATTGCAGTGTGTGGGAGTAGGAAGGCAGTGCCATCCTTCTTGTCACTGAAGTCATCTGTGATCTTGCCATATTAATATGCCTGACCCATTGGACTGTATAATTGGCCTGCCGATACTTTGTTAAAGTATCACTGGAGCACAGAAGGTAATTGAGTATTGAATGGGGGCTTTTAAACATGATGTGTATGCAGAGGTTTTTCAGTCCTCTTCCTTGATTTTGTTCCCATTGAAGCAAAAAGCAGTGTAGAACTCACTGTAGTAGCTCACAGTGGGTACATCTCAGTTGCTAAATGAAATTAAATGCTTTTTGTGTTTAGAATAGCCAGGAAGGTGTAGACTAGCACACCCTAGCTACATTTGCCTACTAAAACTATGTGAGTTTAGGACTTGATTTTGATGTTGATGGAGTAATCTGTGCTCTAGATGAAGCCTCCCTGAGCAGGTGGTTAAGTTAGTATTTAGGGTGTACATCTGCACACTGTACCTGGTTGCCTGCCTGTTGAATGGGGAGAGCTACAGTTCACGTGTTGAATCATTTGCCTGATAACAGCACTGTCTTTCTCGGTAATTCTAGGTGCAGTTCCAGGTGTCAGCTTTGATTCATAAAGCCACAGAGGAGTGTCTGATAGACTGTTTCCCTTCCTGTTTGTAAGAAAGGTGTGACACTGGGGTATTGATTCATCCCCTTGGTCACTTGGCATGCAAAGGGCTGCGAGCTGCTAACAGTGCTGTTTGGTGGGAGGGTGTGTAATAAGCATATATACAAATAATTACAACTCAGTGTCAGGTATCAGATGGGTATTTTAGCTAATTAGTTGGAAATTAACTTTTTTTGTGTCTGACCAAAGTTGATCCCAGCAGCTCAAGGTGTCAGAGGTCACCGAAGGACAAATTGTTGAGGACTGAAAAACACTTTCTGCACTTTTTCAGCAGAATGTGTTCTCTCTGATGATATAGTCTTAAAAGCATGTCTTCAGTGTCAAGTGTTTATATAAGCAGTAACAACGATTAGAAAGATTTGGGAGTAAAGTTTATAGTTCTGTGAATAAGTTGTTAAAAACAAAGCCCTGGAGAAATTTCATCGCACACACAGAGATTTGCTCCAGAAATACTTGAAGTGGCATTTCTGTCTGCTTACCAGGTTTTCAGCAAATGATGAAAAGGAGAGGGAACGTGGAAAAAAGCGTCACTGAGAATTGGCAAGTACAGACTGAGTGAGGAAAAACTGGAGAGGAAACTAAGAATACATGCTTTCTGAGTACTAACTGGTTTCTGAGCTGATAGGGTGTCAATTTATGCAAATAGAATAGTTTCCTTAAGATAGAGTTTTAGGTTGTTTTACATACATTGTTTGTAAGTATTGCAATTCTTGACAAGCAGCCTTTGGTGACTGGGGTGGGTTCCTAATAAGTGGGGGGCGGGTGGGAAGGAAACATTCCACTTTTCCAAAGACAGGGAGGAGGATCTGGAGATGTACCAGCCACAAACAGGAGGGAGCAGCCAATGAGGTTACTTGCTGTCGTGAGGTTTTTCTGATGTCATTGGGACTTGTGACAAGGTACATCCTCATAGGTATGCTTTGGATTAAAGACAGCAAGGTGTTTGGGAAATTGGCAGGACTTGTGGATACGAAGGTGGCAGCTCATTACTAGTTACTAGCAAAATTTTTACTGATAAGATTCTTTATTAACAGCTTGAGTGATGGGAGTGAACAGGGTAGTCCCTGCAAGTTTGTGAGTGATCCCAAATCCAGGGTAATGCTTTCACTACAAAGCAATGCTGCTACTCTTAACAAGCTGGAGACATGGTGTGAAAGAAACCTCATGAAATTCAGAAACTGCTAAGGCATCTGTGGTGGCGTAACAGCAGGGAGGAGCTGAGGGTGGATGCCAACAGGCTACAGAACAGCTTTGCAGCAAAGGATACGCGGGGGTGTTGTGTTGGACAGTGAGTGGAACGTGACCCGAGGCTGCTGGCTGTGGTCTGGGCTGTGTTAACACGGAGTGCAAACAGCAGGACAGGGAAAGAGGCCTGTGACCACATTTGGGGTACTGTGCCCACTTTGGGGTTCCCCAGAACAAGAAATGGATGTAGTGGAGTAAGTGTGGCAGAGGGCCTGTGAGCCACGGGAATGTTGGCTTGAGCACATCACTTGTTAGGAAAGGCTGTGCACTGAGTCCACTGATTTACATGGGGGAAGCCCTTTTTTTCAAAAAAACCCCAGAAACAAACCATGAAAGACCTAACCAAAGAAGAAACCAAAACCTGCAGAAGTCAAAATACACACAATGATACTCCCTCAATGAAACAAACAAAAAACAAACATAAAAACACCACCTCACAAACCCCAAAACATGCTCTGCCCTCCCTCCCCAAACATTTCTAAATCCTCAATGTCATGACTAAAGACTTGGAATACTTACAGAGGAAAGTATGCCCCTTACAAAAGTTTCTAATGTAATTTGGATCATTTTAAACTAAAGCGGTTCTTTGCTTAGAGATGGGAAAGAAAACATTTAAGACAGGCTTTATTGCTGTGATAACATATCTCTTTGCACTTACCATTACAGGCAAGGGATTTTGTAGATTTTGACATTCTTTTAGTTACTTTATTTTTATCAATGGGTGGAACTGTCTTGATTCATCACCACGTAGAATTTCATCAACTCCTGATTATTGCATTGAGATTGAGCTAATGATATATGTTTTACCAGACTGTATCAAAGTGCTGGTGTATCTTCTATGGAAGATACTCCTTTTGAGAAAGGTGTCCTCCTACATTCCTGTAAGTTTTGTAGAGTCTTTGAACTCACAGCAAACACAAAGGTAAATGGCCTTACATCTGACAAAAGATGACAGTCAATAATGAAGTTTGGTCTCATTCCCTCTGTAATTAGTTCTTCCTTGTTTTGCAATGTTGCTTCCTGATGAAAGCTTGGGCAGAGGATCAGTCATTCTACTTCTCTCAGGAAGGTAATGTGATCGGATAACCATAGGGTGATGATAATCTGTGAAATACTGTAGTAAAGAGGTGCATTACATGGACAGAAGGTTAGTCCAGGATTGTCCCCTCTCCCGTTGTCTGTGTGCTGACAATGTACCAGCACATGCAGACAGAGTGGCCAGTTTCCTAAATCAGGTGCAAGGCTAAATGTAGTTTTCTTATCTGGTTATTTTGGTAAGTAAAAAAGTTCTTTTCAACTCTTAGTAATCTGAATATTTTGGGGTGATGTGCAACTGATCCCTATGACACTTGTTATGAAATAGCTTTCCTGCCTACCAGCCAATTCCTGTTTAATGTAGGTTTCACACACGGTGCTACTTTTGCCAGTTTTGCATGTAACTTGAAAACTCTCGTGTGTATTCATTGCTGAGGAAAGGCACCATTGGCCAATCCCTATTTTATTGACTCTTTCTGCTCTAAGAGTAGTCTCAGTCTGATGAGTCACTACTTATTTAATTTGAAGTTTGCATGTATGTATATTTTATCGTCTCATCTGTCAGCTAAAAATAGCTCTCTTGCAGAAATGATAGAACAAATTTTATGAGGAAATAATAAAATCTACTGCTGTGAACATGTCACTTGAGGCGAAAACAGTTGCTTACGCTGGCTGGAATGTTACTCTGATGTCTTTAAATAACTTCATTAGTCACTAAGACACGGTTTAATTATTTAAGTGTCAGAAAAAAGATGAGTTTTTGGTATTTACATGTACCCACTGTTTACTCTTCTTAGAGTATTCTTTATATTAGAGCTGTGAGCACTTGCAAAACCCCATTTGGCTGGCAAAATATCTTTTTGTTTACAAACCCAGAAGCTTTTAGCCACTGCACATTTTTGAATGTTTCCTGCTGGGATCCCAAGCTAACATTTTTTTGCCAGCAGGCAGCACTTTCAGCTCAGGGGAACCTGCTGTCACCAAAAGAGATTTTTCCTCAGGTGTCTTTCCTTTTTACTGCAGCATCTGAGGAGACTGATCCGTAGGAGAACCCCACTTTTTTGTCTTTCTGAAAAGCAGTTTGGTGTTCACTGTGACATTTTCTGCTTGGACTGTCATCTTTCAGTCATGAAATCATAGAATTGTTTAGGTGGTAAAAAACCTTTGATATGATTGAGTTCAGCTGTTAACCCAGAGTTGCCAAGTCACCACAAACCCCCTGTCTGCAAGTGCCACATCTACACCTCTTTTAAATATCTCCAAGCAGAGTGACTCCATTTCTGTGGGCAGCCTGTTCCACTGCTCTACAACCCCTCGGGCAGAGAGTTTTTCCTAATATGCAAACTAAGCCTCCTCTTGATTCTGTTTCCCTTTTCCTCCTGTTCTGTCTCCTGTTGATTTCTTTTGGATCTGGTTACACTGACCTATCAAATCTGTGGTATTGCTGGTCCAGGCTTCCTGAGAAGACAAATTGTGGTCTCCTTAGATTCACCCTTTGGATAGATTCCAGGTTTGTTTAGAGTGAAAAGCAGGAACTTGCATAGTTCCTGGAGATTTAAAAACCATTATGGCAATTCGTGTTCTCTGTCACTGTGAGACAGGTGATCATTACAACAAAGCTTTTCTTCCATATTACATATTGAGAAGCTTCTGATTCTCTGTGGTCATCCCTATGAGATTAAAAGGGCATTGCATAATAAAGTAACTGCAATGGAGCTGTTTCTCTTTTTTTATGTCACTTCTGCTTTGAATAAGCTGGTACTTCAAAGGATACACCATCTGCCTCATTTCAGAGATCCTCCCTTCAAAGCTAGGCACGTTTAACAAAAAGGCAGATAGTAAGGACCCTCCAACACTCCTTTCAGTCCCAAAAAGGGAGGAAAAAGCCCAACAACAATCTCTGGTTGAGTAGATTCTTCACTAGAATGACAAAATGTGTGGTACAGTGATACTTTGTAATATATTAGAAAAGAAGAAACGCGGTTTCATCTTGTCCAACAGATCATTTCTTTGATCAGTTCTCTAAGCAAATTCTTTGTCTAAAAACAAAGCATTATCAAGGCAAAGGTTTCATCCTAGAGAATACAGAAGGTGTTTGACTGTGCGTTTAACTTCAGACTTTCCTTCCCAGTCCATGAACTGCACTTGCTAGAACTGTGTGTGGTTTTATGCCAAGCTCCAAAGAGCTGAGGCTCACGATTGCCATTTTCTCACTGATGGAAATCAGACCTGATGCTTTGTATGGCACATCACAAAGGCAAGTGTCATCTCGGCTCAGGAGACTTTTGCTGCAGTTGGATCTTGTTTATGTCACTGAACCAAACTATTGATGAATTATCCACAAAGTAAATTGTGTATCAGAGACGCACCGTGTTTTCATGAAGGTGCCAATACATCTGACTGACATAGCCTTAAATGCATCTTCCCTTCCCCATGACAGTGAATAATCACATATTGTAGTGGTTTGTACATGAAATCCAGATCATCTACTGTAGTACTGCAATGCTGAGAATACGGCTTTGTTGTTGCTTTGGGTTTTTTCCTCCCAGCAGATTTGGCATAATGGTATTTACCTAGTGGCTCTAATATTTAGCTTATTTTTGTCTGTCCTTTTTTGTAATTTGTAGTGTATTTTTCCATATTTTTAAGATTTGTAGGGGAGAGTTTTCTGCTTCCTGTGTAATCCAAGTGCTGCTGTTGAGGATAAATCATCTTATTTACAGACTTCTCATGCAGTGTAATGTCATGCTGTCAATCTGATGCTGCTAATATTAAGTGTTAGAACCAGACTTGAAGAAAATTTGGTAATTGACTGGCACTCCTGAGTTTTACTTGGATAATAGAATTAAGAATTGTATTAATTCATGGTGAATGTTCCCAGCATGTCTCCTGAGTTTACTGTATTTACTGGCATTTAGGATAAACCATGATGTTTAATTTGGAGGTTCCCTTAATTCATTAATATACCTTGCAAGTGGCAAACAGTCTTTACTCTCATTGGGAACTGAGATTTTTAAAATATTAGTGCTTTATGTGTATTTTTATTTTATCATCAAATTTGCAATAACCATTTGCAGGATTCAGTTTGCTACCTCCCTTTATTTCCTTCCAGACTTCCACCAGTGTTTTCCACAGATATGAAAAAGGCTTGAGACAGCAGAGTGAAGAAGTCAGACTAGGAGTAAATAATGTAATTGTGTCTTTCAGGGAGTGAATTTCTCTCTTCTCTCAAATTTGCTATTCTGGTAATCATCAAAAATCCTGAAAAACAAATGCTCCGTCCTTCTTCATATTATGTTAGTGGCATTTCCTCAGGACTTTGCTGTGCAATTTGGTCTTGTTTCATTGTCCCTTTGATTTGAAACCTTTTGATCTGGGATCTTTTCACTATAATTAAAGGCTGGCCATAATTACCAGGACACACATAAATGTGCCTGGTGGTTACCCAGTGGGTTTCTCATCAATCCTATGGGACTTCCAACTCACCCATGTTTTCTTCAGCTCGTGCAAGACAGTGGACAGTGTCAAGGGGTTTACTAAAGTCAATGGGACGTTTCCTACTTCCCTCTTAGCTACCAGCTTTGTGTTGAAGGCATTTAGACTGAGCTGTCAAACAGCTGATTTGCTCTTCAGAAACCTGTGTTGGTGGCTATTCATCTCATGGTTAATCTCCAAGTGCTTATAAATAGTTTAATGTATGTGTTCCAGAAGTTTGCCCGGGGCTAAGGCACAACTGAGTGGTTTGTAATTGGTCTGTAATTCTAATTTGCCTTTCCTTTCCCAGCCTTCCTGCACAAACCCCAATCTCTTTAGAGACAAGGAATGTCTTAAAAATCAAAATGCTTTTATTTTTAGAGAAGGTCCCTAAGAACACGAGCCACGTGATTTCTGTCAGGAATAAAAACTTAGAAGGTGTCCTCTGAACAAACATAAACACCCAGCCAGAGTTAGTTTCCAATTGCATTTGCCACTACTGAAATGCGTGTGGACTGGCACAGAGAAGGTGTTTTATATATATTACATCATGAAATAAGAAGTGTGTTTTCCTCAAGAGGATGTTAAAGGGTAGAGGATGCTGAGAAGTTCTAGAAGGGCAGTGAAGGTAGTCCAACCTGCAAGCTTCTGCAGGCATTATGTAACTCCCTAAATGTTCTTATTAATGGGAGTGTACCCATACTGAGAAGAATTACTGTGTGTGACTGTTGTGTTCCTGGGAGAGAATTGACTTGTCAATAAAGCACTGCAGGTTCTGGCATTGTCTTAGCTCAAGCAAACTAAATACCTCCTTCACTTGTTTCAGTGAAGCTGCAGCAGATAGAAAGTCAGGCTGCCTCCCTGTAATGATGTGTTCAAATACTTTGATCCTTCAGAGGTTATTCCACATTGTACAAGACTTAAAATATAGGGGCAAGAACCGTAAGATATTTAAATGCAGTAAATAATGCCGTTCTAAATGACTTGTTATGTGGTTCATGTCCAGCAGTATTATCCAGACAGAGGGAGGTAAATGTGTGTTTTCTTTCTGACGATCAGCCTGTTTTTGAAAACTAATGTGTGTGTGACAGAAGAGCCAACTAAAACCAATGCTAAACAAGGGCAGATTGTGCCCAATACCTGTTCTGAGATTTCCAAGGCTGCTTCAGTTTAACAGGAATATCCAAGGAAACTTAAGAATTCGGTGTCTTTCCACTCACCAGTCTGTACCAGGCAGTCACAAATATTTGCCATTTGTTATACTTCATCGAAGGTGGTATTGTGTATTTGATTTCTCTCCGTGTATTTAGCTTCTGTGGTTTCCCCCTGTGGAGCTGATGACATGACGTTCCTTTCCTTGAAAATGTTCTCTGATTCTTTAAATAAAATCATATTAAATCTGAAGTGAAATCCACACCAAAGAGACTAAAATGGATAGGGGGAAGGAGGCCGTAAAGAAGGGAAATGTGACAAAAACCTGGAAATTGAATATCTTTGTTCTCATTTGAAAAGTTGCACTTACCCAGTGAAATGCAAGTTGCTGAATTTGTAAGAATAGAAATATTAAAGGAAGATAACCTTGTTATCTTTGCACTGATATCCATCTGATACCAAAGGTCTCTTCCTTCTGTTTCATCTGACAAACAATTCTGTGCTTTATTAGTGCAAGCACAGCTTTTCAAAGCAAATCAAGTTTAACAGTTTACATCAATTGATCACAACACACAGTATTGATTACTGAAAACCTGGTATTTCCAAATTCCAGAAAATCTACAAAGCATATAATTTTCTTGCTTTCAAACTCAGTTGTATGAAAGAGACTGAATGAGAAAATAACAGCAGCTGCTCCCAGCTCTGCTGTCCTTTGCATGTGGAAACTTGGGGAGTTTTGCAGAAGCAGCACTGTTTTTTATTAAATAAAGAGATTATTCTCTTTGCAGACTGATTAATGGTGCCTTTTATAAATAAGGTAAATGGAAATGGTATATCAGTAATGACAATGAGCATGTTATAGGGTGATATTCCCAGTTTATTGCAAGGAGTATCACTGTGGTGTATTGTCATGAGCACATTGTTTTTTGAGAGAAAGAAACGCAGTTACTGTTTTTGAACAACACCAAGACTTTCAAAGCCTAAAGAGAAATGTGTAATAGAAAATGCACACTTGGAAGGAAACTGTCCTTTCCTAGGTCAGCAACATCTCCTAAGGAAGGAATGGTTGAAGTGGGAGTAATTTGTTCCATTGAGGTTTATGCTTCTGGTCTAGAAAGCTCTTGAATAAATCAGGTGACGTTTCTGTAGGATGATGCCATATATACCAAGCTGGTCACACACCTGTAATACCTGCATGTCTTTTACAAATGCAGAAGTTGTATCCAGCTCACTGGACGTTGTGGAGTGAATTCTGGAGCTGTTTAACTAGCAGAAAGTAGTGAGGGTCATCTCTTTGTTTTTCTGCTGCGTTTATGTCCAGGCAACTTAAGGCACTGCAGAATGTGGGAGTTCTTCTTTGACATAAGAGGCAGGATAAATGAAACATCCTCCAGCACCATTAAAAGTTTCAGTAATTTCCACATAAAACTCTTTCTGGTTATATATTCATGGAGTGAACTGAGGCCAGTAATGCATGGGACAATTTTTTTTGTTTGTTTTTTGTTAAGGTGCCTTTAGAGGTGGTTATAAAAAATACCACACCTATGTTATAACTGCACAAGAGCTTTAATGGTATCTGTCTGCTGTGCTAGGGGAATTAGTGCAAAGACCCTATAAAATTTCAGGGTCTGGAAGCTCCCCAGTGTATTCATAACTCACTGTTGTTGCTGTTGCCTGTAAAATAGCTCAGGTGGTGGAATATTTTGGGCAGTGGTTTCCCCAAATCTTGGTTCTTTTCCAGGTGATGATGCTAACAGGCTATACTGTTTTCCTGTTGTTTTGTTTCCTGTGAAGTAAATTTATTTGCTGAACCTACGAATAAGGGCCTCAAACTGTACCTGGTTTGCCTTCAAGATGTTAAGATTTGTTTATTATTACTGCTATTAGGGATGCATTTTGAGCAGAAAAGTAAAAGCTGCTATTGAAAACTGTTTTATAAAAACAGATTAGGATTTTATAAAAACTTATTGGGATTGGTCTTCACTTTTTTGGAGTGTTGAGCTGATTTATTGAAACATGTATGGCCATCCTACCACAGAAATATAAAAGAAAATCCTAAAAGCCATAAATTTCCTCCCCGGGTATCATATAGATTCAATTTAATGCCCCGTGAACTACTTCAGAATGCTCCCTGCAAAATGTTCATGTGACAAGGTGTCAGTTTTGACAGATCAGTGGTGGAGATTGCACAGAGTTGAATTAATAAAGGTCAGAATCGTCCACAGGAAGAGGTGGCATGTCAGCAAGCACTCACACACCGTGTGTGAGAGTTTGGGGAAGGGCTGCCTCTTCTGAAATGGCCCATTATATTCTGAAACTTTATAGCTATCTCCAAAATGTGTAAGTTCTAATAGCTTAGGGAAAGCTTTCTGCTTACCTAGGGGAATTTTGCATTGCAGGCAATGTTCTTGAAAGAAATAAATGACAATTTATTTGGAATGGGAAATTATCTCCACCCTATGTTTAACACAGAGTTGTTAGCTACTTCAGTTGAGAAGTGGGAGTGACTATACCTAGCAACTACTCATATGATTGGGAACGTTTATGGAATGAGTTTGTCGTACTGTGAGGGAACTACCTCTGGTTGTGTGCAAACTGTTAATCCTGGTGTGTTTGATCAATCTAGGGACAGAGCACTAGGGACACTGATCACATGTTGCTTTGTTACACAGAAAACCCTTCGACCCTTGCTATGGTTTATAACCATGTTCACTGTGATCATGGCCTTACAGCTTCCAAATTATCCTTGAGACACATTATGACAGGAAACTGAATTGGTGAATTGAGAGAGCCTAAACTTACTGATTTAATGGGGGATTGTGTGTGTGGTGTGTGTTGCTTTTGGTTTGTAAATTAAACCCTAACACAGTTGTGACTGGTTTTGTTCCCCTTGGCTATTCAAGGCTTCTGTGTGCTGGGCACTCGAGCTAATGAAAAAACGTCTCCTTCAGTTGTTATTTTGTCCACCTGGCCTTTCAGCAGAATAGAAAACTCGTGGAACAGTTTAATTCAAATGCAGACAAGGAGAGCAGCTGAGAGGAGCAGGAGATTGAATGAGGTGTATGTTGAGGGAACAGGGGCAAGGAGTTCAGAGAAGAGGAATGAGGGGTAATTGGAAAGGGGAATATAGATAGAAAAGCACAGACTGATTTGCTTTTTAGGCTTTGGGGTTCTTACAAGACCAGATCATTTATTAGGAATGTTTTTGTGTTTTCTAAGCCACTGGTTTCAGCTGAGAGGTGCATTTTGTACTCCATTTTCCCTCTTATTTCACGCCAACAGGGAAGAAAGCAGATGGTTGAAATGTTGTTTCTCAGGCTGGTTTGTTCAGTCTCTGCTGATGAACTAAGTAATTATCAATACCATGCCGCAGAGAATTATTTTTATTTGGAGATCTGCTGGTATTAAATTCTAGGAGGAGAAGTGGCATATTAAAAAAAGACTGGTTTAAAAGTACATAGATATCATAAAGATTCCAGTGTCAGATATCCAGAGGATTCTGTCTTATAGCTATGCATTACAAAACAGTTCTTCTTTACCATTTTTTGCCCTTATCCTCTTTTACTGGATTTCTATTTCATTTTTCCAAAATTACCAGATTAAGATTCCAAACTCACCTTGAAACTCCTTTTGATGCTTGATTTGAGAGCATCTTTAACCTGTTTCCTTTGTTTTCTTAGTGAGAGGGGTTTAGCAGCACGGAGAACAGGTGACTGTGCCTTTACCTGCTGGGATTTGCACTGTCCTGACCATGACAAGCAGAGCTGAAGCCTATTCCTTAAGCACTTCTCAATATGGGAAAGAGGAAAGATGTTCAAAGATGGGAGAATAGAAATTAGGTTTGCTTTACAGACCAGTTACATGGATGAACAGTGTGGAACTTGAGATTTACACAAAAAGGAGACAGACAGTGTCTTTTAATGACAATAAGGTCATTTCCTGGTGAAAATGGAGGTTTCTGTTTCTATAATCATACTGCTGTGCACTGTTACAGATGCATTATAAAGATAACCCATCTTTCAGTCACCATTCATCAGCACATGTTACCAGTGACTACTGTAATTTATTCTTTACTGGCTTTGTCTTTGCATTATGATGTCTGTGCCAGGTGAAGTGCTGAGGAACACCAGCCTTTCCATGCAGAAACTCTCCTTTCATTCTGTCTTGTATGTGCTCCCATTCTCCTAAACAGAGCAAAAAGCTACTTCGAGTCCTGTAGAAAAGTCAAGGAATTAATTTCTCCATCTGTGAACATACCATTTATGCTTTCATTCTAGTATTGGAATGATTCCAGTAATTTCACAATATATTTTAGAAGCATGTAATATCACTTTGATAGCTGTTAAAAGTAGATATAAACTGTTCTAGCTGTTCTGTTTTGGTTTTTTTTCCTAAATCCTCACCAACCTGAATAGAGCTGCTTTAAAGAAATAAAGTTATACTAAAAGTAAAAAGTTTTATTTAGATTAGATCCATTTTATCTCTTACTTAATTTGTCTCACACCTCATGGTAAATGGTAATTTTATCTTCCTTCTTCTTCTGAAGAACATCAGGCTTTGCTCTCATTCCTCTGTAGAATTCAGAAGCAAGGCATGCTACAGGCTGAAAACAAAGCAAAAGAGTTGCTAAGGATTTCCCTTTTTGTGAGCATTGCTCTGTGGACAGTACTCTGCACAGACTAGTCAACAAGGACAGTAGCTACTGCCCCAGAATATGGGTTTAAGCAGTTCTCAAGAACAAGGCTTTAAAATACTCAGATTTACTCTATGGTTATGCTGCTAAATGAGCAATCCATTCAAGTGTAAGCTGCAGGGGAGGGAAACAGGAAAACACAATTTCTGAAAGGTTTCTACTTCATAGGTCACCATCTCTTCTTATTTTTAAGATCATTCCTAGCCCTGTGTAGGATTTGACAACTCTCCCCAGTCTGGGGGATCTTTGGCGAAGATTACTGATGCAGCAAAGGAAGCAGAGGATTTACAAGAAGCGGCTTTTCTACAACTGCTCAGAGTTAGAGAATCAAGATAGGAGAGAGCCCACTGATTTTAAAAAATAAGTTGAGTCTTGGAGAGATGTTTATAAAGAGCTATGGAGGTCAGGTGTTTGGAAGTTTAAACCCAATGTACGTTATGTTTAAACAAAGAATCTGTCCACTTCTCCTGATGTTTGTATAGTCTAACTAATGAGATTTTAATTATTCTTTTCAACTGTAATATTAAAACCAAAAAACCCCAAACAACAACAACAAAAAAGGAGAGAAGTAGCATTTCCTTTAGATTCCAGACTGAAGTAACAGATTCTGTTGAAGAGCCTTTAAACCACTGGCATATATCATTTGGTTTTCATTAAAATGTTATTGTAAGAAAATACACTAGCTTAATGCAGATGTAACTACATTGCTGTGTAAATATTTAGTGTTGGGATGTTATTCCGTTGCTCAGTTGCACCTAGATATGTGATGGTTCATTGAGTGTGTCTGCAGCTGGGACATAGAGAAATTATGCAAATATTCAGCTGTAAATAAAAGGAGGCAAAACTTACATAAAGTAATTTTGATTTTTTTTCTACTGAACACTAATTATCCATCACATATCAAAATACTTTTGTTAAATTACATTTGGATTAACTTTCTGATTATTTTGCCTAGTACTGTCAGCTTTTTTTTCTCTTTGATAGTCATGGTTGTAGGTAGAACTGTACTAGAACAACTCCCATTTCAGGAGAGCTGGACAGGGAAAAGGCAAAGAATTTGAACACTGAGAGGTTAAATAGTAGGAGTAAAAGAAATCTGAGCTAATTTGAAGTTTGGGTGTGAATTTCAGAGTTGTAAAACTAGAGAAGGCGCTCCTTGTCAGAGTAGGAATTAAGTTATACTTCTGTGTTATACAGTTATGCTATTTGAAAAATAATTTTCATATTTCAGCTGTGGGATTGAGGGTCTTAAACTGTCACTCACTGCCAGCCTATGGATCTGCTGTCTTATAGCTCTTTCAACCTCTTAAATTCCTTCTCTTGTTTAAATGATAAAAGGACTTGTGCAATAATTGAGTTTCTAGAAAGGGAATTGAAGTCAAATGTATGCTACCTGCCCAAAGTACAACTACATTTTAGAAGATAGAGGAAAAATAGCCTGCCCATCGTAATGGTTTAAAAGGTTGTCAGGGATTAATTCCCAACTAGGTATTCTGATAACCAAAAAAAAAAAAAATTAACAATAAAAAGAAAGGAGGGGAATTAGGCAACCCCTGGGGCCATACTTTTTCCATTTGAAGAGATAATTAATAATGTTTTACCATCTCATCAGCCCTTCAAATCCTGTGCCTGGTGTTACACCATTTAGCCAGCTTGCACAGAAGGCCTTCCACCAAACTTGCATTCTGAATAGGTCATCCTCATTACTCCTGGCTGTCCATTTGCAGCAGCTAATGCAGCTATTGTGTTATAATAAAGCAAAATAACTCCCCCCTGCACTCCATCCAAAATGGCAGTGCTATCAAAGCTGTGCCATATGCCATTATTATTTTGAATCCGAAATCATAGCCACTGCCCAATGTTTAAACAGAAGACTGTAAAATAAAACTGTGATACTGAGCAAGGCTGGCTGGCAGGCAAGGCTCTCTGACCCATCTGGAGTGCTGCAGGCTCACGCAAGGCTGGATCCTGCTGTTCCAATGAAAAATGGGAGGGTGCAGGGGACCGGCAGTGAAGTGCGTGCCACAGTGCATTCCTGTGACACCCAGGAGTATGTAGGAGGTATAGTAAAGGTACGTTACACAAGCAAGGAAGCGTTCTGAGGGTGAAGATCAGAAGGGTTCAGATACCTTTGGACTTTGAAGAGGTTCTTTTAGTTCTTCCCTCTTTGGGATAGAGGTGGGATGGTAATATTTACTTTTCTAAATAAATTCTCCCTTACGAGGGGATTGTTTTTAGTCTTTAAACAGCTGCCTTCTGTTATCTTTAAGCTTGCCATGCTCAAGGGGAGTGACTGATATTTAATCTACTGTAGATACAGCAATGTTATGGGACCTGCCCCTCATCTGGGACTGTCCTTATGTGGGTTAGAGCACCCCTTTTCCGTACTCCAGTGAGATTCCAGAGGGCAGGCTGCTTTCCTCAGAGAAGGCACCTGAGAGTCTCATCACACCAGCTGGTGTGTCCTGCATTTTCCATTTCTGCATTTTTTCTGTTTTTATTCTAAAACGTAAACATATTGTTCAGTCTTCGAGAAGTTATTTCTTGCCTCATTGTGGTTGAGGGCACAGAGTGTAAAAACCTCAGATAAGTTTCACTGAAAGCTCAGAGGTGTTGATACCCACCCTCCTGTAACTCGTAGAAAAAGCTGGCAATCGTTGAAAGGTAATCATGTACCTTGTTAAAGAAGAGATTTGAGAAGGGAAAGAACTAAGGTTCTATTCTCAAAATGTTGCTAAGTAAAGCAGCCGTGAGTTTTGCGCCTTCTGGTATTGTTGTTTCACAAGAGGAAAGAGATGTTGACTAATAGTGGGCCTGGAGCTGCTAAAGAAAAGGACCTGTGGCAAGAATATACATATGAGCATATTCTGTTTTTTTGGGATGTGTGGAGTTGGACACTGACCCTCTGCTTTAGTCCTTCAGCGTTGTAGCTTGGCTTTACTCGTGTAGTCTGTGTTTGGGCTGAGCATTCTGACTGACTCACAGGGCTCTTCCTGGGTTTTTACAGATCCTGCACTTGACATGAGCTGTATAGATGGCAAAATGTGTGTAATGGTGTTTGTCTGCACCTCAGTCCACTTCCCGTGTGTTTCATTAGTGTTAGCAGAGCTTCCCATTTAAGCTGCTTGTCACACACTCGCTGGCAATGTTTGTCTGATCTCGTACATTAATTAGTACTGGCAGGAATAAGGAGGGTGCAGGAGAGGAGATGTGACCCAAAAATGCGTCTAAGTCGTGTTCTCTCCTGAGATGCCTGTTCTTGCAAGGTGTATCTTAATATCATCTGTGTCTGACACCACACTGTATCCCCAAAGTCAGTGGGTTCAAGCAGGAGGATAAATAATGATCATTTCACCACTACAATAGGAATTTCTGGTTATTTAACAGCTTTTACTTCCTGTATTAGCATTTTATTTAATATCTGTTTGGTTCATTACAGTTCTCCCTTCAAACCATGAATGCTGTAGCCAGAACCATCATTTTGTCAGTGCTTTTGGAAAAGCATATTTACTCTATCTGCTACTCTCTGCTGAAGCACTGAGTAGTTGATAGCCTCAAAATGAGCTCCACTGATGCTGCACCCAAAAGAAACAAAATTCTAAAGAAAATTAAAAATATATTTCTGTTTGATTGCTTCTATGCCTGGCCATGGACATAATGGTCACATACAGATCGGCTGGTCAGTCCAAATAAAAGAAACCCCTTGGAATTTCATCACAAGCCTTAAATTTTTTTTAAAAGGTACTTTCCTCTCTTGTGGTTTGTTTGCATTTCTTGAATCAGAAGCTGAAAAAACAAAACACCCCAGTAAAGGGCTCATACTGAGCAGACATTAGTTGTAGAAAGGTATCAGGGAATCCACAGAGCAGTGTATTATCATGAGTGTAAAAAAAGTAATTAAATATGATACAAAACAGCTTTTTATAAAGCTTTTACTATTGTTTCTATTGTGATGTAGCTCCTCCAAAACTACACAGAGCAAACCCAACACATGGAAAAGATCAATATTGTGCAAAAGTTGTTTCTTTCCTCATCAGAACAAAAATCATTTCCACAGCCTTTGCTGAATGAATATCTAAGGGATTCCATATTACAAATGATTCTGCTCGTATTCCATCTCTGTAACAAAACCTCCTGTACTATTGTAAGGTCTCTTAGACAAAGCTGGAGACTACATGACTTCAGCCTTGGGGGTTTGGTAATTTAAAAATCATTTATGGCATTTCACTTTTGAGATGAGAAGCATTTTTATACCTGTTAGTTAGGCTTTCAGTCCTGTTTTCCTTTTTTTTTTCCCCCCAAAATCCTTTTTTTGTCTTAGCTGTGCTACATGAAAGAATTGATGTAGGTAATAAACCTGACCTAGTTCTAATCTTAAAAACTGCAACTGACAGTAACTTGTTAGGGAGTTTGATCTCCTGTGAACTAATCAAGGCTTAGGTGGTAGCCTCCCTGGGAAATAGGTGGTATCATAAAAATTCCTCAACAGGTAACTTTCTAAATTGGAATGAAAAGTCATAAGAAAAATGTCAGCAGAAATGCTTTCTTAGATCGCAGGGAAGTGATACCTTTCTGACATACACAAAGACACATGGTGGAAATACATCAGAGGCACAGGTATCTTTCTGCTTCTTAGTGAAAAACAGAAATAATTATCAGCTTCAAATTATCAGTGATCCAGAAGGGAATGTATAGGTGTTAGTCCTGCAGTTCTTATTGAGCAGGAGAGGGGGATTTCAGCTCACTACATACTTAATGGCTAAAGCTCACATCAAGAATGAAGGTAATTTAATTGGCAAGTTTCAACACCTGACACATCCTTTCTAAACCAGGAAGATCTGCTGCAATGAAAGCACTTGTGTCATTTATAAGGAGTTCACCTGCTAACTATATTGACCAGTGAACTAAGAAGCTCCCTATCTTGTCTGTTGAATTATGATTAAAAGTGAAACATGGAACTCGAGAGATAAAAAGCAATATGTAACTTTGACTTTGGAGATTCATAGAACCCCAGCAGTCAAACAGTGCAGCCTGAAGCAGTTTTTAAAGGCATACACCAAGTATTTGCATGTTTGGGGACTGAAATAGTTGTGGGGTACTGTCCCATGATGCTGACCCTGGTAATGCCTTTATCCACAGATGGCTTGCGTTGCTCCAAAGCAGACTTACTCAGACAGGCAAAGGCTTGGTTGTGGGGGTACAGAGGAAGGTGTCTGTGGCACCCTGCCTTGCTGAGCGCACAGGGAGCGAGGGGGATGCAGTGCCAGGTTTGTGCGTGCCTGAGTGAGCACAGACGCCTTTCTGCGTCATCTCACGTACGCTGTGCCCCGTGAATGTGCTGCATGCGAGCAAAGAGCAGTTGCAGGGCTGTGGCAGATTCCTTCCGCTGTGCACAACTGTGGAGT
Source organism: Sclerurus mexicanus (assembly GCA_013396755.1). Taxonomy (NCBI): domain Eukaryota; kingdom Metazoa; phylum Chordata; class Aves; order Passeriformes; family Furnariidae; genus Sclerurus; species Sclerurus mexicanus. The sequence goes on along the minus strand of VWZF01002766.1, from coordinate 490,222 downwards.
CATTATGCCCAATTAAAAAAAAAAATAATTAAAATTAACCTCTGTAGTCCGAGCCTATTCGTGCTTTCCATGGGCTACTGATGAGAAGGGGACAACTCCAGGTTAGCTCTTATCTCATGTTTTATGTATGGTTTAGTTTGAACATCAAGTTCTTACAGTTTTGGCTGAAATTATAGTGATTTTTAGTGAAGCTTATTAGTGGAAAGAGTACATTTAGATGTTTTCTTCTTAAGATGTGTGAATAGTGTAATAAACATTTAGATGTCTACCCTATGTGGGCCTTATCTGAAGCCCAGTGTAATCCGAAAACATACCACCATTGGCTCCAGCACTCCTGAAGAAAGCCTGGTGTGACCAGGGGGCAACAACACAGCTTCATGGTACTGCAGTTCCTGTCCTTCTTGGAGAAGGTACAGCTGATGTGTCATAAAGTACTACACCTTTGCCTAGTGTATATTCCACAAACCAGAAGAAAATGAAGGATAAGTAACTCAAATGTTGTAATGAAGACTTCTGTCTTGTCGAGACTTGACTTTTTTCTGCCTGGAATATATGCCAGATGAAAAGTTAGAGTGAATACATTCATTCTCTTTGTGGCACTTATTTATGCAATAACGCACACAAAGCAATCTTAACTATCACTGTATAGGATATCAAGTTATCTTTAATTATCACTGCAGAATGGTTGCAAAATCAAATACTGTTGGCAATCAACATTCATTATACAATAGCATGATTGCATCTGTTCGTATTACCAGATAAGCAGGGAAAATCAAAACAGTGTCTGATACATCCACTAAAACTGTCTGAGCAAAATATTGTATCTAACTCTCTTAATATCTCTGTGACTTTCATCTGATTAAGGTCCAAAGATACATAACCACAGATGTAAATTTTCTAGTGCCTCAGAAATTTAATACTGTTATATTGAACAGACTGGATAGTTGGAACCATACTCCAGCTGACATGATTATAGGCACAGTATAAACTTATGATAGAGAGCTGTCTAAATCTCTGAGGCCGCAGGTGCAGGATTATAGTAAACCCCATTGAAACATGGAGCATTCTGCCTAAATGCATGAGTACAAAATTAATTAGGCAGTTGATCACATAATAAAAATATGATGGATAGTCTAATGGAAACTACCAGCTCAAAGTCAATAACAAACTTGATTCTTTTATTAGATGCAGCTGATTTTCAATTCCACTATTGACAGGATTTCATGCTTAATAGAAGACTTAAAAACAAGAATTCTTTTTCTTAAATGAGAATTCAGTGTATTTATCTCCACTGGAAACTATAATGTGTAAGCAATGTAGAATTTGTAGATAGACATATCTGCAAGTAAATCTCTAAGATACTTGGCTGAAAAGCACATCAAAGCACAGTGAAATAATGAGACAGGCTCCAGCTGTTGGATTCCAACAGCTTTTGATTTGTGCTCTAGTAGAAGCTCCAGGTTTTGATTCTCTGTTGATTATTTCCATGGTACTGGAGATGATTTGTGCATTATTTAAAAAATAGGCAGTAGATAGCAAACAAGAGCAAGTTTGCAAACTGCATCTGAAAGGACATTTTGCTCCCTGATATGACTTATTGCTTTCTATTCCTGTGCTCTCCATAACCAGCTGCCCTGGTTAGAAAAGACCCTTTAACATACATATGTAAAAGATTTTATGGAAATAATAGGTAAGGCTATCAGAAAATGGTGTGAGCAAAAAATCCGGGGATGTCTGTTGAGGCAGCTTTGCTACTTTTTGTGTAGAGAGGCTATTGTGGACATTTTCTTCAGAGCCTTTTCAGGCCATGTCTTACCATGACGGCTGATACTGTCAAGGAATTATTACCAGTAAAGAGCAAGTGCCTTTAAAGAACTTTAGGAGCCTTATGGAGGGACATGAGTTCAGAGTCAAATGCATTCATCATATTGCTCTGTGAATGTATTGATGGCACTGTGCAGATAAATGTCTCACTTTGGAAGGAATTCCATAAGCTCCAGTTCTGAACTGCAGTCTTCCTGCTTTGCCTTTAGAATGACAGAGTCAAACTTAGGACCCTTCAGGGAAAGTGGTGTCTCAGTTCTTTCCTGTTTACATCTGTTTCCACTCTAAATTTTAGAGGTAGTTTATAATTTGGTGATGCGTTACACAAAGGCTGTTGCCTGTTACCAGAATGACAAATTTCAATCAGCTATCCTGGAAAACGTTTGTGTAATAATTTACCAGGATCTTTTAAGTTTACTCTTTTTCTGGTGCAGTTCAGAATGATAATTGGATAGCTGCAGGTCTGAGAGCTTGGTTAGTTCTCTGCAGTGTAACCAGAGCCTGTGGTCTCAAAAAGGTATTAAAAGAAGAAACAAATCCTTTGCTTTAATGTAACCTGGTGTTTCTGTTGAAATGGATTTCTTATTAGTCCAGGTTTTCTCATAGGTTTTGAACTTTACTTACAAGATGATATCACAGTAGGCAAACTACAAATGCTATTTAACAGTAGGACATGGCTATATTTGCCATGCTTGTCTCGAGCATTCCCTTCAGAACAAGTCCATTGTAATTTCAGTATGAGATGTAGAAGTGAAAGCACATGTCTCTGCTTTCTGAGTGAATCCTGCCTTACTCAGAGCAGTCTGAAGTACCTTTCATTTCAAGGATTGAAGGGGTTCCCCATCACCTGTTGGTTCATTCTCTGGGAGCAGTTGGATACGTGCAGTTTGAATCTGATCAGTCTAAACAAACTGTGCTCTTGTGAATAGTTGTGGGCTAAGATCATTTTGGTACCAACACTCACCAGAATGAATTTCTAAGCATCACTAAATGTTAATATTCAAATAATGAATATGCTTTTGAAATATGCCTGCTGAACACTTTGAAGGCTAATCTAGGTATACATTTTTGCTTTCTAAACTAGTCTTTGGTTTGATATTTGCAGATGTAGTTTGTCACTTCCATATACCATGTGTACATGATAAATGTAGTAGCTATGATAAAAGTGACTAAAACATTAAGGTGCGTGCCATCTCAGAATATAGTAAATACAATGTGAAGTAATGAAAACATAGTCAAACATCAGTGTAGCAACAGGATGCCGTTTTCAAGATCAAGGTATTTATCAGGAGAAATCCAAACAAAGTAAATGACTTGTGCTAGTTAAATAGGAAAACAATAAACTACTCTTTCTTAAAAAAGCTGAATTAATCAGATTTGTGCTTTATCTTTCATAATTGAAAGCAACAAGTCTGTGAAGATTAGTGTTCTCAAAGTGGTTAACTAGTCAATAACACTGGCTCTAATACTCCAATTTTGAAACTGACCTTTTAAAGATGCTCTATAAAATTAAACTTTAATGAGTGGTAATAAGCAGTGATACTTTCCATAGGAGGAAATGCAATACTAGCCTGAAGCTTTTGCTGTGTGCCATCAGCTTCAGTTCTGTGCTGTGTGTTGTCTTCTGTTGTTTTCAGTATGGGAAGGATGACAGTATTACAGCACTCTAAGGAAATGAAAATACATTTAGTAGCATACTTAGCCCAAGCTATCTGCTTGGCTGAATAATGGTGTTCCTATTGCTTTTGTGATGCCTTTTTCTGAGAAGCACTTATGGTTTGGGTTTGTTTTGGGTTTGTTTTTTTTTAAATAGGGCATTATGCCATTTCAAGGTTCTTACATTTCCTTATTCAAGTCCTACGTTGAATAAGAATTGGGTAGCTGAAGAGTAATTTCATATGAGCAGTATCAAAACATGGGTGTTTACCTCCAAGAAAGACTTGTACTGGCTTTTCCAAAAGACAAAACTTAAAAGATAGTGACCCTTCAAGGATTAAAAAAATAAAATGGTTTCCTGAGGGGCATGAGGAGAACAGAAGGGGACGAAAAGAGAGAGGAGGAGAAAGGAGTGGCAACTTGCATCATTAAACTGGTAAATGGTGCTACAATATCAACCTCCCTACTATCAGCAATGATTGGAATTAATCCAGGATTTCAGAATGGATCTGTAAATGTGTCTTCAGCTGTAGCCTTTGGCATAGATTTATATTCTCAGTCCCTTGGGCACTGAATTTCATTTCCCCATTTGCTAAATGAGAACAATTTATCCTAAATCAACGATAATCAGAGTAAACACTATTATTAATTTATTGTTTCCAGACTAGAAAAAAACAGTAAAATGAAGCTCTCTTCTTTTATCAGTGCTTTCCCTACCCCTTTTGCCCTGAGGATCCTATTAGCAGAAAGCTGAGCAACTCTGTTTCATCAGAAATAAATTATGCCTCACTTTTTTAATGTAACTACTGAAGGGTTGTAAAGATTAGAAATACGTTTGAACCCACTATCACTTGATGTTATTTTCCTTGATGTTCTGAGCTTCTTCAGGGGAATGAAACATGTTCGTCTGAAAGCCAAGAGCAGAGTTTCTTTAAAAGAACACCAGCACAGATTTTGGTTGATGTACAAAATAATTCAGACTGTGTACAGCAATATTTAAAGTCATGTGTAGGCAGTCTGAAAGAGAGCTGTCATCGTTCCTGGCGTGTGCAAGAGGCAGAATGTTTGCGGGGCAAAAAGGTGGCAGAACTAGTCACCCTCGTGTTTTAAATGATTAGAAAACTGTAATTCCCTAGAAACAGTAGGCTAATTCTCACTTTCTTCACAAAGGAGCTATGGATGAAAAAACACCTTTAATTAATAAACACTGCTGGCACTGCTTTGGTAACAAGCTGCTGTAAATGAAACTCTTAATTGCCTCAGAACAGAGTATTGTATACAAATTCATGTTACTCTTTAAGTGTTGTTCTTTGTTGGTGGTGGTAGTTTACATTTTTATAGGAAATAGAAGTAGCTTTGCCAGCCTCCTTGTCACTGAAAGCAGTTCCTGTCAGGTCTCCATTTGTGGGCATCACTGAGGTCAAAAAGTAACGCAAAACATTCCCTCCTCCTAGCTGGGATAGACAGTTTGGAATGCAGTCAAAATCCAAGATAAATTAAGCTGTGTATGAAGCTTCTGTTAATGAACTTATGCTTTAAATTCTGCAATGAAATTGTATGATGAAAAAAAAGTAAAAAGTAATGACTTGCAAAATAAATATCTAAGAAAAATGTGTATGTATATTTAAAATTTTGGCCCAAAACATAAGAAAATATTTTGGATTCTTCTACGAAGCTGTGTAAATACTCCTTATTTTTCCCTTGTGTTCTGAGACTTTTTTTTTTGAAATTTTAATCTTCAAATTAACTGCTTTTGGCTGTAGCTGTCAAAGACATTGAGTTAGGCAGAGCTGCATCTCCTACACTGGTGAAAAATAACTGCCATAAGAGTATTTGAAAGAGGTGCAGCGATGATCCTTTGGGGTTTGGATCCCTTGAGCTCTGCTTTGCATTGTGAGAGGAATGAGAACTGTGGGTTGCTGTAATTTGTGGGGCACACCTGCACTGAGAGCACGAGGAAAGGCACGCAGGTCACTCTGTGCTTAAGGACTGCAGAGACAGTCGAGAGGGGGCTGAGAAACAGGCGTTCCTTTCAAATTCATTGTAGTGATTTGGGCTATGCCAAAACTTTTAGCAAGTTGTAGAACATTTTTCAACATTTTTTTTTTCCATGTCATCTTTAAATGCTTGTGAAAAGTGCTGAGTTTGGGGTACTTGCATCAACTTAAACCTGGCAGTGACACCTCAAATAAGCATTCCTCCTTTCTTCTTTTTTAGAATTACTGCCTGAGTGAATAGTCACCAGTCTTGAAGAGAGCAGAAGAAAAGACTGGTAAGTAACACATGCGATTTTTAATCTACAGTGCAAAATTATGTGGGAAAACATATTTGGAATTGTTGTACTTGCTGGGTGTGATGGTCTAAACAGTTCCACAACAATTATTTTTACTGCTTAGCATAATGCCTTGGGGATGCACTCAGTGCACACATAGACGTGAGGATTCGTGGTGTGTTTTGTTGGGGATTTTTTCAATGTGGAGATTGGTTTTAGATGCAAAATGGATTATGAAGTTCAGCCTTTGCAGAAAGAGGCACTTAGACTTCGTAGTAACAGACTGATGCATCAGTTTATAAGGGGATCAACAAGTATAAAGATGCAGCACCATTGATTTTTTTTCTGAACTATTGGGTGAAACTTAATTAAAAAAGAGAACTGAATTTTAAAACACTTTCAGTTTAAATTTATTGGCTGAGATTATGAATGTTGTTCTGGCACAGAAGACATCCTTGCCAGCCAAGAGATCCAGTAGCTCCTTGTTTGTAGATGTCCCCCATGAAGAGTATTTCCCAGGAGCAGAAGTTGACAGTGGAGATTTGGGATCCCAGCAAATCCCCACCTCTGGCACTTCCCTTTGGGTGCTGTCTAATTGCTCTGAAGTCAGTACACATTCAGGCAGTGCTGCTCATTTCTGTTCCAAACCAAGGGCTTGGTACAAAGCAGAGCAGATGCAGCCGCTCTGAATTCCCGCAACAGATGGAGTAAGGAGCTCTCTTGCAGAATATTCGGGAATGATTGAGATATGACAGATTTGGCTTTAAATCCCGACTCTCAGGTAGGCAGAAAGAAGCTTAACAATTTATTCTCCAGTCATCTAGAAGCAGCTTTGTGACCCTTAGGTGAGATGAGTGCACCCTTGTGTTGGATAGGTTGCTGTTTGTATGAAATATGTACTATTTGCTAATAAGGAGAAAATAAATGACTGTGACACTTGACACTCTGATGGTTAGAGCACAAACTTCTGGGATGTGAGAAAAGAGATGAAAAACCATTGAGGTCAAAACAGCATGACCTATCTTTGCCTTTGGAAAACAGCTTGTTTGAAACACCAAGAAAGTGTTGGCATGTTCTTTCCTATGTTTATTATTCTATGTCTAACCTTTAAAGTTCATATTTTTGGTGGTGTTTTTTTTTCCCTAATGGTTCTAAAACTTAATACAGTAGTGTGATAGCTCTTGAAAGCATGATATATCGTATCCAAAAATTAATTAACAGGAAAAGCCACCCAAATGGCTATAGACAGGAACACATGAATATCTTATCAGAGATATAGCTTAGATGCAGTTTCAAGGTCAACACTGTGAGTCTGTGCTGCAATCAGAACTGCAGCTTTGGGGACTCTGAGAGCAACTGCAGCCTATTGTGGAACTGCTCCTAGAATTGCTCTGAAGGCACTAAAAGCCAGAGAACTTTCCCAGGACTTGGAATAAATGTTGTATTATGGTATGTGTTAATTCTCAGGCTTCTGTGATTCCGCTTCCTATAAGATTCAATTTTAGTTTTATCTTTAATCAGCAGTAGGTACAATTGGTATAAACTGTGTTCTCTCTTTGATGAGTGGCACTTAGTAAGCACTGCAGATATCATTAGATGCAATTTCATGCAATCAGTCATCTCTTAAGGTAAGTTAATATCATAAAAGTGGATTGAGATTTCTCACACTTAGTGTTTGTAAGCAGAATTAAAAAAGGTACAGTTCAGATACTTTATTGACACTGCATGTTTGACTTGCACTTTGGACATTTATTGTCTGGTACTTAATGTTTAAGTACATTTACATATAAGGAAACATCACAATGATAATGCAAATGCTTTTTCTGAACAAGTCCAGAAGCAGCACAAGCCTCCAAGAACTGTGTATTTAAAAATAAATACTCAAGGTGATGATTAAAAACTCCATGGCGGTGCCTAGCAGGGAAAAGTTTGCAATCCAGAAAATGTGCAGAACCATTTTTGTTATTCAAGGTCATCACAGTAAAGATAGCAAGTAAATTTCAGAGTTATCTTTAAGATTATTAGGAGTGCTGGAAAATCAAGCCCTGACATTATCTACATAAGGAATAAATGTGGTTAAATGTGAGCCTAGACAGGTTTATGACAGATAGCTCTTATTTAAGGTAGTTTTTCATTAAATAACTCTTCTGTTGATCCATGAATCAACGATAAACTGAGGAAAAAAATTATATTCATGTATATTACGGATTATTTGCCTTTGCTTCATTCCATGAAAAGTAGGAATCTAAAAAAAGCATTCTGGGAATTATTTAAGGAAACACTCCAGGAATTATTTGCCTTAAAAATTACTATAGTCTAAAGGAGTAGTTAAAAGTTAATTCAAAATTAAAGGAAAAAAAAGGAAATACAGTAATTTTTAAAGAGAAGTCTTATTTTGTGAACACCTCTCTTATTGAGGTATTTTTTCCCAGCACAGTCAATGACAATATGTACATATTACTAATATACTTTTTTATTTTAATAACTAATTGGTGAGATCCATCAAACTCCTGAGGGGTTCTCAAGAGGGGTCATCAAGAATTTTTAAATAGAAGAGCTACAGCTGTTTACAGCTGAATCATTCAAAATGTATAGCAGTGAAGTTTCACTAAAATGGTGGTGGTGATAGAATTGTAAACTGAGAGTATTTCATCTTAAAGAATGTATTGGAGTAACCTAAACAAGGTGTAAAATGAATGTTACACCATCACAGGCAACACTTGTGATGAGTGTGGGCAGAATGGTTTCATTGTGTGATGTTAAACAACCAAACACATGGAAAATATTCCTTTTAAAGAACTGTGGCTGACGGTGCTTATAACAGAGAGCATAAATAAAAAATGATTAATGAAATATCTTTCACTACAATTCTAAATCCAAATAAGCGATGCATTAAAAAAATCTACAGAATGTTGTCTGGGAGTCACATACTGTCTTCCCTTCAGCTTCTGAGCTGAGGGTTTCCATTGGTCACAGTAGAGTCACAGGATGTTAAATATCCAACAGAAACGTTCCACTGTCCTTCTGCTGAAGAAGTTTCCCTGAAATAGATTTACAGTTCCAAAAGGAGGATGGAGTGTAGTGTGTATTTTTATGAGGTGCAGTGATTTAGGTGTCCATAGGCTTGGGCTGGAGATGTCAGTCTTGTGTAGCTTCAGTTGGGCAGCTCTTGGAAGGCAAGTGAAAATGCAAGTGGGAGGGAAGTCAGTATGAACCAAACAGAACACATATAGAACATTGGTAAAAAGAGTATGAAAACACAAGAACATATCAGGCTTGGTTTTCAGTGCTTGCTACTCAAAATAATTTAAGGGAATTAAGATAACCTGTGGATAAAGAATTCTTATTGTGGCCATGGCACCATTTCAGCAACAGTTCAGGAACTGGTCCTTGCTTCCTGAATGACACAACCAAAGTTATTCAGTGGAATATATAAAAAAAATTCTATCCTCATAAGTTTAATCTCTGTGGAGACATCAGGTTTTATTATTACCACGTTTAATACCATGGAAATTTTGGGGTTTACATGGATTTTAGAGATATTTGCTATGAAGTGGTCTTAGTGTTTTGGATTCTTAGTCTTTTAGTAATGGTCAAGTTTATATACATCAGATCTAGAGGCTTTAAATAGGGCTAAAGTAATTGAAACAATTTATTCTTCACTTTTGACATAAAAAAACTAATTCTGTCATATCAGGAATTCTTTCCCAACAGCTGTTTTCACACATGCTGGTGGTTTCCAGCAGTTGATTTTTCTGTGTCCAAGTGGGGAATGGAGGATAGAAAGGGAAATGGGCTGGCAGGGAAGAGGTTGGTACCCTAACCAACTGCATCATGCGTGCCAGGGGCAGGATAGCTCATCATGGCAAGGGCTTGGAGAAGAGTGCAGTCATTTAGTGTAATCATATGTTTAGAGAAGCACAAGAAGTAAAAGGACTCATGAGTTCAGGTAACACGGCTTTGTCTCCTGGGCTTGTCAGGGCCCTGGAACTGAATAAGCATCGTTTTGCTGTGGGATAATAATACATCTTCTCCATAATGCTTTCTGTCTTAACTATTTTCAACTCCACACTCACCAGGTCAAAAGCTAATGCATATTGTGTGTGTGAACAGTAACCTATTACAATGAGTGTATTTATCTTAGTTGCTTAAATAGCTCCGGTGCCATCATCACTGGTGACTTTTGGCACTTGTAGTGTAACCACTGCATAATAACAGCCATAGAATTTGGTGTATATATAACCTAAATATGTCTTCTGTATATCTGATAGCTGAGATTAATAGCGTGCTTTCCTTGGGAATAGTTTTGCTGAAACTATACTATCATTTGAACACCGTATTTGCATTCATATTATTTTCTGTAATCGAAACACTTTCTGTAGAAAGGGGCTGTGGGGGTGCTCTTTGTCAGTAACATTGAGTAGCATTGCTGAGAAATTCTCTTCCTGTTCCAGCTTCTCAGTAAAAAATAACTTTTTGCATTAGGTCTAACAGTCAAAATGGAGCATTTTCAAAAGTTCTTGTCAAATTGAGTATTAAATACTAGAAAGCTCAATCTGTCAGCTAAACAAGTCTGTATAGCACATTCCTTAAAAATGCAAAGGTTACTTCAGAGTTTGGAGTATGAGCAAAAGATCCAGAGTCTCCAGTTAAGGACATGGTTTGTCTCAAAAGCTTCTTCAGAACAGTTCTAATACTTTGTCTGGCAAGAAATGTAATGAGCAACCAAGCTGTACTTAACATTTTTTTTCTCTAAACCTGAGCAAAACCAAGGAAATACAGTCAAATGAAACTGAGTTTTTTTGAACTTTTCCCTTGTTCTGTTAGTGCAAGCTCAGGATGTCTGAGAGAATACAAACATGTTTCATCTCTACTTTCATTCAATCTGTTTTCACTTTCTTGACAATTCAATATGGATATTTGAGAATTTTTTAACATCAGCTCTTCTTTCCTTTTTAACTCTCCCTTTCTCTCCAAATGTGCTCACTTATTATATATATATATCATTTCACACTCAGGTTTTTCACCTTTTCCACTGGGAAAAATAAGCTCCTAAGGATGGTGTTCTCTTTCTGAAACTTGCTTTTCTTCCAGCTCTGTTTCCCTATGGGGGCTAAAATAAGGGAAATGCAGAAAGCTGAACTGGAAAATTTAGGATTTTTACTACTGCTACATAACAAAATGCTTTACAGGCGTAGGAAGAAATTCAGATTCTGTTTTTCTGAAAAACAAAAGTTGTCACCAAACCTTCACTTAGTGTGTGTGGGGGGGGAATCGTTTGATAGAAGAGAATGTTTAATAAGAAGAATATTTTTTCCATGATGCCAGTGTGTAAGAAGTGGTTGGACTAAGGTTTTGATTTAGTGTGAAAAGTCTGCTCTTAAAACTAGATCTATACCTCTGCATTTAAATCAACTCCATTATGATTCTGCACTGCAACCTTTGAGGTAATATAGGCCACAACTACTAGTTCATGTTGGATGGAATTAATCTTCACATTGCTAATGTCTTTTTTACCTTTGTTATGCAAATTTGTTTATATCTCATAGAATAAATTTGGCAATATAAATGCTAAAACTTAAACCCAGATTCTACTTCTCCACATGTATTGGCATATGCACAAATTCATTATTGTCACAAATAAATTATTTTTCTGGGTTTTCAAGTTGAAGAAGAAAAAGGTTTTCAGATTAAGGAGAAAACATAAAATACAAGTCCTACTGTGATATCCTTTGCCCTTTGTGTGAAGCCTTTCCCTAGTTTAATCAAAAAAGATCTTACTAAGCATCCTGTGCATACAAAGTACCCCTTTCTATGAAAAAAAGAGTGGAAGCAAAACCTCCTCCTTGTTCCTGCTTCCATGCCTGTTCCTGTTATCTCTTGACCTTTCCTCAGTTCTGTGTCTCCGCATCCTTTCTCTGGTGTTTTCTAGCAAAGTAGCCAGCAGAGATTTGGATTTGCATTCCAAATCAGAGGAAAGCAGTAGAGGAAGGCAGAGCAGAGCCACCTTTGTGAAGCTGCTTTGGTGTCCTGCTCGCCCATGACAGGCCCCAGGCTCAGCTACAGGTTTTTTTGGTTGTAGTCAGCACGTTTCTCTTCCTTAAGTATTAGTTGTTGAAATCAAACATTGTAGAATGTGTTGTAGAACTTCTGCAGCTCCCTTGGAGTACAGCACCCAGGTATTATATAGAATCACAAAGTTTAAAAGTATGCTTTTGGAGTAGTTTATTAAAGGAGGTCCTCGTGTGTTGCCCGTGATGAACCCACAGATGGGTTGCACTCCTGCACAGGTACTCATCTGCACTGCTGGGCATTATCTGTGAGTGCAGATGCTTAATGAGCTGCTCTCCAGTAGAGTTCATTCCAAATGGTGGGCAGCAGATCGAAGTGTTTGCTCTGGAAATTAACCCCGGACCAGTGCTTGGAGCTCGGTGACTTAGCTGCTGACGTGCAGCTGTGTACTGAATGCTTCCAGCAGAGAGTGGACTTCAAACACACACTTCCACAGCAAATTTCAGGCTGTTTGGTTAGTCACTGCTGTTGGTGATTTCAGGATTTACAGCAGACATGACTACCTCACCAAGATGTTCTCTCAGTGGCAAAGACAACCATCCCTCTGCAATGGCACCTCATGCAGTACCTGTGCATTGGAAGATCTGTCATTTCAGACATACAGGGTAGCAGGTGGGATCGTGGGGGAATGGCAAACTACCTACCCTCTCTGTGTGACCATTTCATGACCAAAGTTCCAACATGTTTATTTAGTGCCAGCATAGGACTATTTGCATGCAGTTTCCCTCCCCCTTTAGTTTATTCCCTCTAATCAGCTTACTCCAGCATACACATAATTTCTCTAGACAGTGTCTTACCTCCTCGAGGTATTCTGTCTGATTGAGCTCTTTCTGTTGCACACAGTGTGTTCCTGCTCCTCACCATCCATAATGCATTGTAACCATAGATACCAGGCACAATTCAAACAGGAACCTTCACGGCTCCACGTTTCTTTTGTAAATATTTTGATGAAAAGTGATTATATTTCAGATCAAGGCTTCAACAGAATATTAGTTAAAAACATTGATTAAGAGAATTAAAAGTATGTGCTCAGCAGTGTGTATCCCCAAGAGTACGGGGTGAAGCTGAGTGTGAGATTCACATTCGTGACTGCAGGTCAGCATGAAGTGCTGCTGAGAGGAACTTTGGTTTTGTCTTAGTGAACTCTCGAGGCCTGGTCCAAAGGCACTTGCAATGAAGGGAAGACTCACCATTGATTTTAATTTGCCTTGGAACATAGATACTTTATAGTTTTAATTAATGGTTTCAAAATTTATATTATGTGATTTGTAAAGTGGTCCAGAGGAATTCAAATATGAATTCATAATAAATTAATATTATATCTTAAATTATTTTATCTTAGGCAGCATCCACATGAACTACTCTGAATGTATTCAACTGCAGAAGTATTTGCACTCTCTTTTTTTAAGGGGAGGAGGGAATCCCATGCTTATAATGACAATATTTTTGATTTAATATTGTCCTTTATCTCCTTAGGGAAATTTTTTACAAGTATTTTTTTTAAAAAGCAGAAGTTCTGTTTCTGTATATGGCTATTAAAATCATTATACATTTTTAGGAGTAAATAGGAGAAGAGAAATGCATGATGCAGCACCCTTTTATCAAGGGCATATACCACGCACCAGATGGAAAACAAACTGTGTTTACAACATTACCACTATCGCCACTGACACTACTAGATCTACAATATGTTATAGCAGCAGCTCCATTAACCTTGCTAGTTCTGTTGGAGTTGCCTGGTACTTTGCCCAATCTGTGTTTGTTGTCAGCAAATGGATCAAATTAGGAGATTTTCATTCTGTTTATTGACCTTTTTCCTCCTTCCTCAATTTAGGCCATAGTTCATTCGAAATTGTCCTACTATTGCTCTGTAAAATACTGCAAATAGATGGCTCTGGATCTGTCTGCTACTGCACATGTAAATTATACTGTCTTACCTCAGAGGTGAAGCTTCAGGACAATCACTGATAGCAAATGTGCTGTAAAAACACAGATTTCTCCCTAATTGATGGCCATGGTTGGTGATGTGCCTCACGAGGCTGCTGACCTTTACCTGCAGAAGGACACACTGCCATCTTTCAAGGCAGGCTTGCCCACAGGATCTCTCACTTTGCAAATAAGAGCAGTCCTCAGCACTCCAATGTAGGTTTTTAATGTAGCCATACTTATTTGGTTGATGGCTTGGGGAGCGGGTGGGAATGTTTTATTTCTTTAAATGAGTTAACTGGAATAGTGATTGTTGCCCCCCCTCAATGCTTTCACTCCAGACTGGCTGAAGGGATGTTCACGTTCTGACCTGTGGCCTGTCTTGGCTTCACCCCCTCGTTCCAGGATCCGTTCAGTTCAGCCGGACCCACTGCAGTCCCATCTGTTCCCACCTCGTGTTTGTGCTGCAGACATTCACACGCAGCCACATGACAACCCAAGCCTGTGAACTGATCCAGCCCAAACACGATGACTTGCTGCCACCGTGTTTTTTGGCTGGATGCATTTCCTACCTCGCTATGTGGCTGTAAGAGCACTTCCACCTCAAGGGAGGACAAAATTGAGCCCTGTGGGTGAGAAGAAGAGCACAGTCACTACTCTCCCTAGTGATGCTTGCCAGATTAACTGATTGTGCACTAAGATATGTTAGCTAGAAAATTAGAAAGCCTTAGGAAGCCATTTTCAATTAGATTATTATTTGGAACGAAGTGATGTCCTCCATATACCTACTGGCAGACACCTAGGCCATTTCTTGGCATTCTTTAGTTATTTTTTTTCCTTGGCAGTTCATTCATTAACATTATAAAGGTAACAAAGCTGTAGAGGTAAGAAAATTATTTCAAAGACTGAGCCAGAAGTAACCTGATGCTGGCTTTGTGCAACCTCCCTTCCACTTCTTCCTGTTGTGTGAGTAGCGCTGAGCAGGCAGCTGTGATTTAGATCAACACTACCTGCCACAGCAAGCTGAATAACCTCCTGACCTTCAGTTCTATTGTGATACACAGGTTTCGTTTTCTCTGAGCTGAAAGCAACTTATACTGAAGGGAAAATAAGGCCTGCTTCTCAGTTTAGACAAGATTCAAGACATTGCATCAGCAGTTAGGCAGACTGAAATGGTCAGGATTTTTCTACTGTATAAAATATGGCAAATTTAAAAGTTGAGTGTTTTGTGGGCACCAATACATTCACCTATATCTTGCAAAAAAACCCAAAAAAATGAATCACCCAAACGAGTAAACAAGTTTATGCAGCTGTATGAAAAATAGTGAATGTAAAATAAAAACAGAAGAATTTGAAATCTTCTGCATGTGTTGTTAGAATGTCCTCATTCTGCTTAAAGCATGTGTCACCATATTTTGGTCTATGTAAGGACAGCCAGAGCAACAACTATGGTTCCCCACTTTTACCCCCAATAAATTCTTTCAAATTTAAATATTGTATAAAACAGTTTGAGTCCAATGGTCTTTACAGCAGTGACAGGTAGGGGCTGCAGAGGCTAAAGCCATTTGGTTCACTCCTTCTTAATCTATCATAACTCTTTACAAAAATACGGTTCTACCTGAAAATATTATCGTAGGCACAGTGAATGTGCTGTCCATGAGATTTCTTTAGTGTTTGGGCTGGAGTTGGCTTCTCTGCAGAACTGTCCAAGCGGATGAAGCCACACAGACATGGAGGTGTTGTGGAGCCTCCACGGGATCTGTCCCATTTACCTTTAAGAGAGTGCAGTAGCAGGCTGACACAGGGGATCTCCTGTCACAGCAGAGTAGAAGCAGTGCATTTCTGGGTACCTCATAATAGAAGAGGTGGCTTTTTAGGACAACTTCCCTCATAGTAAATGGTTTAAGGGAAGCTCTCATGAGCCATCGTTCATTCACGCCTGCCATAGACAGTTCTTTGTCTCTAACAAGGCAACAGGGAAGCCCAAATTGATGGCTGAGTCCTACTGATATCACTTGTGTATTCATTCCTTTATGTGCTTTGCCTACAGTGTTTCGGAAAGATAAAATAGTGCTTAGGTTGAGGAGAAGAAGCAGATAGGAAGAACTGTTTGGACATAACGAGAAAGAAGATATCTTAAAGTACAATCTATTTGTTTCTCTTTTTTACTAACGCTCCTGATGTGATATTCTTTTAGAGGCTTTATTATGAGCACAGTTTTATCTATAATGCATGTGGGCAGATATGTAAAGGAGCAACAGAAGGGGAGGAATAAAAAAAGAGAGCAGATATCAAGCTTTTGTGAAAGCATCAGTCAGCATAGGAAATGATAATTGTTCGTAAGAAAGAAAAAAAATCTGAACAAGAGTTCCCATAATCAAATAAAAAGTGACCCTGGTTGCTCCAGTACAGTTTGGTGTTGTATCTTTGTAAGGCTGCTGCCCTTTTGGCCATTCATTAGTACAGTAAGTTTCCATGCGGAGAGGGTTTTATTCAGGTGTGCCTGTGGGCAGAGATCCAGAATCATGAAAAAAGACAGCAGTGTATGGACTTAATTGTTGTCCTCTCCTGGGCTGCAGCAGGAGTAGAAGTTGCAGTCTTAAACAAGCAGGAAAATGCATTATGCATGGTCCCCTAATGTCTGCAGCCATTCCTCTGTACCATGCACTGAGACCTTGCCCTTGTTCTTTATGCTTTTGTAACATCTTCCTTCCGTTATTGGCGCTCTGTCTTTAGAGACATGCCTCTTAACTCTGTTCACTTTTTAGTAGCCTTTACAATAAAGAATAACTTCAAGCTGTTCATCGCAAGCTTCCTTGGCCCCCCGAGTGTTATGTATACATTATTGCTGTGCAGCTCAGGGTGGTTTGGGCCTCAGGGGACACTAATTTCTGCCAGATTTGTTACAACTTCTTATTCAATATCTTTACCAATTATCTGAGCCTTTTAATTGCTAATCAAGGTTGCGAACAGCAATAGGGGTTAATAAAGACACGGCCACAAAACTGCAGTTTTGTCCAAATATACAGTATTTCCTTAAAAGAAATGAGTATCTGTATTCTCTTCTCAGAAGATCTGAGTGCTCACTCATCTCTCACTGAAGCTCCTCATAATCACGACTCAAACTATAGATCAAATGTATTTTAAAAGGTAAATTCGATAGGGCACTCTCTATCAAACTGTGCTGTTCTGCAACTGAAAGTTTATAGAAGTTTGTGCAAGGCATTAACTATCTGAAATACAAAGCCTTGCACAGAGGAATGTAACCTGTCCCTAGGGATTCTAGACACATCCTCAAAACAGATAACATTGATGAGAATGGATAGATATCTGTATTGTTTCTTAAGTTCAAGCTTAAAAGCAACACGGAAAAGGGTATTTAGTCTTACTAAAATCCAGCTGGAGAGGTACAGCTGTACTGCAGGACCTGGCTAATGACAGCAGTGGCTTTTCATGACATCTGTTTGGTACGCTTCAGACTGACCTTGTCAAAGTTAAAAGCTCGTAACATTCATATTTTGTTTTTATAGCATTATGATTCTGCATAACAGTGCTAAACACAAAACCACAGTATAATTATCCTGTCAATCAAGATGCCAGAAAAGGCATTTTCCACCAGCTTTGCACCTACTAAACTGTAAATAATTTATAAAATTAGAAGTCAGGACTAAATGGAGGCATTTTGAGGCTAGTTAAGCACTTGTCAGAGCTCTGTAGTTTAAGTGACCCTGCACACTGAGCTCTGGTTGCTCCTATCCTGAGAGTGTGAAAATGGTCATTTGTCTTTGTATTGCTGTGCTTGCACCTAATAAAAATATCAAGTTGTTAATAGAGCTCTGAACAGGTGTACAGTGTATGTTGTAATGATGTTTTATTCATTTGAATTTCCAGCCCATTTAGTCTCATCCAACGAACAACAAAAATATTTTCTTCATTATCTCCAATTAATGTAAATGTCAAATGTTTGAATGTATTATCACATGGATAATTCAGTACGTTCATTGATTTGTGTAGTATTTGCATTAAAGTGACAATTAAAACGAGGAGAAGAGTAATCCAGATTGCATGTTCTTATCTGTTGTCATGCTCTTACAGAGATGTTGGACTTGCTTCTGTGAGATCTTCTTTTGGCTCTAAGACTGTCAAGTTAGAGTTCTAGAAACAATGAAATTTTACATTTCCCCAGCATCATAGGAAGAAAATAGGGAAGGTGGGAGAGTTGAAGGAGAAGTGGATGGTCCGGAGTGCAGTGGATTTTGCAAGAATATTTGCGCTGTACTTTGTTTAGCTTATAATAAATGAAGTGAGAGGAAAAGCTGGGGTATCGATTCTGGATCTTAGATTCAGAAGATGGCAAAAGTCTCTTAGTACCTCTGATTTAAGAGAAAATAAAACTGAAATACTAGATATGGAGAAACAGTGATAGAAATGTAGATTGGAAAATATCGAGACTTTTGAAGTTACATACCTCATATATGAGTTATCTGAGTGCTGTGAGCAATCATAAAAGGTTCATGTCGCTCATTTTCTAAAGAAACGCCTCACCTCTGTGATCTGACTTTAAAGCTGCTTTTGTTTCACCTACCGTGGCTCAAATCAAATTTCTGAATTTCTAGAGGTTGCTTTGATTTTTTTTCTCTGTTACCTTTGCGACATCATCAACATTGAGAGAACCAAATAACGATCCAGCAAGGTGTAAAGTAGTTGGCATTATTAATAAAAGTACCAGAGGAGAGACCTGAAGGGGAGCCGAGAAGGAGCATTCCTAGGAAGGGCTTGCTTAAAGTTATTCCATTTCTATAGCTGAGGTCACAGGGGACTGTCTTGTGTGGTAAAGCTTTCATGCTTCATGATCACACAGAAAATTTAATCCCACTCTGGTTAAAAATGCCAGCTTCATGCCACTGCTGAGGAAAACATACAGCTTCTGAATTTGTAGAATAAATTCAAGAAGAAAATATTGCAAAATATGTTCATGCAGGCTATAAGAGATTTTTAGTATAAGTTCCTAATACAAATGTTGATAGTAGCTGAAACTTACACTGTAAAGCTCTGCAAATAAAAAAATGTGTACAGGGTGGGAGAAGATCAAGCAATCTACTGTATAACTTATAGACCAGTTCTCATTAAAAGATGGCTTTAGACTATCCTACACAGCCCCACTACGGGTGTAATATATGGAAGACAATATACTCAAGTTGAATGGGAAAGAAATTTAGATGCAATAGGCAAAAGCAGGGGTAGCATAAACTGGAAATAAATGGATCTGTACATGTGAGCAAAGCTTCATGGGACAAAGTCTTTGAAGTTACAGAGAAGATACTTTCTCTAACAGCTTCCACTAATTTTATATCACGGTAAATTAAAAGTATAATGAATCTTAATTTTCTGTCTGCAGACTGTCCTGAATTACAAAGTATGGTAGGAAGGCAGGAGAAAAACTGTAACCCTTTATTTAATTCTTCAGGATGGTTTGTTTTGTTTGCTGGTTTGGTTTTTGGGGGGATTTTTTTGGGTGGGGGCAGGGGCAGTCAGGTTTTTTTACCTTGGAAGGTTCACTTAATTGCTTGCAGCCTGATTTTGCTGAAGTCTTGGCACTTATAACTCCTGAGGTGCCCCCTGTGTGTGGCACTGGCACAGCCTGTGCACACCGTCCCTCTGGGGAGGTGGGGGCACCAAGCCATGTAAGCCTCTGCCCTGCTACCCTTTCCTGTCACCAGCTCTGGAGGGGCTTTATGAAATAAGAGTTATTTTATGACAGGAAAAGCAAAAATGCTTCCATTTCATGGTTGTTTTGAGTCAGTCTTTTTATGTTCAATCCCTTTTATCCACGCTGTTCTGTGTCGCTGTCTTGGCAGTTGTTGGGCTTTGGGTCAGGCGAGTGTCTCCAGAGAATACAGTTCAAGTGTGCCCAAAAAGGGAAACAAAGTGGGTCTTTTTAATACGAATGAAAACCCTTTTTCTTCTTCTTTTTGCCTAACTTAATATAAACTTTAAATCCAGGACGTTACATGAGTCAATTTCAAGTTTCAGTGGGAGGGTTTTTTTCTTGAAAACAAATTAATTGACCTACCCCTAGATGAAAGTTATTTGTTATTCCCAAATTCTCTATTGGTTCGAATGTCCAAATGATTTTCTTAGATTTCTTGGTAGTTAGGGACATGTGTAAATAATTGGTAATAAAAAGGAAAAGATTGCAGTGGGTAAAGGGAATTACATATCTTCCCATTTCATTCAGGGAATATATCATAAGGAATATATTTAACCAGAGCATTTAGAGTACTCTTACATGCACCAACCAAGTTAATCTGATTTCCCTGCAGTTGTTATAACCAACCTGTAACAGTTACTTGAGTGATTAGTCAGGACCACATCATAGCTGACAAGTCTTTCCATGCACAATAATGTAAACAGTGGGAGTTCATGGCTCAGAATTCACCTTGTGTAACTCCACACTGATGAATAACAAACATTCAAAACACAGTAACTCATTGTAACCATGGACTCTCATTTAAATTGCATTTTTGCATCTAATCAATAAATAGGGTCAGTTATTTCTGATCCCTTGTAGTGCAACACAGAGATACAGATAAGGGAAAAATGAAGAATATGTTTGAAAATAATCTAACAAACTGTTAGTGTTGAGATGTCAATTTACCAGTGAGCATCCAAAAAAACCCCAAACCCTGAGCAGGAACAGGAAAAAGCAGAGATGCTTTACAAATATGTTTCTCTTTGTAGTATCCCTAGAAGAAATAGCAAGGAGCGTTCAACTCTGGTGTATTTTAAGTAATTGATGAAGAACAATTCTCTTGGCAATTACTTTTAATGTCTGTATCTCAAAGGATAATAATATTTGAGCCTCGGGCCGTGCAATCGTATCTTCTGCTGTCTGCATTAGAAATAATGCTTAGATTCATGTGCTTAATTCTATAGTCCTTGCTCTCTTTGTAGCATTCTGCATCATAGCAAAATATATTTGAATAAGTGTGTTCTATTTCTTCAAAAGTTATTTTAGAGTAACTCTGCCTTAGTATGTGTAAGGAGATAAACTAATCATAACGTTGTGTGTGGTGCTAAAGGGCAACAGAAGTGTGCCTGAGTGGAGCCAGATAAGCTTGTGCAGCTTTGAGAATTTTTAAAGCCACCATGTTTGGGGCTTTTTTTTAAAAATGCTAGGAAATTATTTCTGGCCTGCCCCTGAAAACGCTGCATTAATGACATCACGTGCAGCAGGAAGCTCAGATCTGAGCTGGGGAGCAAGAAGATGGTGTGCTTTGCTCGAAACACTTTTACCATTTTTTCTCGCTAATGACTGAGTGGCTTCTGAGAGAAAGGAGCCTCAGTGGTGTGTTTTGCAGCTCTGTGCTCAACAGCAAGGCCAACTGGCAGTCTGTGCAGTGATCCCTGTGAATGGGGTCTGCTTTAGGGATGTGGCGTGTCCCAGTGGCACCCCACAGATGAGAGCAGTGGGAGGTAATAAACCTCTGCCATCCAGGAGCAGTGATTTATGACCCCAGGAATAATGCCAAGGGGTAAGGGAATTCTGCCTTTCTAGAGACCAGAACAATAATAAAATGGACACTTTGCTTAGTGCCAGATTTCTGCAACACCTTTCAGGAGACCTAAGACCAGGTTTACAGACAGGCAACCATCAGCGTCTCCGTTTGTGAGTTTCTTTTTCTGAAGGAGAATTTCCTTTTTCAGTTTGCACAGCTGAGGCAGTTGCAGGCACACATTACCCACAGAGACACGGGTAATGTTGGTAGGCACGCGCTCCTCTGCTTGCAAACCCATAGTTCTGTTTACAAAGCTGCTAAAACACTGCAAAGTAAAAATGCGCAACATGAAACGGTGGCGTGTTACAGGAGGTTCACCTGTAGCACTGTGTGTGCGCTCACATCACAAAGAACTTCACACCCTAGCAGAGCCAGCAATGTGTGGGTTCAGCTGGGGGTTGGCGCTTTGGGAAGACTATAAATGAAGAGTTAATTGAACAACAGCAAAATATGTATCAAGACAATCCCACAACCTATTTTTCGGTAATTGTTTCTTCTCTTAAGAGAACATTACCTCTCTCACAGATGGTCAGAGTGATGCATTTGGGGAAATCAGCCAAACTTGGCTTTTTTCCTGGTCTCTCTGCTTAGTAACTACGGCATTTAACCCCAGAAGTGTTTTTTAACTTTGCTCCAGATACCATTTTAATCAGCAGTACTAGACTTCACAGTTGGAAAACTCCTTTTAATGTCTCTGAATACTATTTATTTATTTTTCATGTTTTGGACTTAGAGAAACAAACTCTGCCAAAGTAAAGTTTGGTTACTTTCAAATCACTTGAGAAGGGATTCCTGAAATATGGCTTGTGAAAAGGTTAGTGAGTCAAGTACATGCCTTATTGGTAGGAGTTCATCTTCCAACACTGAAATCAGTGGTGTGAAGGAAAAAATATTTGATGCCCTCATTCACAGGAAGAAAGATGAAGCAGTTGGAACACTGATGTAGAAGCTGGGTGATTTGACTCTTAGGTGGAGTTCCTCCTCTGAGACTAAAACCCAGCATTTAGTCTCTCTTTGCGGTAGTACCTTATGCTTATAACAGTATTTCCAAGTGACTTTGGTGGAAAGTTAATGTGCAGAACTGCTCAAGCACTGATGGGGTGGGATTGTGTAAGGACAGCTTCAGGTTTCATGGTTGTCTGTGTGGTTGCCATGGGCAGATGGCAGCTGTGCGTGGTTCAGGGCGCCTGTTCCTCTCTGCTCTCAGGGGCAGGGACGCTCCTCAACCAGGAGCATCCCAGTGGTCGGCAGGTGAAGAGGAGGGGAACATCCATCTTGTCCACTGCAAGTTGTGAGTGAGGCAAAGAAAGGAGCTGGCTGTCTCCCCTGTGCTTTCCCCCTGTCTCTACCATTTGTGAAGGCTCAGAGCTTCCACAAAAGTTGGACGAATGTGATTTTTAGAGTACTATGAAACTGTTTGGAGATGACAGCCCATTGAGTACAAGCTGAGCTCTTGTAAGAGGCATGAGAAATCATCCTGTCATTCCTCTTGGAAAGAGCTTCTGCGATATTTCAGGTGACCCGTAGTTTTGGTTTTTTACCCCAATGCTGTTCTGCACCTTGAAGGCAGTTTCTTCACGGAGAAGTTTGATCTTTTCCCAGGCACTGCTTTTGTGGAGATTATCCCCCTTCTCACTGTTTCTAGGTGAGCTGGGCTTCCATGCTGCAGGAGGCTTTGGGCTTGGCTCCAAGCCCAGCACCTCAGCACATTCCTCTTAATGGACTTCATTTTTTTTATTTTTGTTGTCTCCTTGCTGTCTATCTTTTAGTCCAAGCAAAATTTTATTTGTGCGATAAGCATGAGCAGGCCAGCCCTCCTCTTCCACAGCTAGAAATTGAATTTATTTCCAGCTCCCCTTTGCCTCTCCTGCACAGAGCTGAGGTGAAGCTGGTTCCGACACTGCAGCATGGGCAGGGATGGGGAGCCTAGAAAGGCAGAAAATATTTTAGCAATCATTGAGCCAGAAAATATTTTTAAGCAATATTTTATTCAGAGAAAACTATATTGACTTTTTTTGAAAAGGTTTATAAAGATCATTTTTTAAGATGCTAAAAAATCAGATGTTTAAGAAATCTGTTGCCAAGAAAAGGAATTTTAAAAAGAAACAAACAAAAACCCCATATTAAATAACTCATCATAGTCACCTGCCAGGTGCAGTGAGGGCTCCTTGTATTAACTCTTCAAGTACCTTTGAACGCACCCATCGTTTCTCCAAAAAACAAAAAATTCTCTTTCCTCCCAGAAGTGTGTTCCTTTGCAAACACTTCAGCCTGTGGACAGGCCTCCTTTCCCAGAACAGGTTGAATCAACCTTTCCCACGTGCCACATGTTATCACTCTCTGACAGTTGACAGCACAGCTTTTCATGTTTGGTCTCCTTAATCTGTTGGAGTACAAAGATCTGGTTTAGTGCAAGGAAGCTCTTCTTAAACTGCTGAAAATAACCTGTGTGTTACAGATTAAGAGGTTATGGAACACACAGACGAGCAGCTCCCTGGCAAATGTGAGGAGTGTTACTCTGATCTGGAGTGGCGAGGCAAGTGTCTGTCCCTGTGGAAAGCCACTTGCACGGCTGCTCATCTCCTAACACCTCTGCTGGCAATGATCCAGTACTTACTGGGGGGACAGACTGTTTATTTAGTGTTACGAGAAGGATCTGAGGTATAACTGGCCAGCAGCTGAAGCAATTAAATTCATTTAGATGTGCTATAGAGGAAGTTTCTGCAGAATGTAAATGCAAATATTGGTAAGGCAAATGTTATAAAGAGAGAGCCTGTTTTAATGGATTGAAAACAAATGCCCCATGGTAGAGGTGTTCTTTACTGTTAAGTTTCACAGTTTATTTCAGAGTAGCTCTAAGATATTAATGCAGGGTAGTTTGTGATTTCTTCATAATGAACAATTCGGTTTGCTTATAATTTTCAGATCTCTGAAACAACAACAAAAAAAGAACACAGACGGAATCAAAGCAATTTTATTAAGTAATTACTTTTATTCAATTCCAATTATAATAATAATAGTGTTTAATGCCAGCTTCCTAAAGGCCGGTATGAGTTGCTCATTACCTACTTGGAGTACTCTTGCAACTATTTATTGTTTGCTATGAAGCACAAATAAATGGTGTCTCTTTGAACAAGAAAGATCATCTCTTCCTCTTTACCTTAGACATCACTTCATAAGGAGCTCTATATCCCATGGAGATGTTAAGAGTTTAGTCCAAATCGGGGATGTGCTGGAGGCAAATGGAGCCCTCCCTGCCTTCAGATGGGAACTGTGTGTCCCCATGGCCTGTCGGGGGGCTTGTCAGGACTGGAGTGTTGAGAATGGCAGCAGGCAGCTTGTTCTGAGCAAATGTTTGAATTCCTGGGTGTATCTCCTGTCAGCCTCCTGTGTCCCTGCAGCAAAGGGCATCATGGAAGTGCTCACGAGCAGCTGGTAGTGCCAACAGCATTCCTACACTTGGAATGAAAATGGTGTGTCCGGCTGGTATTGGTGTTGGTGTGCTGCTGTGCTTTGGGGACTGTTCAGTGACTCTTGGGTAATTTCTCTGAGAAACAGCCAGGAGTGGGTAGAGCGAAGAGAGAGCCAGCCCTGCTGATCTGTGCATGGGAACACGGAGCTCCATCCCTCTGTGTCCACAGGAGTTTGGTGTGTGGTCTCTCACACCTTTCCCAGATGTAGCTCTCCCATTTTGCCCCTGTAGCATTCCAAGTCTGTGAGATTCTTCCTCTGCTGGGCCTTGGGAGTATTTCAGGCTCCTGCCATGAGCAATACTTTCTACTTTCAGTCTCTAGTGCTTTTAAAAGACACGCAGCAGCTTTGGTTCTGCCAGTCTGTATGCTTAGCTTTTTGTTTTCTTATCCCAGTGACATCCACATCAGCTTCACAATAGTCCAAATTTCTTTTAACTCTAAAGTCACTGGATGCTTAATTATTTCAAGAAGATTGTTTGAGCAGTTTCTGACACTGGTGAAAGCTTGCATAGACAATTAAAAAATGGGTGTAATTTCTTATTAAATAACTATGCAACCTGCTCGTGACCTTGCTTTAGCAGGGCACTTAGACTAGATATCTCCCCTGCAACCCCAACTGTTCTGTGACTCTGCCATCTACTTTGTGGACTATTTCTGCCAGATTTCGGCAGATTGCTGTCACTAATAACATTAATTTACTATGCCATGCAGCATACTTTGTTTACTATTTCTTGTCTTAGAAAAATAAAATTGTCATGCAGTTCTATTTTCTGTAGGAGCTGTCAGAAAATAGTAACTGAAGTGAGTTTGTAAGCAGTCCTTGTTGGGAGGCTGTAGCTGAGTACCAGAGGGGTCCGTATGTCTTAGAGATTGCAGGTTGCAGCTTTCTCAATTAATTGCTGCTCAGCTTTAAAAGCATAGCACAGCTCTAATATAAGAATAAAAATTAGCGTGTTGTGAAGTCATTTTTGCACAGTACTGTTTTACACTGTGGATTTGTTTTGGGTTTTTTAAGTTTGTTTCCAAACATGATGGTTACCATTTTAATTCAGTGTGGGCACTGAATGCTTTGCCATTGTGGTGCATATTCAATTGGGAAGTGGGAGCTGCCTGCTCATTCTTTTAGAAAAGAATGGGAACCTGTGTGTGCAAACACAAGCCATTTTCTTCTGCATCTGTTCAATCTATTCCTTCCCAGCAGCATGAGAAAACCTCCCCCGTCACCCCCCGGCTGCCAGGCTGCTGGAAGAGTTCTCCCGGGCTTTTCAGTGCCATGCCAGCCAAGGCAGCTTCAGGAGTTTTCCTCCACAGCTGAAGCTGAAGTCTCTCATTTGATTGATGAAGATGACTGATGTTGCACTCACATCTTTGGTTCTGCAGGACAGCACCAGTAATGTCTGGGAGAACGGAGATAGCAGGGCCAATATATGCTGCAGCATCTTCAGCCTCCCCTGACACTGCAAATAGAACAGTTCTTTCCTGAGCTCCAAATTATCCACTGTGTTGGAAGGATGATGTCTTTGTCCTGACACCACTGAAATTACAGAAGTTCAGCATGTGATTTTTACTTTTTTTCCAGATAGGAAACTAGGAGCCACACCCTTAAATGCTCATGCCCTGTGAGATTTCAGTTTTATTCTACACCCTTTTACTTGAAAAGGTGCAGACTTCATATAAAGTCACAGAGTGAACTAACATCTTTGTGGCTTGCAGTCAGAGGTCAAATAATTGGCTTTTCTTAACAAATAGAAGTAATTTTAATTAGAGACTTCAAAGAGCGAAGAGTGGTTTACCCGGTATAGAGTAGCATGCAGGATGAAGTATTGAAAATAGTTAAAGTTCTTTGATTGCTGAATGTGTAATGAGAAATGGTAGAAAACAGCTTTATAATTTGTAATATGCAAGGAAAGGTGGAAATATATTATATGGCTGCCTGTTTGCAACATGGTGGTTTAGAAACAGATCCAGAAATGGCAGATATATGTTTATATAGGACAGATTCAGGATAAAAGAGGAAGTTTTATTTGTCTCTGGAAAAGGATGTCTTAATTTATCACGTTTTACTTCTTGCAAGTGCCAATAATTGCATATCTGTTGTTTTAGGTATATGCATGTACAACTTCAATCTGAAATGCTGCAGCTTTAAAGCATAAAAGAAGATAAAGAAAATAAACTGTGCTCATTTTCTATAAATAAGCCAAAAACATTTGTCTTCTTAACCGTATACCTTACCTTGTTTTTTCTGGCAGTTTTACAGTATATGTTTTCTGTGAGAACATTCAAGGGACAGCTCCTCAATTAGTAAAGCCACATCATTTTACACCTGACCCTGAAAAGGTAGTGAATTATGGCATTAAGGTTAGCACATTTTTGTTCTGTGGACTGATCCAGGGAGGAGGATTTCAGCATGTCACATGAAACCAGCATTTCTCCTTAGCTCTTGCTGCTAAATGAAGTTAGAAAGGAAATGCAGGCCAAAATAGTTTGTATGCCAGAAGAGGTAGGAAGGCTGTAAGTGGCAACAGTAGACGTGTTTGACCTTCCTTTTTGCTGATCCAAACCTGTGATAGCTGGAGGACTTCAAAGGTTCTCAGAGGAAGCTTTGTGCCACCTCCAGGTTCGGTTGCAGAGTGACAGTACTGAATGTCCTGTTGCTCGTGGGGAGGAGCGGCGGATGTGCTGTACGTTTGCATCCTGGTGCTCATGCTACAGCAAAACCTATGCAGTAATTGTATTTTTACTGGAGCACTCCATAAATTGTAGCAGACTGCTTGTCTTGTCTCAATTCCTTTGGCAGTATTTTCCTCTCTGCACATCTATCTGGCTGTGTTTAAAACTAGCTTCTACTTTATCTCCATTTGGTCCAGGATGACAAACTATTAATTCACTGGATAAGCTGCTATTTGGTGCAAAGAAATTGCTGCTACTTCATGTGTGCTGTGGCACAGAATTCCTGCACTGTGGAAGGAATCCCAGAGTTTTCTGTGGGCAGGTACTCTGGGATCACCAACAATTTCTCCATTATGTCCAAATCATGTGACGAGCTTGCTGAGTGAATTCAGTGTCTGAACAGTGGGGTGAGGGAGGCTGTGCTGCTGCAGAAAGAGGCTGCAGCTCCTTCCCAGAGGCTGTTTATTCCCTCCTGCCCTGCCAGGGAAGGAGTTTGGGCTCGGGGCAAGTCAGCTGTCACGGGTGACAGAAGCTTTTGAGATGACAGTGACTGACGTCCTGACTGGTTGTGAACTTCAAATGGATCCGATCCAGTTAGACTGAGGCCACTGACTGAAATCCATGGAGCCAGCAGGGACAGGTACTGGAGACAGGTTTTAATGTTGAGGCTCTCTTTTAGCACCAGCTTGAATTACGCATGCTTGATAGGAGCAAGGTGTACAGAGAGACAAGACACTTTAGGTACCATAACCAAACTAAGCACAGTACACATGTAGGGATGGCTGTAAATACTGTCAGGTACAAATGGCCTTCTGTGCAAGGAGCCAATACAGATACTTCTGAGGTTTAAGCATTCAGGAAAGAGGTCCATGCAGTTCTGAAAGGAAGAACTGGGATCTGCAACAGAATATCAGATTGGGGGTTTTGGCAGTTCCCTGGAATGTCTTTCATTCTAAAGAAATATCAGTTTCTTCATCAACAGCAAAGCTCCCTCACATCATACTAGAGACAGTTCCATTTGAGAAATCTGTAATTTGGAGACACCCTGTCATAAAGATGAAAACATCCTCAACTATGACTTTTATGTTATTTCCCAGTTATATTAAGAGCTTGTAAAAGTCATGTAGCCCTGGCATTGCTGCTTTGAAGTATCATAAGGTAACTAAACAGTTCAGTAGAGTATTTCATAACAAAAATTCTCTGCTTGCCAGCTTTTGCACAGCTGTGTTAGTGTTTTCACCTTGTAATATGTTTTTTTTCTTTCTGCCACTGCTCTTTAAGTGATGATGCACCTTTAAGTCATCAATAAGGTAAAGCACAGTGGAGTTTAACAATTGCCCTCCTTGCTGGATGTACTCTGTTCTGGAGAAAGCAGTGATGCCAACTGTCTTGGCAGGCTTTTCTCAGCCAGGTGTGATTGCGTGTGGATGTGCATTTTCTTGACTTTCTGGGAGAACGTATCTGGCCAGGATTAAACTGAAATAGTACGTACTAAATCATATGGAAAATTTCAGCTGCTTCTATTTTGATACATCTGTGTGTAAGACAAGAATAAAACACCTTTTGAAAGAAACAATAACTACTCTGTTTTAAAATTCAATTACCTTTCCAAATATAAGTAAAAGGGAAAATACGTGTGGGAAACAAATTTGAAGCTAGTATGCATGATCATTATACCACTACCACCTCCCTTTTTTATACCTGGCTCCCAAAGTGTAAGGTTTTGATTTTTAAATGAGCTCGCCAGATATACATGCAAGACTGGCAACTTCTATGTAAATGATCATTTCCTCTGAATCCTTATCCCATCTGCTGCCCGTTTCCTTACAGCTGTCCTTTGTTTCACGCAATTCCTGTCACGGAGTCCTGGAACCCACTGTTCAGATAGTCCTTACTCGTCTGAGTAATCCACTTGGAGGCTTAGAGATATTTTGGAAGGATTTAGCTTTTAAATCTTGACTGCTGTGGAGAACAGGTTTTGGGTTTTTTTTTTTTTTGGTTTGTTTGTTTGTTTTTATTTTTTCCCCAGTTTTGTCTAATGAGTACAGTTTGCCAAATATTAAGAGCAGTGCATAAAAGGTTGGTCTGAATAAGTCTTTTTTACTTCGTGTGTTCTCTTTGTGGTGTCTCACATAAGTTATAAGGATTTCTTTTGTCTCTTCCCTATTTGTAGCACATAGTGCAATTAAGGACTCAGTACAAATAAAGAGGTGGTGGCATGTTTTAGAATTTCTTGCATTTATTAAAGTACTCCAAACTCCAAACTTTTAAATATAGTGATATCAATTTCAGATATTTAAGGGGATAAGTACCTATTGAGGATTTAGGGTAAGGTTGATTGAGGAAGCAAATCTACTTTCCAAACCTCTACAAAGAAAAATCAAATGAGAAATTCAGTATCAAAAACATCAAAGACAATAATGCAGTTGCTTTCATCTCCAGTGTGTGCTTGCACTTCAAAGAAAAGCAAAATGCTCACCCTTCCGCCAGTACCCCCGAAGGAGGATGAGCCTATAGTTGAAGATAAGTCTCCATCACTTCTTTGAGAGAACAGGGGAAATAGAACTACATTTTGCACAGCAAAAAAAAAAAACCCAAAACCAAACATAAACCACAAACAGCTTTACACTATTTCTTTCACTGTGCTGGTTGTATCATAGGTCCTTTCCTGTACTCAAGAATTCTCTTGTCTCATTAAGAAATGCAAGTAATGATGTGCCCCTCAAACCCTGCTCTTCACTCAAAAATTGTATTTCCTTTATTTATCTCTCAAATCTGAGGCTAAGGCGGCGTCCTCTGAGGTAACGTTCTTCATCCTAATTATCACTTCTGCCAAATGTGCTGAATGCACACAACTCAACATGGATATTTGCTCACTCACATCCTCCCATACTTTTTATCTTGGAATGGATGGTATTAGATCTAATTCTGTAAAGTCACCTTATATTAACAGTTGTGTGAGGGACATGCTCGATTACTCTGGCACTGTGAGGAGAGGCAGAGGAGTAAATGAACCCGGAACGCCCATCTAAAGAGTTTGCTGTCAAACCAGCAAAATTTAGGACTGGCCATGCCATAGAAAATCGTGCATGTGATGATTCCCAATTTCAGGTCTGTCATTCAGCACTCCTGATTGTCAGTGAGAATGTGGTCCCAAAACAATCCCCAGAAATTAACAGGGAAAAAAATCAGCACATTTTCCTTCTGTACTCACTTTGGAGATATTTTTTTTAGGCAAAGGTTATTGCTAAAGATATGCAGTAAACTGAAACTTACTTCTTTGAGTGAGAACAGGTTTAAAATGGTTGTTGAAATGAGACTAAATCCAGTTTTGGCTTTTTCTCCATGCTGCCTTAGCTCAGTTTCAAAGCTATCACTGATCAGGAAGCTTGACAGGCACAGTGTTTGCAAATCCTCACCAATGAGCAGTAACAAGATTTAAAAGTGAAACCCCCGAAGAGAGGCAGTTTGCTCAGTCAGCTTTATAAATTCGGTTATTTAACCATCTGCGAGCTGGACTTATTTTATTTTTGTCTATCAGATATAAATCCTACACAAATAGGAGTGCCAGAGCCTGCTGAATATCATCACATAAAATAATGGTGCACGCATTCACAGGGTTTTTCGTAACGTACCAGTCAGCTGAAAAGGGCTTCACAGCACAGTAAACTGGACAGGTTTGCTTTGAAATGAGGGTCCTTAGGAATAGAAATCTTTGGAAATCACTTCATTAGTGAAATGTATCTTTGGCCTGTTTTCCTTGTCCTTCTGTGGCACTGAATAGGAGTCTGATCTTTAGGCATGGTCATTCTTGCAGCAGTACACGGCCTGAACTGAAACCTCGTAGTCTGGCTGCCAGACCAGGGAGCCAAGCACAAATAAGGTGGCAATTTTCAAGACCTAATTATGGCAATAGACAGGCCTTTAAAGCAAAGCAGGCCTCATGTGTTACATTTGTCACTGGTACATTTTAGTATTTTGGCAATGAAGAAGATAAGGGGTTTGGTTTCTTCCCCAGAGATCATTCTCAGTTAGCGACGGAGGAAACTTTCTGACAGTTTCCAGTCTCGTTCCCCTAACTGTGGAGGCATTTGTGGAAAAAGGAAGAGGGCAATAGGAGCAGAACTGCTGCAAACTTGTATATGGTGCTGCTGGATTTGTTGGGCACTCTTGCAGTCGTGTAAATGCACAGATAGAGATGTATTTAATAATAATCAGCATTTCTCTCCAACTGTCACGGTGGCAGCATTTCAAGCAGCAGCTCAAAATGTTATTTCTGTGACTGTTTGGACCTCTTCATTTTGCAGGAGAGAAGGAACTTCTTACTTCCTTTTCCACACACTTGCTGCTTACGGGCATTTGGTCTGAACTTTTCTAGTCTCTCCTGCACAGGTGAGATTGTGGAACGGCTTAGTTTGGATTCTGTGGCTTTATATTATTAGAATTTAGAATACATTCTAGTTGGGGTAATACTGGATTATACACCACCAGGCCATATGGTAAATCAGTTGTAATTAGCTGGAGATATTTGGAAACAGCAAGGTCATGAAGAATGGCTTTGAATGATGAGCAGTAAGGGAAATTCAGTGACACTTATTGAACTTGTAACAAGTTCAAATGTGAACTTTTAACAATAGATTTTCCTGACATTGTGCTACAGGGCTGTTGGCTTGTTTGCCTGAGCTTCTCTGGTGTAGACTTACAGATTTCTGAATGTATAGAAAGCAGGAGCGCTCGTGCTGTTTATGTTCTTACACAACGGTCTGGGTTTTTTCACATCCTATGAGCAAGTGCTTTGTAAGGCTTATATTGATAGGAACCTAGAATTTGTGTGCTTTAAAAATGGCCTTTTAAATCAAGTCTTTGATCTCATTGCTATTCGATTATTTACACATACTTGTGCGTGTGTGTATGAAAATACATCTCCTATCTGTATATTACTGTGCATATATCCAATACACATGTAATTAAATAACCTTATGGATATATGAATATATTTTATCTTATGACAAGGGGACTTAGAGTGCTTAGATTTGGAGCCTGCTGTGGGGGGAGGCAACAGAGAAGAGTTTTTCCTTAGAGGGCTCTTTCTTCCGCTGTAACATGAATGTACTTTCTTGGATGTGCTTTCAGAAACATAATGACACACTTATGGCATGCTTCCTCCATGTCTGGAGCACACTGATGACAGTCTGTCAAGTCTAGCTTCAGTATTTTAAACTTCCCAAAACTGAAGGGGGTTTTTTAGTTGTTTTTTTGGCGTTTGATTTTTTTGTCTGTGACAGAGAAATGCAAAATCAGTCTCATCCATCAGAAATCTTTTTTTTTTTCCTAGAGCAGGCATAACATTTTTTTTAATTAAAATTAATTGCTGCCAACCATAAAGCCGCCTTCTTTCCTGAATAGCTGAAGAACTGCATTTAGAAAATATGATAGAAGAGGCAATATTAAAGACGTTAGATGTCCCATTTTTGCTGTTAAAATACTTTAGAGGAACGTGATGTTTTGTAGCTTATCTGTGTATCAGTGTGCAAAAGAAACTACTGCAGTTCAAATATAAATTTATTGCTTTTCACTGAGCAGTTTGTGCATGCGGTGAGTACAAAAAAGTCTCATAGATATCTTCACAAAATGCACAGATCTTTCCACTGTAGTTTTGAAAGCAAGTGTAGAATTTGACTCAGTGTCACAATCATCATGTTATTTAAACATTTTATTTTTGTCTGTGAATATTGAGTTGCTCTGGCAATTTAGTAATGCAAAACAGATGAAACCCTTTAAGGAGTTGCTGGCTGGCACAAAAGCTTTTATTATTAAAAAGAAAAAGTTAATCTCTTGAAAATGTTATACTATTGACAAAGTTGCTTGCAATAATTAAGAAATTTAAATGAGTCACTCACAGAGCTGTAACAATGGGGTATTATGGTTTCACAGGAAATAAAAGTTTCAGATATTAAATGTTCATATTGTGGCATGAAAAAAAAAAATGCTTTGGGCCTTAAGAGCAGCTTATCTTGCAGTAGAATTAGCTCCAAACAATATGCATGGCTCTGATGCCTGTTCTTCATTGTTATTCAGAGATGGAAGGCACTGGGGCTTTGTGCCCTGCCTGGCAGACAGGGCCTGTGCCAGATCTTTGAGACAATCAGGTCCCTTGGCCTGATGAGGTATTTCTTTTAGCTCTGCAGCAAATAGAGTCTCCAGACTATTTCAGAAGCATTAGTGACTTTTCTTTGAAATATTGTGCACTAAAAGCCAAGTCTATGTCTAAAATAAATAAAGATAAAAATGCCTGTTGATTCCATCTGTGCTTGATCATTATGTTGCTTCCATTCTAGGGATTTTTCTGTTGCTCTCACAGAGATCAATGATAGTCCCTTAACAGTTTTGCCCTATGATTAAGTCAAAAGGTTTAAACTTCTATGACTTCATTATGTGTGTTTACCTAAATGTTTCCAATTACTTGAAATAGGAGGAGAAGGTCAGAAAAAAATTACAGTTGCTTACCTTCTTTGCTTTTGGGATTTGGGTTTTTTTAACATAAAATCCAGTATTGATTAATCTTTTTTTCTTTCTTATCTCGCACATTTGTTATATGCAGCACCTGCGATGTGAGCCATGGTGTCTGCTGTAACAAATGGGCCTGTGGAGCATGAGGTTAAGTTAAATTCTCCTTTAGTGTTTCCTTTTTGGGAGACTAATCACATAGGTCATGGTTTGCCTTGGTCAGGGAGCCCCCCTCTTTTTCCTGAGCCCTTGGAAATGCCCAGTAAACATCCCTTGAGTCTTTATTAATGTTGCCTCCAAGCAATGCATTGCCATACAGCAGAGAGACTTGTCTTTTGGACAGGCAAGGTTGGGTATTAGTTACAAGGGAAGTTGGAGAATGCCTTTTTAATATTGCCATAACAGGATTAGGGATTAAGAAAATACATTATGTCCCAATATGTGCAGGTGCAGCACTTTAAGAATTTTACACAGTGTATCTTGAAAGAGCAAGTATCTTCCAGCTCATGTGCTACAAGCTAAGAAGGCAAACTAAACAAATGTAGTTTAGAATTAACTGTATTAGGTTTGCTACAAAATTTTGATAGGTGCTCTGCCATGGGCAGATTAAATTTGCAATGTTAAATTAGAAATTATTTGCTTTTTGAATATACATGTACTATAGCTATAAAACCTAGTATGGAAATGTATTACATATGT
The DNA here is from genome assembly GCA_013396755.1 of Sclerurus mexicanus. Classification (NCBI taxonomy): domain Eukaryota; kingdom Metazoa; phylum Chordata; class Aves; order Passeriformes; family Furnariidae; genus Sclerurus; species Sclerurus mexicanus. Next base: position 455,564 of record VWZF01002766.1, on the reverse strand, counting down.
AACCTTGATTAAGTCAGGTTGCCCTTTGCAGAGGGACAGCAAATGTTTTATTTGATTGTCTCTTAAACTGTATTCCTTCCTGTTTAAATAATCCCCCATCTCTGCATGAATGCCTGCACATTAATGTTTAAATATGTTTAAATGTCAGTTATCTGGCATTATAAAAAACATCATTAATGCCAGATATTAAGCAATTATCATGGCAGGGGAACTAAGGTTTGCAAACACATTTCTGCATTCATTTGTGATTTTCTTGCATTTGAGATTTTGCGTATATTAAATCAAGAATTAAAATAGTTGACAAATACTCCAAGCATCAGATTGTTAAAGGACAGAGCAAATAGACCTATCACTTTTTTTTTTGAAATATATCATTATAGCGACTAACAGGATTCTTAGGGAGCTGAGAGACCAACAGTTTGACCCCGATCTAGGGCAGACTTATCCTCTTGGCCCTGAGCTTTCTTGTCTGCACTGCAGCTCCCCTTTGGGTGTTCTGCTCTCCTCCTGTGACCCTGTGCAGCAAGTGGAGCTTCTAAATGTGATGTGTGCAGACTGAGCCAGGGCTACACATGGCATGGCCAAGGGCACTGCACACAGGCACTGGCAGGGACTGACCAGGCTGCCTTGGAAGTACTTTTGGCTTCAATTCTACATCATTTTTGCTGCTCGTGGTTCAGCCTTTTGGAGAGAAAAGACTTTAGGCACAGTGAAACAAAGTGTAATTACCTTGGGCTTAGGAAAACTTAAAACTAATCTACTCTTTTTGCATTAGCTAGAATTTGAAGCTGATTTGTTGTCTTGTTGGAAGATGGCAAACCAAGAGGTGGATATAAAGCAGTGACTCCTTTTACTTTCAGTTACTCTAGTGACAGTACAGATTTTAACATGCCCAGGGAAGTTTCTCTGTTGCTGTGATAGCCAGGGTTCCCACTGAAACCAGTTGGTTTGGTGCCTGAATGAGAGCTAAAGCCTTTGGGAAATTTGAGCCTTGACTTCTTTGTTTCCCAAGCAGTTGCACTGTGACTGTATCGCGGTGTGGGGTGGGCAGAGGCACAGCCCTGCCTTCCATCTGAAGTCCTCAAAGTGCTTTACAAAAGGGATCAATGTCTCAGTGCCAAGGGAGGAAGGGGAGTCTCTAATTGTGCAGGCAAGCTGAGCAATCTAATTAATCACTGCTGCCTAACGTGGGAGCTCCTGCTCCCAACCCTCTTCCAGCCCCTGCTCCCTTGTGTCAGGTTTAGCAGGAGGAGGAGCAGGAAATTGCCCTTTTCATATTGGAGTGAAGTGAGTTGACTCCAGTTTATGGAACAACAGGGAACACACAGAACTGGGGGCTGGGCAAGGGAGGGGGAAAAGCTGCAGTATGGAGCTCACAAAGTTTAATGTCAGTGAAATGCCTAGAGCTTATATAACAGTAGTAAATAATAGAAAATATCTAGCAGGTTAAAGTTCACACACCCATACAATAGCTAAATTTTGCAGTTATTTATTGCCTGGGATTATTTTAATAAGAAACAATCTTATTTAGAAATAATGTATCCTTTTGCAATTTGTGAGTGTCTTAGGAGGTAAAATTGTTCGTAAAGTTTGATCAATCTTTCTACACAGGTGGTAGAAACAAGTCATACAAGGAAACTGCTAAGCACAAAAAGCCTCTATTTCTTGTATTCCCAGATACTTTTAGTAAGTTTGCCTTAGCTGAGGTTTTAATTTAGCATTACCAAAGGATTTTGTGATGTTTTATATTCTGTAATCTGGTATTCAGCCTGTGATTTCATTCAGAACTACTATACATTCAAATCTCAGTTTGGAAGCTAGATACCACAGGAGAATAGTCCTGGAAAAATCTAAATTATCGGTTATGAGCTGATCTAAAACTTACAGTATTGAAACATCTTTTGAAATATGCATTACAGAATCTTTAAAAGAGATCATACAAAATTCATCAAAACGCACTTTTCAGAAGCAGCTACTTTTTCATCAGGGTTTTACGTGTCACTGGTTGTAGTTCCAAGTTTTTCAGGCATTTACATATAAACAAATTTCTGCATAGTACACACACACAGCTCATCTCTTACCAAGTTTTATGGTAGAAAAGAGAGAGCAGCTGTGCTACTCTTGAGGTATGGAAAACTGGATAAGAGACCTAAACGTCGTAGTATCTGGAGTTTAGGAGTTGCACAGGAAACAATTTCTGCAATACCTAGTCAATATTTCACTAGCAGGTGGGGAAATGCAGCAATGACCTTTCTTAATGGTCATCCATACTCAGTATGGTCAAATGTACTTTTCTATCTTCCATATAATTTAGGTTTTTTGACTATTCCCTTAGTTGGCACTCCTGCACAAGAGCAGGCTGCTCTTCCAGTCAAAACCTTGACTATGTATCAGCATCTGACCTTACCCATGTTGGTTACAATTTTGGAGCATTTGTGCATCTCTTTTGCTCCTTCTTATATTCACTTGCGTTGTCTCCCTGCGTCTCTGGCTAGTAATAGAGACCTTGAAGGAGTCCATCTCTGAGCAGTTCCCAGCTCTTCAGTTTGCCTGCCGCACAACTAGGGCTTTGCCTCTCTGTGTGCTCTGCTGAATGGTCCTTCCCTGGGGTGTCAATCTGGGAGACTGCACGGAGGAAGAGACCCAGGCTGGCAGGCAGGTTGGGCAGGGCTCATCAGCTTTCCTGTGAAGCAGGATTTCCTGAACACTGGTACTCGTACTGGAAATGTGCTAACCAGGCATGGAGGGAGAAGCAAAAATGAGCAAAATGTGGCTTTGCTGTCTCCATGTTTCCCTAGATTTCACCAGTCTCTGTCCTGCTTAGGAATTCACATCTGCTGAGACCACGTTACTTCTGTGCATTCCCTGACTGTGGCCCTTCGGCTGTGAATAAGTAATAAATCCCACATCTGCTTTAAAAAAAAGACCAGAGAGGGAAGTTTGGTACAAGAATAAATTTCCAGACTCCTGTAAACGTCGCTTTGCAAACTATGTGCTAGTTCGATATACATTGTTAACTAACATAAAATATCAGGAGTTTAGCTGCATAAAACTTGACAGTTACGTACTTGTCCAGGAGCCAAAGTGACCAGATATATATTAATTTAAGCATCTATCAGAACATAAACATCCTCAACTCATTCATTATCTCAAAGCAGCCTGTGCTGCAGCCACACCAAACAGATGTACCTTGCAGCGTGCCTTGAAGGTAAACAGAAAAGGAGGCATTTGACCGGCAACTTTTTTCCAAATCATTATAAAACTACTTTGACTCTTCTTCCTCCCTAAGGCATTTAAATAACTAGCCAGTTAGTAATTATTCTATTTAATGTAATAAACTCCTTTCCACATGTAGATTTGGATTTCTTTGCACAGCGTGTGATTCCTAGGTGAATCATATATTTTGAGAGCACGATGTCTGGCTTCGAATTAAAGGAAGAGTTTCATCTCAGGTCAGTTCTGTACAGTATCAAAGCACAGACAGCTGGTATTCAAAACTTACAAACCAGGAAGATGCCCAAAAAAATCCTCAGTCTTGGTTTGATAAAATCTCTGTGGATTCATTTGTGTTGCCCTTTTCCTGAGGCAACAGAGAGAGAGGGTATTTTCAGACTGAGGATCTTAGTTAACACAAACACTCTGTGGATGCTGGAGAAAGTTGATTGCCACCTTCCTGACTTTGCCTTAGGAAGGGTAAGTGATTATTTTAGCACTGGCATCATTCTGAAGGACTGCAACATATTTTCCTTTGTTAACCTTTCTTATTCCGTTGGATTATTTGATCGGAGTCAAGAGACTTAAACGGATGCTTTTTACTTCCATGATTTGCCAGCCCTTATAACTGGTGTAGTGCCAGGTTCACTCTGAGCTGTCACTGGGCAAGAGTGTTCCAGCTCCATCCACCTGTTTGTGCTCTGACTGCCAGCAGAGTGAGTGGTTGTCAATTTGGCATCTTTGCCAGCACGGAATCCACATTTCTTAATTTTCTTCTCCTGGAAGAGGACAGTAACTGGCATTGGTAGCTTCAAACTGTGTATTATGAATTCTCACACACATCAGGATAGACACACTTAATACAATGGCTGGCTGGATTATCTTTTCCTGCGTATTTTAGTGAACACATGGCTATTCTAGGTGGTACTTGCAACTGTAAAAGCAGCGTATCACAGCTGGAGACACTGTCTTGCATTGACTGGCTAAAGCTTTAAAGGTAATCACTTCCTGTCTTTAGTTCATCTCATTTATGCCTTATTTAGCTCACCACAAAAACATTGGATCACACACAGAGGTGTTTCTGGGTTTTTTTGTTTTGTTTTACCCAAACAATAGTGTTAACAGAAAGGAATAAAGTCACTAGCTGATCAAGACAAGTTTGTTTGCCACCCTTGTCATTAATGAAGTGATGGAAGTGGGTTTTTTATTTTCCTTGATTGTATAAACCTGAGAGAGAATAAATTCAGTGGAATAAAAAGCTTCACTGAGGCATATCAGCCTACTACTGTGTCTCCTTTAGCACTGTGATTTGATGAGAGCTGCCTTAGTACCAGTTTTGTTTGGGTTTTCTGTTTTGAAATACTTGATGGCCCTGTCAACTTACTTCTCAGAGAGTTGTGGATTATCTCTATGGCCAGTTCCTGGGGAGTTTCACTTGTCACAAATACACTTAGCATGAGAAAGCTAAAAAATTGCATGCTGTGCAGGCTGTAGGTCTTGCTAATGGGGGGCACAATGAATTTCCCTGGCACAGCACACTCCTGTGTGCTCTTTCATCACAGGTGAAGTCAGGCAGCACGCAGGGCAGGGGCCTTTTCTTCTGTCTTTATATTATTAGTGCTGGGAGAGGGAAAACGAGAAGGGAGCGAACTTAGAGAATCATCTTAAATGGCATTTTCAGTACCTACAGGTTCTTCAGATGGACACTTGTTCTTCATCATATAGTTCATTAAATTAGAGTTATGTGAAACAGACAGTTAATTTCTTCTTCTAATTAGGATTCTGAAGAGATTTCCCTTTCTGCAGGCAGCCCCAAGCATCCTGCTGTAGTCCCTTTGTAGACAAGAAGGAGCATCCCGTAAAGAGCACTGAGACAGCTCTGGGTATGTCCTCCTTCTCAGGAGATGTATTTCCCAAGGAACAGCCACATGTGTGTCTTATTTGCCATACTGTACAACCCAAACTGTAAACTTAGGCAGGTCTTGTAACTTGAGATTTCTGATAGTGTCTTATAATGAAACAATTTCTGCGTCAGTCTTTAAAACATTTTTCATTGTAGCTGATACTCCCCAGCTTTGATGCAAAGTGAGGAATTCTGAATAACTTTAATCTTTCGATTTTTTTTTCTGTCTGGTAGATAAGCCTCTCCAAAGCTGCACATTTTTCATGATTGACCAAAACAGAGGGCAAAGTGGAGAGCTGTAGTAGGTGTTACACAGTGGCTGAGATGTGGAGTGAGGCGGTGCTCTACGGCAGTTGAAACACATTCCACCTCTGAGCATCTGATTCCAAATAACTACGTTCCAGGAAACTTCAGTATTTTACTCTTAAATTCCCTGTAAGAAAGGAGGACTTCTGAGAGTTCTAGTTATTGCTTCCAGTGTTTAACAGTGAGAAGAAGAAATAACTTGTGTCCTTTGCAGCAATACATTGACTAATTTCAGGGAATTGGTTCTCCTGGCCAGCCCTGGAGCTTGCTGAGCAATTCATATCAGGCCAAAGGAAGAAACAGGAAAGAGCTTTCATGGGATGTTTTTTCCCTAAGCTCTTCTTATGTTCCTGACCTTACTGTTCTGCCTTTCCATCACGAGTTTGTCATTCCAGTGCTGGGCGGGCTGTGGCACGGGAGGAGTGCTGTGGGTGCTGTCTGAGGGCTCAGCATCACCCTGGGGGGACACAGTTCCGAACACACCATGGTACCTGCGCTCTCCCAGCCAACAGAGGTGCACGGCAGGCTTGCACCAGGGGGGAGTCACTGCTGCAGACGGACACTTGGCCTCTCTCTTGGCTCGCTGTGAATACCCAGAGGCACACGTGTTGCTGTGATGTGAGGCCAGCAGGCCCAGGCAGGCTCCTAAGGCGTTTGGCTTGTACTCTTTCAAGTGTAGGCGAGTATTAAATTTTCATTGCAATGATACTGTTTTCGGCTAGAATACTTTTTGAGCACATTAAAATAAAAGGCCAGGCTGCCACGATTCAGGGCCAGAAGTGGTAGCTGGGCAAGAGAAGGGAGGGCTAACAATGTTACATCTGCTCAGAGCAGCAGCATCCAACTTCTTATCTGAATAAAATAAACATCATGTTCAATTTGTAGTATGTTATAATTATTGCTACCAAGAAAACAACCTACTGAGCGAGAAGAGCTAGAAAGAAGTATTGCCCAGCCAACAGGGCAGAAGGCGGTACACAAGTGTGTACATATTGGCTCTAGAGAGATGCAAAGCCCAGGGAGATGGCAAAGAGGGAACTGGAGGGAAACAGCTCATGGTACAGATGAGCCCAAATGAATATCAGGGTGCATTAATTCAGTGCACTATTAATTTACTGTATTTTGAAATAATAGTAAAAATATAATTTCATCTTGTACATGGATTCTGGATAATGTTGTGTGGGTCATTCCAAAGGACAGAAGTGATCTTAGTCTGAACTACCACCATTATAAATAGGCCTAATGTCTGGTGTAATTACCACACTGCTATTTTTGTTCTGTGCTGAAATCAGTTTTGTCCTTCAGGTTTTGCACTGCCAATTACCAAAATAAAATATGAAGTTGAATAAAGTAACAGTGGAAAACCACAAATAAAATAATAGTAAGACTCCAGAACAGTCCCTATGGGGCCATTACAGTGATCAGAGCAGCATGATCTTGTAGCAGGAGCACCATTGTCTGCATTTACACTGCTTGTTCACCTCTTTGGAATTCATGGTGACAACACCTGAAATGAGAAAAGTTAATGACTAACTGATTAACAACAGAGAAGGCATTTGCCAAGAAGTGAGTAGTAGTCATTGTTGCAGTAATGTCTCTGAAAAGCATTTTGAATCATCACAGCACTATTTCCTGAAAAAGTGCCTTGACTGTATCTGAAGGAGCCCTGTCGTGGTGTTTCACCATAAGGAACCTTTGGGAGTGAATCCAGATGGATGGGCATGAAGGGAAGATGGTTGGTCACTTTATACAAGCATCTGAGCAACAGAGACTTTGAGGGACCACTGAAGTGCAATTCCAGTCATATTTGGCTACCACAGTTAAAGCTAAACGATCTGCTGCTTTATTTACTTACTCTTGCACACAAAAATGTAAAGTCAAAGCTTGATCCATTAACCTCCTGCAAACTGCATCCTGGCAGCTGTTATTGATGAGCAGGAAATACAAAAAGAGGGAAAAATGCTCAGGCTGGACTGAAAAATACAATTTGTAGATATCAGATATAGTAATGCTTTACTGAGGTACGTTTACCTCTGCCTGGAGGACAGCTAAGCCCTTGTTAGGGATTCTAGCATATATTTATTGCTTTTTCATCTGGATGCACTGACCTCTCCTATATTTTTTAATTTATTCAAAAGTACCCACTGTAAGTGCTACCTGTGAAACGAAGGGAAAAAAAAAGAAAAATCTCCAGAATTGTCAGCCTTTGGTTTCTGTCTTCTCAGTTCTCTTATGTAGGATCCCTGTCATGGGACTAAAAACCTTTCTATTCATTTATCCTTAGACATGTTAAAAATCCATTCACCCACATGATTCAGTTAGTTCAAAAAGAAAAAATATGGAAGACAAATATGTGGCTGTAGATATTGGGTAACATTTAAATTGGTTGTAGCCTGTGAAAGTTGATTTGTTCATAATGGGTGAAAAAAAGTATGAACAGCTGAACTAGTGTTCATTCCCCTAGTCCTGGCTTATATTCATAAGCATGAATACAGATGCATGGAATTAGGAGCAACGCTTTTTCCAAAAGAATTTAACAGTTTTCAAGTTGTAACTTCAACCTTAAATTTAAAAAAGTCTTTGGAGCACCAGTGGTTTGGTTGATACTACAGCAAATACTTTGTGTGGCTTTTTAAAGTACCTGGCCCCTTGTATAATTCTGATATTTGTTTAGGGATGGCAGCAGTGTACAAGGCTGAATGTTCTTCCCATGTCTTCTTCTGGAATGCATACTGCCCACATGTAGCAACCTCAGCTGCTAGCTGGTGCAATACATTGATTGCAGCAAACGACTTGCTAATAGAGATTAAAGCCTTAGTTGCTCACACTGGTGGATATTTGAAAATCCATCCTTCCAAATCACATTGATGGCTGAGCGCTGCTTCCCTTGCAGACCTGGCTTAAGGATGTCAGCACTCCCAGCAGTGGAGAAGGTGGAGTCTGGCTGTCTGCAGTGGCTTTTCAGTGTTCTGTTGTAGAACAAATCGTGGCTTCCTCAGACTAAAGAGATCTTCTGCTCTTCTAGATTCAATAATTGCAATAATTCTAAACTGGAAGCAAAATTAAAGAGATAAGTGCTATTATTTATATTATTTTGTAATACAGATCTGCCCTCATTCTCAGCCAATCTGTTGTGCACATACATAAGAAGATGAGAGTTTTCCTCCCCCAGAGATTAAAGACTGTCCCCATTTTCTGATTCCTTGCTCCACCCTTGTATCCTTGTGACAACTGGACAGAATAAATTGTTCTGACCCTTACTGGTGTGAGTCTGGAGATATGCTGGGCAGCAATGAAGCTTTGCCAGCATCTACAGACCATTAGCAAAACTTCCAGAAAGTAGCCTGGTTCAAAGTCTGAGAGATTTCCTGTGCATGAATCCAAGTCCTATTTTCACACAGAAATACAAATTCTGAATATGCATGAGAGAGAGAAAAATTTTACTCACTTCAGAAATCTGGCTAAGACATTATTCCCACCGGGACATATGATCATTGAAAGAAAATGGAAAAGCATGGAAGCACCAGCTGTTTGTGAATGAATCAGATTTGGCCTGCTTATCGTCAGAGATGAATCAAATATGGTTCTGTTAGGATGATAAAGACTGATGAATTGCAGAAGGTTTAGAAACCCTCTGAGGATTTGACTGAAGTCAGTGCTTGGCTAGTAAGAGTACCTGTGCTGGTAAATAAATGTAAAATCCTTATTGGGTTATTCGCTTGTTCACCTTTTAGGTACAGACTCCTTATGAGTGTCCTGCTGGTGTCATCCTACAGTATCCTAACAAAGTCAAATACCCTGGGGACTCCCTGTTTCAGACAGGAAGCTGCCAGTCTGTGTGAGACTGGGGGTCCAAGTGTAATGTCTTCATATAATGGAGGCTGTGGTTACTAAAGTCTCTTGTCTGCTGCTTTGTGCAGCTTAGTTCTCAAGAGACATTTTATTATCTTAGGGATAAGATGTGTTATAAAAACTCAAACGTATTTTATGTAGGAGAAGGTGCTTCACTGACGTTAGAGCTACTGTGTGATTGTGTGAAAGCTGATTTGCCTCAATTTTCCAGGAGAATATTTATGACTTGGTTTGAAAGGGGGAAGAATGTCCAGTTTATAACTCCAGCGCTGCTGTAAAATGCTATTTGTAGCATTGGATACACAGCAGTGCCTGATGGCTGATAGAGAAGTAGGTGGAATATTCTGTGTTTGTATTTCTCGGCTGGAGAGTGTTCAAGTAAAGAAGAAAGATCCTGTAATGAACAACTTAAAAAGTTTACAAATAGATGAAAAAAATGTTTTATAAAAAGGAAAAATTTTATCAACTACAAAATGAGTGGTTCACAAAAATCAGCCTGATATGAAACTTTTAGAGAGACTTTCTGAGGGCATCCACTCCACATTATACTTGTAGCTGAAAGTAAAATTGCACTTGGGTTCACTTTGTGCTAATCAGAGATGCCTTCTATTTAATTTCATTCAAATGTTTAGCTATGCTTCGTTGTTACCACATTAGACAGCAAACACAAATCCAATAAAATGTAAACGTTGCTTTCATTAAGCTGAAAGCAACTTGCTTGTTCAAAGTCTTTGAGATTGGCTCTTTTAGAAAATAGTTTATTCTCAAAGGTAAGCAACCTTGGTCAACTTGAAGCTCTACTTAATCCCGTGAGAGTGATTGATTTTCTTTTCTTTTTTTGGCTTAGTCCGCTGTCCTGCAAATCATGAATGTACTTCATTCTGTTTATTTAGACAGCATAAAAAATAAAGGTTTCTACTAGCAATTCTCTGCGCTCCAGAATAAAAGAGTCCACCATGGTACCACCTAATATTGCAGTATTATTCTTCTTAGGTTAATTGATGCTTTTAGATAGCAGTGATTGATAGATTGTGTTCTTCCAAGTATATACTCACTCTGACAACTGCCAATGTCATTGGAGAGGTAAGACAGTATAGCTGATTTAGCTCCCAACACCTCACACCACTATGTTTAGGTAAATTTAGGGTAACAACTCTTTCAAAATATTTAGGGCAAGGCTGAGTGTGACATTAACTCTAATGCAGGCCTGGAAGAGTTGCTTGGTCATTGTCAGAATTCTTTCCAGTAACAAAATACTGTGATTTTATTTAATGGGAGAGGCTGTGAGAATACTGAGGGTTTTGCATCTCTGTGTGGGCATCTAAACAGCAGTTCTCTAGTGCTAAGGCACTCCAAAAATCTGTTGACTTTGCTACAATAGACTATTGCAATAGTGTTTCTGAACCTGCTCAGAAGTTACTGAGTGTGCAGGCGGGCTCAGACCTTGCTGTGAGTGTCATAACTGATACAGGCTGATGGATTTCAAACACTGTTTTATAGGTAACCATTAGAGTTTTGTGTCCATGTTCCTCCAAATATTTACACATTTAGCTTTCTGTGTACAAAGAAAGTTCAATAGTTTCATTTGTATTTAACAGGCAAAATGAAGCAAGAATCATAAGCTGTGCTCCTTTGGCCTGGGGGAGCTTTGTGAAATACTAGAGGATTTACGAAAGGGGATTGAGAAAGATGAGCTATTTACATCTCTAACCCCTCTCTCTCTCTCTGAGCCTGTATCTGTGCTGGAAACCTCTAGTTTCCCTAAAATGGAAAGATGACTCAGCCAGGCTGTATATGTTACAGATTGTACATGGACAAACCATACAAGGATTGATCAGGAGTAAAATCTGTGTGCTACATGTGTTTGGAGGAACGGGGAATGGGGAAAAGCTGATTTTTATATATATATGTATATATGCAGTAAAAAAAAATGAGCAGATTTTGGCCAAGTGGGCTCTGTCTGGTTTCTTTTGTAGAATTCTGTTGTGAAGGTGGCTAAACTTTGCTTTGGCCTGCGCAGAAAGAAGGTTTTGCCTTCAAGCTTTTCAGCTGTCCCCACAGAAAGGGCACTTTTTTCCAGGGTTCAGAAATAACAGACAAATTAGGAAGTAAAATCTTTTACTGTCAGGTTAATCACGCCTTTTTGACTGTAACATTAAACCCAGGAGTTTTGATCTGCCACTCATTCATAATAATCTTTTATTAGATTCACTAGAAGAGTTCAAGCATTTTTTTTTTCTGGGAAATGGATATCCATTCTGGTATAAATCAGAATCTTTTTGCCACTACTTTCCAAATGGTTTCTTTCAAGTACTCTTTCTATTACATCGAGACAGAATTTTAGAAAATGTGACTTATTTCATTAACAATAGTAAACACAAAAAAAAAAAGTTATATCAACTGGTGGAAGTTTCATTACCAATTTTTATTATTTTTTTTAGTTATTAGTGGGAAATATGGTTACTGATTCATGTTTTATAATAAATGCTTACTAAACTAATTTTAATTAAAGAATACACAGATCTGTATAGTAATATTGAAAAAGAACACAGGAATGATTGAAACAAAAGTGGGGTTTTTTTGTTTAGTGAAAGCCCTAAAAGAGTATAATTTTTAGGTTGGCTGAAATGTTTTATCTGGTATGAACTGGCTTGAACTGTCTCAAACAATAATAAATGACATTGCTAGAATGCAACCATGGTAAACTGTTTGCTGCACCGCTGTGCAGGTTGCTGCTCTTTTTTACCCCCATGATCTCAATGCTAATGACAGTAAGGGAATAAATGAAGCCATTTCTCCAGAGTATGTCTAACTATGTTGGATTTTATGTCCAGGAAAATTAAGATATAATAGTACGTCAGCAGAACTGGACCTGATTGCACAAAGACAGTTTTGTTAGTATTGATCTCAGGCTTGTTTGCAGTGGATTGGGGTGAAGGGACAAATTGAATGAGCAAGTCCACATTAGCACTGCTTAGCACCTTGTATTTATTAGAGTGGGAAAGCACTGGAGTTGTAATTACTGCTCTGCATTACAAATTACATCATTTTTGCTCCTTGGAACTTGCAGGTTTCAGTGAGAAGTCTGGCAAATTATATTTTAATGTGCTTGTTAGCAGAGCTCTCTGAATCCTTTGCTTGCATTGACTGACATCAGTGAGCCTGTGCTCTCATACAGGAGTGCCGGGCAGTGCATTTACAGGAGGGGAACTCCATTCTCTTGGTGGCTCAGGGGATGTCTTTGAGAGCACATCTGCACTTCACTTGAATCCTCCTTCCTTGCCTCCTGTAGTTCTGAGAAACTTCCAAATGTATTCTTAACCAGCCTTGTACTTCCAGGTAACTAGAAGTCAGTGGGATTCACTGTCCTTCATGCACTGGTAACTTCTTTTTCAAAAGCTTTTATGTAAAACAAGCAGAGATAAAATTCAGAATCCAGAATCCAGCACGCTGCATCAAAAAACAGGATGATAACTGACAGCTTCAGAAACTGTCTAAATTTAGACATCTGAAAATTGTGACATGATCCCTTTTTTTTTTACCTATGACAACCCAGTATTAAAGTGCTTAAAGTTGCAGCCCCACCTACCAGTCAGTTCTCACCCTCAGCAGGCTTCCTGCAAGCAGAGTCCTCTAATACAGTTTTGAACCACACCATGTTTTTAAAAGAAGCACTGGGTAGGTTCTTCATGCATTTCTATATTTCTCGTTCCTTTTGCCGCTGCTGTAGAATATTTATTTTTTTTTACAGAGGATTTGTTTTTAGTAAAAAAATACCTTGTAACACCAATCATCTTTCAGTGTGTTTGGATTCAGCCTAGGAATAGGGTCATATGGTTCCATTCTGTGTCTCTGAAGAACAGAAGATGCTTGCTAAAAGAGCATTCTTGTGATGAAGTAGCAGCCACAGTGACTAAGAGTCACTGCTTAGTTGTATTTCTTTAACTGTGATTTAGAGAGAAGAACGGCATCCTCATGCCTGCAGACATGCACACCTCGCCAGCCAAATCCACGGGTTTGATTCCTTTCATTTGAAGCAGAAGCCCTGCTCTCTTTTCATGTTTTAATGTAGGATGCCTGTTAGTTTCCTGCAGTTGATTTCCTTATGTTTGGCTTGTAAGATCTTTGGAACTGTATTTTATTTTGTGTGTGGGCATGACAATGAAGTGGTAAGTTTCTTCTTATTATACGAGCAGAGCTCAAATAGGGAGAAAAGGGGAATAGTGTGTTTCTGTGTACTGTTCCCTTAATTAGGGCTTCAACTCAAGTTGAAGTCAGCAGAGGTCATTCCGTTAGTTTCACTCTCTCAAATTTTTTCATACAATTGCATGGGTTTTCTTAAGAAAGAATGAAATCCAAGATGCTCAAAACTAAGGGGTAGGTTCTGCTAGCAGTCAGGCAAGCTGCTCCATCCGAATTCTGCCTTAAGCCTCGCCTCCTTCAGAATTCAAGACATTTCAAAATACCTGTAGAAACTTTTAAACAGTCTGTGTAATGCCAACTGCTTCTTAATCACGACAAAGTGATTGCATTTTTGATAAGTCAAGAAGCAAACCAAAAATTCTTACTTAATGCGTTGTTTTGGAGTTGTGGAGAAGTTAGATTGTTTCCTCTTACACCAGAACTTGTAGAACCATGGATTCCCTCAGGCTGGAAAGTCCTCGTGGGGCCTCTAGTCCAGTGTTCTGCTCAAAGCAACGTCAGTGCTGAGTTCAGACTGGGTTGTGAAGTTTACAATCCCTTCAGGGATGGTGATTCCACAACCTTGCCATTAAACCTGTTCCAGTGCTTTATTACCCTCACGGTGAGCACTTTTGCTGTGTCCTGTGGGAATCTCCTGAGTCGGAGTGCAGCTGTTTTCTCACACAGAGCCTGGCTCAGACTTCGCTGTGATGTCCCTGTGGGGCTGGCAAACTGCTCTCCAGTCTTCCCAAATCCTTCTCTTCTCCTGGCTAGACCGGCTCCGTCCCCTCAGCCTCTCGCACTGGGTCGTGTGGTCCTACTCTCTCAAAAGAACTGAGGGATTATTTTTAGCCCTGAAAGTTTCCAAATGGCAAAACCTCCCATCAGCTCTATTTGTAGAAGGCTTGCAATCAGTTAGTTCAGAAAGAAACTACGCAAAATAAAGATGATATTTTCCTTGTAAGTCATTTGAAATCCTCTAGCTGGGTTACCCTGCCAGAGTGGAATGAGAAATTGTGGTATTAAGATAGCAGAAGTGGAACAGAGTGGTAGAGCTGCCTCTTCTTCCCTGCCATGCTCCTGTGGAAATGCACTGGGGCTATCTGGGGCTGATGGAGTTCTCCTGGTTTTTCAAACTATTTTCCATCTGCTGTTCAGGCTAGAGAATGAGAAAAAACAGTATAGAGAATTCTGGAAATGGAAAACATATTTCTCATAAGGGAAACAGGGAAACCTGTGGTTTTTTGGTATGATTGTTGCCAGGAAAGGAAAAAAAAAAGGTGTTCTGGTCAGTTCTCCTGAGTGACAGAAGGAGCTTTGAAGGAGCAGAGCCAGGTGTGTGCACTGCTGGGTCATTTCCCTGGGAGATTTGGAGCAGGCCCTGGAGCCTGACATTCCCTGTATGCTCTGAGGGTCCTCTGCTGGTACCCCCGAGTGTCTGGATCTCTCTGTCTTGATGCATAGGGCCAAAACTGCATTTTCATCTAAGTATCAACTAGGGAGGGATAAAAATAGGACATAAAAAGTACTTAAAGATTTTGAAATTTTAAAAAAAATTCTTAGGGAAGATGAAGTATTTTGAAGACTTTAGATCTTTATTTCTGTGAAAGAGAATTCTGTCATCTCCAAATTTTACTTTACAGCATATACATAATACAGAATACCTGAATAATGGTTGAATAAGAATTTAGAAAACCCCATTCAATATTTGTTAAGGTAGTGGAAGATTCTTTAGTATTTTCAATCCTATCATGATAAAATTGAAATGATCTCAAACTATGTCTTTATTTTGATGGAACCAGATTTTTCGTGTAAAGTTGTTGCCATTTTCTGACAGGCTTTGTTTAGAAGAACAATTAAATAAAAATCTATGGTTTCCATTGTAATTCCTACAGAATTTCTAGTAGGTCAGTAACACATTACAAAATTACTACCACATTATATCTGTAGGAATCGGGCAGGCAATATTCCTCCAGGTACAGCACTTCATAGGCAGGTTGTCAGCCACTGCAAACTAACGAGTTGACAACAGTTTGGGAAAGAATACCAAGCTAATGGAGCAGTGGCAAAAAACTTGGGTTGTTAAAAGCATGATATATGAGAGGAAGAAAGAGTGGGCAGCATGGTGTAACATGAAAAATGAATGGGCATTTCATTACAGAGGACTTGCCTCTTGTTTTCAAACACATTGCTGCTCGCAGAGCCCCGTGTGAATACCGAGAGTGCTTTGTTGGCAGCAGACAGCCATGTCAGGTGCTTATACCTTCTCTTAGCAAGAAATTTGGATTGATGTGTCTTTGGTAAATTTTCAAATTGCAGAGCCACGCTAAATAAAATGTCATTTTCTGAATAAATTAGGATTTTACGCTATTATCCCAATTACTAATGACATCCTGTGTAATATAATGTTTATGTTTCTCCTGAGGCAGCCTCTTCAATTTTCCTTACACCTGTGGCTTAATATAGGACAGAAGGTCTTCCAAAGACTGATGCTCCCAGTGGAACACTGCGGATTTTCAGGAAAAGGCTTGAAAATGATTTTAGTGTTTCAAGGTGAACCTCCAGGTCTTGTAGTTTTTAATTTGAACAGGCTTTTTGACGTACAGGTTTCAACTACCACTGGGAGTAGCTTTTGTGTTATAGCTCATACTCTTCAGCTTGTAACCCCACACAAGATAACTAAAATTGGCTTAATTTTCTTTGTTTAACTGCCCCGGCATTCACAAGTGATTTGAGGTGCAGTTATCTATCCCCTCTGTTGCTAGAATAAGTTCAATATCACATGGTGATCAATGGAATATGGGAACATTGTAATGAATGATTAGGGAAAATAGTTGCAAGAAAGCTTTTTAAGGGTTGTATTTTTCATCTGATGTATTTCATCTCACCAAAGTTAGTATATTTATATGGAGCTTGTTCAGAGCTATTCAGAATTGGTTTGGTTTTTTTATTTTTGATAATTTCTCTCCACTTCCCCATCATAGCAAATGATGGGATAATGAATATATGGTGTAATGTCAGTCTACAACTGAAACAGCCCTAAGGATGTGTAGAGAGAATAATCTTTCACTGGGGTAGTTTTTATATAATTTGAGCCCCATTGGATCCACCACAAATTCCAGCACCTGTGCTTTTCCTTCAGAATGAAGAAGGAACGAGTGATGTGTCTCCATGAGCAGTGGGAGGTCCACAAGGGGCAGCAGAGCCCTTTGCTGGGCAGCTCCCAACCTGCGGGCCCTGCCCCAGGGTTCAAAGGACATTGCACCTCCGCTCCTGGAGCTCTCGGCCACCTCCTGGCCCGAGGGTGTTCCCTGATGATCACCATTTCTTCACCTCTCCTTTTAAATGGTGAATGTACTTCCCTTCAAATGACAATGCCTCGGTTTCCAAAATAGCTCCTCGGCGTTGCCTCCCACTGGAGCAAGGCTGATGTGTGCAGCCTCCCCCAGAGATCCCCTGCGAGAACGAAGGCTGTGACCATCGCCTGGACGTTCGGGCACTTTCTGTGCGCACATCTGAGCGCGCTTTTGAGAAAACGCCATCACACCTTCCATACAAGACTCTTTAGTAAGAACTCCTTTCCTTCCCCAGGTCTGTTAAATCTTCAATTCCTAATTCCAGCTTGACATAATTAATAATTTGAAAGGATATTTTTAAAGACACTTGCCTAACAGCTACAGAGAATGGATATTCCCTGGGGTCCTAACTCTCTGTTTATGTCTAAAAATACATGAAATGCAGCAGTCAACTGGTGTGCAAAACAATTAGTTTAAGCAAATGGCTAATAATTATTCATTATACTTCAATGCTCAGAATTAAACCTCACTTAAACACCCTGCAGTTCTATTTTAAACCGGGGAAAAGCTGAACAATGACACAGAAGAACAGAAAACATTGTCACGTTGACTGTGTGCTTAAAAACTGCAGCTTTTCACAGAAACATTAATCTCAGTAAGTTATAAAATACACTAAATATCAACACAGAGTAATCATGCTGGAGATCAAAGCCTTGCATTTCATGGAATGAATTTAAGAGTAGAAGTTTCTTAGAGAAAAGTAGTGAAAGTAAGATCCTGAGAAAGTCTTTGTTACATTAAAAAAAAAAAAAAAATTAAAACAGTTAAGTTTTCCAAGGTGTTTCTTGCCCAAAAGGTAAAGTTATTCGAGTTTTCCATTACTAAAGAGGATGGGTTTACGTTGTGTTTTGCATTTTTTCTCCTTCTTCTTAAGTTATAACATTTAACCTCCCAAAGGATGAAAACTTTGACAATGAAAGCATTTCATCTGGAATTAAAGTAGCCATTTCTTACCAAGGCAAAATACTTTCATGTTCATTTTGCTGAGCAGAAACGTGGGGAAAATAAGTTCCGTTTTAGACATGATAAAAAACCAACCAAATGAAAAAAAACCCCTACCTTTCCCCCTGAAAAAGTCCTATTTACAGCGCTCTTGGGGTGATGAGAAGTCTCAGCATTTCAGGGTAATGCAGTGGAGCTGGGCAGGCAATCACTGTGAGAACAGGTTGGATTTTAAAGCTCACAGAGTTAATGCCTACAGACCCAGGTAAATCCTCCTTATCCTCTCAGGTGACGAGCTAGATCAGACAGATTGTATATAGAGATCTTTCCCGAGTCCTGCATTTAACTGGTTGGAAAAATTGCCTTCTTGGAAAGTGTCGTGGTAATTGTAGTTCTAAAACAAAGCGAAAGGAAGTGATTAGAAGAACACTCAAGAGTGAGACGACTGAAATTAAGTTCAGTCACACAAATCTTCACAGGAAGGTAGTTGTGTGTTTTGAATTGTTAGTTAACCAAATATATTTGGTTTAATATTTTATACTGCAGCTGACTTCTGCTGGTAAAGTTGTGTGCAGTATTATCAGCTTTTTTGTTTGCTTTTTTTTAATGTGGAAATACTGGCATTCCTCTGCATTCCTGAAGAAATGCTCCTGTTTGCAGTGGGCAAGTAAGGGAAAGAGCAATATTTTGACAAAATGAAATGTTTCTTTCCTTGCTTCTTTTTTTTATCACCATCTTGGGTCAACTCAAATATCATTAAAAAAAAAAAGGAGATAAAAACAATATATGCTGAAGTTTCCATTTACAAGTTTTTACGACTGAAAAAAAATTACTACAAAGAGCAGCTGAAATTAGCAAAGTGACAGCTGTGTGAGTAAACATTTCACCATTTTTTTCAGCAATTTCTGAAAACTTAGATATGCAGATGAGTTAAGTCTGTTGATAAAACCTTCCTTTGGAGAAAGGATCACTGCTTACAGTTGTCATAAGTCACAGGGTTGCTGTTTTGTCCATCCCAGCATAGATTATGTACGAAAGGCAGAGCAAAACAGTCCATATCAACTTTCTGAGTGTTTGCCCATTCTTTTGCTTTCACCTGAAGACTTTCTCTGGTTGGTGATTCTTCTTTAGTTTTTGCAAGTATGAAAAAAGGAATAGTGAGATGTTACCACGTTTTTTAATGCAAGCTGCTAGAGAGTCATCTCTTGGAGAGTTTCGAATGTTCATCCTTCTCTGAACCTTTGCTCTTGCAAATTAGGCCATGGAAACTTTCTGGGATTGTATATAAATATCACTGTTGTTGGACTCTTGGTCCAAGAGAAGAAAACTTTCCCATGACCATGAAAATGAAGACTTCTTGCAAACTGAATTAAGGGAATAGTTGTGTTACCTTTTATTTTGCTTTTTAGCAGAACTAGACCCTATTCTGCCTCTCAGCAAATAATTGGTCTCAGAAGTAAATGTATTAAAAAATGGCATTCACTTAAACGTGATAAAAAACTATTCCTTTTCCAATTGCAATGTAATTTACATCCTGGGGTTTTTTTCCCAGAATTGTTACAAGTCTTGATAAGACTCTTAATTACCCACTCAGTACTGTCCAATTCTGTACATTTTGTTTTCTTTCCCAGCTCTTTTATTCTTAGCAGTACAACCCTGAGGACTTCCGATTATAAGATTGTCTAACTACAACTTAGGAGCTCAGTAGCCATCACGCTGTATTTATGATCCCGTATCACAGTGCAGGGAAAGCCCCTCTCGCTTGTTGCTGCCTTTGCTCGCAGCAGCCGAGGCCCTGGAGACGTCAGCATTTAGCTGTGCTTTGAGACTGCTCCGGTGTGTTGTTGCACCAGGCTGGGTGGCCCACGCAGCAGCTCTAAGAACAAATGGCTCTGGGTTTCTCGGGGGGCACCAACTGCCCAGGCGTTGTGTTAAGGTTGCCTTTGACTATTAGGCAGTAATTTCTGAAGAAAAGAGCCCGCTGTTCTCTCACTTCTGAAATGAAACATGAGTATAACCTGGAATGAACCCGTGTCTTATGTTTTTATTCATTGTTTGTTGACCCTGTGGTCAACCCTCTGTCACTATGATTAATCATTCAGACTCCAGTTGTCCAAAAAGACAATTCAAGCCTTTTCTGTGAGAGAAAATGGGGAGTGGAAGGAAATAAAACAAAGTATTAATGAAAGAAAATGGGTTAATCTTTGACATGATAATTTATACTTGGCCTAGCAAACCAACAGGAGTGCTCTTGTATGTGAATGATTAATAGCTGCAGTGGTTGCATCTGTGACATGTGATTAATAAAGTTTGTGATTAAAAAAAAAGGACTTCCTTTTCTTTTCCTTAACTGTGCAAATCTTGGAACTCCACTTCTGTCTGCACAGTGGTTCAATTACAATGCAACCTATTTGTAATTCAGATGTCACTCACCATTACTCGTGCAAACGTCTTCAAAATAGAGTTCGCTTGATCTGTTAAGTACTGAAGAACTGGGAAATCCAGCATGTCCCCAGAAGACTTCCTAGCCTATGGGGGGAAAAATGTCTGAGCTTGTTCGGGGAACTTAGAAACATGGAATTTGTTACCTCTAAAAACAGCATTTTATTCCTGTAGAAGCTACTTACTA
The DNA here is from genome assembly GCA_013396755.1 of Sclerurus mexicanus. Taxonomy (NCBI): domain Eukaryota; kingdom Metazoa; phylum Chordata; class Aves; order Passeriformes; family Furnariidae; genus Sclerurus; species Sclerurus mexicanus. The sequence goes on along the minus strand of VWZF01002766.1, from coordinate 435,181 downwards.
GATGCAAATTGAAGCTGTAGAACTGAGCCTGTACTTCATAGTTAGAGCCAGGACTTGCCTTAAATATCAAACCTCTCCAGATACAACTATGGCTTTAATTTCTTTTCCCAGAAGTTAGATCATGCCATGAAGAGGTAAATAATCAGAATGGAGATCATTCACAGAGCTGTAAACATGACAGCTTCAGCAAAGTGCTGCTTATTAAATCCATACTTTCCTTCTCCAGAAGTTAACAGTATTAGATGAATATTTGCAAAAATTTGTTTATAAACCCCCGTGGTGTCTTTTAGGGCTCATTTGCAAATACCTCCCCTAGCAGGCCCTAGTCTGCTCAGATTGTGACAGAACAACCAAATGGGTGTGTGGAGATGTGATTATGTGGGGAGGCAAGAGCGGGAGCAGTGACTCAGACCGAAGGCTTGCTCTGTAGGGTGGGTGGGAGATGCCTGGGGATACAGGATGAGGAGGGAAGGGTGCTGTCCCTGTCAGGCTTCACTGCCTCCTGCTAATCTGGAGCTCCCAGAGCTGCAATTTGAATTCACACCGGCATGTCTGAGAGCTATCAGTACATCATGAAGTCATGCAAGCACTTCTTTAACCCGCTTCTATTCTGTCCCCCGCGACACTCTGTGGCAGTTCCCTTTACAGTTTCAAATATGAATTGCATGTTTTACCATTTTAAACTTGCTGTGTGAGCATTTTTTTGCCTTTCCTTCCAGTTCCTATTTCATGAGGAATGGTGAATAACCTTTCTTTATGTTCTGTTTACTGTGCATGATTTTTGTAGACCTGTTTCATATTTCCCTTAGGTCACCTATTTCAAGATGAAAACTTTCAGTCACTTCATCTTTTCTCCCATGAAATCTGTGGCACACATTCTAATTACCTTATTTATGATGGGGGATCAGTGTCTGAGAGAGATCCATCATGGATTTACACAGCAAAGTAATGCTGGTTTGGGGGTTCATTCCAAATTTATTTCTTAATGATTACAGACATTATTTTTGGCCCCCAAGGCCAAAACTGGCATTTTCAAAGCAGCGTCTACAATGACTGCAAGTCACTTTCTTTAGCAGTAATAGCTGGTTATACACAATCTGAGAGGATTGTCTTGTTGCTTTTTGTTTCTTATTTTTAATGCTTTGTACTTATTTAATGATTTCTAGCATTAATTCTCATCTTCCTGCATTTTAAACAAATGTCAGTAAAATGGGGTTTAATAATTTTATGCCTCCCCACTTAGGGGTGGCACACTTATTTTTCTTCTCTCAAGATATACACTGCTTATCAGAAAAAAAGAAAATTTAATCTAATGCTTCTCACAGTGCCCTCTTTGGCTTGTGTAATCTGCAATTTAGAGCTGCAGATTTACAGGCTTTACACTTTTCTAGAAGTCTAATAAGGTTGGCCTGATGGATTGGCATAGAAACAATATTAAAAGGCCCCTTTCTGGAAATACCACCTCAGCTGATCATAATTCGTTGCAGTGACATGAAGTGAGATTTGTCTTTCATGCTCTTACAGATTAAAGTGCATAGAGAAGGCAACACTTACTCTAAGTGACAAAGTAAGTGTTGTTGAGAAATTTGTATAAAAGCTACGACGTTATTTCTTCCTTTGTAGGCATTAGTGTAATATGTGAGGAGAGAGCATTGTCTCCCTGAGAAGGAGTTTCAAGTAGAAGTTTTTTTAACAAGATTTGTTTTGTTTGTAAATGTGCTTTTTTTGCCCTGAAACATTTCTTCAAATTATTTTTGACCAGTCAGCAAAAATTACCTTTGGTAAAAGAAGACTCTTAGGTTGACACCAAAACACAACATTTTCTTTCAGTTTTTATAACTTCAGAAGTGTGAATTTGGAAATTATTAAATTGAGGAAGTGCACTTTAAGACGAGGAGGTTGGCATTGTTCTCAGTGTTCCCTGCTGGTTCAGGTCTGGGGAAGTGAATAGCAGTCTGCAATCTGAAACAGGGAAAAGGGAAGGACACAAATTTCAATGAGTATTCCAGTGTGTAGCTTTTAAACTAAATATGAGCTTCAGCAGAGGCATCTGAGAGAAGCACATGCTGTAGCAGTTGAGAGTAGCGTGTGCTCACTTGGTATTTCATCAGTAAATCAACCTTGTAATATTAGACTTTGTTTTCTTTTTCATCTCCAGACCAGTTTCTTTCCTGAAACAATATGATTTCCAAAACACAACCTCACTTACTTTGCAGAATGAAGTAGAAGTTTCTGATGCCTTGACCATTAAAATATTATTTGATCTTTCTTATTCAAGAAAGATCAAATACTACTGAGCTCAGGAGAACAGGTTGAGTACTCAGAGAAAATGCAAACTCCAGTGGGCCTTTGGTTTGTAAGTTGAAAACTGCACCAAAGCTGACCCCATCGTGTCTCCTTCAGACTTCCCTTCTGCCAGGAGCAGCCCAACTCACTGTTTTTCCAGAAAGGTATCTCCAAACAAGCCGTGAAGTGATGTTAAACCCTGCATGGGTCTGTAAGCTGCGGGGACAGTGATTGCTGGAGAGACAGAGAAGGGTCCCCTCCTTTCCCTGTAGTGACATAGTTGGATTTACAGCAATTCCTTAAAACATGAAATTGCTGGGGGTATTTGTTCCTTCCTAAACCAACTCGCGTCACTGCGCTTGCAAAGACCGTAGTATTTACATTTAGCTGTTGATATTTTAATTAACAATTTAAACGTGTTGTTTGCCCTGCAAGTTCAGTGGGAAAAACTCTACAAATAAACAGCGGCTCCCTCTTGGACAATCACTCAGTAAATTAGCTTACTTTGTCAATAAAGCCCATGCCTATCAGCCCCTTCACGGCAGCAGGGGGCAAGGATGTTCATTTACTTAAGCAGTAGGTTATACTATTAGTGTGTGTGATTGCTGTTAATTAGAATATGTGTAGATGTCTCAGTGCTGCTCAGTTTGTAATATAAAACCTTTAAGCATTTAGGCTATTAATGAAGTCAATAAATGGCTCTATTAGGAGACTTTTTTTTGGTTGTTTTTATTACTTCCTCTCTGTTTTGCTGTTATTTATTATAATAATAGTACGGTAGTCAAAATATAACCAAGGGCTGTACAGAGACAGTGCAGCAGAGTCTTTACCTTGGAGGAGGCTGCAGGGGAAGGGGCTGTATGTCCCAGTATTTATTCTAGAAGTCTGAAACAGGAGATAGTCCAGCAAGGAATTGTGACTTCCATCTTTTCCATTTGATATTCAGTTCAGTGTTTAAATACACTTTTCATATCCCTCTGACTTGAAATAATCTAAGCATTTGCTTAGTTTTCTAAATCCATCATAAATCTTCTCACTTGCACTTCCTTGTAAACAAGGTTATGTCAGTATATATATTTCAAAGACCAGGCTGTATGAATATGCATTTTTAATTTTAATTTTAAAGCCAAAAGTCTATAGCAAATCCTGAATTAATGTCTGGGCTGTGCTGTGCTATTAGCTGCATTGAAACTCTCTCTGACATAAGTAGCAGGGTGAAATCAAACTCTTGTCACAGTGAACATGTTTTTCTCATTTATTATCTAAAGGCACGTTTCTGTTTACATGGAGAAGATCAGTTGAAGGCAAATACTGTTCTACAAAGATAAATAGTAGAGTTTTATATGAAAATTCGTCCATTACCTGAAAACAAAGCCCTCCACATGCGTGGCTTCTAGATCTGTTCCATGATGTTCCCAGACAGAGAGGTGAGATTGACAGGTTAGTAGTTCCCAGGGTCCTCAGTTCCACCCTCTGGTACCCATTGGGTGCAGTGGCTCCTCTTTTCCAGTCACCTGACACTTCACATGAGTGTCGTGGCTTTTCAGATATCATGGAGAGTGGCTTGGCAACTCCGTCAGCCTATTCCCTCAGTACTCTGGAATGCATCTCATCGCGTCCCCAGCTCACAAACCTGATCTTCTCCAGCACTTTGCTCCCCCAGTCCTTGGCTGTAGTCCACCCCTCGAGAGGTGTGGGAAGAGAGGTTGCCAGTGCAGACTGAGGCACAAATGTTGCTGTCTACCTCAGCCTTCTCCTCGTCTGTTGTTATCAGTTTGCCAGTCTTGCTTATCAAGGGGGTTACTCTTCCTTTGACCTTCCTTCTCTGGCTGACACACCTGTAGAGGCCCTTCTGGTATTTTTTGTGTCCCTTGCCAAGTTCAGCTCCAGCTGCGCCTTGGCCTTCCTCCCCCATCCCTACACAACCAAACATCATCTCCATACCCTTTCCAGGATACCTGTTCCTGCTTCCACTGCTTGTACCTTTGCTCCTCGCCCTTTACTTTGACCAGCAGGACCCTACTCATCCCTGCCAGTCTCTTGCCTTCCTTGCACCTGGGTACTGAGAGCTCTTGCACTTTATGCAGCGTCATTAAAGGTCTGCCAGCTGAGTTCTTCTCCCTTCTCCCTGAGGTCAGTTTCCCAAGGGGTCCTGGATGTTTGCTTCCCTAAAATTCAGGGCCATGACTTAGCTCTTTGCCTGGCTATAACCCTCAGGATTGCAGACTCCACCAGTGCATGATCACTGCAGCTTAGGCTGCCTGGACCTGGCAGTGCTGGGCTAACAGTTGGGTTCAATGGTCTTAAAGGTCTTTTCCAACCTCACTGGCTCAATGATCATATGAAATGTCTCCTAGAAGTTGCTAGGCACCAGTCTTACCAGAGTCCTTTGGAAAGTGCCAGCCAGTGCCAGGCGCAGCAGCAGATGTGTTTGCAGAGGAACTTCTCCAGCCATCAGCACATTTGATGGGCTTGTGCTTTGGCTGAGCTGCTGAAAGAAACACTGGGCAGAACTTCAAAGCCATATTGTGGAATTCACAAGATAAGCAGGGGCTTTTGGAGCTCAGGAAGGAGCTAAATGTAAGAGGACCACAATGGTCATTAAAGATTCCCACAGCTAGAGTTAAAACTCCCTCCCTCAGACCTTGTCTTGAGGCACAGTGCTCAGAAATTGAACAACACGAGCAGTGGGAGACAAAGAAAAGAGTTAGAAGTTTTGTAAGCCATCAGTAGTCTGGAAGGACTTTTGCTTTTAATCTATGCTGATGGCCATGTAATTTCAACCAAAACAAAACAATGGGTTGGAAACCTGTATTCTGAAACAAGATTCGTTCACTTTTGACAGGCTCTTTTCATGCATAGAACTAATTTAGTTACAAACTTCACATCAAATTGAACTGAATTGTTGGGGGAATGCAGAGTGGCAAAATTTAGGTAATTTCTGAAAATACTTTTCATTATACATATTGTGCCTCATAATTTTGTCATAGGTTGGATAAACATGTGCTGCTGTATTGAGTCAATATGATCTACAAAGAAAGTTTTGGATTATGCATGGTAGCAGGTCCAGCTGTATCTGTACGTATCGTCATAGCGCTGGCCATGATCTTTTAAGAGGCAGTGGGTTTATACTTTCTAGGATGAGTGGAGAAATGATTTTTGCATGGATCAGTGAAGATCTCAATAACTGCCATAAGGCTTTCTCTGCTTCATGCGGAAGACTTCTAAAAACACGAGAAAAAAAAAACCAGATTACTTGAAACTGTTCTAGCAAACCTTCTAAGAACAAATTTCTTGATACATTTTCTTTGTCAAGAAATCTGAACACATGGGAAATGATAGAGAGGCAGCAGAGATTTGACAGAAAAATCTGCTGTAGTCTTACCTGTTAGAATGATTACAGATTGCTTGATTACAACAGTAAACTGAATAGTATTTTTTGTTTTTCAAGGTATTATTGACAGTTAAATATCTTAAAGTCTATAGGAAAAGCAACTTTGTGTATTTGCACAACACATTAATTCTGCTTTAAATTTGAGGTCGGAATGATACTCTATTCTGAAAGTAATTTTTTGGGTGTGATTTCTCTGTGAGCATCCGTCCTCCATGAGCAGTGGTTCCATGGAAACAGGGATGTGCATGGAAAAACCATAAAAAATAATGAGTGCCCAGGCTGTGAAATACCCCTCCCAATACCCGTACAGCTCTATTAAATGGATGAGAAATGGTCCATTGTCTACTTAATTATTTTCAATCCAGCAATGTAACTCTATTAGAAATGTTTGTGCTAAACACAAATTGTTTGAACTTTGACAGTGTACTAGCAGCTTATAATTTTATGTTTGAAAAACTGCCATCAGTATGCAAATATAAGGAAAATGAGAACACTCGCTCCTCTCCAGTATTGTAACTCAGTTCATGCATTTTCCAAGGAAGTATCCTAGGGATGACAGAGCTTTCAGGACCAAATGCTATGTAGCCAAGTTTTCAATCACTTGCTGGCAGGATAGTTTCAGAACTGCAAAAGACTCTTGATTTTATCAGTTCTGGATATGTAGGAATGTTGAAGCAAGTCCTCACAAAATGGATATACATGTATTCTTCAACTAAAATATTTTCCTAATGCAGGAAATTAATTTTTTGACAAGTGGCCTATTGCATATTTATGATATTTTCACATGAAGCTTTTTTTATTTTACTCTTTATCCTTTGGGTAACATGTACAGCCTTTTGCTTCTTGGAAGTCAGAGGAAGTGTAGAGATAGAATGGATGTAAAATTCTGGGGCAGGAAGACTGAGCTGCAGGCTGTTGGAGTTGACTCAGCTGATGTAGACTGGTGGAGAGATGAACATACAGGGATGTGGATGCAATTGAATATTCTTGCAGAACTTCAAGCCCAACATTTGTCTTTTATTAAACACTGGGAAATGAGTAACTGCTAAATGTCATGTGAAGAAATCACTCTGAAAGAGCAAAAGGATCCTCTGAATAATTGCACAGATGAAAACACAGAAAGGTTCTGTTTTCTCATGACTGAGAAACAGGGGCAACCTCACTGGTTGCAGGAACCTGTTCTCTGTGTTCTGAGCTGCTAGAGGAGTCTGGTTCTAGACTTGTCTCCAGCTGTTGCAGGTACACCTGGGATACAGAAGCAAATTGTGTTCTTGGAAGCACTGATCAATCCCATATCAAGTTCACTCACAATAACAACAGAAAAACTTATTTTAGCGTTCTGTTGTATCACTCCGAGCCAGCTTCATATACACACATCGCTGTGGCTCTTATAAATACTGATAATGCTGTAACACTTGTGGCTGCCCCATCCCTGAAGTGTTCAAGGACAGGTTGGACAGGTCTAGTGGAAGGTGTCACTCCCCATGGCAGGGGTGGTGCAATGAGTTTATCTTTAAGGTCCTTTCCAACCTAAACCATTCTGTGATTCTATAATATTTGTTTTTTCCGGAGACATCCGTGACTTTGGGTTTCAGTGTCATTTTTCCTTTACTATTGCATGCCATCAAAGCCGAGAACACTGACTTTACATTCTCTAAAACATATGATTTGCCAAAGCAGATCAAGCCATGAAATCCATTAGATTTCTTCTTTAAGGGACCAGTGGCTGCTGATTCAGATGCCTGTGAACTGTGTGTGATGCGTGCTTAGGCCTTAGGTCAGCAACTTACCTCTGGTCAGCATCCAGCCTTTGAAGTCTTGGAGAATTTTGTGCTTTATATGATCCTTCCTAGCTGTTCATTTTCATGTTTTGCTCTAAAATTGAGTCATACTATAAAGCAATTTTGATTTCCTCTCCCACAATTTGCACCATAGTAATGGTTAATCAGAAAGTTAAGCAAAACAAATTAAAAAGCCAGAGAAAGATGTAAACTATTGCTGTGTACCTTGATAAAAATATTTTACAGACCTGTTGTTACTAAAAAGGATTGCCATTTACCAGCAGCACACATTTGAAGTCAGTAGATGGAAATACTTTATGGCTAACTTCTGAAATATAAGAATCACCTGCTAATCTTCAAATGAAAAATCACATTTTTCATGTCTTCTCAAACATTTGGGGTATGGAATTACTGACTTCATTTTCTGACCTGAAATAGGATGTCAGGTGGGCAAGATGACAGGTGGGCAACTTGTGACAGTGATTAATTAGTATTAATCTACTTTAGCTACTTTTTCATTGTTCTGCCCAGAACGGCTGGGTATGGACTGTTAAACTTGTGACCTCCTGCCTTCATACAGACCAGAGCTCAGGGGGCAAAGGGCTCAGGGGAAAGGATTTGTAGGCTTGTGTTGCTGTACGTTAAATGAGGAACTGAGGAAGGGCTGTGAGAATTTTTTAGTTCCATTGGACTTTGGGGTTGGGTCTTCATAGAATATAAATAATAGAAATATTATATAAATCTGATTAGTTCTGCTTTGTCAGTGCAGTGGCAACATTGTAGGAGTTGAAGGTCAGTCCGTAATAATGAGTAAAACAAAGTCGATTTATATCAACTCTCCTCCAAAGTTGAGCTCTGATTTTTCAGCCTTCCTTCTCTCTCTTTTTTTTTTTTTTTTTGGTATGTTTGCTTTGGTTGGTTTGTTGGTTTTTTTCGTTGTTTTTGGGCAGATTGGCAGATTTTAGTAGTCCTGTGGAAGAAGATGAGAGAAATGGAGTTTGGAGTATCTCTAGTTTATTTCTAGTTTTTTGATAAACCTGTTGCAAGACTTTAGATCAATTATTTTTATTTTATAGTAAAAAAATGCTGATTATAGGGGGTTTACAGTCCCAGATATTATTATTTATTTTTTGCATTATATTTTTATCTGGATTAGTTCAGTGGGCCTATCCACAAAAGGGTTTATAAGGGTTTTAATCAGTGTATTGTATGGCAATAATATAACAAAATGTTGTGTAATATTAATGATCATTCAAGTTTTTGTCCCCTTTACCTTGGTGACCAAAAATCCACTTGTGATGGCTGTCAGCCTTCCCTGTGTTGGTTATTGTGCAATGTTCAGTTAACTGCAGGTGGATAAAATCAGTTCTGAAAGACCCGTTTTCAGCTGAAACCATTAAATTCCTCTGATAGTGATCACTGCTCTCTTTTCTAATGTAAAATGTCTCTTTGGTCTTGCAGTGCTAAAAGTATCCTCAATTCCCTTTGCCTTAAAAGAGCTCAATGACAGGGGAGGGAGGACAAAATCTTCCCATCCTATTCCACTACTGAGTCCAAAGTATGATCTGAAATAGTGAAACTGCAGCTAAATTGTAGACTGCGTAAATGAAGTTTGTATTTGTCATAGTCAAGAGAATGCAGAGATTTGAGGTTGACAATTAAAATGATGTAATGAAGGCTGAGAACCTTTTCTCTGTAAATCCTGCTTGTTTATGTCAGTTGGTACCCAAATCCTAAAGATATGTCACTGCTTAAATGTCTGTCCACAAGAACTGAAAACAGCAGTGATATGTGTCCACCCTCAACAACCTTGAGGTACAGTTATGTGCTATTCTCACCAACACTAAGCTTTAGTGAGCGGGTTAACCACCAGATAAACTTCCACCTGTCCGCAGCCTCCAACTTTAACGTTTACTGCTGTTCCTTTGTGATGGTCACAGGAAAATTGTAGAGCAGATATTCTTGTACCATGTGAGCAACTGCCTTTGGGTGCAATGCACTAAGTCCTAGTGATCCTTTGCTGTGGTGTAACACAGGCCCCGTGTTCTGTTCCTAATGCACCCTGCAGACCTAAACCCCTGCATTTCAGTTCTCTTAAAAGCACTTACTTTTGGCATCACCAAATCACAAAAGGATTAAAAAGAGTGCAACATGTAATTCCTACTTGGTTTTGATAGATTTTTACATAGAGGAGGTGACAGATACTTCAGGATTGTCAGGCCTATCAGACTAGGGAGAAATTAATTCTGGGGAAAAGGTTTCTTAAAAGCATGGAGCAAGTTATACGTGGAGATTGATTTGTAGAGCTTGCAGGCCTGCTTTACTTCAGCTCCACTGAACTATCTCCAGCTATGCCATTTTACTGTTCTTGACAGAGAAACGAGTGCTGATGGGAATGTAAATGTCTTGGAAGAAACAGAAGTTGTAACAATTAGTTTGACAGAGTAGACTTTAGAGGGGGAATTGTCTTCTGTGTTTAGGCAGAGGGGGAGCCCTCCAGGATTGCTGCTGTCCTGGTGCCTCTCTCCTTTCACTAAAACACACAAATGGGAATGAGTAGGGAAGACTTAGTCAGTGTCAGCATCTCAAAGTTCAGCTATGAGCAGCTGCCTCATCATAACAAATGTCTGTTTGGATTTCAGAAATAGTCTTGATACTGTTTGACATCTTTTCACAGTGCATGCAGTATGTCATTCAGGTTTTTAGTGTTCTGATTTCAGCCATGTGGAAGTGCTAAAGTTAAAAACAGAGCGCAGCCACAAAGACTGGTTACTTTTCCATCCCCTGGTAAGAATTATGCTTAATGTAGTCTCTTACCAGTGTCGATCTAAAACTAAACGGCAACATGAATAAAATTCTTAAGAGTAGCTGAAGTCCTCTTGTGGGCTATTAATGAAAAAAAAAAGGATTTGTCATTGGAAATGTCAAGTGGAGAAATTGGATTACTTGTTAAGTTAGATCTAGTAACCAAACCCAGACTTACTTTTCAGATGGTATCGAAGATTATTGTGTATCAAAGGAAAAATCATGAAAAAGAGGCAGTGATGGCAGGGGTGAGTGTTACAGAAGTTCTCATGTTCCCACTCAGAAGGTTGATTTTATTTTTACCGTATTGTGCAGTCTCCTCTATCTGGTCTGTAACATCAGTAGAGAAGTTTCTCTCTTCTTCCTCATTGATCATCCCTGATACATGGCTGAACACCTTATTCCTGTAGATCCTTCTGAAGTGTTCCACATTGGCTTCACCCCATTGTTAGAAAGCTGGTGTGGTGCCTTTGAGTTGGGATCTAAAACTTGTCAAGAATGTGCTCCCCTTGGATCCTTTAATGTGCATTGTGAGGGGCCCTTTTCATGGTGTCTAATGAGCTGTCCCACAAATGTGCTGAACGTTGTCATCAATCCCTTCAAGGTGCTCCTTATTCACTTTTCCTTTCCCTCTAAGAGACAGTTGAGTGAGAATATTTGAGTGCAGCAAGAAAAGTGCTCCCCGTGTAAGCAGCCCTTTTCAGAGCTCTGAGAAGGACGTGTGTGATTTCTCCAAGACGTCAGCAGGTCTTGCTTATACAAAGCATGGTCTTCGTGGTCACCTTCCCCTTCTTGAGGTATTATTATCTTTGAAAATTTCAGACAGGCACTCTAGCACCAAGACAGAGAGCACAGAATTTCCCTTCTTGTGTCCCCAGCTGTTTTATCTGTGTTATAACCTGTCAGGATGGTACAGGAGTTTCAAAGATGTCATGGTCTGTAGGAGGTTGTAGTCCACAAATTATGTTGATTCTTGCAGCTGCGTGAAACACCTGACATGTTAAATATTAGCAACGCATAAAACATAAAAACTCGGAAGTGGGCTGCAGCATTAGAAATGTTGGTCCTGTCTACATAAATGGAATAGGTAACAAAGATGATTAAAGTGTGGATTTGGATGTCAGTCTACATATTGAGATATACAGCTTGGTTAACAGCAACAACAACAACAAAACAAAGCAAAAGGAAGATAATAAAAGATAAAAAAGGAGAGCCTTTAGCCCCTTAGGCGAAGCTAATGTTGATGCTAATTAATTCAGTGGACCTTGGATTAGGCCCACTTTCCTCAGGGAGGTATTTGTCCTCATTCTTCACTCCTGAAGTTTGTACTCAAACTACTGTATCTTTCTGTCACTATGAACAAAGTTACCTTTAAAAAGTCATCTATGAATATCATCATGGTGACTGACTTTTATCTTAACCCTGTAGGTCAACAGTATAGAAAATAAGAGCATTCAGATTCAGGTCTCTTTGACCTTTTCAGACTCCATGAATCTGCTTAATATTTTTACAGCTGAAAATCACTTTACAGAAGGAGAAGAACTCCAATTATTGCAGAATAGATCTATTAATAGAATATGATTGTCGAAAATGGGAATATCAACCTTTAATTACCATTGTCAAAAGAAGATTGTTTAGCATTATCTACATGTGCTTTTTTCACAGTACTATCGACACCATAGTGATTTGTTGACAAAATATTACAGGGAAAGTCACCTGCCAAGAGACATCCTGGGGGATTAGTGTGTTGCCTGCTGCTGGTGGTTCTGCCTGTCTCCCCTTCTGCAGTGGATGCTCAGCTGTAGCTGCCTTTTTTCCTGCCTTTTTTTCCTCCTGCACTTGGAATTGTGTGTGCTGTAGCTCAAAGCCATTTCCCGTTCATTTGTATTCCATTAGATGATACAATTAGCTGGTTGGTGCACCCTTGTTAGCCAGACAGATTATTTCCGTTTGGATTCTACGATTCTACTGAAAACTCATGAAAATGCAGATTGAGAAGCTTAGAAGCTGAAATAAATAAATAGAAGCAAGGATATGTAGCTTATCCATCGTGCACCTCAGACCGGCCTTGCAGCTCTTTGTCAGAGACTGCTGTCCCAGCAGGAGAAGACTCTCAGTCAGTTTTAGTCACATCTTGTCACAGACACAGCCAAGCCTTGGGCGATCCGATCCAGTTCTGCTTAGTGTTTCATAGTCAGGAAAAAAGCCTTGGAGTGCCAAAGGGAACTGTGGGCATTGTTAGCAGTTCATTTTGTGTCTCTAAATGCAAAAGCTACTGCACAACAGTGTAATTACCTAGCCAGGTGTATTTGATAGTATAATCTAATGTTTTCTTAAGGCTCTCAGGAAGGATTTTGTTCTGCTAGCTAATTGACTGTGCACATTCATACCATGATTATCCCAGAAGTAGCTAGTACGCATCTCCCACATTGCATTAGGTTTCAATAAGGGTTGGAGGAGGCTCATTTCTGTTCTGAGAACATCCTCAAAAGACAAATGTCTGAAACTACTTTGTGTCTCCCAAGTGTTGTGTCCATCCCTTTTGCTGTCCCTTGGTTTCTCTGCAACTCATTCAACATCAAATACAGAGGATTAATAAAATCACACTCCTTAAGAACTAAAAGTAGGAAGCTATGAAAAATATTGTTTAGTAAACAGGAATAAGCAAATATTGCAGAATTTGTTACTTCCCTCTTTTGTTCCCTAGCTTCAGTGTACACGAGAAAGAGCACAGTAGGGAGTGTAGCACTTCACCATCCCTTTGTCACTGTGAGTGTGCTCTTCGGGCTCTGGGTGATGGCGAGAGGGTCTCCAGGGAGGGCTGCTCAGCCCCTCATCACCCACCCACTGCTGGAGCCCCCAGGAGCTTGGGCTCAGCCCTGCCTGCCACTGCACAGAGTTGCCCAGACCATCACAGTCTCTCCAGGAGCCAGGGGCCGTGGAGGTGTAAAAGCTATTAAAAATCCATACGTGTGGATTTGTCCTCTGACTAATCCACTCGTTTAGATTTGGTCTCTGGAGCTATTCTAGAAACTGAAACTCAAGTCATTAATACATGGTGCTGATAACACTGGGACTAAATTAATTTGTGAAGTTACGTTAAGCAAATAAATAAATAGAACAATAATCCTTACCAAAGGAAAAAAAAACATAATAAAACCAAAAGCTTTCAATGTGTGGGGACTCCTGGTTTAGCCACTCTTCTTCATAATGTTTTTCTCAAGTGGAAAGGAGAGGATCATCAAACTGACTGGATTAATAACAAATTCTCTTGGTGCATTTATGGAGGGGGAAGGTACATACTAGGAGCAGGCAGAGAAAAATGTCATACACTCATTAATACCTCTAAAGATCAGTTCTGAGATAGGGGGCTAAATAGTTGTTTTGTACCTAAGAATACATTCTTATTTATTTATGTACTTTAGCAAAGTTCTGAATGTACAAATCCATGTTTACTTTGAAAATGTATTATTGATATTGGGGCAGGGAATGCTGTTGCATTAGTTTGACTGCATTGAGAAAGGCAAAGGTTCTTTTGCTAATGAAAGGTGTTCTTTCACCTTTATCAGAACTTCCAACAAAAATAGGCTTATAATTCTTGTAGACATGATTTATATTAAAGGCAAACAAAGGAACAAGAAACTTCATGCTCATTTTCTGGGCCTCAAAAAATTAAATTAGAGTCATGTAGCCATGTAATCTGACTTTAAAGGAGCAGGAGTGAAAGCAGCAGTCTGTCACCTGCAGACTGCTTATTCACACTCAGTGCAGACTAGGAGAGCCATAAAGTGATGCCAAGGTGTGGGGGATGGCTCTGTGTCCCTGCTGCCTTCCGCAGCTGCACCTGCACCTTTGGGGGACCTCCACCTCCATACCCTCCTCCTCAGTCTCACCAGTTTCAGAGAGAAAAGCCAAAAAGGATTAGTTGTGGTGGCTTGAACAATCACTGCAGTTTTAGAGAAGAGCCTGTCACAGAGGGGCATTGCAAGGATACTTTCACTCTTATTACATATGTTTTTACTGAACTTACAAAGCTGCCAAACCGAGTGCTTCCCTGAGCCCTGGAAGTGTGTGTGAGCATGTGTGCACACAGCTTTTCTCCTTACAGATGCTGTTTGCCTTCTGCCAGAAAGATGGTACAGCTGCTGCGTTGTCATTTTTCTATCACTTCACTCTATACTTTGATTGAATCTTTTTCAAGTGCCTCCTTCCTTCTAAGCACGGCGGGGAAAAAGGCGTTTCTGAATGTATTCAGCTAAGGATTTATTTTTGAATCTAATAGCTATTTATATGTATTCCCAAAAGATGCTATTGTATGTAAGGCAAAATACCAGAAGTGAGGATGACAGGTATTTATTATCACCCCCAAAAAGACTGGAAGACAGCAGCAGAAGCTGTCCGGCTGAAATCGTGCTGTATCAGCTCCTGCAGGGTGTTCTCAATTTTCATCACTGCTGCTGTTCTTTCCTTCAGGGTTTTTTCTTAAATTTGTGTCTCGCACAGGATAGAATAATGATGGTTGGGATTTAATCTCTGATGTATTTTGCAAGCTGTAAACAGTAGCCTCTTCACACTGGCAGTGTAACTTGTCTGAAAACAGAGAAGAAAAGTACAATAATGATGTTTAAAGAGACAATTAGTTCATGTACCCACTTTCGTTAAACCTGTCAGCAGGAACAAATACCTTACCTAGAGTACAGGTTTTTAGTCCTTCTGCACTTTCACATTATCATATTTAGCAAAAGCAGGAAGAATTCTCCCCATCTCAGCTTTGGAAGACCCACTGCCACAATGGTTGCAGGACTGGCCACAGGTTTCTTGCTGCAACAGGTACTGCAGTCCACCCTCTGGTGGATTTTTGTCTTCACTCTCCTTCAGCAGAGACATCTGCAGTTCCCTGTGGTCCTCTGGAGGGATAGGTGTGGTCCTTCCTGCAAAGCGTCCACACTTGTATCAGGGCACAAGGATGGACAAACATATCACGAGTGTGTTAAACACTGTTAGTGCATATTAAGATTATTTAGGTGTAAGGAGTAATAAAAGGTAAAGAAGCATATCTTTTCAGCTGCAGTAGAGGAAACGCAATGCTCTTCTGGAATGTGAATGCCAGAGATTTCCATGGAGTGTTATATGGGATATAATTGCATGTGGATGGGTGGCTGTTGGCTGAAGTGGTAAAACAGTAGAAGGAAGCTTGTAATAGGCTGAGCATGGGAGAGAGGCTCCTGTGAGACCCAGGGCTGGGGCTTGGTGCAGCGTGTTCTGCTGGGGAACTCCTTGTTAGCTTAGGAGACAAAAACAAAACTAAAAGGCTCTCTGCTACTGGTCTCTTGCTAACTGGTGTACTCAAAAATCTGAGTTCTGGCTGGATGCTACTCACAACATGTACCTGTAACATGGGCACCGGCTATTTTAGTTACAGTGCTTTCTAAAGAAAGCCACATAAAGCAACAGTAAGTGGGAAAGGGGGTTGCCTGTGCACTACGCTGTTACAACCCCGTAAGATCGAGAAACCTGGTCTTTTACACTGTTAGGCCTGGTGGAGACATGGATCAGCAATTGTTATCACTGAATGCCTGGCAAAGGCATTGCCATTGTGACTACATAGATGTGCTCATCTCCAGCATTGTTTGGAAATAACCAGCCCTCTGCAAGAGCGATCTGGAGGTCCAGGCAAGGAATGTCGTGTCCTATGAGATGTGCCACTAAGTAGGGCCACAGTCCTCCTGAAAATACTTGCAAGTCAAAGTGCTCCCACTGTTATTTTAATTCCATAGAAGTTTAAAATAAACAGGTTAAAATAACCTGTCCATGGACTGTGAAGCGGTAATTGAGTTTAAACAATGCTATAGTAGTTGTTTCCTTTTTAGTTTGTTGGCAATGATTGTTATGATTTTGTATTATGTTATACCTGGCACAGACTCCATAACTCCACTTCCCCATTTATAGGCTCATCAATTGAATGTGGTTTTGATCACTATCTTTGGAACAAAGGGATTAATTTTGTAGTGCAATTGTTTTATTCCCACTTCATCATGTTAGAGTTGCTGAACACAAGAGGTGTAGAACAAAAACAAGAAAACTTAAAATTTTACAGCTGTGTAGTTAGAAAAAATTGAATATGAATAAAAATTCTGGGACCTGGTACAGGTGTGAACAGACTCTCATCTTCTCATGGAAAACCAGGGAGTTGCTGTCTGTTTACACTGTTGTAACAAGGATCCAGTATAGGTTGAGGCTCTTGGAGGAGCCTGGCTTTCTCTTTCCCAGTCTGTTTTCATGCTCTTGCCATTTGCACGTCATGCCAATAGCAAGGCAGTGTATTCCCAAACCTGCACATGTGTATGAACACGGCTCCCCCCCATTTACCTGCTCAGACACATAGATCAACCCAGAGCATTCACTGCCTTTGTTGCCACCCAGAGCAATTATGGGAGCATGAACAACACTGCCCACTCCTCCTCTGCCTCTCCAATTCATTCGAAAGTTTAGTATTTAGTGTGTGCATGTGCATATACACACATACAAATATGTGTTTATAAACTCTGTGTCTTGATTCACAGCCACTCTCATGTTTGCAGAGCCCTCAAACCTTGGCTGTAAATTCATTCAGAGCTGTTGTTCTCATTCTTGGCCTCTCTATTTCCAGCCCTGGGGATTTTTCCCAGTTTCTGGTTTATTCCTGCTTGCCAGCTACAGCATCTTGATTGAAGTTCTCACTTCTCATGTGTCTTAAGCCCTGCACTGGACTGTAAGCCCTCACAGAATCCAAACCCAGAACCTAAGCTCTCTTTATCCTGTCTCCAGTCTCACATCTTCTCAGGAATTACTGCTGAGTCCAACCTCAGGTTTGCTTGTGAATCACACATAAACACACCAGACAGCAAAGTCACACAAAAAATAGGTGGATGGAGTTTCATAGCACTGGACTTATCAGGGACAGGGCTGGCCAGACAACTCTGTTGATCGGCAGCTTGTTTGTATGCAGCCAGCCTTTTTTTGCTCTCTTCTTTTTATATTAACCCTCCTCTCCTTCTTCCCATCTTTGGTTCTCCCCCGTCCAATTGATATTAAGGATTCCTTTGCATGTTCCCATCAGCTGCTTAAAGCATCCCATAAATTGTGCACAGTCCCACAACGCCTTTGCACAAAAATCAGTCATAGCTAGGACACTCAGTGATGCAGCCCTTGTCAGTTCTCCAGGACTTTGAATGGTTCTGTCTATGGCCCTTCACTCAGGGACTGAGTGTTCTGTCTTTGGCATTGTCTTCATTATCTCCTCTTTGTTAGAGTTTGTGTATCTGCCTGTGATTTATTGCTTTTTCTGCCTCTTGTCTTTGTTTTTATGCTGAACAGCCTTTAACCGGGTACTCTGTCAAGCCCGATGTCCTTACTTGCCAGGATTTTTTGTTGTTGTTGTAGCAGCAATTTAGTATCACTTCAGACCGATATGTTCTTTCATAGCCAAAACAAAGCCAATGGGAAGTCATAAATGCGGCTGTATGGTGAACCCTGGCTAATATGCCAGAAATGTGCATGCCTGCTTCTGACACAAATTAGTCTTGTTTGATAATAGGGACTCAGTATTAATTTCACTACGGCACCTTTTTCTCTTCCCCCTGCCTGTCAATGTGAGCTCGATGTGCACAGCTGGTAGGGAAGGAGTAAAGCAGGTGCAAGAACACAAGATGCTCAGATTTCAGAACGAGACTGGACTGAGGTCAAGAGGAGCACCAGACCCATGTGAGTTACTGCTCTGTGAATTACAAGGTGCGCTGACCCCAAGGCTGGGAATTGTCTGTGGGATGGAGGACTCTCTGGTTTGTACAGCACAGAATAAGATGCCATTGAAAACAGCCCCTAAGGGCTCCAACAGCAGCCTTGTATTCTCTGCAGTCCTGGGGCTCCCTTGCCCCAAGGACCCAAGGGTAGGATCACAGAGCGATAAGGCTGAAGAGGAAAGGAAATGAGTTTGAATGTAACGAGAGCAGCAGGATGGAAGGAGCGGTGCAAGTGGCCCAGGTGCAATAGGAAGCTTTTCAGTTCAAGGTCATAAATAGGAATCTTTCCCAAGCTGGCAGTGACCAAAACCCCAAACTGTCTGAAAGCAACATCACCCAGTAATGACAGAGATTGGAAGCAAGAGCATAGAAAGGCATGAAAAGCTTTTGAAAGTGCCCTTGCGGGCTAATACAGTTACTCCAGTGAATAAGTCTCTTGAAGGCTGTGAGTCTGTGGCCATTTATCTGGTAGGCTCTATTCATCTCCTTTGAGTGTAGTGTAAATGCACTGTATTAGGGTCATGTGAGAGCAAACCTAAAACGTTTAAATATTAGAAATGAGTTAGCCAGCTATCCAGCAGGAAGGTACAGACTATTGCAAGCCAACACACAAAGAAAGCGGGGAAACAAAAGATAACATCTGGAAAGAGGTGGCTGCACCGGGACTTGTGATCTTACAGCCAAGCCTGTTAAGGAGGAGGGACTTTTTGACGGTATATAAGATAGCTTTTCTTTGCAAAATAAGGATAGAATATTGAGTATTTCCTTAAAAAGACTTCTCCCTGGTTCCAAAATATTTTATGGACACAAAACCCAAGAATGCACGGGAACAAAATCGTTTCTACGTTGCTCAAAAGTTTTAAACGGTGCTAATAGGAAATTTTCATGGAAGAGACTTAGAAAAATTCATGCTGCTTTTATTTCTGAAGGCTTAAGAAGGAAATACAGAGAGAATGGAAGTCAGAAAAGAAAGGGTTTGGAATGTAACACTTGGAGTATGTTTTAGTAGTGAGACAGATAAAATGATCGAGATTATCTTGCCTCAATGTCTCTAAAGGAAAAATGAGATAAGGATGAAGAGCTTGCCAACTATAGTGGCAAAACCCAGGAATTAATTTGTATTTCACCACTGAAACATCTCTCATCTCTGCCAGTGTCAAGGGTCTGAAATCTGAGTCCAAACCCAGGTATCAGTTTGACATTTAGAGTTTGTTTCTTTAGCAGAAATGGGACCATCAAGTCTACACACATCATTTGGAACTATGAAATCCATATATAAAATAGGAGATAGACTTCCCTTGCTTCCTCCCTTCCTTTTAGCAGAAAATAAAACACCCACCAGCTTTAATGAAAAGTAAAGCTCCCTCATTTATAGCCAGTGTTGAACAGGAACATTTTTCAAATCTTGAAAAGGATGGGAGAATTTCTCAAAAGTGAAGTTGTAATCATAAAGGATTGGTAAAGCTTAGCTGTAATCCAACTGTATATGACTTGGTTAAAACCCATTTAAATAAGCAATGTATATCACCACTGACTGGAAAAAGGATGAGATTCTCCTCCCAGTTGTGTGTTTCAGTGTCTTTCAAAAACTTCAAAACAATTTTGAGAATTCTGTTCTGTGAATTCCTTATGGTATTCTTTAGGGTATATTTTCTTTGGAGATGCACACAATCTATATTTGCTATTCTGTTTTCTGGACAGCAGCTTTGCTAAGCTTTGAAAAGGGGATGTTAGCATTTTTAAAGCCTTTTTTCCCCTTTTTATTATATGAATCAGTGTTCTTGACGGAGTCAAAGTTCAATCCTCCTGCTGCATTACAATGCCTTTCAGTCTAATATTAGAGAGCGAGTCCCATTTTACTTTGTAATACGAAGCTTCACTTCGGCATTAATTTCATTGGGAAAGCAGCTGCACTTATAATAGATTCCTTTAAAGCAAAATGGAAAATATACATTTATCAAATGACTTTCTTCCAGTAATGCTGCAGCAGTCTTTATTGCATCAAAGTTGTCAGCAATCAGCCCATCTCTCAGAATAAAGATGTGGCAAATCACAGAAGCTGCCTTTCTGTTCAGTAAGCAGTAAGTGAATTCTGTGGTAGGTGGACAGACAGACACGCTCTCAGCCTTTACATTATGATGTATTTATTTATGGCCACATCACGTAGCGTTAGCAAATTGCTGTTGGGGAATATTTCCTACATGGGTGCAGCAAGGGACATTATCCATATAAAAATCATGCTTTTCAAATTGTTTTGCCTGGGAGACTAATAACATGTTAAACACAAAGTACATGGACTTGTTGGAGTGAGGCCAGAGGAGGCCACGAAGATGAAGCAGGGCTGGAGCACCTTTGCTCTGGAGACAGCCTGAGAGGGGGGAATGTTTAGCCTGGAGAAGAGAAGGCTCCAGGGAGACCTGAGACCCCTTCCAGTGCTTAAAGGGGCCCTAAGAGAGCTCGGAAGGGATTTTTACAAGTCTATATAGTGCCAGGGAAAGGGAGAATGGCTTTACATTGAATCCAAGGAGGTTTGGTCTATATATTAGCAAGAAATCCTTCCCTGGGAGGGTGGACAGGCCCTGGCACAGGTTGGGCAGAGGAGCTGTGGCTGCCCCTGGATGCCTGGAAGTGTCCCAGGCCAGGTTGGACAGGGCTTGGAGCAACCTGGGCTGGTGGAAGGTGTCTCTGCCAATGGCAGGGAGTTGGATTGAGATGATCTTTAAGGTCCCTTCCAACTCAAACCACTCTGTGATGCTCGGATCTTCAGGGACACTTATTCTTGCAGGAGTTGTGATGCAGGATTAGGCAGTGGAGATGGAAAGAAGGAAAGATGTTTTTACTTACTCTTGATATTCAGGTTTTAAGGTTTTAAACACTGCCTGTTGCACAAGCACAGAAACCCCACTGATCAGACATATATTTATGACAAGATCAATCCGAAGGTGTCAAATTTGCAAATGCCTAATAGGAGACCCTATCATATTCCCATTGTGAAGTAGGATGTCTGCATCATGCCTCTCTGCATCAAATATGTAAATAAACAGGGAGATTCAGTCTCTGGGTGTTAGCTAGATGCTTAGAGACAGCAAAATGGAAATTAATAATCCAATTAATTTGAGTGCCTTCAAAATATAGGTGAGTTAAGAACTGATTTGCCTCCTGCTTGAAAAGATGTGGATCTTCCTCCCTTAAAGCTCCCTAGGGCAGGACTATATTAATTTCAGAGTTCTAAAAGAACTTCTATCACCAATTATGAGAACAGCTGAAACTTAAAACAACCCTTGCTCCAGCATAAAACTGATCAAAAAACCCCCCGGGTAACTTTAGATGAGGAATTAACGACACTCAAGGTATCTTTGAGATTTGGTCTGTCTTGCTTGTCCATCTCCCCAGTCCCACTCTTGTTCTGATCTCACTGGGGAGATAAGCCCACAGGGATTTCACTTTGTGATGCGTGGAAATCAGTTTCCCACCCTTTTTGGATAATGTGGATGGAACTCTGAGGCTCGTTTTACATCCCTGAGAAGTAAAAGTAGCTCGTACACGAATGAATGAAAATAATCAAATCAAGAAATTACAGGAACTTTGAATTCAGCCCTGTGGAGCCTGTGTTTCAGACAACTAAATCTTAGGTGGAATTTTTTCACAATTCTATGCAAGCTTTGAGCTTTGTGTGGAATTGGGAGCACTCTGCTGTCTTAAGTGCCAGATCTGGAGGTTGCTAGATACAGCTGAGTACTGTTAAATGTTCTAGAACTGAGCACAGCAAAATTGTGCTTCGTCAGTTAGAAACTAAAAGGAAAAAATCCAGCATTGATTGTACCAGCTTATTATTGTGTGTTAGAAGTGCAATCTATGTTTATTAAGTGGTTATTCCATAACATGATGATAAGTGAAAGAAAATATGGATAATCTTATTTGTCTGTTTGATACTCTCTTTGGAAAAATTAAACGAGTGTAGAAGTGGAAGGTTCTGAATCAAATTTTGAACAAGCCATGACTGCTACTCACAGTGACTTTTTTTCCCCACTGGGAACCATGTTCTGGATCTTTCCTTTTTTGAAGAAAAAAGTGGAAGGGTACAACAACTCCTTACAATTTCCTGCAAGCTACTATGTGTTTATGATTGTGACAGTGAAGTCTATACTCTTTTTTGACACGAGAGGAAAAAGCGTAAGTGAAAGGTTGCTTTTGTAAGTATTAAAACCAGAATTCCCACAGCATTGCACAGTTAGCTCTTACATTAAGCATTTTTGGCAGCTACAAATTCACAGCATGGTTTTTGAGGCACCAAAAAAACCAGAATTAGTCCAACTGACATTCTGCAGTCAGAACAAAGGTTTGAGAGTGTATGGCTTGTACACAACTACTTATATATTATATATTAGCCTCTTAAAATAGAACTAAGTTCAATACAACCCCTTAAAGAGACTTCACGCAGTTAATTATTAGTAAATTAAGTCCTTCAATCATTCTGAAGGTTTGAGAACATTAAATTATATAGTGCTTGCCAAATGATGGCCAAAATCTTATTTAATTTACACTGTGGAGTCAATGATGTTCAAGAGGTTGTGGCAGAGTCCGGCCCTCTGCATAATGATTAAAGTAGAACAAAAGTAAAGAGCTCATTTGGAATGTCACTGTGAATCTGCAAAGCCTTGTGATAGAGCAGCGTGCACCTCCGGGAGCACAGTGCTGTGCAGCAGGATGACAGGGAGGAGAGGAAAACTCCTCCACTTCAGGGCCTTTCTGGGGGAAAAATGATTTGTATGGATGTTCTGCAGTTTTGCTGGGAGCCTTGGGGAATGCCTTTGATGCACTTGATTAGGGAACAAGATCTCAACCTTGTAGACTCAGTAAGATCTTCACATGTTTAAATACAGATAATTAGTCTCAGTTCTCTTCTCCTTTTTTTCTTTAAAAAAAAAAAACAACAAAAAACCCCCAACAAAACTTATATCCTCATGATTTTAATTTGGTTCTTCTTTCTTTCCCCCTCCTTTCATGTACTATTCATTGATTATAAGTGTTTATTTAATCGCCAGTGCACTATCCAGTTCTGATTTTATGCAATATAAATGACCATGTCCAAAATTTATTTTGGACTATAAGATGATATATATTTTATAACAGATTTTAATACTGAGTAGGAAGTTCCTTCACATCTGTCTCCATATGGGGTGAAGAGCAGAGCTTGCTAGCTGAGCTGCAGCATGTTGACCTCAGGAGCAGCCTGGGCACGTTGGGCAGTAGGTGTATGCCCACCTGACCTGGGCAAAGCGCGAGCCTCTGCTGGGGCCATTTGGTGCCAGGTGCCTGCCAGGAGGATATCCTTTCAGCAGGATAAACGTGCTGTTCCAGTGGCACAGCTCACAGGAGTGTGCAGAGGTGGGAGCAGGTGGGTGGGAATATCACCCTGAGCACAACCAACATTGTTTAGAATGTCTGAAAATGCTGTGATGAGCCCTGGGGTTCAGGACATGGTTATTCACCATGTGAGGGCTTTGGTCTGCACACTTATTTTGGTCCGTGATTTTCTGCTGTCTTAAAAGGTGGCGTATTCTGCCCAATACAGGAATTCAGCTATGGAGCTGGGTACATATGTGTGGTTGAGCCATTTTCTTCTGTCCTCCTGGAGAAACGTTTGACTTTCAGCCTTGCTGAGCACAGTTCTTCCCTGATTACTCAGCTTTAAAGAGGCATTGGCCCGAGGCAAATTTTGGTGAGAGTGTATTCCACCATACCTGGAAAATGTTCTGGTAGTTTAATTCTCTTTTTGCAGGCTTGTTACTCGCTGGTTCAAGTTATTTCACTATGGATTTATCCATTTTGCATATCTATAAACAAATTCCCTTTCTCAGACAGGTGTTGAAAGTTGCTTATCTCATGGACTTCAGACCTAATGTGATATAAACAGAGTACAGGAGTTTGTTTGCTGGTTTTCAGTATGTGCCCGTTTTGTGTAAGGAAGGAAGAGGATCACACAAAGGTTCAGAACTCTGGCCTGCTGCTCTTTGAGAGACTTTTTATGCTGGCATTTCAAAATGATTTTATAGGCAATGTAGAGTCTGTTAATTCTGTGTCAGAGGAGTGTAATGGGAGCTCACTGTGCGTGTTTGTCTGTGTGTCTGCGTGTGTCCTGGTGCTGAGGTGTCAAATGCACAGAGCAGTGTCTTACCTTTAACCACTCTCGTCTGGCACAGGTTCAAATTAAAAGGCACACCCTTCCTCCCCCCAAAACCCACACAGAACTGCTGGTTGTGTTCTGCTCTGATGCGCCAGTTCCAAATGGCTTTCTGTCTCGCTCCACTGCTTTTCTGGAGGTGGGGATTGATCTGAGAATCTCTTTCTTGCATGATATGTTTGAAATATTTATCTGAGGTTGAACTGTCAGGTGGTGTCCAAGTCACTCATTACTAGGCAGCAGAGGGAGGCTGTGCTGTCAGGAAGTTTTCATTTTCATAAGACACGGCTCTGTGTTGATATTTATGGGCAGCAGGTTCTGTGCTTTATTGAACTTTGCAACAGGAAGGGAGAGTTGCAAGGTATTTGATTTAAATGCTGAAAATTGCCAGCTGAAGGTAACAGTAAATTATATCCAAATAACATTAGCGTTGTCCTTATCTGGAATACTCATGATCTTTGTTTTTCTTACTGCTTCTTGCTCTATTATTATTAGTGGCTTGTTTGGTTTTGTGGGGTTTTTGTTTGTTTGTTTGGGGATTTTTTTGTCTTTTCCTTTACTTCATTTCCTCTTGCCTTAAGTTTTTTGTCTCCAAATGTGTCAGTGACTGGCTTGCAACCCAGTGTAATTGGTACCTGGTAAATGACCTGTGTTTTGTTTCTGGATTTGAATGCTGCCTGATCTACTTGAGCTGAGGGAAACATGCCTTGAGGGTGCTACAAAGTTTGCCATGATCAAAGAACTGGGGGCTTCTCTCATGGTGCACCCAGGCATCAGTAAACACTTGTCTTACCTCCTACGAAGTGTAAGTTCAGTTTTGCTGCAGATTATTAGTAAGAAATAATCCATCGGCTGAAATCAGACGTGTCATTTTTCCTGTTGTGTGCTCTCTCTCGTGCCAATATTATGCCATCATACAATACTACGGTGCTCTATACAGCCCAGACTGAAAGGTTTCATTATATTTTGGATTCCAGGAGCGTGACAGACATTTTTACATTATACAAACTACCTAAAATTGTAGTTCTTAAACGTTTTCATTGTCTGAAAGGCACATCTCATAACTGTGGGATAGGAATGTTATCTTTAGGTCAAATTACTGTGTGCTGAAGCATGACCCAATTTGCAGCTTAATGTGAATCCTATTTTGGTTGTGCAAAAAAATATACGAAATACCCATTGACTGTGAGGTGCTTATTTCAGTTTTATTAAAGAGCTGCTGATTGCAAGTTATGGGACGCTACAAAATTGAAACTGCCTTCTTTAAAAGCATTCTCACTTGTGCCACAGGATAAAGGTTGATTTTGTAGCTGTGTAGATATTGTGTGAGGTTATTTAGATAGTGGTTCATCATCTGCAGATATTTTCTCTTCTTTTTCTTAAAATAATCCTGACACTTTTACATTTCGACAGTTAATCTTTAATTCTTCACCACAGCAATTAACTGAGAACTATTAGAGAAACAATACGCCATGAATCATCAGCTACAAGTAGGCAGAGAGTTTAACAGTCAAGAGATTGAGCATTTCTTAATCTTATATACACTCAGCATCAAAGTGAATAAATCCAAGGTTAAAAAGAAAGGCTATCACATTCCCCACTGCTTTAGACCACAACTTATTTCTTTCTCTCTTGTTCATCTGCCAATACAACACAACAAAAGGAAGGATTGATTCTGTGATCCTTGATTTGTGTGTGAAGATCTTATTTCTGTATCAGTCACACTAAGCACAGTATAATACTAATAGACACTATTCTCAATATACAAATAAAATTCCTGAGAACAAACACGTACTTCTGAAAACTTTTAGTTCTGTGGAGAGTCCTCTTGAAAATGAATACTCCCATTTCAAGGGTATTATGCATGGCAGTGCAGCTATTCAATTAAGAGCCTTTGAATCCTTTAAAAGCTTGTACTCTGCCTAACTAGGAGCACATAAATATCCTTGGCTTTCACAGAGTTACTCATCTATCAGGAGTTAAGCTGGGGTTCATGTATATCAGAGCCAGACCCTCCTGCGTCTTGCAGAACAAAGTTGGGAGATCAAAAGGCTGGAGCCACCTCTGTGGTCAGAACTGCACGGGAAGCGGGCTGCTTCATCTCCAGCCTTTTGAAAACGATTGGCTGGTTCAGCACTGCCTAAACACTGCTACCAACTGCAGGAGGGGCTGCAGGAAGGATAGTTCACATCCTCTTTGGAACTGAAATAGTTGTCACGTGCTAAAGTGAACTGGGCGCTGGGCACTGACAGAAAGGTGACCTGTCTTTAGAGCGAGGGCCGCCTTTGGGCCAGGGCAAACGCACTGGGGGAGCGTCCCTGACGGGGTGTCTGGGGGGCAGGAGTTCTGCCCAGAGCCTTCCCTGCCAGGGCTCCTGCAGTGGGGCTGAATTTCAGAGCAGTGGCAGTGCTCGGCCCGCTTGGCTCTTGGTTACCATCCTGAGTGGAGCGGGCTCACCTTTGGATCCCCGCACCTTCTCCCAAGACTGTTTGGTGTGTCCTGGAGAACACTTTTCTGTTGGAAAACACTTACCCAGCAAAAGTGACAGTGTGAAGGAGAAAGGGCTAAATGAAAAAGACTGCGTCAAACCTAAATTTGGAAATGTTTTCAGTTGCTGGAAGATATTGAAGAAGCCTCATCTCTGTCAAAATGACGCATTTTATTGGTCTTCAAACATTTGATGGGAGGTGGCTTAATTAAGAGTAGTTTCTTAATTCATAATCCATACTTAATTTGCCTAATTGGCATGTTTAACACATCCTTGCAAACACTAACAAAATATTCAGTCCAAAACTGAAATAGAAGATTGAATTTAATAGTTGGCATAGCCAAGGCATATAACCCACTAGCATCCATCTAGATACTTTACAAAGAAGTGGGAAGACTTCTAATTTTGTCTTTTAGCTACTTTTAGTTTTGATAGTAAGTGTTTTAGACAACTGTAGTGTTAATGCACCCGAGGCCAGTGCTGCTTCCTTACCATTATCTTTCCTTTCTCAGCCATTTTTTAGCATAATTCTAGGAAATTCTGTTTCCTTGCTCAGGTATTCCAGAAAAAAAACCCCACATTTAATACAAACCCCACAGTAATCAGTAACACTGTGCTATCATTCTTTTTTCCAAGCAGTTTGTTGCCAGCAAAATTTCCACACCACCACCAAAGTTTCTAATGTGTTTAAATAAATTAAATGGAAGAATTAATCAAATTTCATTCTGTATCATTAGGAGGAATGAATAGCTAAGACTCTTACTCTGCTGGAAATGTGGAATTGCTTAATTCAAATTTCAGTATCAACAATGGGGGAAACAAGTAAAAACTGTTAAAGGGCTTGTTAAGAGTCATCATGTGTTTTATTTCCACTAAGATAAAGGTAATTGAGATAGTATTCTATCTGCATGAAATTGCTAATGTTCTCACATCAGTTATGAACCAGAACACAATCATTTTGTTCTGCTCAGAATGGCAGCAACCAGTGCACAGGCCTGGAAGGGACCTAAAAAATTCGACTGGCCCAGTCGTGATCTCAGGGCAGAAGGTTCCAGTCTGTGTGAAACTCCTCCCAGCTGATAGATTTTCAACGGGTCCATCAATTTGAAAGAACAAAGGCTTTTTTAAAAATCAAAAATCCTCAAAAATCTATCTCTCCAACAGTCTGTTGAGAAGCTTAATGCAAGAATATTCAAGTCATCAAAGCAAAATAGGAGATTGGCCTCATGGGATGTTTTTCTCATCCAGTTTGACCGATCCAGACTTTCAGCACCTGGAATGTTACATGTGGCTAAAATATCAGATAATTAGGGGAAAAAACAAACAACCAAAATCCGAAAAAACCCTCAGCAACCAAATATGATGAACAGGGTTGTATTTTTTGTGGCAGTTTCTACAACAATGAGCTATTCAGCAAGGCCTATAGAATTAGGGTTTAGCAATATGGTTTGGCAAATACACTATAATGCCATTTAAATCTCCCCTGTCTCCACGGAATCATGATGTTATAAAGCAACACCATGAGTGGCATTGCAAGGTAAATATCACCACATTCCATCATCAGCTCACCAAGCCTACACTCTGGGATATCGACAAAGCTGAAAATGAAGAATTGGGTTTCGGTTCTGTTTAAAAAGCTGTGCTGGTTTTGGCCGGGGTTAAACCGCAACAAAACCAAACCAAACAAAAAACCAAATAGAGAAGAGTGCAAAATGCAGTCAGTAGGAATTCTGCAGTTGTCATCAGTGGAAGCAGCTCATTCCCACCGTCTCCCAGATATATAAAGTTTTCTTCTTGCTGCCTTTCGTTAAGTCCAGTTCAGTACCTTCCTCTTTGCTTCTGTCTTTTCCAGTGTTTTCTGTTCATTCCGGTTATGCTGTTTCTAAAACAGCCCCTCAAATAGCTAAGAGTAGCAAATTGGCCTGGGCATGAGGAAAAGTTGTTGGAAAGCAGGAGGATGGAAATGTTTCCCGGTGACTTTGCCAAAAAAAATGCCATATTACTATTTCCAGCTGGCACCATTACATCATTGTCGGGTGAATTAGCACCTGAGTTCTTTACAAACTCAAACAGGCATTGGTTGCACTGGTGACTTCTGACTATTTTAATTATGTTCTGTGCAGCTGTAATGTTGAGAAATTACCTATGCAGCTTCTTCAAAGTGAAGCTGAGACTGAAAAGCAGTGTCATATCCCAACTTATTGCTCTTGCCATGTGGGTAAAGGGAACATTTCTTACTCTTTGGGAAGTGCTGCTGAGAGAGAGGAGAGGGGCACCCGCTGTAGTGGATGCTGTTACTATTTCCTAAACTTTGCTGCTGGCTTACATTTCAAGTAGCAGAAGTAGTAAGGGAAGAAAACATTTATTTTAATTCATATATGTGCATAATTCTGAGCTTACAGATGGGATTTAGAGTGAGAACTCAAGGGCAAAGTCTACCTTTCAGCTTTTACAGTTGCAAACTCCAAAATACATTTCAAACCGCTTTGCACTCTTCTGTTGAAGCCTGAAAACACAATGAAGCACTTGAATTGTGGTCCTTGGGGAGCACTGCTCTGTCACCTTGGGTCCTGCAACACTTTGCAGTGATGCCTCATTAGTGTGGAAGTATTTGCAAGCAGTGATTCAGTGTGGAGAGAAAGGAGGGACAGTGGGATGAGAGCACATAATGTAAGGGTTGGACTACACTGACATAGCAGGTGGCATACAGGTATTTGGAGCCATTGCTCAGGCTCAGTCAGTCAATGGAGACAGCACCAAAAAAGAATAATTCAGTCCAAAGCTGAATCCTACAGTCAAACAGAAGCTAAGTAGCTTCCGTGCAGCTTTGTTCACAGCACACAGGAGTTGTGAATCTTGATCCAGATTGTCAGTCATGTCCATCAGTGGGGACCTGCCAAGCTCAGCAGAGGGTCTGGATTCCCATCAGTTTAGCTGTGTGTTGGTGGAAGTGGATATGCAGCAGTAGACTTGCAGCATTTTTGGTGCAATAGAATCTGGAGTAGAATAAAAATGAAACCAAGAAGATATGCAGCAGTAGACTTGCAGCATTTTTGGTGCAATAGAATCTGGAGTAGAATAAAAATGAAACCAAGACATAAGTCATATTAAGTTTTAATCCTGTGCTCCTTCTTCCCTTAAGAAGTGGTTCACTCAGACTCCTAATCACAGTGTATTATGTTGCTGCTTCACAATCACACTCCAGATGCAAATCCCTCCCTTGGTTTCACTGTGCCAGCAAGGCCTAACAGCAGTAGGTCCTTGGAAAATGCCAGCAAGATTTTCAGTGCTCTGCGATGGTTGCACGGGACCCTGCTTGGGCAGATTACAATCAGGGCATTCCTTCAGAGGGCTGCTAAAGTAGCGCTGCTTTGTTTCCACAGGCCAATATGCAGTGAGCTAATAAGTGATTACTGTCTTTGTATCTTCATATTTGAGGACTGGTAGAGCATTTCATTCGGTGAACAATGATTGTGTCTTCTCAAGGCAGATGCAGCTCATTAATATTAATGAAGCTTGCACGCATGCATCAAAAAAGGGCTTATATCCTACCTAATCAGTATTTATCTAGGCAAATTTAGCTTCATCATTGTCTATTTACTAAAAATAAGTCTTGTGTAGTTGATTTATAACTTCTGCCTGGTTTGTGTGGTGTTGTTGCCTCGAACTCTGACTGTGTAACCACCTTCTGCTCACGTCCCTGAGAGAGGGAAGTTAACTTGGGCCCTTGAAAACAGGATGTCCATTTGGCAGCCGCCCATCTGTCACTTGGAGAACCCGTGGACAAAGAAGGTGAAAATTTAGAGATTGCCATAGAAATTCAGCATATTTTACTATTGTTTTCCAAGTTCTGCATTCGAAGTGTGGTGTAAAATGCCATGCAGGAAGCTGCAGTGGTGATCAGAAGGGAACAAACACTATTCAGAGCACTTGCGACACTACAAGTGCTTCTGACAAGCCCGTTCCTTTCATTCAAGTTGAACTGTTGGCTCAACAAGCTGAGATTCTATTTAATCTCTTAGAAATTATATTTGTAAAGAAGAAACGAGAAATGGGAGTCTGCCTTTACAGCACTGAAGAGTGTTCATTGACATCACAATTCTTAATGTATGCCTTCATATGCAAAATAATTTTTCTAAGCTTCTTTCATTGCTTCAATTAAAAAACTATATACTTAGAATCGACTTTTTTTTTTTTAATGAAGTTGAATAGCAGCCAACTTTCAGAGATACCTGTAGTAAAAAGGGAAGTGCTAGAAATTTCTGAACCTTGGTCAGATGGCGATATCTGGAGCCCATGGCCCACCTAATATAAATCCCATTTATCTCATCAAGATAAGTGGGTATATTAGTAGCAACTGTGTAATAGTGGAGAATTGCAGTGAACAATTAACTGAATCTCAGCTGCCGTTGCAATGTCCCAGGAAAAAAACCACCTAATTCTTGGATGTGTAAATAAAGGAAGACTAAGTAGCAGAGGGATAAGACATTGGTTCTGTATCTCATTTTTCTAAGCTTTATCATTATTCCATGCCTCTGCTGCCAATGTATAAAAAGGATATAATACATTGAAACGATCCCGTCCTGTTTCTTGAAGTTCTGGAGTTTCTGGGAGTACAGTGCTGGGACATTCTACCCTTTCTTAATAAACCCTTTTTAAGTGGGTGCAGTCCCTGAGCATGGGAGGCTGAAAACAGAATTCCTCTTTCAAATTTAAAAGAAGACCTCTGTGATAGTCTTCTGTTATTTTATTCTTCGAATGAACTTCTTTTATTCCTCACTTACATAATCCCTTGTTACACCATGAATCGAGTCTGACAAAATCACCCAGTCTCTTGGTTGAGTTGGTTTGCCTCGGGGTCAGTCAACTTCCAAGACTTCCAGGTTTCCATATCATGGGCTACTTTATACCATTCCTGATTGTCCCAACCTGGGGCCATTCTTTCAGGCACAAAGGCTTTCCCAGCAGCTCAACTGGCATACTTTTAAATGCCTTTAGCCTTTTGAAACATTCTGCTTGTTACAGGCCATTTGATTGAATTCCACATTCTTTTAGGTAAGTCCAGCTACTAGTTTTAGCTGTCTTTTACAGAGAGACATTTCTCAGTTCATACTCTTCTACCTTTTTATTTAGGTAATATTCTTTTACTATGCCAATCTTTGCTAATCAGCAAGTTTACACCCTTTTAGTCCTGTAAACCAATGTCCCTTGTATTAGTATTTTTTTGGATAAACTATTCCTTGTTTTACATGCCTAATGAACAAAACTCAAGTCTTACATGCCCCCACGTGCCCTTGGTGTTCCCTGCAGTATCCTGCTATGGAAAGCTTGCTTTTAATACAGCTTGACAGCTGGACACAATTCCCTCTGTCCTGATCTTTGTCTTCACCTGTTCTTTAGATGCTTCTATAGATTTTACTGTGTAATTCTCCATGAAGCATCTTCAGGAGCAGTTTTTGATACTCTGACAACCAGGCTAGCAAGCCCAGCCCCTGAGTGCTTGGTGTTGGGATGTGCTGGTGCTCAGTTTGTGGATCTGTACCCCTGAAGGTGAGGAACGCCACATTCTTACCTAAGCATTTTGGAATCACCCGTGACTCAAGCCAGCTTCAAGTCAGGTGCAAAGAAAACAAGTTTCTCAGAGTATCCAAACCCTCCCAACATGTTTCTGAAGGGTGTAAGTGGGAAAAAAAAAACTAAGCAAAGTGATATGTCATTTTACTTAAAACCCACACCTTTCTTACCCTAAAATTACACAAGAATGTTTTTTCTGCCTTTATCCAAGGATTTTCTTCACACTACTGTGGCAGGGACAAATTCTTTTGCCATTATTTCTGTCTTGTATCAGGGAAAAGATGCATGTCACTGTAAGATAACCTAGGTCCAGACTGTTGTGATTTTGCCCTCAGTGTCCTCACTCCTGGTCTTGTTGGTGCCTGTTCTGGTCCCAGTGTTGTACATCCCAGCAGGTAAACCAAGACAAGCAGCCAATGCACATGAGAACAACCTTATAAAGAAAGCATATCAGAGGGACCAGAGCCCTGTACTTAAAGGATTTCCTTTAGAATTTTTTACCCCAAAACATAGCGAACAACAAACTCAACAGTGTTCTTGTGACTCACGAGGGGGTGACACCTGCCACTGGATTTGAATTGACATGGTGTAGAGGAGAAGTCTGACACACCTTTCAGAGGAGGGGATTTCCCAGTGAGATAAGGCTTCTTGTCTCTGGCATTCATTTTACAGCTGTGAAAAGAGAATTCAATCTCTGCCGAGTCACTCCAGCAGAAAATCTTGTGTTTTCCTTCGATGGTTTGAACTTGCTTATGGATTTCTTTCTAGATTGTTCCCAGCAGTCACAGACATTGTATTCACTGATATATATATATATCCGCTTGTATTTATTGCAGTGGTGTGGACTGTGCTCAGCTATTGATAAACCTTCCTGTAGTATTTTTTCTTGATTAAATATTAGAAGAAATTGATCAAGGATGATTTTTAATTATAAAACTGCTTTAAAAAGATTTTTTTTTTACCTGTATAATTAGAAGACATTTTCAAAGAAAATTTTCCAGTCAATTAGTCCCTAATGAAGCTCAATTTGTTTTACAAATTAACCTTTTCTTGAAATAACAGGATGATTTAATGCAAGAGTTATTCTGCTTGTTTCAGTTTGTACTATGAGTCCTGCCTTCCACAGATACACATCCCTCTAAAGTCAATAGGAGATACAATTTAAGCTAATAGGGTTTTGTTCCCTACAGTGTAACCTAAGCTTATATGTTGACTATGCAACACTGGAATATTGAGGCTGTTCCCACAGCTTTGGTTTGAGTTCTGGCTTCATTCTTGCTCCAAACCTTGTTGCACTGTGGTCCTGACATCAGTGTATTGACTCTCCATGGAATTAATCCATGATGCCATCCATATAAAATCCCACTGCCAGGTTTTCAGGCTCTTTGTGACTTCTGCTCCCTGTTATTGAAGTCCTTGGTTGAATCAACCCTGCTGCAACACTTAGTCCTGAATCTGCTCTCACCTGGCTTTACACAGATCTGGTTGTGACTGTGCCCGATTCTGTCCTTTGGTTTAAAAAGCTCAAGTTTCCTTGGAGTCAGTGGAGTTAGACAAGAGCAAGAGAAGTCTGCACTGTAGGAAGACAGGACAGGGCTTGTGTTGCTTCTTGGGTCTTTGAACTGACTTAGTGCAGCTCACTGCATTACTGAAGTGGGGAAGTGAAATGTTAATTAGGTTAATTGACTTCTTTATTGCATGGATTTAATTATGAACTAATGATAGTTCATATTTTGGGATGCTACGTAAAAATGTGTTGTTTATTGTGACAGCGTTCACATTAATCACTGAGTGAATGAAGTGTCACTATTAAGTCTGCCTACATTTGCAGCTATACATTTTTACGGCATTTAGATCAATGTCTATGACTTGTGACTAATAAGACAGAAAATCATGAACAGTACTAACAACAGCTGTAATATTTGCCATTCTAGCTAAGTCTCCATCACTGAAAAGGGCAGGGGCAGTAAGGGCAGTTAAGCATCCAGTTCCTGTTGAAAGCACATGGAAGTTCAGTTCCTTAACTTTCCCTTATTTGCGCCTAGGAAAAAGTCCTGTTGAATATTTTGCTGAGCTCTGCCCATGCATATTGACAGCTCTAACAGCTCTGAGGCCAGATTTCCTTCTTGAAGGTGAACACGGAATGCGCCTTCTGCCTCCCGCTGTGGCTGTGTGATGATATGCAGGGGGGGAAATAGGGGAGGACGGTGGTGTCTCAACTCTGCTCTGCCAACGTGGCAGTGTGGTTCACTTCAGTTGCTTTTAATGCTGGAATACTGCTGGGAACTGAGTCTTGAAGAAAATCCTGGGGAAAAAAAACTGAATTAGTTCTGTATCTGAGAAAATATGCTATGTATGAAAAGGTCCTGTGCCTGTGAGTGGTTTGCACATCTCTCCTGTCCTGAGGAAAGGGAGTCTCACTTGACTGTAGTTGAACAAACAGGTCTTTCCTAAAGGCATATTGTGCTGTCTGCTCTGAAAAGAGGTGATGGTTGTAGGCAACCTGAATTCAGCTTGAGTTCTGCTACCTGCAGGGAAAATACTAGCTGAGCTGGATATTGAAAGCACCTCAGGAAGCTTGGGTAAGAAAGCCAGTCTGTGTATTACCTCCAAGTTATTCTGAAGAGAAAACCACAGCTAACCGTTCTGCTTTAAATTATCCCTTTCTGCAGCCACTGATAATTCTGAAGTGGCTTAGAACAGGAGCTGGCCTTTTATTCGTTTACTTTTTTTGATTTGTAATGGTAAGCCAGACTTAGGCATAGCTATGAGCAAGTTCTATTGAAGTGAGAAGTCTGGGGCTGCTGGGTAGTTGAGTGGACTTACATTTAGAGAGTTCTGGATGGAATTAGTGATTGGAGCGTTTGTGTCTCTTGATCCAGTCTCCTACAGGCATTAGCCCGTGTCACAAAAGGAAGAAAATGCAGGTTAATGAGATTCTTATTTAAGAGGTGGTTAAGACTGAAGACAGCAGAAGCCTTGCAAAACTGCCTAAATACAATTTAAAATATTTACCTGATGAATATAGCAGTGTCTGTTGTCTTAGAGATATACATTCCCTCTACCCTGCTTTCCCCACCATATTCATCCCAGGCGAGGTTTCGTCTGGCACATATGCCTGTTTATTTAGTGGCCCATTCCCATAATGTGCCCGCCTGCTTCAGAATGCACAGTTTCGTGCTTCCCGGCTTCTCCCCCAGCATGTTCCCACTCGTCCAGCTGCCGTGTGTCTGTGCCCGGGTACGGGTCTGCCCTCACTGTCTCACTGTGCTCAGCCGGGTGTGGATTGCATCCCACACAGCCTGACCTGTGCGGCCCCTCCAGGCTCAGGGCATCAGCATCCCACGGCCTGGAGGAGGGTGGCAGCACGTCAATGCAGATAGTTGCAAGTATATGCAATATATCTGTTTAATGGCCTTGTCTCTCCTGGGGGATCCTTTCCAATGTGTTTTAAAAGCTTAGATCGTTCACGGTGAAGGAGGAGAAGAGAGGAACGAATACAGTGCATCTCCCAAGCTCGCAGTCCCTCTTAGAAACACCAGATCTTTCAGTGCTTGGGATATTTTATTTAGGGAAAAAGTGCACTTTTCAGAGTTTCTGCTCAGGGCCACGTAAGCTGTTGTGTGTAAGAGCTGCAGTAAGAGCGGTGCCCCCTTGTTTCCACCCTTTTGGATTGAAGTGACTCTATCTGCTGTCTGCTGAGCTGTTGTAGTTGGGTCAGCGCAAGGTTAGACAGCTCGCCGTGATTACCAACAGTGATTTTTCAAAAAGTGAATTTGCTGTGGCAGTCAAAAATAAAATAGCATGAAATGTTGTAATTTGTCTCACCAAAATATGCAGTGAAATGGACATTAAATATGTCATTAATGAAGTATAGTTGATTTAGGTGACAGTGGTCGAAATCTGAGAAAACTTTTATTATGTTCTAATTCTTCTCTGTTCATTCTTCAATGCAAGTACTGTACTTGGAACTAATTTTCATCTATTACACATTTCATAATACTATTAGTCTGATTAATTAATGCATAATACATCCTGGAGACTAATTTGTTTACTCCTAGAGGGCTCATTAGGAGTTGCTATATGAATGTGAGATTAGATTTTAAAGTGAGCCACCTTCTAAAGATTGAATCATATGTCTGCTTTGCAGTAAACTGGCAAATGAAAAGCTGGCAATCTCTATCTCTTGTTGATGTACAGAAGCATGTTAAAAGTTTACTGAAGCTACACACATAACTAGGTATTTTTACACCTAGAAAACTCATATTTCCTTGCCATAGGTTTAGTTTTGCATATCTAGAACCGAAACACTGATTCATTAGGACAATTTGTCACTCCTGTGAGTCTGAATGTATAGTACATGCGTTTTTATTTTGCATTTAAATGCATGCTGTATTCTCATAGGGCTTCAACTTTGTTATTTTGCTTTTTAATGATATTGTCTAACCAGAATGAAGCGGTAACTCTGCACTGAAGTTCAGCATTCACCAAATACAGTAAAATTTGGGCCAGTTCCCTCGGGTGCTGTGAGTTAGTCTGGACTTTGTTGCCCACTGCTGGATACTAATGTCACATTGTTAGAAGGCTTTGCCTGAACGACTCAAGAGGAACTTTCATTCTTTTAAGTCCTTTTTTTTTTTTTTTTGTACTAGCATGAATTCTGAATATTTTGTTATACTGGTGCAAGCAGTGTTAGAAAATTGAATATCATTACAGAGAGAGCCAGAACGGTGGCTCCTCTAGGAATATAGATTCTTATGTAGTTAAGTTCCCAGATATATATCTTGTTTGTGTGTATTTATATTGTGTATATATATTTATAAAAATGTCTTATTCATTGGTACCCTCCTAGTTCTGAATTTTTTTACTGTGAAAATACTCCTCTTTTCACAATATTGGGAACCTCATATTTGAGATCTGCCTTGGCCAGGAAAATGTGAATCCACACCATGAAGAGAATGAGTTAAGGGAGTTTTTCTTTCATCCTTCTGCACAAAGAATTCAAGCTAAAATAGCAATAACTTAGAGGGCTTTGAGTTGTGATTTGCCTGTCTTTATTCTTCTTTCAGGAAGAATATTTGCATTCCTCCCCATGCTGCTGTGAAATCACAGATGGCCTTAAAGTTTCTAGGTGGTGTTGCGTTCTTGCTTTTTATCTTTTTCCTCCTTCTCGTCACATAACCTTTTATCTCACTGACAGAGATGATCTCCAAATCAGTCTTCAGACTGAAATCATAGTTCTGCCAAAGGAATCAGGAAATTAGTTATTTATTTTAGAGTCTAGATTTTGAGTGTTAGCCTTGTGTGGGTCATTACATTTACTCTGGATTTATGCCTTTTGTTTATTTTGTGGGTGCCCACCAGAAACTTCTCTTGCCTTTGACCAATAAAGGAAAAGTCCATTTTCTGAGTCTTCCTGGCAAGACCAGCTTGTTGCTTCACACATGTTTGTTGTATGCTTTAATAAATATGTTGTTTGGATTTGAAAGAGCCCCACCTTGCGCTGGGGCAGGTTATGTTTTGACAGGTACACACACCAAACAGTATCTCCATTTTCTGCTAGTTTGTGTTGTTGTGTTAGTTGAATACAGAGTAAATCTTCAGTGCCACTACTTTGTCATTCTACTTGGAACCAAAGAGGTCTTAGGCAAAAATGAAGTGCTTCTGGAATTACACAGGATAGAATTGCTCACTAAGAGCTCTCAGCCCCACTAAGGTGGAGATGAATTTAGAGTCTCCCATCTCTCAGGGACGACAGCACAAATGCTTCTGTCTTGCAGGATTTCTCTTTCTAAGTTTTAGAATGGAAAAACTAACTCTGTGTCTGTAAATTATCTTCATCCTCCTGACCCACTTTGTGAGGCAGATGTCCTTCTCCAGCAGAGGGCCTGGAATAGCCAATAAACAAGCTGTTCTAAATGGGATTGTCACTATCATTTGCACAACTTGCAAATGAAATCTTGTCAGCAGTCTTTTAATTCAATGTTTATACCTAAAGTCAATTATTACATACTTCAACTAAAATAATTTTGTATTTTATTTAAAACCCCTATTTTTAAAGTGTATTGACTGTTTTAAAAACTCTGAATTACACAGTCCTTATAAAAATATATCACTGAAAATCAGACAGACAATAACTAATATTCTGGAGTGTCCCTGCACTCAAATTGATGGTCAGTATTACCAAAAAAAAAAAAAAATTCACTGGAAATAGCACTATTGTGGCAAGGAAATAATCTGATTGCCTAATTACCTTATATGGTTCAAAACCTTGGGCTCCCAAAATTCCCTTATTTCTCACTGTCTCCAAACTGCAGCATCAGTGGCAGAGAATTACAAAGCCACCTCTGCTGTGAGATTTGAATTTCCGCTTCGCCACTGTAGTGGTATACAAATGATCTCGATTTATGCTCCAAATCGAGTCTGAGACCAAGCCTATGTGCTCCTGCTGCACTGGCAGCCACCCAGCAAATCCATCAAGAGGTGTGTTGACTCTTTCAGGTGTCAGAGTGGGCGGTGTGGAGTGAAACACATCTCTTGGATGCTTCTCCTTGACAACACTGTCGGAAGCACTTAGAGTTAAACCTTCATGCCTGGACTGCAATAGAGATGGGTTTTTTACTGCAGTGGGAAGGCAATGTGGCCCTGAAAGCAGTTAGTGGAGTGCCCAGTACAAGCTAATTTGTTTGGCTAACACAGTTCAGCTTTGTAGAAAACACTTTTCACAAAGAATTAAACTTTCCCCTGGTATGGACAGGACTAATGAAACTTCCTTCAGAGCACATCAGGACCATTCATTTATAATCAGCCAGAGACACTGCTGTCTAGTGACAGGAGACACTGTCCAATCCTAATGGAAACCAGTAGCATCTGCTGTGTCAGTGGGTAAGCAAAACAGACACGTTGAGATGTCTTGAGAGCTCTTTTGCAGCAGCAGGTATTTCATGTGATTCAAAACAGGGGAGGCAAAGCTTCCCTTGATGAGTTTGCAGCGTCTGTCCTCATCTGTAACTCCCTGGTAAAGTCCTTTACCTCCGCAATGCTACTGCCTGTAAGTTCAAGTAATAAGACTCTGGGAATCCTTCTTGCATGACAGTTTTAAAGAAATGAATTCTTTAATATTAAGCACTTGTTTCCAAACTGCCTGAAACCATGGAGAGGATAAGCGGAGCATCTAACTGACCTTCAGCACTGTTGATTAAAGCTTAGATTATTTCAGCTGGTTAGAACAATTTGTCTTGCCATTGATATTTCCGTGACAGAGACCAGAGCTCATGTGCAGAAAGCACTTCCAGCATCATCCAGAAGGTTCCATGTTGAGCACTCAGTCCTCTGGGCTGGGCTGCCTGCAAACCATCAGGAAGGAAAGGAAAATTCAGCACTATCCTTCTGTTTTACTAATTTATGACAATTACATTGCATGTGATTATTGATCAAGGAACTTTCTGCTAAGTGTTTTTGGGAAGCAGATATTTATGGGTCACCTGCAAACGTGTTCTGGCAAGCTGCAGGTTTTAGGAGATGTTTGCCTTTCTTGCTGGCCTAGGAGTGGGATAAGCAGCACCATCTAGAGGGAGGATTGTAGGGAGGCTGATCATGTGTAGTCACTTAGGAATGTACACTACTCAGAATAAGTGCCATTTACAGGGTTCTGGCAATTTTTGACCTGCAGAATTGAAGGATCCATAAGCAAGTGAGTATAGTGGGACATGAAATCCTAAGGCAATTCCTAACCCACTGTATTGCTTAAAGCCATATGGTTTCTACCTATTTTCTGCTGCTGAGATTTGCCTCGGAGACATAGTTCTAAGTCACATGCAAACACTCACCACACATTTTTCAGCTTTTTCCAACATTGCAGCAAATAAAAAGGCCTGAGATGTACACAGAGAACAGCACAGTTTTCTCTTTCCACCCCCCATTAACATTGGTGATGGAAAAAGAAAGTTTACTTCCCAGTTGTCCAGTATTATTTCCAGAAGCTGGAAAGTTGTATTCATCCTTTTGAGAAGAAGAATGCAGTGATTACATGGAATAAGGATGAGTTTGATTAATTTTTATTGAAGCTTCTTTAACAAATCTTGGGCTTGGGTTTGATATTATGGTAATGCATGGTGTATTATATGGTGTTGAAAAGCATCTGTCTCTCCTGGAATTGAGGTTCAGAGGCATAAATCAGAGAGAAGGGAGTGTGCATTGCAAAGTATACAGTAGTGACTCAGGGGATTAATTTAAGGGCATTGCTATGTGTTCTTGGAGTTCAAAATTATGCAATTTACTTAGAAATACGTAGTCAATAATCTGCTCAAAAGTCCTTTATTCTGAAGTTCAGTGGGCAGCTGATGAAAGTATATGCTTCCAAAGGAAAATAATTCTTTTTGTTTCTTAGAGAGCACAGCAAGTTGTAGTGAGCATGTGCAGAGCAAACAATTTAATTAAGCTTCCATAAATATAATCCAGGATGAATTCAAAGACAGTCATCATTACCTCTGGCTGATTTCAGACCTTTTGCACAAGATTAAAAAGACCTGATTTTCAGTAGCAGGGAATCTTGGGCCACAGATTCAGCATTGCTATAGTAAAAAAACTCTTACCTGTCCTCCCTGTTTGCCAAGCTGGCCTTTCATTCATTTCAGCTCCTTGCTCTCTGCCACCATGAGCGTTTGTGCATCTGGGATATGAAAGGGATAAGGGAGTTAACACAGATAGACAGCAATCTAGCAGCATCTAATTTCAGACAGCTTTCTTTTATTCGGTTTTCTTTTTTAATTATAGCAAAACCTTAAGAAGCATTGTCAAATGCAAGAATGTCCTAAGTGCAGACATAAATGCTGCCTCTTACAGCAAAGACATTGGATTTTGACTCTTTCTGCATGCAAAGCAGATTCTGTATTTTAGGGCACTTGTAGGACATTGCATTAGAAAACCTACTGTTTAAATCACTCCTTGGCTTCCCACCCTAGCTCACTTAGTTTGTCAGCAGTTGGCTTTTTCTCCCACCACAGTTTCCGAAAGTTTAAACACACCAACCCTGCAAACTGCTCCGAGTCCCATCTGGCAGGCCCAGCTGGGTTCCCTCGGTGCCGTGCAGCATTCCCTGCAGGAGCAGAGTGCTGGGGGAGCGTGCCCTGCCCTGGGGAGGGTATGGTGTGTGCTGCACAGCACTTGGGCTGGGCTGCACCAGCTGACATCTGATGATCAATACGGAATCAGCCCGGGTTCAATTTGTATCATATCCTCAGTTCTCTCAAGTGCCTTATGGTAATTGCACCCAAAAAGCAAGGGAAGAACGAGAATGCACTCAGTGTCGTGGTCACAGGGAGAGTTTGTAGTTGAAAGCAGAGTTACAGAAGGACATTTAAATTCGGGCAGAATTTGTGCCAGAGTCCTGATAACATCAGTGCCCGGGATGGCTCAGACCCAGTGCCTTGCACAGAGCTGCTCCCGCTGTCCCTTGGTGCGGTCCTTGGGAGGGCTCTGCATTTTCCTGCTGGTGGCAATCACAGTGCTGCACCATCTGATGGGTGTTCCAGGAGTGCTGAGCACCCTCAGGTTGCTCCAGGGAATTCTGGGGGTGTCAAAGTGGCTGCCGTCCCTGAGACTGCAGAACCTGCAGCAGGTGAATTGCTATGGCAATGAAGGAAAACAATCCGGGCTCATGGTCTGGGAATCACTGGAGTGAGGGATAACGCTGGCTGCCTAAAGCCATGGCAAACGTGGCCATTTACGCCAATACAGACTAGAGATTTTCCCTGATGATTTACTCCATGGACTAAATTCAGATCAATTCTAAATGGTGTACCAGTGAGAAACACGACTTAGATGCTTCTTTTAATTTTAAACAAATAATTGGTTGGATCTGCATTCTTGCTTGATTTGCATCCTTTAGCATGTACTGTAAATTAAAAACTC
Source organism: Sclerurus mexicanus (assembly GCA_013396755.1). Taxonomy (NCBI): domain Eukaryota; kingdom Metazoa; phylum Chordata; class Aves; order Passeriformes; family Furnariidae; genus Sclerurus; species Sclerurus mexicanus. The sequence goes on along the minus strand of VWZF01002766.1, from coordinate 392,976 downwards.
TTCTTGTTTTTAAATTTAAATCTGTTGAAATCCTTTTTCATCCCCTGTACTTGATAGTGTCACCTTTCTCCCAGGCTGGCCTCTCTCTGCCATTGCGTTCATTGCACAAGGACAGCTTCAGACAAGCAATATTCCCAGATTTAAACAAGAGTCTGCTTAAAAATTCCTTGTGGAGAAAACATATGTAGAAGACGATCCTTCGTAATCACATTAGTAAGATCCTACAGTAATTTCTTTTTGCCTTTGCAAATTAGGGTTTCATTAGCATGCTTTTAATTTCTTCCAAAGTTTGTCTTAATGAATACACCAATCTCATTTAGTAAGAGAAAAGGGTAGAAATGCTGCCAGAAGATTTTGATTACGCTCAGCAGAAAGGATGCATTTGACAACAACAATTTTTTTAAAACAGCTAAACACTAGGTGTTGAGGTCTCAAGGAACAAAAAAGAATAAAAATGTGATTCTGTGGAGAATGATCTTTCTAAAGATTTTTGCATTTAAGAAATGTGAAGGTAGGCTGTAATTTTGCTTATCAACCAGGTCAATAATCCATTCCTGAAATGATTTCCAATTTCCTTTACTGTGATGTTGATTTGGAGGGAAGGTGGCAGGAGTAGGAGAAGGAGAAGGAACAGAGGAAAGTCATTTTTTCTGTCTGCTGATAGCCTAGCAATCCCTGAAACTTCAATAAAATTTCAAAAATGGAAACATAAGAGGGCATGTTCACATTTATTCATTTTCGCAAGAGCATGATTTATATAAAATTGTTACAATTTTTTTTTTCATGGCAAAATACAAGGCTTATTGTCACTCAGGAAAAAAAGAAGAAAGAAAATACATTCACTTTAGAGGGAGAAAAACTAGGTTTGTGTTTTGTACGGGGGGTTTTATTTTTAAAGAAGACTTCCACCCATTAGGCTGTGCTCCCTGTGTGTGCCAGGAAGGCACTAGTAGGATATATGAACTTAGATAAGGTTTTCAGAAGTAACTCATAATTTTGTTTTCTTCATTCGTAGATGGTGAAAATTATGTGCAAAAATATCTTGATGCCCCAATATGCTCATTTTTAGGTCTTTTTTTCTTCTCCTCCCCCCAACATGAAGGTTTCTCAGAAAACCTCCTGTCAGTTTGCACAGCCAGATCTAGTTTCTTTTCCACGATAAGAAAATTTATCAGCTGACAGATTTGCACATTGGTGTCACTCTCCAGAGCGATAGTTTTCTTCATATATGTGTGGATCAAAGTTGGCAAGACTAGACTGTCCCACCACAGGGATGTTTTCCAGTTGCACTGTGTGCAGTGAAAGGAGTGCACATGGAACATGTGCTGAACATCATGGGCTTCTCACAAAGTGCTCTGGCTTAAGCCCTTTTACTGATAAATTCCTGCATCTGGTGGGATGTTTTAGCAGTGATTTTCAGAAGGTGCATCTTCCCAAATCCCCTGTGTTGCTCCCTGCATTGTAGCCTGTGGAGCTCTATGGGGAGAGAATCCTTTTGCTCTGTGACTTATTTTGGTAATGCTGAGTTTCCCCAAATTCTCTTTAGAAGTGTTTGGGTACCCAGTGCTTAAGGATGGCTGCTTAGGGACCAGTAGTATGTCTCATTTTCTGTTGGTAATTCACTCTTACTACAGACTGAGATAAAGGTATTAATTTATGAAATTTGAAACTCTAAATCTTTGGAAGAGCTGCTTACTAGGACTTGCAAGACATGCAGTTAAACTGTGCTTATTCAAAGACTGAATTTCAGAGGTCTCTTTCTGTCTATATAGAGTTTGGGACTTGCAGATAAACACTTAACCCCTACAGTCAGATTGTCCTGGTACCTTACACCCCAGCTGTGTTCAGAGGAGGAAATCTCACATTAGCCGGGCTGTGCTAACCTCCACATCCTCTGCATTTCTTACTGGCTTTGTTACATTTCACTGTGCTGAGAAATCCTCTCTCTCCCATTTTTTAATCCTTCAAAGATCTTTCTGACTATTTCAGTTGAAAGGATTTGTTCCTTTTCCCTCTGTTTCCCCCTCCTGAGAGTGCTGATACCCCAGGAGCATGTTCAGTTGCAATATTGCATCTCTAGGCAGATGTGGAACAGGATCAGTGATTAATTGCTGATGGGCTAATGGCTTTGTAGTGGCTTAGCCAGCTGTTCAGGGGAATGCCCTGGACACAGGGATGGCTCTGCTGAAGGGACTCAAGTCCTTTTGCATACCATTTGTGATCATAATTTCTTGACCATGTTTTATATATTAACATTTGGAATTATTAGTAAATTCAGATCAGCTCGTACACGTGCCCTGCAAATGCACAGATACATCTGACTGATGTGGTATGCTGGAATGACTGCTGGGGGGAATGTTAGACTGATAAGAGCTTGTCTGGACACTGCAGCTGGTAAAAACACTTAATTTTTTGCAGAGGGAAAAGAGAGATCAGAACTAAATGCTTTCTCATTATGGAGCTTACTCAGAGGAATGTGGAAAGTCAAAATAGAGACACTGCAAAAATAAAAGTGTAAAAAAAAACCAATTAAATTTAAGTTTGACACTACACCAGCCTTTCCAAAAGGCTCCTTTTCCAAAGCCCTCCCTTTCCAAAATGGGAGCTTTGCTGAAAACCCAAATATGAGGTGAAGGACAGACTGAAGCATGCAGCCTGCTGATCCAATGCTTCAGTGAGAACAGATGGTATTCTGAAACAGTCCATTTGTGATCATTCCATAATAAAGATTAAAGTTGCATATTCCCCAGCAGAGGTGCTTTCGGCAGCCTGCCAATTCACGAGCAAGTTCTTGGCCCTCCTCTTCCAGCATTTGACTCCTTTTTGGTTTTGTTTTTTCCAACTTATCTGAATCATATAACTTTCCAATGATAAATCTTTGTATAAAAAGTCAAGATAAAGGAAATACTTTACACTCCCATTGTTTTCCTGTTCTAATAGTCTATTAAGTACAGTAGGAAACTGCTTTGCTGCTCCAGACCATAATCTCAGGGTGGTGTTTTCAGTCATGCCCGTGTTGGAGCTGTGCTCTGTTTCCAAGGTGTGTGAGGTTGATAATTGCACAATGAATGCAGGGCATTCTCTCATTGAATTTGTCCTTGGGAGCGAAGGTGTGTGGGGGTGTTGTAACAAGGCAGCAGCTGTAACTGACATTCTAATCACAGTTGGGAGTCAGATATAATTTATTTTTTTTTTAAAGTTGGCTGCAAACTGTTATTTTCCTGGTTACAGTGGAGCCATACCCTGCCAGGCTGTGTCGTAGCAGACAACCATCTGATAACCTGGAATAGTAACACTGAAAAAGTAGTGCCCTGCTTATAATTACCAGTATAATTACAAGTATTACATCACAATTTTTAGCTTATTGTGATCTGAATTTTGATGCATTGCCTGCACAACTGATTAGTACATTTTCAGAGGTCCGTTCATTTATTTTTGAATATGCCATGCCAATTTTAGAACGCTGTCTACATATCATTTTATTGGTATTACATTTGAAATGTATATCTGTATGTATGCAAAAAACAAGTTTCTAAAGCAAGGCTGGACCTGTGACTGCACATACCAAGTGTATTACAATAATGCACAAGCACAAGTATTTAGAGCTGGATAGAGGGCATTGAGCTCCTACTGTATTTTCATAGAGTAGATGCTCATTACAATTGAAACCAACACTTGCTTTCACCCTTCCTCAATTACTTGCTGTTCAGTAGCCACTCAGATGAGGAAGCTTTGTTTGAAATCTGTAACTCTGATAACACTTGCTGGAATTGGGCCAGTTTGCAGTGTGTGAGCTGGAGAATGCTGATCCACACGTCAAGGATGCAGGTAAGGTTACTGAGTGTGTGTATGGGATGTGCACAATACTGTGTGTTTCATTCTCCCCATAAACACTGGGCTTCCCATTTTGTTAGGTAACAAATTTAAATGCCTGCTTACTCTAAATGCCGTATATTATCCCTGATGAGATGTGCCTCCCACTACTATTTTAGAAGCCATTAGAGGAACCTTTTTAACATTTAATACTTGGTTGCATTGCTGTGTCACTTGCAGTGATCCCTCACCCTGGGGCTGGTGGCTGTGATGCCACAAGTAAGAAATGTGTATGGTAGTGCTTTTGTAAACAGCACTGAACTCTTTCTGGAGAACGTGGCCCAGCATAAAACAAAATGCCAAGGAAATACGTTTGAAAGTCTGAAACAATCAGTAGTTACGAATTCTGGGTATTGACTTTACTGAAAGTACTTGGCCGCTTCTACAGATTCTTAACTGGCGTAGCTAAAATGATACTGTTTGGTTACAGTACATGCATGTGCAGGGTCAAGTGTATTAGTTGTATTATGTTATTGGAGGCAGTTTTGTGTCTTGGATATACGTTAGCATGTTCATATCATCTCTGGGCGGGCAAAGAAGTAATTATTTCCTTTCTCCTCTGAACCACCTGGGCAGGTGAAACTTTCACAGAGTAGCCCAGGCTGACTACTTGCTGAAGGCACACAGGCTACTCTGCCTGCTTGCTACAAGCAGGTGAGGGCCGTGCTTTTCCCATTTCTTGTGATGGTGATGACAGAACCACGGCCACAGGTTGTGAAACAGAAGAAGAGCTGGTGGTGTTTGTCCACCCCTTTCGTTCTCTTTTGCAGTGGCTCCTTGCAGAGCTCCTTCCTAAAAAGTCACCCCCAACGCTCTCCCACATGAGCACACACGTGCTTTGTTGTGTGTCCCTGAAATCCATCGTGAGCATCAGCAGAAATGACACCTTAAGTGTTCTGCCACGAGAACTGCGTCCTGACATAGCGTAGTCTCTCTGGATGTTACAGAATACTCCAGTCTACAGACTTAAACATTCAAATTCCTTATAGGTATAACCCAGGAGAAACTCTGCAAGTACCTGACAGCTCTGCGGGAGCACTTTGCAAAAGTGGCACATGAAGTGAGTGCTTGAGCCAAGTTAAAGAAATGGTACGCACACAGGCAACATGTGTACCAGGGTGTGCATTCTTCTGATTGTTAGCTGTGAAACTAGAATTTTTCTAATGTAAACTTTGGGCCTCTTCGTGTTTCCTTTCTGCTTTTCTTTCGTGTATTTTTAAACCACTGCTAAATTATAGAAAGGCAGAAAGCAGTGTGCTGCAGGATCGTTAGTCTTACGGTAGCAGACAGCAGCATTCCCACTCCCTGCATTTGGCATTCGACTTTCTTTCTCTCTAGCTGAAAACATTTGCTTTTGGACATAAATGTAGTCGTGTTGGTATCACATGAAATTTTAAGTATGACAATATGGTTAGTGTAATTCCCAGAGGTGTGTGCTATGTCTAAAGCCAGCAGTGATCTAAACAACTGAAAGCCGGGTAGGAGCATGTCTTTGGAAATAACGTGTAAAAATAAATAGTTTGACACCAGCTCTTTGGTGAATTTAAAATGTCTAGAAGCGGGTCTGAAATGGTTGAAATGGTTTATATCTTCTGAAATTTTCAGTCCTGCATGTTTGGTTTGGAAGGGGGGTAGAGAGGGAGCCACTGATGGCAGCAGCAAAGTAAACTCACTGTCCACATGTTCACCTGCTGTTACTCAGGGGGAATGTGATGCTGTGACATCTTCCACCCCTCTGCCTTGAAATTCATCTAGGGTTACTCAGAAGAGAGACTACTTGAGCATCTGCATCTAAATCTGGGAGTGCATGGTTGTTCTTTTTGGGGAGGCAGGGAGAAGGGAACTTTCACTGTTAGAAATAATATTTTCATGATCGTGCAAAGCAATCGGTGCTGTTGTCACACTCAGAGTTAGAGGAAGGATGTAAAACCATCAGCATAAAAAATGGCAAGAAAAACATTATAGATATACTTAACTCTATATCTGGTTTATTCATTTAATCTTCTTTTTACTCCCTTGTTTAGTACTTCAGTTCTCTCTCTCCTTTCTTGGCTGAATTGGTATAATTTATATCCTGGTTTACTTCACATTTTGAATTCTTCTGGCTGTATCCCTTTCAGTTGCTGAGTAGACATAGATGTAAAACTGATAGAAATAATGGAGAGAGCTGCTCCTCACTGGATTTAGCGATCAGTTAGGCAAATGTTTACATGAAGGGCACCTGTATTTCTTCGAAGGTTCTACATCAAATCCAGACTGGAATTTCTCTGTACCTTGAAGCAGCCGCTGTTTAGTTACATTAAACAAAGTGTTTGCCAGGAGCCGGGTGTGCAGCTTTCCCGGGTGTTTCTGGTCTTCATCCAGCAGGTGTGGGAGGAATTTGAAAGCAAAGGGATCTCCCTGGGAAGGGCAGACCCAGCTGGCAGTGGGAGCTGTGCTTTGGGCACTCACTGAAGGGGAACTACAAAGACAAGGGGTTTGTTGCCTTCCTGTTTTACACCCAGTGTCAGTTACTGCGAGATGAATGGCAGCAGAGGCAAGATATTCCCCATTGCCTCTTTCTTGTCAAAGCTATTAAACAGCTTTTGAATGTGCCTGCATCATTCCTGGTTTGTTTTCTTCTAACTTGTTTCTCTCATCTCTGTGATTTCAGCACTGCCGTGAGATCACTCTGCAAAGACTAATTTAATACGTGGAGGTAGATCTTCAGCTGGTGTAAATCAGCTTTTAATGTTCTGGGAGTTTGATTTACATCACATTATGGCTCAGTGTTTACCTCCAAGCTTAACGTTTAAAACCCCAACAATTTATGTTGCACCCATTTCACACTGGTTTACATAACCGATATTTTAAATCAGTGGTCTTCTTGGACCTTAATTTTTGGGTAAGGTCTTCAGTTACACCCAGGCAAATGAGAACAGTGTGCTTGACCAGGGGCTATTCCAGACAGATTGTTATTCATGGAGTTGCTTTAAACTAGAGCAGCACCATATTTGCCACTCCATGCCTTTGGCCATTGTGGCCAATTACCAAGATGTGTGCAGGAGAAAAGGCATTTCTGCTCTCATCTCCCTTTCCGGGCTGTGACTCATTCCAGGTTGCCACAATCACGTATTTGTAGCATCACAGTTTCTTACTGCACGAGTGAGTTTGATGTCACAGAATCACTGTTTTCTTCCTGTGCCTGTAGTTTAGAAGGAGCAGACTATGATTAGGAGGGAGTTGATTCTGCGGTGCACAGTCTTGGAAATCAGCAGTGATAAGGAAGAGAACACACAAGAAGAAATAAATAGAATTGTTTAAAGTTATGATTTGAAGGTGATGACTGAAAAAATTATCTGAATGTGATGCTATATGAAAGATAAGAGGCAATTTGTGCACCTAAGGTATATTTGTCCTAAAGAGATGCAGTAGGATTAAGAGTATTTATATCCAACTTGAATTAGCTGACAACTTGACTACAGAACATTTTGCTGACTGATAGAAACATTCAAAGAGATTGGATTCCGGTGCTGACAAAGAGCAAATCCAAGAGTTAACATGTAAGAAATCCTAGCACAAGTGGATAAAGGAACCAGAGGGCTGAAAACCAGACTTTCCCCCATGTCTAATCAAAGTCTTGGGTGTTGACCAGCAGTTCATGCTCCTGTGTGCTGCTGTGGTGATGCTGTGGAGCCCCAGCAGGACAAGCGGATGTGCTGTGTAAGCAGTGGAGATGTTTTACGGGTTTTTTCTAAAGACAAATTTAAGGAAATTAAAACCCGGTATTTGCATTACTGCAGCATAAAAACTATAATTTTAACAGTCCAAATTCAGTGCAAAAACTTTGTCATGTAAAGAAACAATTTTCTTCGTCCTGTTCCATGCCCAGTTACAACGTGACTGCTAATGCAAATACTGGTGCTGCAGAACCTTGTGAGGATTATGTTATTCTTATCAGTGTTAGATGTCCAAATATTAACTTTGAAAATGTCAGAAGATGCACATAGTGAATATGATACAATGATACTGAGAAGCTATAGCATATTTTGAAGGTTTAAATTTTAAGTTTGCCTTAATTAACACCAGCTCTTATTGATTATGCACTAGTTGTTGTGGTGGGGTTTTTTAACAGCACTGCCTGCAGTTTTGCCAGTATTGTCAAATGAGTGACATTTAATTTTAGAAAGTTTTTCTACACATTATTTTACTTTTCCTTCCAAGAAAGTTGTTTTCCTTGGAAAACAAAACCCCAAGGGCATGGAATCATGCTAAACTTTCCTTTGACAGTTGATAGGGTCACTGGTACTACTAACAAAGAACATGTCGAAGTTCTCCAGTATTTGGCACACTGGCTGGAAGTTCATCAGGCTGTTTTCTTTTGATTCTGTGACAGCAGGGAGATATGCACTGACTTTTACAATCAGCTCAGTGGCCTTGTGTTACCTTATCATGTCAGTGCTGTGACTGAGAGCCTTCATTTCTTGTCTCGCTTTCTGGCCCTGGCCCTTGTGGCAGTGATGATGTGCCTTAGGTGGTTGCTTGTTCAGGGTAACATCTGTTAGGACTAAAATTAAACGTTGAAGCCCCAACAAGTAAGAAATGAGAAAATCCCAGTCCCCAATTGTGTGTATGGCACTGGTATATCATATTATCCAAAATAACAAAAAAACCCAACCCACCGCCGCCAATTAGAATGGTAATTAGTTTCCCCAGCTGTGCAGGAGAATTGGGCATTTGTAAAGGCATTAGAAAGCAGGGGGACATAGACAGAGTCAGTCAAAATATGCCGTTGATCAGTGTCCTTAGGATGTGCATTTTCACTACTGGACTCAGTCCCAGAATATTTGGCTGTGTTTTGTATTACACAGAGAACTTCAGCTCTCTGGAAGTTCCAGAAACACAGGAAAATAGAGCCTTCCAGCGTCCCAGCTTTAGCCGGATACCCACTGTAGGAACGCCCGTGCACATTCCAGGAGTCCCCCACGGCAGCAGATCTGCTGCAGAGCTGCCTGGCCGTGAAGCCATCAGTGCTCCTTCTTGTGTCCTCCTGCTCTTCTGTCAGGGTGCCAGAGGGTGAAATGCAGCCCGTGTGTAGCTCCCAGCAGCTAACTGGAGTTCTTCCAGCAGGTTCAGAATTGTAGTGGGTTGTAAGGAGGGAGCCTGCAGGGGGAAAAGGGAGGGTACCGCGGGAATTGGGCAGCAATGCAGACTGGCATGAATACAAATGAGCTCAGAGTTAGACCAGGGTAGGATCTTGAAAGTGATATAGATGAACCCCATAAAAATTCACTAGAAGTTTCAGTAAGGTTCTTTGAAAATCACTCTGGTGTAGAGGATATATTATTAACACTTCACTGGGAGAGCAAAGGCAGAAATACACAGATTTTTAGATAATTCTTCTGAGGACAAATTAAAAGGTTTCTCAGGCTCCTCAACTAATCACACTTATTTATTAAAAATCTATTTAAAGCATTCCATTGTTCTCCATAAATATTCATGTTTATTTTAATAAGTGCTTTACAGATTTATTTCACTTCTATCTAAAACCCTCCGGTGGCTAGAAAACTTCATATTCAAGTCCAGGTGTACAGACAAATCCAGTATGTATTTCTAAGATGTGGTAGCATAGTTATTAACAGTGTTATTAATGACAGCTATTTTTGTTGTTGGTTTTGATTGCCACAAGAGAACTCAGAAGCTTGCAGCTGGGATTCTTTGAAGCAACGTTCCATTCCTTAGGGAGCTGTTGTTTCAATAAAAACAATGAAATCAGTTAGCATAGGTAATAAAATAATTATAGTAATTTATTTTGGCTATTAAGTGTTGAATCCCCTTAGCTAATCATCCACTTGAAGCTGTTACTCAAACTTCCCCAGTTGCTTTTGCCTTTAGGTTAATCATGAATTCTTATTCACTGATAAATCCACTTTTAATAAATTCCTTCAGTGCTTTTCTACTGGTGTGACTCTCAACACTCTCAATAATGTAATGTATTGTTACCCAAACGGATATTTCCCATTGTCCCCTCAAGAGCAACACTCATTCCTTGACTCCTTTGTGCCTGGTTACACCTGCACTTTTTTCCAGGTAGGAGGAGCTGGTTGTTCCCAGCCCAGGAGAGGAGAGTCTGTTCAGGAGGGGTTTAGAAAGGTGTGAGCTGCTCGACATCCTTCCACAGACCTGCCCATCTTCCAGTCCAGGGGAAGCCAAATATTTACTGTGCTGAAACCAATACAAATCCGCCTCTTTGATTAATGTAACCTTTGTTTCATTGTGCTTATACGTGGCTCCCAATAAGCCCTTTAAATGACCAAAAGCAAAACAAACAAAGGTCAATTTCTGTCTTAACTCAGGAAATGTTGTCAGCCGTGCTTGAGAACTCTGGGTCTGCCTTTCTTTTATAGGGCAAGAGGGACTCTAAAATATCTGATTTCGAGTCCTCTGTATAGAATACCTATTTATTTACAGAGAGCAGGATTTGATCCTTGAGAATGTTTTTGCTAAAGGACTGCCAAGTAAATTAATCGTTATGTAAACTGACAACATTCAACCTCTGGCACCTCTAGAGAAAATGTGATTTTTTGTGATGTAACCTCCTTTGCCTTGAACTCACTCAACTACTGGTTTCCTCAGAAGGTTGCTCAGCGGAAGCTTTGTATGACACAGATGAACACACATATCTGTGGGGTACAGAAGTGAGATGCCATCAACGTGTCTATAGATGTATGATCGAAACCCAATTGAAATCAGTAAAAAACTGTTCCAAAGACTCCGTAAGACTGACAGATTTCATGGCCCACATCCAACAGGAGGCACAAACCTGACTAAGTCCAAGTGTGTGAATGGCTCCTGAGAGGGTTGCCCCCGTATAAAGCAATTGCGTTCCTTTTCTCACAGCCGGAGCCTTACAAGCATATGACAAAATGAAAACTCCCTCGGTGAAAAACTGTGTATCTGTAGCAACAATCTCTATTGAAGCCGGTACCGCGATGGTAATTTCAGCTCCTTTACTACTGTATTTTATCTGTCAGGCCACAAAAAGCATCAGCTTCTAAAGCAGTCAATCCCCTCAAGGAAGAAAGTGGAATTTTGATAAAAGTGGAAGAGATTCCAGGGTTGGGGCGATCCAGGCTGTGGTTCCTCAGGTGTTCGGGCTTCATGATGGTCGTAAGGGTTCGGCAAGGTTGGCAACTCGTAGGAGAGGTGCTTGGGTTGGCAGCTGTTGGGCTTTTCTGTGTGGTTGTATTTTGCCTCGTTGTGCTCCGCAGTAGTGACTGTTCCCAGGGGAATAATCCTCAAAAGTTTGGCAAAACCTGTGGTGGGGAGAGCAGTCACTGGAACTGTTCTCTAGGTCTCTGCTCTTAACTACGGAGTTAAAACTCAGCCTTTGGGCAAGACTGTTAATAAGGGATTTTGATATGCACATTCCTTTTTTAAGGGTTTTTGTTTGGTTTGGTTTTGGAGGAATTTAAATTAAGCTCTTTGGGGAATTTCAGTCGGGGAGTGAAAAGAATGTAAACTCTGTATTGCATCATTTTATTCCTTTAGGAATCACATTTTGCTCAGAGTGAAGTACCAAAATTGCCATTTTTCATGAAAAGAATTAAATTAAAATATTCTGTGTAAGATACTTTGACAATTTCTATAGACTATAATGATGAATGTTTTGATAAAAATGTTCTTTTTAAGGAAACCCTTTAAAATATATTTATTCTGTTTCTGCAAGGCTTTAATGGATGAAATAGATTTGTGGGGTTTTGTTTGGGCTTTTTTTTTGCATTTCTGACAGCTAATACCTGCTGGGGGGGGGGGTTCTTTTTCTTTATCATACCTCTACATCTATTTTTCACTTACTTACAAGGTCTCCTTTAAGGTGCAAGTGAGAGAGCAGTGAGATTACATGGCTATGGCCCCCCAGGAATGAAATGTGCAATGCACAGTTTGACACCACCTCTAACACAAAAAGCAAACTAAATACATTCTTCTGCTCAGCTCTGATAACCCTTATAAAGAAAATGGGACATCGTTCTTCCACTCAAAGTTCCTGCAAATGGCCTACTAATTGTGCTTTTTTACTTAATGAAATGTAAATACTGCAGAGCTAAAATTTCTTGGAAATGTAAAAAACTCTTTCAGTATTTATTCTACTTTAAAAAAATGGAAATTTAAAGTCTAATGTGGTAAACACTGGTATGATTAAGTGGGAATAATAAACATTTAAATACATATAAAATTACTTTAAAATATAACCTGGGTACTTTAATAGTTTACAGGATGCCTTTAATATTCAGTTATTTAATTTTTAATTTGGCTGGATAGAAAAGTTCAGATGTTTATTTACACTAAAGTTGGAATTCAACTGGCAAGAGAAAAGTATAGTGAGAAATAGAGGTTTGCAGGCCAGAGAGTGTTATTGTGGTGGGCACTTTAGGGATATCTCTGTATAAAATCTTACATTACATACAATTAGAACAAAGGCTCTCCAAGCTCACGGTCAAACACTACAGTACCCACAGACTTTTTGAGTCACCGTGAAGCTTTTCCTCTCTTAAAATGCAGCAAAATCTGTTCACTTAGAAGCAAGAAAAAATTTCTGTAAGTGATGGATTTAACACAGTGGATAACCTTTTCATTAGACAATTATGTGTTTCAGTCCATGGGATATGAAGTGTATATTTTTTGTAGTGCATTTTCAGATGTCAATGACCCTATTTCATGGAATATAAGTCACACTGTGAATTTAAAGATCTGAAGAAAATCAATAGATGAGACATTGAAGACTCCTATATCAACTGAAAATATTTTTTGTGGGTTTGGTCCTCTCTCTTTTTTAATCTTCTTGCTGAAAGCTCAACCCAAACATCAAAAAATCATTGAAAGACTTGGATAATAATTACTAGAGTCTTGGATTTTACTGTAAAGAGCTTTTGTATCCTAGCAGTATCTGAAGTCCTAATCCACTAGGTACAATACCTTTGGGTAAGACACCAATAATGTAGGAGAGAGTTTAATCCATGGAGCAATAAAAAGTATTGCTCTACATCAGTATTGAAAATCTTCTTTTACCTTCCCAATCAATAAAATCCAAACCGTACAGGCATAATTCAGATTAAACTAGGCAATTAACAGAATTATATTCATAATTACATGTCGGTATGTTTGGTGTGAATAGCAGGGGAGACATTTTTCCACCTATTCCTTTCACTAGTGCTTTAATGAGCGTTGAAGAAGCTGCCCTGTCCTTCAGTGTGTTTCCCCCATAATTCCCAATTTGTGTGCCCAACAGTTCCCTTATGCCTGTCTGCTTCTCATCTTTCCCACAGATTTCAAAGTTCAGTCCTGGACACTTGAAATTTTAAGAACAAGCTCCATTCGCAGAAGTGCATGATTAGGCATAAAAACACATGCTTCTCAGAAAAAAAAAAAAAAGCCTGGATCACCATATGCACTGATTATACATAATCCAACAGGTTTAATCCTGAAAAAAATATGCCATTTATGAATACTTCAGTGATTGTAGGGATACAATTTTATATTTCTTTATTAAAGCTGTGTAGGATTTGCATAGAGTCAGAGCTTTGGAGTTCTCTGCTTAATTCTCTCCCATGCATGGATGTGCACTATGAAAGTCGCTTTGATGGTGAAACATGAGAGGAAGTGAAGAATACAACAAAGGGGAACAACAGCCCCAATCAAACCATCACAGATTTCAAGGACACTTACCCTGCTACTTAGTCAGAGTTAATAATCATTTAACCTTTTTGAAAGAACAAAACATCAGAAAAAAAAGGGCAAGTCTTAATGCAATATAAATTTCAACAGAAAATTAAGAAAAATCATTCAGCGCAGGTATGCAGAGTAAATATTTATCAAATATTATTCATTCTGTTTGTTTCCACTCAAGTAGAATTGTGCACAAAAAATGGTGAGAATTCATCTTGAGGCTGTGCTCAGCTTAATGACACATATGAGAATGACTGTGCATCTCTAAAATTGCTGTCAAAGTAATTTAAAAGTTAAAACAATCTAAAAAATCAACCATAAGTCTCAGACTGAGCTGGCAAGAATTTTGAGTCAAAAATTTGCCTGGGCTTTTCTGATATGAAGAAACTCTTCCTATTTAACTTTTATACAGTCCTGAAGCCACCGTGTTCAGCTCACGATGTGCCATCCTGCTCTCAGGTTCTTCAGCCGCTCTCTTAGAGGCTGTGGTTGTCTGGCAGGCCATCGGAGGTACAGGCAGGTGCTGGTGCTGCCTAATGGGCCATGCTGGGAGCTCTGGGGAACAGGGATTGCTATAAAACAGGTGCGAGGTGCACAGAATTCAGTGCTGCGCATCCTGCCAGGTGAGAGTTTATACAGCAGAATGTCATGTTGGGTCTCAAGTCGTGTGACGTAACAAAAAGATGCCCTGGCTTTGTATGTGCCGTGAAGAGCAGGGTGAGAACAGACAGAAGTGGATAATATGGAGGGAGAATATCTCAGCTCAAAAATCTCGCTGGGACCGTGAAAACTGTGACTGAGCAAGATGAAGCAACTTGCTTAAGGTCGGAGCTGGACTCTGCTCCCTGGTGCGTCGTCTCTCCACTACACTGCTCACACAACCTTTCCTAAATCTTATGTGCCCAAGTCTCCCACTTTTGCTTATTCAGTTGATCTAATAAAATCTGGATACTTTTCAGTATTGATTGGTGTAAGTGTGGCTTAGTGGCAGAATCATTACTTTTTTAATCTTGGAACTGCCAGCCCTTACTAATCTAAGCTGAAATTCAGTTTCTTCGATTCAGGACTGCCATTACTAATTGTTTCTAAATGTTGCTTGGATGATTCTAGTTCAAAGAGTTTAGTTCTTCAGCAATGTCTTATAGTTCTACACTCTTAGCAATTAATTAAAAGTCTATGTTCTGAGGCATGGCCAAAGCGAGAAGAGGGAAAATTCTGGAACAAAAGTGGAACTTGAATAATAAGTTTCAGAAAACAGCCACTTAATGGGTTCCTGTGCTGCACAGGAGCTGCACCTTCCTGTGCGCTCCTCGTGGGCATCAGAGCGGTGCATGTCTGGTGGCAGGCAGGGCTGAGCTGCCTCCCTCCTCCCAGCTCTTCGTGCAGCTCGGGAGGAAAGGTCACGTAAGGATAATATGTCAAAAGGCTATAATTAAGATTCAGAAAGATTAATACCTGTGGTATTTAGTGAAATTGCCTTCTAGTGGAATGCTCATCTATTACTTTGATATTTAACATTTCTGCTGTTAAAATGTTAGTGCTTGTAAAAGTACAAAATTGGCATGAGACATTTGGTTTATATACTCTTTTTCTACCAAAAAAGAACCTCATAGGGGAAGCTATCGGTTGGGGTTTTTTTAACCAGGAATTATTCCGTGTAAGTTTTTCAGTATTTCCACTATAAAATCGTATCTGGGAAGGTTATTTACGTTTTGTCAATCAGTTTGACAGGTGGTGTCATTTTGGGAGGGTGGAGGAGAACGTACCAGTAACAGAATCTGAGATACGTGGAGCAGTCTCCAGTGAAATGAAAATGATACATCTGTAGGATGAAGAGGAATAAATGTTCTTTAATTCAACATGAAGAGAAAGATCTTTTTAACATGATTCAGCACATACTTAATCCATAATTGAAAGCAGATGAGTAGCCTCACTGGAGTTTGTGGTATGCAGGAGCTGTAGCTCCTCCGACTGTGCCAGCTACTATCCAAACACATAAAAGATGGAACACTTCCCAAAAAGTTCAGCTAAGGTGAGAAGACGAGTGCAAACTGACACCCCAAAGCAGGTGAAGTCTAAATAGTGCCTCGGCAGGTATCAACAGAATGAAGGCATAACTTTTTCTTCCTTACTCATTATGAACATTACACACAGTTTTTTCTTTTACGCATTTCCTTCAAGTCTAAAAATACATGCACAGTACCCTGCTGAAAATTACAGCAAAACAAACTGGAAGGAAAACGGGCACTGCTTTCCTGAATTCCTGTCCATTTTGTAATCTTTAGTTTCTAAAATAAATGCAAATTTTGCTTTATTGAGAAATGGAGCCTGCAAGACATTTACATGAATCATCCTTCTACAGATGGAGCTGATAATTAAGTGAGTCATAGGTAGAGAACTTTTAGATTTAGTCAATAAAACTTCTACATGACTCTGCTACAAGTTTAACAAGTCAAGGTTTAGACTACTGGCAGTACCAAGTATGCTGTGTTACTTGTGGTATGACACAACATGTGTGGCCTTTAAATTAAAAAATTCCCATTAGTGTAACAATAGGATCTTAATTTGCATCCAAGGCAAGGAAGTTCAGAACTGTCACTGACAGCACCCTGAAGTCATGTAAGTGTTTACAGGATGACAGCCCAAAATTTCTGCAGTTCTGGAAAGGGCATAATTACTGCAAGGGTCACATCCCTACTTCATGCATTTAATCGTGGGTGCATTCTATTTACAAAATTACAGATACATTTGGTTGTGCAATTAACTTCAGCTAGTGTGTGTCTGTCCATCTTGGCCTGGGACTGACTGCACTTCAGATGAGCACAGATGGAAGTTCAAAAGTTTCAGAATACTTCTGTTTTAAAGGAGCTTTCCTTAACTATATTCCAAAGCTTTAGGAAGGCCTCTGTACTCAGCTGCCATGTAGGAAAATAATTTATCTATTGGTACAGTTTTAATTCTTTTCTTCTACTGGGTAGAAGTGTTCAGCCTTCTAAAACTGAAATACGACTTTTGATTTCTCTTGTGATTCTGAAAGCTGGATAAAGCTATGAAAAACTTCACATAATCCCATCATAAGCCACAACAATACATTCAGTAACCACCTAAGATGGACATAGGCTAGACAAGGTGCTGAAGGAATTCAGAAGGCAGTATCTAAGAATTTTTAAAACGTGCATTATTTAGCTTACTGGAGCTTTCATTGTGCAAATCTGATGGTTGAAAATTATGTGGTAATAAGTTCTTTTTCTGATCATTGAAAACAAATGTGAAATCAGCGACCAAAATAATTACTTTGATGTCTTGCAAGACTCTGACGAAGCTAATAACTTTCTATTCACATAAAAGACAAGGTTATCGCTCGGGCTATTTTGAGAAGAATGTGCTGTTTGTTCGTGGCCGTGCTGTGAAGACTCAGGGGCCACAAACACGCTGTTGTTTGGGGTTCCTTTTTGTGTTGGGTTTTCATATTTGACTACACTGTCCTACTGAGTCGACTAAAATCAGTCACACGGCAGTTGGTGGGCTCACACCCAGAGGTTTCTGCTGGTCTGTGCAATCGCTATGGACATTACATTCCAGACTGTGCTTTATTCTGCTCCGTCTTCAGACGGACCTTGCTGTAACCTGCCAGTCTCGCCTGCTTCCACGGGAGCCTTCCCGAGACCACAGAGCAGTTGGCGTGGCTCAGAAAGCTTCCCGTTAAGAAACAGTGTGTTGTTTTGTAAATACCAGACATTGCTTCGTTTAAAATGCATGGAAATTACTTCTGCATCTTTTATGGTTTACTGGAAGAAAGTAACAAAAAGGGAATGAGTATTAAGGACTAAGAGGAGAGCGAAAGGAAACAGTGAGCTGAGAAATGGGAGAGGGGGAAACTTGTTTGGAATAAATGCAGGTGTGTTCGGGATTTTGCAGCTGGGTGTAATGGAGTGCTGTGACTGCTGGGGCTTCAGTGGAGATCAGGGCAGGATGGGCAGAAAAGGTGGGAAAATCCCGGGCCTGAGCTGGGGTGAGGCATCAGCAATAGCTGCAAAGGGGCCAGGGCAATCATTAGAGCTCAAAGGAAGTTCCAAGTGCTGGGTGCTGAAGATACAAGGAGCGTTAGATTTGCAGCCCTTCTTGCTGCCATTTAGGTTGGTAATTTGGGCACAGAAGGGACAGACAGGGATGGGGTTATTGCCTGGAAGCTGTTCTGGACACTGTGCTACCCCCAGAGGATAAAAGGCCAGCAAAGCCTTTTCCTTTCTGCTGCTGGACAGAAGTGTTGGAGCTGAACCTTTGTGCTTTAGACTCAACACTGCCACTCTGGAACTGTCAAATGCACATAGTAAAGCAAATTAGCACAAAGCTTGGTGAATTTTACTTTAATTTGTCAGCATCTCATGGAAAATGTAAATGCTCAGTGTCATAAAGAGCTCATTTTTAATAATAGAAGAGACTGGACAAAACTGAAGTCAAAAAAAAAGGTTTGTTTTCATTCAGTGGTTACTCGAGCAGAATTTCCAACGAACAGGGGAGTTCAGTAAGGACTGAGAGAGCAGTAAAAATGTCTTTATTTTAGCAAATTTGGTCTCTCTGAGAAGTAACTAAAATAGAAACTCAAACTGAGTTTTTAATTGCCAGATATTTGCGGAAGAGTAATAAGTTTTGTAAGTACACCTGCTGGAATAATGGATTTTTTTACCCCTCCTTTTGAAGCAGAAACAAGAAATGCTATCCCAGGCATCTTAGTCATTTGGAGTCACATCTGCTCTACCTGCACATGCCTGGGCTTTCCATGGGTGCAGCAACTACTCTTTGAAAGACTTGAGTACTCGCTGGCTTCTCACTGCCTCTGTTACTACTTAATTAACTAGTTCTGTCTCTTAGCTCGTTATAAACTTCTTTTTTTTTAAATGTTGTGGCAACAAAGGCAATTAGATTGAAGACTTAAGAAGCATGCAGAGCATTTTTGTCACTCATGAAGGCATGATTTGCCTTTGTAAACTGCAGGTATCAAAGCAGCTTTTCTATGCTGTTTGGACACACTGAGGAGTAACAGGGGGATAAGAGGCAGCTGTGCTTCAGACCACATGAGGTAATTTGCAGACACATTTTAATTGCCTTTTAGAGAGCATGAAGGAGTTCCAAATAGTCTAATGAGTTCCAGCAAACACCTGTGAAATGCTTTTAGCCCACCATGTAAAACAGAAATTAAGAAAGAAATAAAGCACAAATCTGGTGTGTATGTCCTAATGGAGGTTAGAGAGGAAAAAATGTGTTTTCTTAAGTCGTCGCCACATTCTCTAAGATGGAAACAAAGAAGACAAGAAACCTTTTTATATTTTCATACCAACAAAATGTCAAAGGGACAGATCTCAGGAAATGGCCTTAGTAGAAGAGTTAATGTAAGAGCCTTAGGAGCAGAGCGTTGTTTGAAGTTGAATTATAAATAGTTTCAATGCATAAGTCTATTTTTAATCATTATGTAACTCGGCAAAGCAATTATGGTCTGTCTTAACTTCAAGTGTATGGGACTGTACCCACTCAAATCTGAGTTGTTCTGGAGTGCTTTTGCTCCCTTGGGGCTTCAAAACAGCAGTGGAGTCTCACTGCAGAGATCCTGCAAACGAGTTAACATTAGCTGTGTTCAGGCCTACGTATTGTTCTGTACACATGTATTTTTGTTGGAATTGTGGATTGAAAACCTCTGATGATAAAGAATTTGATTTTTATGTTCAATATTTTAAAAGTTTAATGGAAATAGAACATGAAATGCCCAGTGAAGTTGATCCTTGAGGTGGAGCTTCGGGTGACACAAGTTATTTACCCTGTTAAGCTTCAGCTCTATGAAATACAACTTATCACCCTTATCACGGCTGCCATGAAATTCTGAATCTGTAAAGACAAGAGGTTTTTCCAAGCTGAAAAGGTTCAGCAGTTTAGAAGAGTTATTCCAAACATTTGTAAACCCAGAGAAGGGAGACATTGTGTTCATTGTCAAGTGGCGGCTTGTTTTTCAAAACCCATCCTAGAAGAATTTGCAGAAGGAAATATTTCTAAAATTTCTTCTTTTGCCATTTAAGAAAGGTCTAACAGTAACTGCCTTTTTGCCTTCAAGAAATTCAGCAGGGTGATGGAAGTTATGTAAGTTGTACATTAAACATACAGTAGAAGAGTGTCAATTTGACAAGAAAAAGTGTATGTTTGACATTTTGCATTTCATCATTTGAACTTGCAACAGTGATTTCTGACATGCAATAATGTTGTCTTAGGCCTCTTTGGAAACGGTACAGTTCCCAAGTGCTGAGAATGTTTGGCTTTTTAGGGGAAGGAAGGAAAGTTTGCTGTTTGAATGACATGAATGAAATGACAGTTCATCCCTAGAATGAGACATTGTGCTGTGAGGCTGCTGTGTCATTGCTTGCTTAGCAATGAAGAACTCCACTGACAATAATCTCGAGCTCGCACTTTGCCATAACTGATATTCCTCCTCACTGGCAAGGACAAAGCTGTTTAGGGTGTATGAGTTGAAGGAAAGACTTTCCACGCACAGTGCGTGCTGTTGCTTAGACAAAGGGTAGAATATCCATTCCTCCCTTCTGATTAATCCTTCAGGATTAGGAATGCCCTCTGTGTTTCAGATGTTCAGACAGGAGCAGGAGATAAAGTAATCCATCTTTCATTTCTGATGAATAGAGGCAGATGAGAAAAAAACATATCCCTGTCATGGACAAATTACAAAATGGATTTGATCTGGATTTTTTTTTTTTTTTTGTGGAATTACCTAAGTTTTGTCCAGTTGTCCAAAGGGGGTTAAAGAGGTGGCATCAAGGAAGCACCAAGGTGGCACTGAAGTGGTGACAGTCAAACTATTACAGAAGGGGCAGAACAGCTGCCCAATACAGTTACAGGGTGATCCAAAAATCTTGGCATGGGTGACACGAGGGTCGAGTTAAGGACATTAAATATTAAGTATTGAGCAGTAATTGTAATCAAAGTTCCTGTTAAACAGCAACAAACTGCATTATTTTGGGATAACCTGTCATGAAATCATAGAAACTTAGGTGGACTTCCACATAGCAGGTGTCAGTACTTCCACTGAACGTTAGAGAAGCTCATAAAAACATGCACTTTTTTCAGCAGTAAAATGTCACAGCCCCTTTTGCATATGAAAAGCTCTCTAAATTTAAGAATGAGCAATGAGTATTTCTGTTGAAAAAGGGCGAGTTCCATATTGACCACTGGATGATTTAATCATAAAATCCACGCTGAGCAGTATGGAAGCTGCAGATAATGAAGTAACACGGTAACACAGACCTGCCTGAGAACAGTGCACAGCACTGAAGTTAAGGCTTTGCAAGGTCTCTTCCAGGTACTTTAAAAGTAATAAACTTGACTAGAAATAATAACAGCCTGGTTAACAGTTTTATACTCATTCTATCCACATCCCCCTCCGTTTCATTTTCCTTTCATATTTATCTCCTCAGGGTGTTCTTTTTGCCTCTCCTCCCTCCCTTCTCTGTTCTCTGAGTAGGTTCTTGTGTATGAGGGCTGTTCTCTCTGTTCTTGGTGAGGATTCCTCTCTTTCAGCCCTGCACTCCCTTTGTTTACCCCCTCCTCCTTCTCTGGCACGGCTGAACATCTTTCACTGCTTTTCCCTACATTTTGTAAAGCATCAGAGCACACTTTGCTCCAGCCATAGCTCTTTATATCTCCAAGAATTTTCCTTCTCTTGTATACTTTCAAGAGGGCTAAACACTGCACGATCAGTAAAAACATTATTCAAAGTTTCATTATAAGGATAAAGAAACCCTAGTGTCCCACATCAGGAGACTGAAGCAGGGTGAGATTAAATTTCAGTTTTAAAATTGTTGTCACTTTGGCATAGCTCATATAAGCCATTTTTAGTCTGGCTTTTAAAAATCCTAAAACCTTACTCATAGTATTGACTGGCATTAGAGCTGTGCCTGATCATCAGCTCTGGGCGTTGTGCTTTCTCTTGCCATCTCCCACAGCCAAAACAGGGTTTTGAAGGGCTGGTCTGAAATAGCTTAATCTTTGTGAATAGAAACTATTTCACGTGTACCCAAGTAGACGTCTTCTGAGAGGTTTTATTTTCCTTATGCACTTCTGGATGATTCCTGAAGAGAATGTGTCTTGCTTGAACAGGACTTCCTCAGTATCCCATGAAGGTCTGGCTCCAGAGCAATCCTGAGATTCCACAGACGTTCAGATGATCTACAGGAAATTCTTAGGGATAAGGCCATTAACTTTTGATTTCAATGACTGCCCTTACTGCTTGTAAAGTACTTGAGATCCACACGTTTGTTTGTGAGGCAGTTAGACTCTGCTTGTTTTAATTCTAGAAATAAATATGAGATTTTATTTCCTAGTATCGTTGGGAAATGTGTGTTTTATCTCATTATCGTCATGAATAAAGTGCAGCATTACCAGACACCATTCAGAGAACATTACCTGCCCTTGCTAATGGCATCACCACTTTTGTGGAGTTCCCTGCAGTAAGCAAAGTAACCAATGACCAAGCAAAAGCTTCAAGATACTGTAGCAAAATAATAATTTATATACTTTATCAAAACTTTCTATACTTGAAAATTTTTATCCTTTATCAAAATTCACAGCAGCAAAGGATTTGTAGTATAAGGGTCTTAGGAGCATTTAACTTATAGTAGGGTGTGGAAAATGAAGAAATAGATGGAAAAACATAAAGACAAGTAGAAGGCTGTTTTTATTCCAGGCACTAATGTATACGGGTGATGGGTACACAAGGCCAGGGGTGGGAGAAAGGGAGGAAATGTTAAACCATGTGATAGTTAGTGAAGTTTAGGTTGATCTGGACACAGCATGCTCTGTACATGCATCCTTAAACAGCACGGAAATACTTTGTACGTAACAGTGTGTAATGCCAAATATTTACAGCATTGTCCAGAGGTTTGTATACCTCCAAAGAGAGTACAGGAAAAAAAATGTTAGAATCAAAATTGTATCATTCTTCATGAAATTTCTAATTGTGGTAAACTGAGAAAAATCTGCATTACTTTTTCTGAAAATACCTTGCATTTCCATTTGCTTCTTTATTGTGCCCTGCCTACTAGAGAGTTGCCCCAAAAGAAATCTTACAGGAATGTAGTGGGGATAAGTTCAAAAAGGATTTGTCCTGCTTTGTTAAGGCATGTTCTCTCTTTTGCTTCCCTCTGGCTAGAATGGATTATTCTTTCCAGGGTTAAAGCCTGGCATCAAAGAAGATCCCATGTCCATAGTAAAGACAGGGGGACAGAGTGAACTGAGTAAACGTGACGGGCCAGGGTGTCACTGGAAACCTGCCAGTTTGGCAAAGGCTTGCAGAGGGAAAGCAGAGAACGAAGCAGAAACCACCTGCTTCTCTTTGCCATGGAGGGACCAAACTGGCGCAAGGGACAACCGTGTTTGCTGGCCTTTGTTCACAACATAATTGTCTTCCTACCTTATATTTTTGGGTGATGAGTAAGTAGTGCTTTTCCCTGAAGATCCACATCACAGAGTCCTGGGAGGAAACCCTCCTGGGTGCCAAACCCCGACAGGAATTTGTTGTCACAGGCACTGTAGGGAAGTTCCTGTGGATGCCAAAGCCCCAGCAGAGACACTGTCAGTGACAGGAGTGGGAAGTAGGCAGGTGTATTCCCACATCCCACGGTGGGGGGATGAACGTATCATTTGTAACAATAATTTAGGATGTAAACCTGCTCCCTCTGCATGTTCTGTTTAAATATGCTGTCACTCAGAAGAAAAAAGTAAATATTACTAAATGCTTTTCGTGAGAGCAGAGTAAATGTAAAGTACATGCTTAAAGATGTTTCACATTTTTATCGCAACTGCTTTCTACCTCTGTGTGACATATTAAAAGCTGTAGTACAAATAGAGCTGTAAGAGAAACCAAGGTGAATTTTATGTTAATCAAGGTTAAAAATTTGAGCTTTCTAAATTATATGGGTAATATTGTAAAAAGTTGGTGAAAATAAGTCACTGTAGTGTTTGAACTGGACTTCCACCATGAGACTTTTGAAATGCATCCCCAAGAATTTACAAATAATTAAACCAAACCAAAATATCATCTTACACTGTCCAGGATATGAGCCTTCTACTTGTATGGTCTTTATTTGTATCAAATTAGCTGTCCACATCTAGTCCTCTCCCCACCATTGATTACCTAATTACACAATCACTCCCTCAGTAAATGAGCACAACATCTGTGACCCCCCGTGTCAGCGCCGCAGCCCCCTGTGATTCCCCAGGAGCTCTGGCGAGGCGGTTCTGCTGACATAATATATTCATTAGCCATTAGATCTGGCACACGCTCTGCACTGCTCAATTACAGCACAATCGAGCGCAGGGCCCGGTGTCAGCCGATGTAATGACTTTCTGATTATCTGTCTTTAAATGATGAATGAAATGAAAATGTACTATTCAAACCGAATGGAAGGTTGCTAAAGATGCTAAATGGAAATTTTACATACCCGCTTTATGGAAAGAGGGATGAGGTCACAGGGCAAGGGTTTGCCTCACATTCAGGAATGAAAAGGTAGAAATCTTTTCTTAAACCACTTTAAAGCCAGCTGGTGGAATGGTGAGGCCTTCAAAGATGTGGTCTTTGAAAACGCTCAGGCATTTTCTGACCATCTCAGATGTTTTCATTCTCACACTAATTCATTGGAAGCATTTAAATTTCAATGATTGCTTTCAATTTTGCATTTTCCCTTTTTGTCGGAGAGACTTAAGCTCTAGAGTTAACTTTGTGTGTAGGAACATTCCTTTAGACTAAATTTGATTATAACAAAGAGCCACTTCCAACTTAATATATTTTTTATGTTATGAATCGTGGGAGAAAAATGCTTTATATTGTTGCACTTTAGAATACATTTCTGTGTGGAACTTACAATTTCAGATCACTGCCAGATGTGGGTTCCTACACAGTTTCTTGAAATCACAGCTTTAAACTGTGTGTTACCAAGTCTCAAGAAGTAGGCTGTTATCTCATAAACACCACATATCAGTGTGAAGAATAAAATGTTAACTGAAAATTATCCTTTTAAGTTGACTAAAAGAAAATGAGAGATATGAGTGTATGCCAGGATTACAAATAGGTGGGACATTCATAAGCCTTGTGCTGTTCAAGTAATTACAAAGTCTCTGTCTCTGCTTACATCCTCATTTATTTTAGTTATAATTGGAAATCCTACAAAGCCACATGTTGGAGCACTCTTTGACTCTTACTTAAATTAGAGCTTCCCACTTTACAGCCTTAAGTTAAATATTTCCATTATTTGAGTGGTGTGTGACCTTTCTGAGAAACATAGCTCTGTCTTTTCAACCACAGCAAGTGACTACTTGCGGAGTTAATTTTTAGCCAGACTACCATCATGGAACTTGTTTAAGACCTTTAGAGTGACTCCAGAGATGTTTGCCAGCATCCTGATACCTCCATTCTAGTATTACTTTTAATACAAAATCCTTTGCACCTGGCACACGCTGTAGATGAATGGGTTTTGTTGCCTGTAAATCTTGTGTGAACATTATAAGTGTACATTACATGAGTAATAAATGCAACTGCAATACAGAAGTTTATGCTGTATGAAAACAAAGGAAGGCAGCAGCAGCCCTCTGGAATTGCTGACAATGTCCAGTTCAGCTGTAAAACCTGACACTCTGAAATACAGCTGGAATACATTTGTTTTTACAGATAGTGTCCTGTCTGGGGAGCTTGAGGGAAGGAATCAAAAGAAATAGTGTGTAGTTTACTGGTGCTTCATGGCTTTTGACAAATTTGTGATTAAATTCTAGGTGGAAATGAATTTGGGTTGAAAGTGGCATCACTAACTGAAAAACTACTCAAAGATTTCAGAGGACTCAGATGTGTATTTGGGGTTGAGTCGGCCCTTTCTTAAAGCAGAAGCACTGAAAAGATTTGTAGCCCCTTAAGAACTTGGAACCTTTTATTTTCCCCAGGCTCCAGGGTCTCATTTTGTGTAGATGTTCAATTATAAGCTTTCTGATAAAATACAGAGAAATATGCCAACGTAACACGAGGGAGAGAGTTGTTGTCAACAAAAAGAGGGACATTCATCCCTTGCAAATCCATTAGTTTCATCTAAACCAAGGGGCAGAGTTGCTCTGGGCTGGTCTCAGGAACCCAGATGGATCATACAACCTCATGAAAGGAAATTGTGGAATCTATTATCTAGAAAGAGGAGACCTCCTGGTGAAATAACTAACAGACACATTACTCTTTTTCATACTGTTCATGCTCTTCTAACCATCATCATAGGACCATCCTTATGCTTCTTTTACTTTAGCTTTTAAGAAATCAAGGGCTGATTTTGTTTAGAAGTCATAAAATTCTTTCCATTTCATTACTTTGTAAGATGGCAAAAGAATTGTCTGCACACAAACTTTTATTCTGAATGATGAAGATTTCCCCACCAAATTTAGTTCCAGTACAGTCCTGTCCCGCTCCCAAAAAAAAAAATTCCCATAATTTAATATTCTTCCTTGGTTGTAGAACCCAAACCATGAAAAGCTGAAATGTCTGACAAGTAATTCTTGTTTTCTTCATTTAATTTTCTCCGCTCTTCCCTCATTGAATATAATCCTCAGCAGCTCTGGAGATTTGTAGTATCAGGTAACAAAGCTGGGATAATGCAGCAGAGAGCAAACCTGGGCTGTTCCTTGAAAAGAGGAGAGAGATGACCTGTGGAAGAATAATGCAATTTAGTGCTGCTCCACTGGATTTACTCCTGCTTGTGCTTGTTAGTGTTAGAAGGCAAAAAGCCAGACAGCAAGGAGAAAGAAAAAGGGTGTGAGGAAAGTCAAATCAAGGTAAATGCTCTGGAAGATTGTCGTAATTTTAGAACTTTCATATTAGGTTATAAAACTTGCGAGTTTACAAATTAATTGGCATAAATACAACATACTACAACAGTTGTAATTTATAATTATATTGAAGGCTGGATATCCTGTCTTTTTCTTCTGTAGATCGGGTGCTGCTCTTCTGTGAAATAACTCTAGAGAATCTCATTAGCAACATCTAGTCAGTATTTGTTAATATTTTAATGTTCAAGAGTTAGGGACAGTACAGATCAGAATTGTGTCATTCCTAGTATTTTTTTCTCTTCTTTCCTCCTTTCCATGTCTCGGTAGAGCTTTTCCTCCCTGGGACAAGGTGCTGCCCCAGGATGGCAGCCGCTGTGATTGCTGCGCCAGAGGACAGCCAGGGGTACATCTGAGAGATGAGTTCCAGGCAGTGACATGATGAACTGTCATGTACATTCTAATTTCACTGTAAACCCCGAGGGGTTTGGAACAGGGAATGATGGAGCACAGCCTGAAGCAGGACTTTCCTGCCTTCCAGGTCCTGACTCTATACCCACAAAAGAGCTCAAGATGTCGCCTTTGTTTTAAAGGAAGGCTTCTAGTTCCTGGATTTATCCCAGCCTGGGATACAACTCCCCCTGGGGCTTGAATTACCTCCAGTGATTTACAGCTCTCCCTGAAAGGCTCCATTACATTCCCAGGCTTTGTTAGTGGTAGGCTGGATGATTTAAGATGTGATTATCAGAGGTTATTGTGTTGTCTGGATAACGGGAGGAGCTTCCTGCTTGTGTTCCCCACTCCTGGACTTTTCTCAACCTTTTATCTGCAGGGCATGTAGGCTGAGCTTGCTGGGAAGAAAGAAAAAGGAATTCCATTGTGGCAACCCAGTAGAAATGAGAGTAATCTTTCAGTGGCCTGTTGTTACTTGTCTTCATGATCTTTAATCAGATACATGTAGAAATGTACTGCATATATATATATCTATCTATCTATATCTATCTAAATCAACTCATGACCACCTTCTGCCATGTGACTGTGTGCAGAGAGTGGGGCTGAGAAGCCCAGCCTCCCAGGACAATCTGGAAAGCTTAAGGCATCTGCTTTCCATGGTATCAACTACGATTGCTCAAAGGTGCTGGGGTCTAAAAAGTGGTTTTAGTCTCCCATGAGCAGCAGGAACACGTGCTTATGCATTTCTGTGATATTGGACGTCATCTACAACCCCCATTATTCTGCTAGTTAGTGATGCAAAAATATTTATGGAAGTAAAAAGCTTTTCCCTGGTCTTTGATAGAATAGTGATGTGACCCCTGTGTGTGGACACATTTCGGATACCCAGAAAAATGCAGAGGGGTTTACCAAAGGAGGTGTAAGTTTCTAGTAAAATATAGATTAAAAATACTGGGGCACACACAGGCTTTTAATTAGAAAACTCACATTGCTACTAATTGGAATTAGAGTTTCAAGTCTCTTAATAAAAATAACATTTTAATCTCAAGTCTCTTACAGTGCTAATCAGTAATTTAAATACCCAGCAAGTGGAAGGCCAATGTTTTTGCAAGCTACGTGGGGGTTTGTGCGTGTGTGTTAGTTGTTAATAGCTGTTCTCAGCAATCAGCACTTTTCAAAGCCAAGTTTAAAACACTGTGCTCACCTTTCCTACCATTTTCATATTTGATCACTGTTTTCCCACAGATAAATGACAAAGACAAGTGGACCAAATGAAGTCTTCTGGTTTCAGTTATGATCTTTTAATAACAACGCTTATAATTGGAGAAACACAGAAATCATTACAAGCCTCAGCAACTTACAAAATAAAGCTGGCTCTCTGTTTTCAAAGCAGCAGATTCCAGCCCCTCTCACTTGGTTGTCAGGTTTGATTGACAATGATTTTCCTGCAGTTATCCCCTGCTTCCAAATGCCATGGGAAGGATATTATGCATTCCCAACCTGTCAGCTTTGGCTGCCTTACAGAGTGTTCAATTACGCTCTAATCGAATAGCTGCCCAGTGTAGGCCACATAATGACTTCCTGATTATCTGACTTTAAATGATAAATGAAATGAATATGTAACATTCTTTTCAAATACAGGATAGTTACTGAGCCAAATGAAAACTGATTTTCTGCCCTTTCGTCTGAAAAAAGTTATATTTTATTGTAATTCCATTCAACAGTTGTTCTGCTGCTTGTTTTGCCTTCGTTAAGTTCAACATGGAACGAGTTTTCTAGCAAAATGTTACTCTTTTCATTTTCAAACAGATGCTGCAGGTGTTAAACACTGTTTGGATTGTTCTCCTTCCTCTCTTTACATTGCCTTGTTATAAAAAGCAAGGTCAGATTGATATGATCAGTTCCTATTGGGAATATTTCAATACTTGCTGGCACTGCAACAAGTCTGTTTTGAGTAATGTCTCATATAGACAACATTAGGGCTGCATAAATTATTTAGTGGTGATAGTGCTAGATGTCTTTCATTTCCAGTCTGTGGCATTAGTTCTAAGCAACCTGTACAGCTTTGATATCAAATAAACTTCTACCACCTCATTGGGATAGCACACATTTATTATGCCAAAGTCAAAGGCTTGTTGGGAGGTTCTCCAGCCCCTTTGGCCAACAGCCCTTGAGGGGCAGTTTTCTGAAGCACTTCATCTTCATTTCAGATATGACCGATTGTGCTAAAATTATTTGTGAAAAGTTGCCTTCATGCAAAGATTTGATATAAAGCAGCCTCTGATTTTTGAACATATTCGTCTGATAACCTGATAATGTCTGATAACGGTTGGATTTTTCATGCTTTAAAATATTATAACATAGTTCTTTCAGTGTTGCATCTTTATATTGTGAGAGGAGCTCTGGCTCGAGGAGGAATGAGCTCTGGGAGGGAAGGGGTTGGGCACCGTTTCCACAGTGCTCTTGAGGGCTGGTAAGAGGAGAGTGAGCCAGGAAAATCAGCAGACACGGTAGCACTAAGGAGGATTTCGGAGAGCAGGCAGAGAGTCTGTGGTAATGGCAACAACTTCATCAAGTCACCATGAAGAGAAGATAGTCCAGCCTGGCTTAACTTGCTGTAGCATTCCTGTGTTAGACAGCCCTCTCAGAGTGTGCTTAAACTTAGCGCAGCTTTAGACTCATTTGTATTCCTGCAATTTCTACCCAGTTATTCTCCATATTTTGCTTCTAGGGGCTGGTCCTGTGTTTTACGAAATTCGAGTTGAATTACCTGAAGAAAACCATTTAAGTTTTGAAAACAAACCTTGTGGCTTAGCAGATTGTGATTTGGGAAATCACAACTCCCATTGCAATATTTTCTCCTGGGTCACAGAGTGACTTGAAAGGAACTCAAGTGATGGTTTTTTTTTCTTTTTTTTTGGTACAAAATATCATCTATTTTAAAAGGAAAGAATTCCTGGATACTGAAAATTCAGGGGGTTTCTAATTCAGCTCCTTGGGGCTCCGCTGTGACAGCCTTTCTGCCTGCCCTGTCCCAGCTGGAACACGGCACAGGTGAAAGCGAGGGGCCCCTCCGCTCCTGCCCAGGTAAATGACCTTCAGGTGCTCGGCCTGATTGGGTTCAGGTGTGCCTGTGATTGTTTAAATTGGCTCCAGCTGAGCTGGCCATGCCTGAGGGGCAGTGGCTGAGGGCATTCCCTTGGTGGGACTGAAGGAGATGGGGGAGATCTCTGCTCTTTGGTCAGGTAACGCAGTATATACGCATAGAACAAGCAGAATTTAATTAATTGTTTCTTTTTTTTAACTTTTTTTTCTTCATGAACTGTTACTGTGCCCAACTGAGGTAATTGTAGTGTTTCTGCACTGCTGCAGTGACAGCCCTTGCCCTTCTGGTGCAGGCTGGCTCCTTCACCTTCCTAACCCCTGAGCATTTGCCCTGGTTGTTCGGGGGGGGGGGGGGGGGTTGT